>OY992530.1:31266319-31900404 GCA_963921185.1 Dasysyrphus tricinctus | reverse complement strand
ATTGTTTTTTGGGTTTTTTAAAGATATCATTTTAAATAAAGTTGATTGCAAATTGGTAGAAAAATATATTGAAAAATACGTAAGCAGTTTCTGTAAAGCTAAACACCGAACAGTCTTATTTTGCTACATTTTTTTAATAGCGTGATTTCGAAATATCAATTTTACCAATTATTGGAGTTGGAAAACTTTATTATTTATTTGTTTAAATTATATGGTGAACAATTTATAAATCTGGCAAATTCGAATAAAATTGCGGCACAGGATTTCTAAAAAAACACTTTCTCTTACGGAAAAATTTAACGCTTAAATTATTTTGTATTTTTTTGGTGAAATCCAAAAGATTTTTTCACAGATCAACCAATTACGTAAATTTTTAGTAAATACAAATACCTACAGAACAGATGCACAATAATATTTCAGTTGCCAATATAAAAACATCTTAGGAAGTGCGGGCATGCTTTGGACAAAAGCTTTTCTGCTGATCAAAATATACCCTTACGGGATTTTAAATCCCGTTTTCAATTTGATCAAGTATTTAAAAACAAATTCTGAAGTAAAAAGCTCAATGGGAACTTCCACACACACTAACCACAACCACAACAGATTTAACATAACTTCACACCCAAGGTAGGGTGTCCATAACGTGTTTGAAAAAAAAGAGGACATTTTCGAAAATCCAACTGTTTACCCCCCTCGCTCACCACACCATCATTAATAGATAAATATGACCAAGAGTTTATTTTATAAAAATATATAGGTACATATGTGGTTGTGGTTTTTGGGAGAAACATGATAACTCCATATAAAAAATTGCGTCTTTACGTCCACTTTACATTGACCTAGAATCTAAGCGGGTAGACCGATTTTGTTCAAATTTTAAATGTTCATGAACGTAAGTTTTAGAAAATTGTGTTTCAAATTTGAAGAAAATGAGTTCACCCGTTTAGGTTCTAGGTCGATGTGGACGTAAGGACGCAATGTTTAAAATGGAGTTATCATGTTTCTCCCAAACACCACAGATATATTTATACAAGTAATGTATGTAGGTACATAAGAAACAGCAGTTTTGATAGTAATTGGTAGTTTTATTTAATATCTATTTTAAGAAAACATATCTGTGATATAAACCAGTATATTTTATAAACACTTATTTGCGCTTCAAATTAAAAAAAATTAAAATACATAAACATCTGATTGAATTCAAAATATCGCAGAATTTTAGTTAAATGTAGGCCAAATATACATTAATTTTCTTCCTCATCTGAAGTGTCATATTTTTGCGAGCTTCGAATTTGATTAAGATACTTATTTTCATATAAAAAGATTTCATAAAACTTTTGACAGCTAAAATCATTTAAGTTATAGGCAAATATGAGAGTCCTACTTTTAAACGAAAAATTTCAAAAATGAGTATATCTCTCGAAGCGATCGGACGTGTTCCCTTAAATCTTCCCTGTCTTATTTAATTGATTTGCTTTTATTTGTTTTGTATTGCTTCTAATAAATAAAATGTCATCAACTCTGTGTGGTTTTTGTAATTTGGAAATTTCGGATTCAAATTTTATTCAGTGTGAACATTTTTGCAAAAAAAAGTATCACAAGAAGTGCTAGCATCTCAGAGGCCAGTTTTAAAATTCTGGTCAACGATGCGAATATGATGTGGCGATGTAATTCATGTATTGTGTCGCGGGAAATTGCAAATGATTTATTTAATAAGCTCGATAAACTCTCTACAGAAATCTTAGAGCTCAAAGACCAATTAAATTTCATAAATAAATCGCTTAATACATCTGCAGTGAATAATTCTTCGAAGAAACAATCTAATAAAAAATCCTCAAATAATAAAAAAAATTATACTAACATTTCATCAGACAAATGTGCCCATAGTATTATTGAACCATCATCATCGAATAGTGTTCGCGTTGGTTTAGAAGAGAAAACCAGTTATGCTTCAGAAATAATCGAAGAGAATAATGCATTCTTTGAGAATATGGTCCCCCCTACCCCAGCGTTAGCATATGAATACCAGAAAGGAGGACCTACTCGTAAGCATATAATTGGAAAAAACACTTCCACATTGCTAGAAGGTGTTTCTGTTTCCAAATCTAAATGGTTACATTTGTCTTATCTCGGCACAAATACGTCTGTAGAGTCTCTTACTTCATTTATTGCCGATGTGCTTAACATCTCACCAAATCTTATCAAATGTACTATGCTTGTAAGAAAAGGTGCTGACACATCTGACTTCTCTTTCATTAACTTTAAAGCTGCAGTTCCGGAGAACTGCATAGAAAAAATTATGGATGCTTCGATTTGGACTACTGGTGTTCATGTAAGAGAATTTATTCAATTTTCAAAAAACGACGAGCGAATGAAACCACTAATCTCTTCATAAAAAATTCAACAACAAAACCTGTTTTCGTTGCTAATGATCTTGCTGCTGATGCTGATGTTGTTGTTGCTGATGTTGTTGTTGCTGATTTTGTGCATGCCGTTGATGACTTAAAATCATGTGCCATATTTTCGCCTTCTGTTTTATCCATTGATGCCGATGACGTTTCGCTTGCTGATGTTGTTATTGCTCCTGTTGCTGAAGTTGCTGTCGTCCATGCTGCTGCTGCTGCCACTGCATTAGACAAATTTTCTCTCTACTATCAGAATGTAGGAGGCATGCGCACTAAAACCAATCAATTTTATGCGTCTGTTATGGATTGTACGCATGAATTAATTGCACTCACGGAAACTTGGCTCTACGATGGTTTACTTTCAACAGAATTATTTGATTCGAGCTTTGTTGTCTTCAGAAGGGACCGTAGTGCAGCATGTACTGGATTGAATAGAGGGGGTGGTGTGCTGGTTGCGGTCAACTCTGATTTTAATAGTAATGAAATTGAATTGTCCAACTGCTCGGGTATGATCGAACAAATATGTGTTTGTGTTGAACTTTCTATTAGATCTCATGATGGAACTTTGAATAAGATTAAAATTTATGTTTTTGTTTCATATATACCTCCTAATTCCGAATTTATTATTTATGATGCACATGTGAATAATATTAAAAATATTGTTTCTAATTTTGATGATAATTGCTTTGCTGTAGTTTTAGGAGATTTTAACCTTTGTAATATTAAATGGCTTTATTCTGAAGATGATAAATGTTTATTTCCAATTCATATTTTAAAAGATTTTGAGGCTGTTGTAACTGATACTTTTTCGGCTTTAAATTTATCTCAAGTAAACAATGTTGTAAATGAAATAGGTAGAATTTTAGATTTAGTTTATATTCATTATGAGTTTGATGTTTTAATTTTTGAAGATGAGAATCCATTATTAAATAATAGTATTCATCATAAAGCCCTAAATATAGTATTTAATTTATCAGTTTTTCGATCTTTATCTGATCCATTATCTATAGTAGGACTTAAATTAGACTTTAATAAGGCCGATTACAATTGCATTAATGATCATATTCAAAGTTTTAATTGGAATTCTCTTTTGTCTCAATTTGATTTGTCTTTGTGTTTTTCTACTTTTATAAATTTAATCCATGAATTGTTTGAAAAGTTTATACCAAAGAAGGCTATAAGACGTGGATCAAAAAAGCCAGTATGGTTTTCAAAAGGCTTATTACGTTTAAAAAATGCATTAATAAAGGCTCAAAAAAAAAGCAAGACCAATTCAGATTTTCGAAGCAATTATTGTCGATTGCTTAAGGAGTAAAAATTTTTTAAAGAAGTTTTTACATAATCAGTATTTATGGTCCATTGAATCAAAGATCAAAAATGATTCCAAATCCTTTTGGCATTTTTATAATGTAAAAAGGAACTCGGTGGGAATTCCCTCAAATATGAGCTATAACGGTAATAAAAGCAGTGATATTTCTGAAATATGTGACATGTTTGCAACTTTTTTTCAAACGAACTTTGTGGCTGATGCCTCTAATTATGATATTTTGCCAACTAATTCTCAAATAATTGATATGGGTTCTATGTTTATATCTGAGGAAGAGATTTATGTTGAACTTTCAAGCTTAGATTGTGGTTTAAGCATGGGACCTGACAATATTCCTGCTAAGTTTTTAAAGGAATGTGCACGTAATTTGTCGAAACCCTTGTGCTATATATTCAACCTTTCCCTTCAAAACGGTGAGTTCTTAGATGCCTGGAAATGTTCCTATATTACTCCCATCTATAAATCGGGCTCAAAGCAATCTGTTGAGAATTATAGACCCATTGCAAAGTTGCAACTGATTCCTAAGATTTTTGAATCGATTGTGAAAAGGAAAATCTATGAAGTGGTGAAAAACCATATATCTGTGTACCAACATGGTTTTGTGCACGGGCGATCTACTACAACCAACTTGACTCTCTTTGTAAATTTTTGCTTAAGAAACATGGAAAACAAATGTCAAACTGATGTGGTTTTCACTGATTTTTCAAAGGCGTTTGATAGGGTAAACCATCAAATTCTATTAAAAAAACTGTCCTTTTTAGGTTTTCATTCGACACTTCTTAAATGGTTCAGCAATTACTTATGCAATCGCTCACAGTTCGTAAAAATTGGTTCTAAACTATCTTTTAAAATTCAAAATGTCTCTGGTGTGCCACAGGGCAGTCATCTTGGACCCTTGTTGTTCCTACTTTTTATTAATGATCTACCCACAATCATTAATTCTTCAAAATCTCTGATGTTCGCGGATGATGTGAAAATTTACAAGTCAATTAAGTCAGTGGCTGATTGTTTAGATCTACAAAAGGATATTGATAAATTGCAAAAATGGTGTAGTATGAACTGCTTATACTTGAACATAAATAAATGTTCAATTATGTCCTTTTCAAGGTCAGTCATGCCTATAATGTTTGAGTATAATATGGCTAGTGTCTCATTGCAAAGGGTTGAAAGCCAGAAGGACTTAGGAGTCATTTTAGATTCACATCTATCCTTTAATGTACATATTAATTATGTGATATCGAGAGCTAATGCTATGTCTGGATTTGTGTTTAGGAACTCCCAAGAATTTCGGGATCCTTACACATTGAAATCCTTATTCATAGCTTTAGTTCGTCCCATTTTGGAATATTGTTGTGTTGTATGGTCTCCTCTTTTCAAAAAAGATTTGATTCGTATTGAAAAAATTCAAAAAAGATTTTCGAAATATGCAATTCGAAAACTTAACTGGTCTGATACCATGCCATCTTATAATAGCAGGTGCTTATTGATTGGTTTAAAGCCACTATCTTGTAGAAGAACTTACTATTCTGTAATATTCGCAAGAGATGTCATTATGGGACATATTGACTGTCCCCCTCTTTTAGCCTTGTTCGGTATATATGCGCCTTCTAGAACCTTAAGACCTAGAAGTGATGGTTTTTTGCATATTGCTAGACACGTTACAAACTATGGTCAAAATGAACCAATTACAAATGCTTCTGTAAATTTCAATCAATATGCGAATGTATTCGACCTAGATCAAAATAGAAATATTTTTAAATCTATTATTTCTAAATTCATCCATCGATCTTGAATAGGAAAGTTTTTACTTCAGTGTATTAATGCTTTATTTTATATTTTAGAGGACAATACAAACGACATTAATGAAAAGTGCGTTAAGTTTATATTTTGGTCATTTAGGAAAAAGAAAAAGAGATAAAAAAGAGTACATAAATAAAAAAGAGTAAAAAAAAAGAATTTGATGAAAATAGAAAGAATAAGATAGATCAGAGTCAAAAAAGAGAACATGTTCTCTTTAAAAGAGATGTTCTGGAAACCCTAACCCAAGGTAAAGAAAGAACAATCTGATCTGGATCAATTTTTAACACGTAATTGCAAAAACAACATGGGATCCTGCTTTTTTTTTGGATCTATTTCAATGACCCCAAAATTGCTATTGTGAGCTATCTCAGTAGTGCAAAGAAAAGGGGCGACAGATGCATGAAAAAAAAAAACAAACGTAATGCCGGATTTACACGATTGGAAAACTGCCAGTATTATGACAAAAGCAACAACAAAAGAATGGACAATTTCATTCTTTTTGTCATTATACTGGCAGCTTTCCATTCGTGTAAGTCCGGCATAAGGCAAATAGAGACGGTTATATAACACTCCTGTCACTGAGGTCTTGTTCTATTTATCATGATCTGATCCGGATCATGTTTCCTCCTATTAGTTAAGAAACTACAAACCGGAGGTCCACCCTTATTACGATAGTCGTTTTACTAAAACGCCAGTCTTGAGTGTGGTGAGTTAGACATAAAACAGCACAGTACACATATCTAAGGTATTATCTTGCGCATGTGGTCCGAAATGAGAACTGTCAAAGAAATTCAAGATGGCAGCCTTACGTGACCTCTTCCACTGTATTACAACAACAACGAAGAAAATAAACACAAAAGGATAATTTAAATAACACTAAAAAAATGTTAATAAACACTAAAAAGCTTGAAATAATTGTATTTGTATTTAAACAAGTAACAAATGAACACATAACACACAACAAATTTTGATGTTTAACTAGTCGGGGTCACGTAGAGTCGCCATTTTTCACTGATTTTGATGGATGCGCAGAACTGAACAAAAATGAAAACGCTAATGATATTACCTTCAATATGTGTACTGTGATAAAACAGATAACCCACATTCCACACACTATGGTTGCTTGCTCCAACGAGCGGAGAGGAGAAGGAAAAGAGTCAAACCAGGCGTGGCCTAACCAAGAAGAAGAGAAGAAGAAAGAAAAGACAGCTGCCGGTACCTATTAAGCGAACAAAAAATTAAAAAAAGTGGTAAGCAAACGATCGTTCTTTTTTATTTGTGTTACATTTTTTTTTTGCGAGCTGTTAGCTTTGTTTTTTATATATGTGTGAGGGGTAAATCTTAAAGTTAGCGATGGACAGGGATGAAATTTTAACTTTGACGGTAGATTTACTAAAACGAAAACTGACAGAACTTAGTTTAAATAATACGGGACTGAAACATGTACTACAGGACAGGCTTCTCGAACACTTTGGGTTAGTACGTGACGAGGAAGACGACCAGAAAAAGAAGGGATATATTATCGAGAAGAGTACCATCAAGCCATCCGATGAAAAAACAAGAGCTGTTGCAGATTATCCGTTGCCGAAAAACCAAAAGACGCTTCAACGTTTCTTGGGACTAACGTCATATTTAAAAGAAGGTTCGTAGTAGGGTATGCAAAGCCACTGTTAGATTTGTTGCGAAAGAACGTTAAATTTGTATTGGAAGGTGAACAACTGATTGCATTTAAGCAACTAAAGGACCGATGTAACAGACCCACAAGTTATACAACACCATCTTGGTAGTAGTGGACGCTTTTTTCTAAATTCGTCTGGCTCAATCCAACAAAAAGCACAGAAACAGCTGAAGTTTTGGACCGGTTATGGAAACAAGCGAGTATCTTTGGTAAACCGCGAAGAATCATATCAGACAGGGGTATGTTGTGTCTCCTCTCATACCTACCAGAGGAAATCGTCGTGCGTTGAACTCAGCACACTTCAATTGTGTTGTTCACTTTGATTGTCAATTCGGTATCATCTTACGGATATTGTTTTGGGTCAATCAAAGTGCAATCATACAATAGTTGAATTGTGCTGACTCTTTAAACGTGCCGACGATTATCCACTGCGAATGTTTGGGCTTGCGACCACCAAAATGACACGACAAGATTTGTCTGTCGAAAACAATAAAAGACGTCGGTTGTTTCGTGTACATTTCAATTTAAACAGTTTTAACATTGGCGCAGCCGGTCCGCGAATCTTAAATCTCGTAAAACGCGAACTAATTTAATTTTTTTTGTTTTGTAGTTTATAATGAAAAGTAATTTAAACCGGTTTCTTAGAAGAAACAAATCGAGTGCGATAAAGTGCTTCATTATAAAAATAAAAAATAAAATAAAAAGTAATTTAAACCGTTTCTTAGAAGAATCAAATCGAGTGATAAAGTGATTGATTATAAAAAGAATAATTTCAGTTTACGTCTCAGTGGGGTAGATTAACTAGAGTAGAATCGACTGACGCGATCGTTAGTGAATGCGTCAAGGCCGTACACGCTTTACTAAAAAACCACGTTAGAGAGGCAGAAGACCTTACAAAACAGCTTAAAAAGAGCGAGTTTAAGCGTAAGGAAGCCGAGAAACAACTTCTGAAAACCACAGAAGAGGCTGACCAGGAAATATACCAGCTCACTATTGAGTTAAACAAAAGTTTAACACCTCAAAGGGAGCTAAGAGAAAAAGGTTTATCATCACCTTATTCTGAAAGTTCAAAACACTTAATTCCGTAGCTCTGTACCCCTCAGCATACTTCTACACCAAAATCATCTGGGGATAGAAACCTTGTCGACACAGGAGTTCGAACCACAGTAGTAGAAGTATTTAAATCAAATAAATTTACACAAATAGAAAAAGAAGCAAATTGTAGCGAAATGTCACTTGAGAATATAAGCAAGGTGGTTTTAAGGTTAGTCCCCATATTCAACGGGGAAAGAAATCATGAACTTTCCCGAAGAGTTCATGAATGGTAAAGCCAGAAGAGGAGGAGATCTTCGTGTCTCTAATTTCAACCCGACTACAAGGCGATGCATTTGAGTTAATTCGTTCAAACACTGTGAATACAATAGAGGATTTGGCAAAACTGTTTAAAGACAATTATTTAGTGCCAAAAACTCTAGACAACGTGATTAACGAATTGAAGCAATGCCATCAATTGTTAGGCGAAGATGTTAAAGCATTCGCTAGACGTCTAGCGAAACTAAAAGCCACATCTGTTGAGATTATTGACTCGAGATATTCGGCAACTGAGTCAGTAGGCCTAAAAAAGGAAGTTGAAAACACGGTGTTGACAACTTTTAAAATAGGGCTAGTCGATCCAGCTCTTCGCCAGTTTATGCTGGGCAGCAAAAGCAAGGACCTCAACGAAATCTCTGAGGAAGCCTTGAAAACTTCACTGCTTATACAGCCAAACTCGATGGGCTATATGGGAGTTGGAACAACACCAAACTTACCTTTTCCGTTGGATCGTATTAGTTCAATGTACCAAATTCCTGGTAATTTCCAACATAATTACAATAGCCTGACTCACACATATCCATCTGTGCCTTCTCTGCCTCAACCTTCAAGCATTTATAATACAATACCCCACCATGTACCTCAAGTGATATCTAGTTTGCCATTGCAAGCACACTTACAGAGCTACTGTGAAGCCGAAAATATTCAACATTTGACAATCACAACTGGTGTACCGCGAGGTAAGGGATACACAAGATTGTTGTGTATTGCTGGCAAAAACTTGCTTAGGGAGTCCAGTCAATTGGTACAAACACGTAGATCGGGTACAGCAGGTGCTTAGCAGCTCACCGACAAGAAGCACAAAATTTAGTCTGTTCCAGATTCTAACTGGGTTAGAGATGAGATTGCCGGAATGCCTAGAATTGAAAGAGTGGTTAGATGAAGAAGCTGCTCAAGAAGTACATGCAGAGCGAGATGAGCTAAGAAAAGAAGTGTGTGATAACATCGCAGCCGTCCAAGCAGAGAACAGGAAATCCTACGGTAAAGGCCGAAAGCCAGAGAGAGAGTACGAGTTAGATGAACTAGTCGCCGTCAAGCGCACACAGTTCGGAACCGGAATGAAACTCAGACCAAAATTCATGGGACCCTATAAGATCGTAGAAAGAAGAACCCATGGAAGATACGATGACGAGACAGTTGGACTTTTATACTTTATATTGGCTCGAACCATTTTCGAATAGAGTTTGCTAAACTTATATGAAATCTGTTCGGAAAATATTTTGACAATAACGGTTTCTTGCAAACTCGATTTAAGTATGAAAATGTCACTAACGTGGCAAGCAAAAACGTGTCACTACCGTGGTATTTCATCATCTGGTGTAAAAAAAATTACAGTTGTAGTGTGACCACTTTCAGCATTAACTTTAGTTATCATAACCATTATTATGGCATCAAAAAAGTTTGAGAAATCTAAAATTTAATCAGTTTGCCGAGTATCGCCCATATATCGATTTTTTTTTCTGAAATTCGTTCCTCTAATTAATTTTGAATCCAAAACTGAAAACTAGATGATTCTATGTCTTCTAGTTTTTGAGAAAATCGATAATTACTATAACTACTTTTTTATAGGATGTTTGTTTTTTGCTTGCTTACGTACCACGGCCAGCGTATTAACAGTGAGTTATGCAACCCCCATGCTTTGGCACATTAAAGGATTTGGGGTGGGTGCGAGGTTGGGTGTATGCAAAGTTTCTTTTGCATTTAAAGAATCTGGATTTAAGGACACTTTGAGGGTATCCTATACATCTAATGTCAACAGGAGTTTTCTAAACACACATATACGTGCCCCAAAGTTGCACATTTGAAATTTCAGACATGAAAATGTAATGCTTTATACAAAATTCACATTACCTAGGTACTACCAACTGTACGATTGCAGCAAATTTATTTAATTTCATAATATGTATGTTTGCGTCTAACATACCTATGTACATATATAAAGCAGTTGTATTGTTCAAACGAGCAAACATTCGAGTTTTGTACCGTAGTAGTTTTAGTAATTTTCTCAAAAACTAGAAGAGAGAATCATCTAGTTTTCAGTTTTTGATTAAGAATTAATTAGAGCAAAGATTTTCAGAGAGAAAACAAAATAATATGTAGTTACAATAAATTAATTCCCACACACACTCCACTAAACATAATATAAGTATTATTTTTCTTACTATCTGTATTACTGTCACTTAAAACTCACAAACAAAGCTAAAAATAAATTGTGAAATACGAATCCGTAAACGCGTAACTAGCATTCTTTGTAATAGAAATCTTAAGCATTTTGCGAAATAGTTATCTGTAAATGCACAGCTAACTAAACATTCTTTATAATAAGCATTTTTGTGAAATATGAATTTGTAAACGCAAGGCAGCGCATATCTTTAGATTTATGAAAAATAAAATTCAGTCTTAAGCGCACAACTATATATAGCCCAGTCAAATTAGTCAAAAAAAGGGCATCAAATCGCATTTTTCGATGGACAAATTTTTTTTTATGGAATCTGTTTGGCTACGTCTCCTGATCATAAAAACGAGTTTTTGGGTTTTTTGAGGTTAGGGAAGACCCGCCATCTTGAAAAAGAGATTGGTTTTGTTTTTATGCAATAACTCGCTTGCATTTTATTTTACAACAAAACGTCCTACTACAATCCTGTAGAAGATAAAATTACCTATTAAATAAGTTATCAACGACCTCTGTAGGTGGTTTCATTTTTGTGATATAACGGCCCAATGTTCCCCTATGGGTTGTGTTTTGGGGGTGGTACGACTTTTCATGAGTTTTCTAGGTAACCGTTGATTTTTTTGGATGATGCTCTTAGAATCATTTTCAGTTCTTGTATCGACCTATAAAATGAGCCGTCGATCGATATCATCGGCCACGAATTGTGCGAGTTATCCAATTCATAGGATCACACTTTATGAGCAAGGAGAAAAACATAAATATATTTTTTTTCGAAAACATTTATCTGGTGAATCGTACAAAAAAACTATTACTTCAAATGTTGTCCATAAGTAATGATAAAAACTTAACATACATGGTACGTGGAGTTGCACCCGCACCACATAGAAGGTTGTAAAGCAGCCGGGAAGCTTAAGACACCTACATTTCTTGTTGTTGAAAACTGAGTTATCTTTTTTTCAATCCAAATGTAAAAGGTATTGCATGCGGTTTCCTAGGTACTACGAAGAAAAACTTAATTGAATTTCAAATGTATTGATTGGTTTTTATTAACAGAATAATTTGAAGAATGATATAAAAAAAGAGGTAAAGTGTATTTTAAATTAAGTTTTCTCTGTGAAAGTATTTGAAGGGGAGACAAATAATATTAAGGGGATATTTTGAGATTTTTGAAGGTCCTGGTAGCATTTCATCATACATCAGCTTCAAAAATCTTTTCGTTTGGTGTCATTTCATCGTTATGAATCTGCAAGAGCAGGGTACTTTCATCTTCGCAATAATCTTCAGCAACTGTAATACATTTGGGGACGTTGCTGCAAGTTTCACCGCTGCAGTGTGCACAGACGGCGGAACATTTTAAACCCGCTTTGCGACATCCACAAGCCGCTCCACATTTTGATCCGCAGGAACAAGAAATAATCTTCATTATTTGGGAGGAGCTGGTTTCTTGTGGTCATCACAGGAACATACATTTTTGTATTTTTTTTCCAACCCCACTTTTCCGGATCCTGGTCGTTTCCTAGCCATGTTTGTACCTGGTGATACGTCCGAAATATATGCTGTCGTAGCGCATCTTTTGTGGGGGGAAGTGAACATTAATTGTTTTTCGTTTTTGCCACGGACTTCGTAAATTTTTTATAACTAAGTTCATCAATTGAAGTTGTCTTTCCTCCACCATAGAGCTCCATGAAGAATTTTTCCCCTGCCACAATAAGTTCTTCTGGGTCAGCGACTTTTCGTTTAAAAATTTCCACTTCTGCAGCAAGGTTGCCAGCATTTTTTTCCATTGTGGTAACGAATTTTATTTTCCCAGCGAAGTACGTTGCTGACGTTGTGTCACATCCCGATATAGCGTGTAAAAATAAAATGTTGTCTGATAAAATTGTGTCAAATTTTATACTTTTTGTCGAAAACCATTTCTCTGGTGCGTGTGATTTTTTGGGTTTCCGAAGAAAAACATTCGCATGATGTTTTCCATATTCAGTCAACAAAACAAGAATATGAATGTCCTCGGAAACGATTGTAACAGTTTCATGCAGAGAAGACTGCTTAGTGGCTGTAGTGACAATAAGCAAATCAGCATCACCTTTGTCCTGAAAAACTGTATTACCCGTGTCTTGCAGTTTATGTCTTAGGAGTTGGATGAACTTATTTTTGTTTTGTTCGTTGGCAAGGAATGGTTCTTGGGCTGTTGTTGGGACTGTGTCAGCATTTAAATTCAGCTCAACAGATCTTTTTTTTGTTGTTCTGCGGAATCTTTCCCATGTCTTGGTACCTGCAATTGCAGGATCATCGGAATATCCGTCAAAGATAATGGTAGCATTGAAACCATAGTGGTTTTCAACGTACTTTATATATTTTTGACGAATGTCACCAAAAGTAGGTTTTGTATAGAAATCCCAAACAACTTTATGTAGAAGGAATCCTCCGTCTATCACAAAGTACATATCGTTTAGATGACAAATTTCGTTTTCGAGCAGCGGTGAAAATGCATCGTATAATGTTGACTTTGTACCTTTTCTTATACCTTCTTCTGTAAAGAGAGCCAACGGGTACGGGGCAAGTTCGTATTGAAAACATTTTTCCATGTCATCGAGGGACTTCTGCGTGATGCACATTCTTTGAAATAGCAAAAACGGGTCAACTGCTACGGGAGATGAGTTTATATTGATGCTTGTTGTCATCACTTTACAACCTTCTGTGTGGTGCGGATGCAACTCCACGTACCATGTATGTTAAATTGTTATCATTACTTATGGACAACATTTAAAGTAATAGTTTTTTTTGTACGATTGACCAAATAAACATTTTCGAAAAAAAATATATTTATGTTTTTCTCCTTGCTCATAAAGTGTGATCCTATGAATTGGATAACTCGCACAATTCGTGGCCGATGATATCGATCGATGGCTCATTTTATAGGTCGATACAAGAACTGAAAATGATTTTAAGAGCATCATCCAAAAAAATCAACGGTTACCTAGAAAACTCAAGAAAAGTCATACCACCCCCAAAACACAACCCATAGGGGAACATTGGGCCGTTATATCTCAAAACTGAAACCACCTACAGAGGTCGTTGATAGCTTATTTTATAGGTAATTTTATCTTCTACAAGATTGTAGCAGGACGTTTTGTTGTAAAATAAAATGCAAGCGAGTTATTGCCTAAAAACAAAACCAATCTCTTTTTCAAGATGGCGGGTCTTCCCTAACCTCAGAAATCCCAAAAACTCGTTTTTATGATCAGGAGACGTAGCCAAACAGATTCCATAAAAAAAATTCTGTCCATCGAAAAATGCGATTTGATTTCCTAATTTGACTGGGCTAATAATATAACAGTACTATTGAAAAAGTTCACTTTAATCTTTTTTTAATGTTTTTTTCCCAAATTTTTAGTTAAAACCCCGTTTCTAATAAAACAGAGTATTAACTTTAAAAAAAGGAAATCATACTTAATTGAAACTTAAACCGTTATTTTTTAATACTTTTTTACATTTTTAGTTACTTTTTGTATAAGATTGCCCATCCCCCCAAAACGGGGGGAGATAGACCGCCCCCTCCGATAGTAAAAAATGCTTGTATTAAACTGTTCTACAAAAAACCGTTATCATTTCTTGGCGCCTTAGTTATCGTACTCTTAATATAATGTACAGGTCAATGAACATACCTAAGATATTTGCTTTAAAGTACTGAATGCGCCCATCAAATATATAATAGATTTAGAACTGTTCGACGATAGCAACAAGTATTTCATTCATGTTTAGTACTTAGTATTGTGTAGACATAGCTACTTACAGATTAATAAAAACTAAATACTTTTGTTAAAGAATAATCTTTATTTTAATTAAAACATGGTGTCAGAAGTGGGATGACCCTTATAGTTAATTAAATAAAAGTTACAGAAAAAATGTTCAAGGCAACGAATTATATAGACTAGACGACAAAATGGGGACACACGATGAATGAATGCCACCACCGCTTGATGCCTCTACCCTATCAATACAATGGCCCGGATGGAAACGCCATTTTTGTGTTCATATGGCAGGCAGGCAATTGCTGGAAAAGCCAGAGCATATGAAAATTGGGCAATTTCTAATGATTGGCGATAAACATGCAATCGAGAAAGTATTGAGGAAATATTGGGTAATGCAGTTGATCTGCCAGCTGTAGTAGAAGACAGAGAAGAACAGCAGGCAGCCGTGGCACGCACATTGATCAAACGCTTCGATGAATACTGTATACCTAAAATGAATGTTGCTATGGAGGCCTTTAAATTTAATCCAATATCGCAAACAGAGCGTCAATTCACAGACTTCAAAACGGAGTTGAGGAAACAAATTCAAGATTGTGACTTCAATGGCAATAATTGTGGTTTATCTTACAAAGATCGTATGCTACACTATCGCATCATAATTGCAATTTATGATAAAAAACTATAGCTTAAATTACTTGATAGAAATAAATGTCCTTGGAGGAGAAATCATTGAAAAATGCAAAGTATATGAAACTGCAAATGCGAACAAGCTGCTCTTCGAGCAGGGTACATCAAATATTAATGTACAAACTATCACTTCCGAGAGCAAAGGTGTTAGAGCAATTACAAAAAAATGATATAACTGTGGCTACGATTTTACGCCAATACACCTTGGCTTCTGTAAGGCGACTGGGATAACAGGTAACAACTGCGATCGTAAAGGGCACTTCCAGAAATATTGCAAGCAGCCAAAGGGAAGTTGTTCGGACAACAACAACAGAAAAGCAAGCAGTAGCAGTTCAGCGGACAACAAAATTGGGCCAACATCATCCGGAGGAAAAAAGCATCAACAAGCATACAGTCTTCGCTGGGGCGAAACAGATAATTTAATATCTATGTTTGATGGGATAAGCGTATTTAATAACAATTGTATATTTAGAATACATTCAAAATCCAATGAAATTTGATACATTAAATCAAGTGGAATGGATCAAGGATTATCTGATTAAGAATGAAGTAATTAAGTTTAAACTAGATACGGGGTCTGACGTAAATTGTTGCATTCCATTGAAGTTAATTAATAAACTAAATGTAAAATTGCTAAAAAAAAACAAAATAACATCTCGGTTTTTGACTATAGTAATAATAAAATAAACATTTTTGGAATAGTTAACCTAAAATGTATTGACTTGGAGGGTAATTCAGAACACTTAGCGGAATTTTTGGTTGTGGAAGACACATATGAACCATTACTGGGATTGGAAACCTGCATTTCCTTTAAACTTATTAAGCGGGTGGATATATGTTCGGTTAATAACGTATTCACTTCTAGGCAAACCTTTCTAGAAATCAATCGAGATATATTTACTGGCTTGGGAAAATTTTCTCATAAAATTAAAAGATTTTACAGATAGTTGAAAGACCCAATGGGAAACTTCGTGTTTGTTAAGACCCAAAGCCGCTCAATGCACAAATACAACGCGAGCATTTTTTTAATACCGAAGGTTGACGATTTTTTTGGAAAGTAAGCCAAAAAACAAGTGTTTACAGTCCTCGACCTCTCGAGCGGGGTTTGGCACATGGAATTAGATGATGTTAGCTCTGATATGACTACCTTTATGACCCCTTTTGGTAGATTTAAATTTCTCCGAGTATCTTTCGGTCTTAATTGTGCACCTGAAATGTTCAAACGAAAAATGGTTTTAATTTTTGGGGAAATACCAGGTGTTTTGATATATTTCGATGATATTTGTATTATTGCGGATAATTATGTGGAGCATGATAAAATCTTAGAAAGCGTGATCGATCGCGCTAGGGCTAACGGAATAAAGTTTAATATTGATAGGCTTCAATATCGGAAATCTGAAGTTGAGTTTATGGGTAATATTTTGTCAAAGGGAGAAATAAGACGTAAATAAAAATAAAAAAAAGGCAATACTAGAAATGAAAAAACCTGTAAATAAGAATGATGTTGAAAGACTTTAGGGCCTATTTAAGTACATTTGACATTTAAAGAAACTGTTGTGTAATTCCCACCTGACTACCGATGAAGCTTTAATTTGAAACCAATACGGAGCGGACAATCAGTGAACCATGAATTAGACAGAAAAAACTCAATAAGTATTTTAATATTTATTCTTTATTCTTTATTTATTATTTTTTGTTTTTTACTTTCCACCTTAGCTGTCTTAAAGGCGGCCTCGGCTTCCTTTAACTTCCTGGCGTCCCCCAGGAGTTTCCTCTTTTCTGCTCCCCGGCTTAGGGCCGCCAATTGGTAAATGGCAGCAAGCTGCCGTCGGAGCCTCACCTGGCGTCCTCCGCGGTGTTTCTTCTCAGGCAGAGGGCCGAAAGGCTCCTTGGGTGTCTCGGGGATGTATATAGTGGCTGTAGGGGTGGCGAGCTGATGCCTGGCCCGGTACTCTTCCAAGGTAATAGGTCGGGGACCGGCGGTAGGGCAGCTTGTAAGCCTCTCTTTTAGTTCCAAGGAGCTGATTGACATGCTAAGGAGGGGATTAGGGGGTTAGGTCCTGCCTATTCAAAATCCCACATTTAGTTTTTAGCCCAGTGGTGGGCCGTTCTTGAAGGCGGGTTTGCCTTATTCTACTTACTTGCTTATCTGAGGGGTTCTCACGGAGATCTTCCAAGAAAAATAAAAGAACAGCTTCTAACCTTTTAAGTGGTGTTAAGTTGAAATGAACTTTTTTATTGACATCCAAAAAATCTCTTAATACTACTTATATACTAAATTTCTTACTTCCTATTCTTAAAACTAACATTGAGATTTTTCTCAATTGTATATTTTTTATTGACATTGACATTTTATCTTTACATTGCAAAATTCATACGGCATTCTTTCGTGGCCCAGATTTACCATGACAACATATTTGTTTATTTTTGTTGCCCTGGTTTATTTCCTCATTCATATTTACAAATATCGCAATGCATTTAATAACCTGGTTCATTACTCGCAAACGTAAACAAAACCCCAAGTCAGGTGTCATATTGCTTCAATGCATTTTCGTCATCACCACCTTACTAGGTCATTCGTTTATTTGTTTATTTTATTGCAACAGGGCAGCAAAACATTTAGTAGGTCTCTACATTGTTTTGCGCAACCCACGTGCGTTTAATTTTGTAAACAAATAGTGCGGCACATAATGCACACACTTGGTAATGACCTTGTTTTTGGTGTTAAACTTAAATGCAATGGCAATGACATTGACTTTTGAAAGGTAGGTGGTTGGTATATCGTTTATACACAACAAAACCAAATTTGAATGGAATCAGGCGCATGAAGATGAATTTTGAAGCTTGTCAAAAGTTATTACGTCTGATCCTGTTTTAAGAATTAACAGTCCTGATTGTTGTGGAACGCACCTAACTTATAAGATTTGTCTAACTAAAAACTTCTAATAAATCAAGCGCAACTCGCTTCACTTGAGACGCTGGTAGAAAACTCATCTTGGTCTTTTATTTAACCGATTCTTTAGAGAATATTTTATAGAAGCAAGCATAAAATAACACTGATAAACCTGTGGTAGTATACAAACGGATGCATCAAAGGATGGGAAAACAAGTAGCTTATGCTTCTCGGACGCTCAGCAAAAATGAACAAAAATGGGCTCAGATAGAGAAAGCATTTATTTTTGCATGTGAACATTTTCATTTTTATTTATATGGTAGGGAATTTACAGTCCAAAGTGATCACAAGTAGCTAGAAACTCTCAATCAACGCGATATTGATGATGTGACTGCACGCTTGCAGCGCATGCTATTGTTCTTGCTTAAATATCCTAAACTAATAGTAGTTTACAAACTATAATCAAATAGATGAATAAATTGATTAAAACTTTTCACAAACTCAAACATGAGTTGCATTTTGGAAGGGACTCCTTTTCCGAAATGATAGATTGGTGATTCCAAGTGCTCTGCTGGAAAAAATCGCCAAATGGCTACACGAACCTCACCTTGAAATCGAAAAACACTGGCACGTGCAAGAATGCTGTACTTTTGGCCTGGAATGAATACAAAAATTAAGGAAATCTAGTCCAGTATCGTTTACTGGAGTACAATGTAACAACTGTGGCTAGTATGAAAGTGGCTCCAGTACAATAATTGTTCTTTGGTAGGGCTCTTAAAACCAGATTACTGGCATCAGAGACATTGCTTTATCGAAACAACCTACATGAAGATATTAATAAAAAGAAAATTAATTCGAAGATGGAAAACCAAAAATATTACAATAGAAACGCGAAGATTTTCCCGTTGTTGAAAGTGGGCTATCGAATCATTAAACAAAAAAAAAACGGGAAGGAATGGAATTATGGTAAAGTTCAGGGTACGACTAACGGAAAATCGTATATTATTGTACCTATAGATAATTTTAATAACTATATTCGCAGAAATCGGAGATTCATTGCAAAAACAATAAAGAACGAAGTTCGAGACAGCGACATTTTGTATGAAAATAACGAAAATAACGTTATCGCGAATAGTGAAATTAGTGTTGATAGAAATCAAAATCTAATGGAAATTCAGATAGCTCCTTCGAGTCAAGCGGTTGTTAACCAGAATTTCAATGAAGAAATTATGCCATCGGTAGATTTGGATAAGTCAACATCTTCTGAAGAGTATTGAACTGCCGATGGTAATGATTCTGAAGCATCCATTAGCGAAAGTGAAACAAGTGTACAAAACACACCAGAGATTTCTGGTTACAGAACACGGCACGGTCGACTTGTACGACGCGACCGACGCGACGTCCAGCTAGATACTTTTGATAATCTTTGGTCCACCATTACTTTAACTTATTATTGATTAAGTATCTACTATTTTTTATAAATATTTTATGTTAATAATTTATTAATTGTTTAATTTATAAATTAATAATTTATAATTTAGTAATTAATTAATTTATGTTAAAAATGAAAAGAGCAAGTTCTAATGTATAGGTCAATGAACATACCTAAGATATTTGCTTAAAAGTACTGAATATAAATAGCATTAGAACTGTTCGCCCCAGCAGATAGCAACAAGTATTTCATTCATGTTTAGTACTCGGTATTGTGTAGACATAGCTACTTACAGATTAATAAAAGCTAAATACTTTTGTTAATGAATCATCTTTAGTTTAGTTAAAACAACTCTCCCCAATACATCTTAACAATGGACGACACCCTGTGGCGGACGACTGACAATTGGATTCTTCTAGATGTTGAACCACCATTTTGTACCGAGTTATCTTTAATATACCACGTTTAATAGTCTCGAATAAAGACATCGTTTTAAGATTCAAAATAAATTAATATAAAGTGTTTCAATCTTACAAATTGGCGATGAGAATGGAATCAGCATTAAATGGAATAATTCCTTTCGAAACAACGGAAACCTCGAACATTGGCGAGAGGTGGAAAAAATGGATATGGAGAATCGACAACATTTTGGTGGCTTCCCAAATCACGGACGCAAAATAGAAGAAAGCACTTCTTTTGCATTACGCAGATGAGCTAGTTTCTGACATTTTTATTTTCCTTCGCGATTTTCCAATCCCAACAGCAGCGGGCGACCCTGATCAAACTCCAACCATAGATGAATATGAACAGGCGAAACAAACGCTTTCGGATCACTTCACTCCGCAAAGCAACAAAGAGCTTGAAATCTTTAATTTCCGCAAACTGCAGCAAGATTCTGTAGAAACAATCACACAGTTCTATGCGAAACAACTCAAATGCGCTGAAAATTGTGGATACGAAGGCAACAAAAAGATTTTTGCTGCGTTAGATTAAGTTCTGACGCTCTTGGCATCAGAAACTAAATTTTTTTTTTCAACAAAGGGCTAACCAGGTGTGTTAATGCTTAGTACTTTTTTTCCTTTCAATTGTTTGTTTTTTTCTTTTTTCAGCAATCGAAAAGCTGAAATACCTTAAAAGAAAAAGTAGAAGTTTTCGCAGAGTTACAGAGCCAGTGTGGAGTGCGATAAGTAGCAAACAGCCTAGTTTCTGCTCTCATCACGTACGTAAAGCTCTTTCTGCAGACTTTTCTATACAATTCTATTTTATTTATTATGGACATTCAACGATCTCAATGCAATTTTTTAACTTCTAAAAGTGATATAATTGTTTGCGGTATTTGCCTATCCAGATTTCATTTTAAATGTACAAATATGAGTGATTCCGATCGGGTTTCGCTTGAATCTAATGAAAACATTTTCTGGAAGTGCGGTACATGCAAAAACGTTTCTTTCCTTGGTTACATGCCAATTATCAAAGACTTATATCTCTTCTTCACTCAGCATAAATCAGATTTTGATAGCCTCGTGAAACCAATACGTATAACACGCTCTCAATCTCATACATCGCGTACACCATGGTCTCCTTTTGCAAAAGCTAAAAAGACTAGGTCTGAACATAACTTTTATAAAATGGTTAAATTACCATTTATCTAATAGAAAGCAAGTCGTTAAAATAGATGATTGCTCTTCTTTACATATAGACGTCATATCGGGTCTTCCACAAGGGAGTCGTTTGGGGCCACTCCTTTTCATTATTTACAAATGATTTGCCCTCAGTATTAAAGTACTGTAAGTGTCTAATGTATGCCGGATAATCGCGTATCTTGTTCTAAATTGCAGTCAATAATTCCTTTCTATGCCCCAACCCGTGTCGAACGTACTAACTATGGGTTGAATGAACCAATTACGCGTTCTCTTAGACTTGTAAATATCGATGAAATCGACCTTTATATAAAAAGGGACTCGTTAAAAAAGAAATACTTGTAAATAATTTACTTATAAATGCTTTATAGAAGTACGCCTTTGAAATTATAATAAAGTTTAATGTGATATAATTATGTATTTTTAAGAACACGAGTGCCTGTACTTGTATATAATGTAGATATTAATTAGCTAATTTTTGTAATCAGCAGATCTTTGATCAATTGATGAAATAAATAAATAAACAAAGTCGGAGTGCTGACGCGAGTTAATGCCACATCACGTTCAACTTATAAAAATAAAATCCAAGATCGCTACGATAATCAAACTAAACCCACGCCCTAGAACATGATTCTTATTCCACAATATAATCATACAAGATAAGCATATAAGCATACAAGATAAGCATATAAGCAAGGACAATAAAGTATTCATGTACAAATTCACGTACTCCAATGGAAAAATACCAGAGCAACCAAGCCAAACGATCAAGATAAAAATATCAAGTCAACACATCAGCTTGGATAACAGAAGTATAAATTGGAATATCGTATTCAAGCAAACTTCACTTCAATTAGATCAGTGAATAACTTCACATATACATAACATCAATATTTTAATTAAGTAAAATTAGAACCTTAAGACTATTGTTAGCATTTGTATAACACTAGAATAAGTTTTGAATAAATAAAATAAAGTTTCATTTATCAAAACTGTGTGTCGTATAAATTAATTGGGGGCTCAACCGGGATAGCCTTACAAAGCGATTTAACGTAAACATAAATTGAAAAATAATAAAGTAAATTTAACGTAAAATCAGTGAGTGCTATCAAGTGCCAGGAATATGTTCTTCAAGTAATACAAATGAACAATTATTGTATGAAGACATATTTAGTGATCAGTGAACATCAAGAAATCTGAAAATAAAACTGAGATAGTGTTAACAATATATCACAGACAATAAAGTGGCGAACATTGTATCGAGAAAAATTGAAGAAACGAAATAGTGAGTCATCACGAAAATATTTCATTTCAACCAACGCCAAAAATAATTCAACGCCAAAGAATCCCCGAGAAGTACAGTGCGGAATTGCAGACAAAAAATCCCAGAGCGGTACAGCAGTTTTAAGTAAGAATTATATAATATACAGGGTGTCCCGCACCTGAGTGGAAGTATCACAGGGTGTGGTTCCTGGGTATATTCTAAGAAAAAAATTGTATGGGGGGAAAGTTGTATCTCCCCTCCCTGAGGCAGGGGGGGCAGTTTCTGAAAAATTGACATAAAATGCCAAAAAAACATTAAAAATCAACGAAAATACATCTAATAATGTGCTATATTTTTTTGAAAGTTAATACATCACTCTTGCATTTGGTTTTTAAATCAAGTTGTTTAAGCGAATAGTTTTTGAGAAATTAAATTTCAAAGTCAAATTTGTTCAAAAAAATTGTGATTTTTTTTTCTTAAGTCAATATTTTTCAAAATTTTACGTAACTAAGTGCTATTTTTGTGTTCAATATTCATTGCCCTCATTATTTTGTAATCCATTACCGAAAACTAAATGTAAAAATCTTTCTTAGTTTTTGAGAAATTAAAAAAAAAATAAAAGGTACTTTTCCCAAAAGAGCCCGAAAAAATTAATTTATTCATGAATTATCCATAGTTTAACCCTTTTTTCGGTATGATACATTTTGTATCATTTTTTCGGGCTTTTTTGGTAAAAGTACCTTTCGTCTTTTCCCAAAAGAGCCCGAAAAAATTAATTTATTCATGAATTATCCATAGTTTAACCCTTTTTTCGGTATGATACATTTTGTATCATTTTTTCGGGCTTTTTTGGTAAAAGTACCTTTCGTTTTTTCTTAATTTCTCAAAAACTAAGAGAGATTTTTACATTTGGTTTTCGGTAATGGACTAAAAATAAATGAGCGCAATGAATATTGAACACAAAAATAGCACTTAATTACGTAAAATTTTGAAAAATATCGACTTAAGAAAAAAAAAAATCACAATTTTTTTGAACAAATTTGACTTTGAAATTTAATTTCGCAAAAACTATTCGCTTAAGCAACTTGATTTAAAAACCAAATGCAAGAATAAAGTATTAACTTTCAAAAAAAATATAGCACATTATTAGATGTATTTTCGTTGATTTTTAATGTTTTTTTTTGGCATTTTAAGTCAATTTTTCAGAAACTGCCCCTCCCTGCCTCAGGGAGGGGAGATACAACTTTCCTCCCATACAATTTTTTTCTTAGGATATACCCAGGAACCCAACCCTAAAATACTTCCACTCAGGTGCGGGACACCCTGTATATTAAGTATGATAAATTATATAAAAAAGTGTTATGAATAGATTAACCAAATATAAAGAATCATTTAAAAGTAAAATTACATTACAAAGTGTTAAAGAAGATCAAGATAGTTTTGAATTGCGAGAGTTAAGCTAAATTAAATTAAATTTTGAGAAATCGGAAATAAGTGAATTAGTAGCCATGGAAGTTTTACAATCACAAATAGCTGATTTAACAGCAAAATTAGATAGTCTCATGACTGGAAAACCTGCAATCAAAGAATTCGAAACAGAACAAATTAAACCAGAAATTAAAAATACTATGAGTTTAGATGTAAAAAAATCGGTGCCGACTTTTACGGGCGACGCCCAAAAATATGTTTCATGGAGACAAGCAATTAGTCATGCTATGAAGATATATACAAAAGGTAGTGTACAGTACTTTTCAGCGCTAGTTGAACTTCAAAATAAGTGTATAGAACAAGCAAATGACATTTTAACTAATCACGGTACGGTATTAAATTTCGAAGCAATTTCAGCAAGTTTAGACTTTGCATATTCGGACCAACGTCCAATACATGTTTTAGAACAGGAAACGAGTATTTTAAGTCAAGGTAAAAATTCCTTAATGGAATATTATAATATAATAAATCAAAAACTTACAGCGTTAATTAACAAAACTATTATGACGCACGGTGACGGTAAGGCAATCACAAACGAATTATGGGAAAAATATAGAAGAGATGGACTTAGAGTTTTTATTTCGGGACTGAACGGTCAGCTCTCAAACATACTCTTTAGTATATGTCCAGATAATCTTCCAAGTGCACTAGCAAAAGCACAGGAATTAGAAAGCAATAATAATAGAGCATTATTTGCCTACAGATATGAATGTCCAACTACTGGGAATAAAAGTGAAACATTGAGGTTTTCACATAAAGATAAACCTTATAAAGATAATACTGTCTTCAGGAGAGATAATTTAGCTCCTCAATACAAACAAAACCCAAACCAGTTTGAACGATACATCAAAAAACTAATAACAGTAATTATTACTCATCCTATAATAACCAAAACAAGTTCAATAACCCATTCAAACAAAACAGACCAGAAAGAAAGACAAGAATTGTGTCTATTAGAATCAAAAGCAACGTATTCCACTTTTCGAAAAAAAATGAGTTAACGATGCAGTTTAACTCATTTTTTTAAAATCTATCTGTGGCTGTTTTCAAAAGTCATCTCATTCCAGAGTTATTATGATTTGAATATAGGGGTTTGAATCAAAAGCAACGTATTCCTCAGACCGTTTTGAATCAAAACAACTCTATTCCACTTAAGAATCAAAGTAGCTTTATTCCAACCTAAATTCAATTTTTTTTTTGTGTTTGAATCAAAACGATTGTATTCCAAATTTGGCGCGAAAATCAATTACTGTCAAACTTTCATGCATGAACTCAGCATTTTCAGTTAGTTCTTTTGTGTTGTTGAGAGCGGATGCTTGTTATTATTAGTAAATATATAAAAAAGTGCAACCATGGAATCCATCGAATCACCTGTTCTTGCTGTATACCCTCGAAAAAGGAATGTAAATATTGGAAATAGAAAATGTGACCTAGCTAAAGTAAAGCGGTAAGCAAATCTTTGGTGAACATAAATACATAGATAGGTGTGCATATCAATATTATTAAATAGGTACAAACGAAAACAATTGCCAATAATGCCCACGTGCAACCATAGAGGTGGTTCATATAAGTGCCGATCATTGAAAGCAGCTGACGCATTATATTTTTCGAACGGCTTTTACACAATACCTTCAAAACTTTCGCAGGATGCATTTATTTTGAGCTACTGCCGCATAACAAAACCTGAACGTACTGACCGAAACCTGAAGACTGGCCCAAGGAAACAATTTTCTGTAACTTACACTGTCAGAACTAGACAGAAGCACACAGTTAAAGTTTGCCAGAAGACATTTTTAAATATCATTGGAGTTTCATCCAGCCGAGTAAGAAATATTTGCAGTAACCATTTTAAAACAGGTGCAGTTCCATCGGAAAATCGTGGTGGGGATCATAAGAGCTTGAAGCTAGCAGACACGAAGGAAATGATTATTAACTTTATAAAACAGTATAAAACCATTGAGGTACATTATTGCCGTAGTAGGACAGCAAAGCGACAGTATCTACCAGGAGAACTTTCCATAAATAAAATGTGGAGCGCTTTTAATCAGAGTCATGAGCTCAATCAATGTAAAATGAGTTTTTTCCGGATGGTTTTCAATACACGCTTCAATCTTGGATTTAAAGCCCCTTCATCAGATGTTTGTTCATCATGTCTTCAACTAAAGGAACTTTTAAAATTTGAGCGAGATGAAGAAAAGAAAGTTCAGTTGATGACTAAACTTAGAATCCATAAATTACGAGGAAAAGCGTTTTTTGAAATGTTAAAAGAGGAAAGGGATGATTTGTTGACAATGTCTTTTGATTGCCAGAAAAACATGACACTTCCTAAAGTTTCTGACCAAGCAGCGTACTATAGTCGGCAGATATATTTGCATCTTTTTGGCCTTGTTATAGGTACATCTCAATCATCTCTTACCAAGGAAAATGTATTTTTATATTATTGGACGGAAAACAACAGACCAAAAGGCTCAAATGAAATTGCCTCTGCTGTATTTCACCAACTTAGTTTTACAAGTCTTGAAGGCATAAAAACGATTCGATTGGTTGCAGATGGATGTGGTGGGCAGAAGAAAAACTCGATTATGATAGGTATGTGTGAGTACTGGCTGGCAAACAAAGCTCCACGTCATGTTAACACTATTGAATTGGTTTTCCCTATACCTGGACACTCCTACATTCCACCTGATAGAGTATTTGCTCAAATCGAAAAAAAAGTTAAAGCTAAGGAAACAATCGTGGCTGTTGATCAGTATTTGACTATTTACAAAGAACATGGGACTGTAGTGAACTTGGGAGCTGATGAATGTCCAGTTCTGGATTTTAAAGACGAAGTTTTAAAACTTACCAAGCCAACATCAGCCTGGCATTTTAAATTCAACGCATCGAAAAGGTTTATTTTAAAAAGAGGTAAATCAAACGTCATTGGTGTTCGGGGTGAACCTTTTTACAAGTCGGATATTGGTGAAGCAAAACCAAACACAAAGAAGGGCTAACACTTTTCTTCGATGGCTCCGAAAAGACTGCCAGTAGGAGTTAAACTTAAAGATGCAAAGCTGAATGACGTTGACAATTTATTAAAAAAACATTTTGGGTCTGATTGGAAATCCTTGCCATTGCTCAAGTTTTACAAGGATATTTTAGATGTAAATGATACACATGAGGAACCAGACAACATCGATGGTGACCCTATTTGTGAACTCCAAGAACCAGATACTTCCATTAGAATTTGATTTAATTTAAGTCTTTACTTAATTTTTTACTTTATTTTTACTTTTTTCACTAATTCTTAAATTTTTCCCAAAAATTTATATTAACAGCTTCTAAAAGATATGTTAACTTTTTCACAATACTGTTGTTATTGTAATAAATGTATATGAATTTTGTTTTTGTTTGTTTGAGTTAATTTATTATTTTATTTATTTACTTTTTAAACATAAACCAATAAACAATAAAATTTAAACATAATCCAAAAATAAGTTCCGTTTTATTTTCAAAAACAATCTATTCCGAAAAGAAAATTTCAAAACGCATCTATTCCAGATTGTGATTTTCAAAACAACGCTATTCCAAAATGCATTGTTAAATAATTCCAAGACCTTTTGACCGCCAAGAAAAATCGATATGCATTTAGAATCGGAGATCTAAGCATAAATATAAACACAAATTAGTTCATAGAATAATTAAGGCCACGTCCTTAAAAACGTTTTTTTTAATTATCTCAAAACTAGAAAAAGTGGAATACGTTGCTTTTGATTCTAATAGACACAATTAGTCGCAAAGAAACAGGCAACGACAGCGAACGGAGCAGTAATAATTGAATATTATTACGAAGTTGAAATATTTAATAAAACAGTGAAAGTATATGAGTTAAATAATTTCGGTTGCGATATATTAATTGGTAACAAATTCTTAAGAGATAACAAAGCAGTTATTGATCTTCAAAATAATAATATAAAGGTAAATAATGAAGAAGGAAGAATTTATTTTGACGAAGAAGTTATAAATAATATAATTATGAACAAAAGTGAGAATTTAGAAGATTTGAGATTTGTGAACAGATTAAAGTAGAACATAAAAATATAAATATAAATTTGCCATTCAGAACAGATATAGTTGCTGAAATAAATACAGTAGAAGACAAGGCAATATGGACAAAACAATATCCATATCCTCACAGTGCCAATGAATTCATAAATAAAGAAGTACAAAAATTACTAGAATCAGGAATAATTAGAGAAAGCAAAAGTGCTTATAATAATCCAGTATGGGTAGTGCCCAAAAAAGGATTTAACGAAGACAATACACAAAAAGTGAGAATGGTGATCGATTTCAAAAAACTAAACGAAAATACAGTTGTGGATAAATATCCAATACCATACACAAATGTCATATTAAGCAATCTAGGGAAAGCAAAAATATTTTCTAGTATTGATTTGGAAAGTGGTTTCAACCAAATAAAAATGAAAGATTCAGACATAAAAAAAAAAACAAGTTTTAGTGTAAATAATGGCAAATATGAATATTTGCGAATGGCATTCGGGCTACGTAACGCTCCGAGTATATTTCAGAGAGCAATGAACAACATATTACGTCCATTTGTAGGAAAGTTTTGCCATATTTACATTGTAAGTATATATATTATATTATAATATATATTGTATGTGTTTTGCCATTTGTTAGGTATTTGTTACATGTTAACTTCAGCGTTAAATTAATATTTCATACTTCATTCACTATAAATAAGTGTCCCGATTGACGTAAACTTGCAGTATTTGACGTATCATCAATCGGAACACATGCATTGTTAAAGTTGATAGCAGAGAAGGTAAATACGATCCACGAGTACCAAGGAAAAGAGAGAGACAACATTGCTCCAGTAAGAGTTACGGCAAAAATGATCGATATTAATAATAAGGAAGCCTATATATGTAATCTAGTACCGATGTCGAGACATAAGAAATAATCTCCTTCTCTTCTCTTTCTTACTAGAAAATAAAACCGAATTTGAGTTCTATTTACTTTTAAATAAAATAAACTTTTTTGATATAAAAAAACAATACAAGTTTCGCAAGGAAAATATTGTGTGTGTTTTTTCATTTGCTATTTGCTAATTTCGGCATTGAACATTTAATGTATTTATTTTTCTTCTAAATAAAAATAACTTTTTAATGTCTAGAAAAATGTTTCGAAACAAAGAAACAAATTGTGTGTTTTGTGACTTACTTTTTAACTAGGGCATTTTATTTGTATTTTAAATAAAAATAACTTTGTTCATATACATTTATACCAAAATGAAAATAAAAACGAATCCATTTATTTTTGAAACATTTTTTAAGAAAGGAGAAAAGAACACAATTAAGCCAGTAGAAATTGGAGTTTCCCAAGGAAATAACTGTACGTGTTTTGTCATTTGTTACATGTTACATGTTAACATCGGCGTTGAAGTTATATTTTCTTTATTTTTTTACTTAAAATAACTTTTTATACATGTCTACACAAATTGGAGATAAAGGAATACAGATACTTTTAAAATATTGCTTAAGAAAAAAGAAAAACAGCAAAATTAAGACAACAGAAACTGGCGTTCCGGAAGTAAAATATTGTATGTGTTTGTCATTTGTTAATTGTTACATGTTGACTTCGCTGTTGAAGCTATATTTTCTTAATTTTTTTTTATAAAAATCACTTTTTATATATGTCTACACAAATTGGAGAAAAGGGAATAAAAATACTCTTAAAATACTGCTTTAGCAAAAAGGAAAACAGCAAAAATAAGACAACAGAAACTGGGGTTCCCGAAGGAAAATATCGTATGTGTTTGTCATTTGTTACTTGCTACGTGTTAACTTTGGCGTTGAAGATATATTTTCTTTATTTTTTAAATAGAAAAACTTTTTATATATATATCTACACAAATTGGAGAAAAAGGAATACAGATACTTCTTAAATATTGCTCAAGAAAAACAGCTAAATTAGGCAAACAAAAATTTGAGTTTCGGAAGTAAAATATTGTATGTGTTTTGTCATTTGTTACTTCTTACATGTTAACTTCGCCGTTGAAATTATATTTTCTATATTTTTTTTAATAAAAATAACTAATTGTGTTTATATATGTCTACACAATTTGGAGAAAGAGAAATCCAGATACTTTAAAAATATTGCTTACGCAAAATGAAAAACAGCAAATTTAAACCAACAAAAATTGGAGTTTCGGAAGTAAAATATTGTGTGTGTTTTGTCATTTGTTACTTCTTACATATTATTTTCGCCGTTGAAGTTATATTTTCTTTATTTTTTTTTATAGAAATAACTTTTTATATATGTCTACACAAATTGGAGAAAAAGGAATACAGATACTTTTGAAATATTGCTCAAGAAAAACAGCAAAATTAAGCCAACAAAGATTGGAGTTTCGGAAGTAAAATATTGTATGTGTTTTGTCATTTAATACTTCTTACATGTTAACATCGTCGTTGAAGTTATATTTTCTTTACTTTTTTTTAATAAAAATAACTTTTTATATATGTCTACAAAAATTGGAGAAAAGGGAATAAAAATACTTTTAAAATACTGCTTTAGCAAAAAGGAAAACAGCAAAATTAAGACAACAGAAACTGGGGTTCCGGAAGGAAAATATTCACCCCTATTGTGAGTTTTTCCCGGAAAATATTTCACCCGAAAAATTATTGTTCCCCCGGAATTTTAAAAGCTATTGTGAGTTCCACCCGAATGAAATTTCACTTCGAATTAGTGGTGACATTTCGAAAAAAAGAAGCGTTCATTGAAAAGACAAATACAAACTGAACGAAATATCTGAACAAATCCCAGAAAAAATTACAATAGGACGGTGTTACTAGTTTTGCAAATAAATTATTATTTTCAACCCCTTTTCGAATGAAAATGACAATTTGTTGAGTTTAAAAACTTTATTAAATATTTTTTGTATGTTAGGAGTAATTTTTCAAGAAAAAAAAAACAAACGACGGTATCCATAACCAAATTACCGAACTACACCACTCAGAACAAAAAAAAAACCGAAACAATTCAGAACTACATCACTTCGAACACAGCCAAACAGATTTTTGACAGATGAGTGAAGTGCGAATTAAAATTTTTAAAAAGGTAAACTATATCCGTGCATTCCGTCTTAAATTCAATAAAAATAATAAAAGAATAAATAAAACAAATAAAAATTAATTGATTTTTGTGATTTTGCCGTGGCCTTTCTATTTGCTCTCATCAAAAGGTATGAAATTGAACAGTATGATATTTTATTACACAAATATTATTTACAATTGTTTTTATATTTTACTTTAGGAACATGTATATAGATAAATGATGAGGAAGAAAAATAAAACAGAAATGTATCAGAAGAAAACTCAAAGATTTCTCCAACACTTTGGAGTTGCGTGAGCCATTGTAAGTAATAAGTTTCATGTTTCATTTGTGAATATAAATGTAGATTACCAATAAAACTTTTTTTCAGATTTCATCAACACTATCGAATAAATAAAGAAACCTTCAAGTATTTGTTGGATGTTCTTTCCAGTTCCTTGCCCCCTGTAAAACAAAAATTTGGTGTGCCCCCAATTATTAAACTTGCAGCCACCTTACGTTTCCTTGCAGAGGGCGGGTACCAAAAGGGAGTTGGGAAGGACCATGAAGTTGGGTTGGCACAACCAACTGTAAGCCTTATAATTGCTGAAGTGTTGGAAGAGAGGCTTTGTCCAGAATGGATAAAGTAGCCAACACAAAACGAGTGTAGAACAATCAGCCAAGATTTCTTCATGAAATTTAACATGCCAAGAATAAAAGGATGTGTAGATGGAACACACGTCAACATTATATCGCCATCACACAACAAACACCTTTTTTATAATAGGAAGGGCAAATTCAGTTTAAATGTTTTACTCGTAAGTATAAGTACGTTCAAAAATATTCATAAATTAATTTTCATTTTTATAGATTTGTGATAATGAGTTACGAATACGCTACATTGATGCAACACATGCTGGAGCATGTCACGATTCCTTTGTTTGGAACGTGAGTATGGTCAAATCCAAATTGCAGGAAGATTATTTGCGGAATGGTAGCAATGGCTGGTTGTTAGGTATGTAGGTAACATTTAAGAACATCGCAGTTGCAATGCAAAAAAATTATCCTTATCAACTCGAAAATTTTATTTTTTTTAATTTTTTTTTAGGAGATGCCAGATACCCCTTACAGCCTTGGCTACTTACGCCTTACAGAACACCTCAAATAGGCTCGGTTGAGGCAAAATTTAATGATGTGCATTCAAAATGCCGAAATATAATAAAAAGAACTAATGGCGTCTTAAAAAACAGGTGGAGATGCCTGCTGAGTGCTCAAGAATAGCACTATTCCCCATCTAAAGCAGTGAAAATTATAAATGTATGTGCAGCACTGCACAACATTTGCATTCACTACAAAAGTGATATAGAAAACCAGAACATAACGGAAACCTCCAGTGAAGTGATCGAGAATCAAGAAAGTATTCATACAGATGAAAACTTTCTACCTGCAAGTCAGCGTATTCGCAATGAAATTGCAAATTCTTTATAATTCATTTAAATGACAATAGAGAAAAAATAAATAAAAGAGGCTTAAACGTAAATACTTTTCTTTCTTTTAATACTGAAATATTTATTTAAGCTAAAGCTAAAAGGTTTGTTTAAAACAACAGTTAAATAATACAAAAATAAACAAAAACAACTTCATTAAAAAAAAAAGATTTTAAACAAATAATTCATTAAACAAAAAAACACAAACATTTTTTGATTATTTTCGAGGTTGTACTCCTCGTAAAATTTCCATATCAAGTTCCTTTAGTTGCAACATTTTTTGAGTTTCAACAATTTTGTTTTCAAGTTCCTTCTTGCGAAATGCTTCAATTACTTCGTGGTGACGTTTTTCTTCCTTGAGTCTCTGTTTGGAGAAATCACAATGACGGTCCAGAGACCATTAGTATTGTGTTCTTTTTGAATACAAACAACTTCCAAAATATTCGAGCACATTTCTTTTTGGACTTTCAGCTCTTCATAAATGAGATCGTTTTTCCTGAGCCGAGCAGTCTTACATTTTCTTGGTTGTGTTGGTTTTGATGTTGATGGCTCAAAATTTGTTGATGGCTCAAGATTTGTTGATGCCTCCCTGACGTCATTGGTTTCGGTTCCGCATTGGTGAAAAATAACAAAATTAAGACAACGGAAACTGGGGTCCCGGAAGGAAAATATTGTATGTGTTTGTCATTTGTTACTTGTTACATGTTAACTTCGGCGTTGAAGTTATAATTTCTTTATTTTCTTTTAATTAAAATAACTTTTTATAATGCCTACACAAATTGGAGAAAAAGGAATACAGATACTTTTAAAATATTGCTTTAGAAAAAAGAAAAACAGCAAAATTAAGACAACAGAAACTGGCGTTCCGGAAGTAAAATATTGTATGTGTTTGTCATTTGTTAACTGTTACATGTTGACTTCGCCGTTGAAGCTATATTTTCTTAATTTTTTTTAAATAAAAATAACTTTTTATATATGTCTACACATATTGGAGTAAGAAAAATCCAGATACTTTTAAAATATTGCTAAAGCAAAAAGAAAAACAGCAAAATTAAGCCAACAAAATTGGAGTATCGGAAGTAAAATATTGTATGTGTTTTGTCATTTGTTACTTCTTACATATTAACTTCGCCGTTGAAGTTATATTTTCTTTATTTTTTTTTAATAAAAACAACTTTTATATATGTCTACACAAATTGGAGAAAAGGGAATACAGATACTTTTAAAATATTGCTTACGCAAAGAGAAAAACAGAAAAATTAAGATAACAGAAACTGGGGCCCCGGAAGGAAAATATTTTATGTGTTTGTCATTTGGTACCTCTTACACATTAACTTCGCCGTTGAAGTAATATTTTCTTTATTTTCTCTTTAAAATAACTTGTTATATATGCCTGCACAAATTGGAGAAAAAAGAATACAGATACTTTTAAAATATTGCTTAAGAAAAAAGAAAAACAGCAAAATTAAGACAACAGAAACTGGCGTTCCGGAAGTAAAATATTGTATGTATTTGTCATTTGTTAATTGTTACATGTTGTAAGTTACATACAAAGCCCACAAAGAAGCCCACAAAGATAATACAAAACCAGAAGATCATATTAAGATCACCGCAGTAAATATTGCAGAACCACCATTTGGAATATTTCTGCAACAGTAATAAAGGCCGAAAGAATAACATTGGCATTTTATTTAAAAACCCACAGTCCATCACAAAATGCTGACAAAGGACGCCACAGCGCACAACAATAGATACTTTTCACAAAGTGAAGCGAGAGTCATCACACAGTCATCATCGAGTCATCATAGAATCATCACAGTCAACTTATGTCCTTTTATATTTCAGGTACTTATAGATCAATAAAGTGTAATTCTTTTTAAAAAACCTTTTAATAGAACGCATTTTGTAATTGGCGCAGTCGGTAGGATAGGGTTTCAAAATTATTAAATGGAAATTAATAATTAGGCCTATTCTTCCACATCTTTTATTCTGGTATGAATTTTCTGTTATCAACCATAAAAGATTCTCAACATAAAAGATCTTGTATCGAACTGCATGAGTATTGAAGCTCTGCAGTCGATGTATAGAGCTTATTATATAAACTTATATAAAAGTCTTCGTTAAACTTAACGAAGACCTAGAATATTCTGAGAATTGTATAACGAAAGTTAGTCTTGGAGAAGGAGCCAACCGAGACGGCTGGCAAATGTGAAGGATTGAAATAAAGAGTGGTTTTTTGTCATATCGATTTTTCCACTATAAATCAATTGTTTTATTTATTCGGACGGTTCACTTGACTCGCTTAAATAAGCTAAAACTCCACTGTGCTACGATACATTTGGTCCGTGTCGAGCCGGATAGTTCTAGTGCCGGTAAGAGCTCGTTTAAAAAAAAAAAAATTTGTTTGTAACAAAAGTGCATTGTGATTGTGAGTGGGCAGGATCGTCTCGATTTATTACGAGTACGAAATTGTGATGGTGAAATGTGCTACGATGCAAACCACGTAGTCACAAAATAATTTAAAAATATGTGAAGAAATCATGTTACGACATGATATGGGCAGGTAATTGCATGCCGCCAGCAGGCAATGCAAAAAAACGGTACCAAAGTTCTATTAATAGCCACTGGCTATGTAGACAAACGAGCATGTAAGTAGCGAGAATATTATCTGTTGTCTTTTCCTTTTTTCTTCAAAAGAAATAGAAGTGACCGATACACATGAGCAGGAACAAGAGAAGGTAAGAAAGTATGTGTTTTCGCCACGGCAATAATACATACAATACACGAGAGAAGGTTTGAGCGAATACATCCACAAGTAGCCAGCTGCGCAAATTGCGTGTCGGCTACGAGAGAAACAAGTTTCGTCATTCGAAAGTTGGATGTGTTCACGAGCGGTAATACGGTTCATTTAGAGATCTTTTTAAGCGAAAATTACGAAAAAAAACTGAGACGGAAAAATTAAATTGTGAAGGAAAAAAGCGAAAATTACTAAAAAACTAAAAACTGAGACGGAAAAAATTTATTTGTGAAGGAAAAAACAAATTTCAAATATTTTTTTAGGTAAGAAAAGGAGTACAGTCCACAGAGATGGTATAAGTGAAGTGATTGTGATGGATGAATGTTTTGTTGTGTTTAAAATATTATTTAGCGAAGGAAAAAGATCCCGTTTGCCTCTTTTTTTGGTTACGAGAAGGCTAAGCCGGTGCATAAATAAAATATATTACCTTTTTTCAGTGCGTCGACACCAACAACATTATGCAGATTTTTATTTTTATTTATCTACCTCGTTTAATTTGTTTTTTCTTCTTCACTAAAGTGTTGAAGTAAATAAAAGTGATTGTGTGTGAAGGGGTAATGTGCATGAGGCATGTATCTGTTGTTGATTTTCAGATGAGAAGGAAATACATAAGCATGATGAGTGTGCGTGATCACTTGCTTGTGCGAGATACACATTTTCGTTTACATATTTTTTGCAGGGTATATACCATGCCGAAGGAGAGAATGCATTGAGATGGAATTGAGTGTGCGCTTGTAGAATGATATTACATAATAAATTTTATGAGTGAATTGTTGTTGCCGTTGTGTTGTGTTATGGGGGTTGAAATGTCTATTTATATTTTCAGGTTCTTGTGTGTAGTTTTTTTTTTTTGTGTCATCTTTTCTTTTCTCACCAAGATATTTGTCGAGACAATGAGCGAGGGAAGGAGACACTTGAGCACAATTGTGCAGTTGTCATTTAAATTGTGAAATGTGAGAAGGAAAAAACATATGTCGAGACAAATTGAGCATGGGATGGAGGAATTCAAAGCACTTGTGTGCGAATTCTTATGATAAATTGTGAAGGGGAAAGAGTGCAGGTGGAACTCAAATTACTATTTATGTATGAGTTACCAAACTAAGAGAGAGCTAGAGGCAATTGAGTGCAAATGCGCCAATTACCACATGTGTTACAATATTTAAAAAAAAAAAGAAAAGAGGACAGAGCGAGGGCAGGAGTGAAGAGAAAAACTTAAAAAAAAACACAATTTGAGTTTTTCATGAAAAGAGAAGGATGCTTTCAAGCAGAAGGAATATGAGAAGGAATATGGGAAGGAATATGGGAAGGAATATGAGAAGGAAATTTAATATGTGCTTCAAGATTGCTAAGTGACCTCATTATTAAAGAGAGAAGGAATAAAATGAATTTGTTGAGCAAGTTGAAACGTAATATAAATCTGTTCCGAGTGATGGTTGAATTAAAAAGAGAGTAACGTAAATTTATTTTAATTGAGATTTGGGCTTGGAATCGAAACAGATTTTTTTCTGTTTTAAATAAAGATTTTTTGAGGTCATTAGCAAGAAATTGATTACAAGAGGGCAGGTTTTGAAGTACTCATTGAACAAAATGTGAGAATATAAAGGTGTGAATGCATGAAAATGATCTAACAGCAACAAGCAACAACAATTTACCAATTTATTTAACTCATGAATTATATTTACTATATTACATTACCATTTATTACTTTTTTTTGCATACTGGGAAATAATAGTACCTACTGCAAACTACCTTATTATATAATATTACATTTTTATTTTTTTTCCTTTGCATACTGGGAAATAACAGTACCTACTGCAAATTATTTCCATATTTATATTATTACTTTTCTTTTCTGCGTAATGGGGAACAATAATTCCTACTGCAATCTATATCCAACTTATAATATTTTGATAGGTATTAAATAGCAATTCAACATTTCTAATGCTATTCGATTTTATTGTGCCTTTTCAGAGCATAGAAATTGAGCAGGATTTGAGAAGGAAGACAAATATATTGAGAAGGAAGATAAATATATTGAGAAGGAAAATAAACATATTGAGAAGGAAAATAAATATATTGAGAAGGAAAAACTAACAGAAAAATCGAGCAGGAATTATGGCTGAAGAACGGTCAATAAACTACAAATATGTTCTGGATGCAGGCATATTTTCCGTGTGCAGGATGTTAGCCTACGTACAATCCAAGGATTTTGAGGATTGTACCTTGGAAACTGCGAAGGTGAGACTGGAGGCGTTGCAAGATGCCTGGTCGCAAGTGCGATCAAGTGAAGGGCAGATTGCGATGGCAGATGACATAGAGGTCAACGCGAATATGCATCGCAGGGTAGCGGAAACTGAAACACATTATTTCGCTAGCCGCGCAGCCTTGCAGGAGCAAATTACTAAAAAGACTCCAGGTGAAGGAAGAGAAGGACAACCGATCGAGGTGCAGGTGAGCATTCCCTTTGCCCAGCACGATGTTAAGAACACCTGGGGCACCTTCGACGGCGAGATCACGAAGTGGCAGGGATTTCGAGACCGCTTCACAGCTGCGGTTCACGAAAATGACAAGATAGTTCCATCCTACAAATTCGCCTATCTAAAAAAGTCGCTTTCCGGTAAGGCAGCCAAAACTCTGGGCGAATGGGAGCTGACAGACAAGAATTACAATGAGGCATGGATGCGAATGAACGAAATCTATACGAAGAAATACGCTACATGCCGAGAACTTTTGCGTCACTTCTTCGAGCTTCCGACCTTGCAGGGAGTTCCAAGGGCAGAGGAGCTGCAAAAAATGTCTAATACCACACATGAGACATTGCGACAGCTAGCGGCGCAGGGAGTTCCCACTGAGCAATGGGACATGATAGTTATTCATGTGTTGCATGAAAAGCTAGATCGTGAGACGGCCTGTAAGTGGGAGGAGACGCGTGCTTCTGAAGAATCCACAGCGAAGGAGTTCTGCGTCTTTTTAGACAAAAGAGCAGAAGCATTGGAAGGAGCAATAAAGAGCAGGAATCAGATGCAAGCAACAACTTCGCATCTGGCGAGACTGGCAGTGAGCAGGAACAGCAATGACAGAGCTAGAAGCAGTCACGCACGGAGAGGAGAAGGATTGGAAGGAAGTAGACCATTGCCTTGCCATTCATGCAAGTCATTGGCCCACCCTATATGGCGCTGCTCGCAGTTTGAGGTGCTTAGTCTACGAGCAAACAGGATTTGGTGAAGGAGAAGGCACTTTGTCCAAATTGCCTTAAAACTGGGCATGTCGTGAAGGATTGCTTTCAGCGTCCATGTACTAGGTGCCCTGGAAAGCAAATGCATAACAGTGTGCTTTGTCCTATGAAGGACCTCAGAAAATCAGGAGCTGCTGTTTTACAAGCGCAGGAGAGGGGCCCGAAGAGAAGGATTCGATATGCAGGCAGACAGGAGGCTGAATGACAGATGGATCCTCCGAAGAAACGTCCTCGGTTGAATAAGAGCAGGCGAGAAGGTATAGTGATGGCAGCAGGAGTAAATGAGAAGGATAATGATGGAGAGAGTGTAAAGTCCTGGGGTGATTTTAAACGAGCAAAGTATTTGCCAAACAATATTAATAAAGTTTTAACTAAAGCTTATTTTACATCTTTTAATTATAATGAGAAGGAAAAGTTCACCTTGATGCCTACGGCACAGGTGAGAATTGAGATGGATGGTTAGAAATATGGCCCAATAAGGGCGCTTTTAGACACTGGTGCGCAGCCTAATTTGGTCAGCTATCGACTCTACCAGAGATTAGCGTTGCCGAGAGCCAAGAAAATAGTTGGTGTGGAAGGTGAGCCCTTCCATATCAAGTACAAAACTACACTCAAGGTGAGTCCATGGTTTGAAGCGCAGGATTCAGTAGAGCAGGACTTTTGGATTTTACCAAAAGAGAGCGGATGGCAACCAATTGTGCCTTCGCACAATTTGGAATTGTCACGAAAGAATACCTCGGAAGGATGGCAACTTGCTGATCCAGAATACTGGAAGGCAGGCCCTGTTGACTTATTGCTAGGATGCAGGTTTATTGCAGAGACATTTATCTCTGTTTTAGAACGACAGCACGGTGGCGTGCTAGAGATAGAAACCATCTTTGGAAGGATCATACTCGGAGAGTATGAAAGTGAGTTGGAAGGTGAAGATGACAAACAGGTATCGCATGTGGTGTGCATGGATAATAATCAGCTACATGAATCGCTTAAACGATTATGGCAATTGGATGGTGTTGAGTCGTCATCAAGCAGGTCAGAAGAGCAAGAGCAAGTAGAGCAGAATTTCATCAATACGTTTTCACGTGATGAGTTTGGAAGATTCATTGTGACGATACCTTTGAAAGAGTCAGCGAGAGACTTAGGTAGCTCAGAGCTTACAGCCAAGCGTAGGTTCTTTGCCCTAGAGAGAAAATTAGCAGGAGAGCCGGAATTAAGACAGAAGTATGTAGAATTCATGAGGGAGTATGAAAGAGAAGGGCACATGACACCAGTAACTGGTACAGTGCAGAGCAGGTCTATATACCACATACCACATCATTGCGTCACTAAGAAATTTAGAGTCGTATTTGATGCAAGCTGCAAGACAAATAAAGGCATCTCATTCAATGAAGTGCAAATGTTGGGAGAGAAGCTACAGAAGGATTTACACGAAATCTTAATGCGTTTCCGCAGACACAGAGTTGCTATCAGTGCGGACATCAAGATGATGTTTCGTATGGTGAAGGTTGAGAAGGAACAATGGGACCTCCAAAGAATATTCTGGAGGGAAAACCCAACTGAAAGATTGAAGGAATATTGGTTGACAGTTGTCACTTACGGAATGACATCGTCAGCATACAATGCTGTGAGAGCTTTGGTGCAATGTGCGAAGGATGCAGAGCAAGAATATCCGAATGCTGCAAAAGCAATAAGAGAAGATTTTTATATGGATGACTGCACTACTGGCGCAGATTCAGAAGAGAAAGCGATTAAATTATCGAAAGAAATCGATCATGTGTTGAAGGGAGCAGGTTTTGAGCTAAGAAAATGGAAGTCAAATTCCAGAATGCTGGTGAAGGATATGAATTATGAAGAGCAGGAATCAATCTTGTTTCAAGATGATGAGAAGGCATCGATTTTAGGTCTGAAATGGCTACTAGAGAAGGATCAGTTCACATTTGTTGTAAAAACACCTGTGACTGAGCTATTAATGACAAAGAGAAAGATTGTGAGCTGTGTTGCGCAACTTTACGATCCAAATGGGTTCTTAGCTCCTGTTACGATCGTGGGAAAGATTCTCATCCAAGATATATGGCGTCTGAATGTTGACTGGGATGAAAAGTTACCAAAAGAGATAGATAAGAGATGGAGAGAATTTTGGAAGGAAATAACATGCTTGGAGAACTTCAAAATTGAGAGATGGTTGGGTACATCGGAAGGTGTACGACAAGAGATCCATGGTTTTTCGGATGCTTCCGAAAGAGCTTATGGGGCTGTGATCTATGTCAGAACAGTTTGTCCTGATGGAAGGATTCAGGTCAATTTGCTAACAGCAAAAACTCGTGTAGCACCACTGAAAACGGTGACTATACCACGCTTGGAGCTTGCGGCAGCTGAACTACTAGGACGACTAATAGTCAGTGTCATTAATACTTTGGAATGGGAGACGATAGAATACAGTCTCTGGACGGATTCACTCGTTACGTTGCATTGGATAAACAAATTACCATGTGACTTAAAAACGTTTGTAGCAAATAGAGTCTCATCTATACAAACTAATACTGAAGTAAAGAGATGGAAACATGTGGGGACGAAAGACAACCCCGCCGATCTTCTGAGCAGGGGAATGAAACCATCAGCGTTGGTTAATAGACGTTCTGCACGTCAAGTGAGAAGAAGAGAAGGAGCAGGTAATAGAGCAGGGGTAATTGATCAACCGACTTCTGTTGAGAAGATTAAATCAATTGATCTTTTACTAAGAGAAGAGCAGGCAAAGTATTTCGCAAAAGAAATTACTTGTATAGAGAAGGACAGGTGTTTACCTGACAAGAACAGGATAGAATCCTTGAAGCAAATCTTAGATGATGAAAAGATTCTGAGAGTTGGTGGAAGGTTAGAGAAGGCAGAGATGGAATACGAGAGAAGGCATCCAGCAATCATGCCAAATGGTTCTCGATTAGCATGGTTAATCATGGATAGTGCTCATGCAGCAACTAAACATGGAGCGGTGCAGGTCATGATGCAGTACATTCGCCAGAAATTCTGGATTCCAAAGCTCCGGAGTGAGCTGAGGAATTATGTACACAAGTGCTTGGTTTGCGTGCGATATAATCATCGCTTTGAGATGCAACTTATGGCAGATTTGCCAGCAGAGAGAGTGAGAGCAGGTAAGGCTTTTCTACACACAGGGGTAGATTACGCAGGTCCGTTTGAGATCAAAATGATCGACAGAGCAGGTGAGCAAATTATAAGACAGAAATGTTGGGTTTCCGTTTTTGTTTGTCTCAAAACTAGAGCAGTGCATATTGATTTGGTATCGAATCTCACTTCAGTAGCGTTTATTGCTTGTTTCGAAAGATTCATAGCGAGAAGGGGCAGATGTGAAAGGCTATACAGCGACAATGGTACAGCATTTGTCGGTGCAGCGAAGGAATTAGAGAAGGCAAAAGAGCATTGGCTAGTGAAGGATACTTTCGAACACTTAAGTTTGAAAGGAACGGAATGGAGGTTCATGACTGATGCAGCACCACACCAAGGTGGCATATATGAAGCAGCAGTGAAGTCAATGAAATATCGTTTTAGTATATGAGCAGTTTTTAACATTACTTACCGGGATAGAAGCGATTTTGAATTCAAGACCGCTACAACCATTGAGCGATGACCCAAATGATCTGCAGGCGCTAACGCCGGGACATTTTCTGATTGGTGAGCCACTTGTGTTACCGTTGCCATTTGCAACCAATGAGCTGCCAGACACAAAAGGGATAATGTTATGGAAGGAGCGTGAAACTATGCTTGCGCATTTCTGGACGAGATGGAAGGAAGAATATTTATCTTCTTTATATGAGAGGAAGAAATGGAGAAGGGAGAAGGATGGCGTCAAGCAAGGACAGCTATGTATAATAAAGAGCGAGAATTTTCCGCCATCAGCATGGGCGATGGGACGGATAGTGAAGGTAATACCGAGCAGAGATGGACTAGTGAGAAGTGTGGTTTTGCAAACTGAGACCAATCAATTGACGAGGCCGGTACAGAAGATTTGTATCCTGCCAATCGAAGAGCTTGAATGATTTATACAACTATTATAATTGTTTTGATTGTTATTATGTATTATTAACAACCTTTATCTTGGGCAGGAATATATTTAAATAAAATGCGAAAGGGTGGAAAACCGTAGGTTTTCGCCGGGACTGTATCGAACTGCATGAGTATTGAAGCTCTGCAGTCGATGTATAGAGCTTATTATATAAACTTATATAAAAGTCTTCGTTAAACTTAACGAAGACCTAGAATATTCTGAGAATTGTATAACGAAAGTTAGTCTTGGAAAAGGAGCCAACCGAGACGGCTGGCAAATGTGAAGGATTGAAATAAAGAGTGGTTTTTTGTCATATCGATTTTTCCACTATAAATCAATTGTTTTATTTATTCGGACGGTTCACTTGACTCGCTTAAATAAGCTAAAACTCCACTGTGCTACGATACAGATCTTTTATAATTGGTATTCAGCAGTTCGATCTTTTATGCATTTCTGTTATAAAACTTCGAAAACGAAATTTGTTACCGAACAGACCTAAAATCTGTTGTCAAAATCAGCTGATCTGCTATGTATAAAAATTTCGTTTGACAAAATAATAAAATTGCCCAACATTTATTTACGCATTTAATTTGTTACTATTTAACCTTTGCCTGTATTTGAAATGGAATTGAAAGGCACGCGTAAATTCTGCAATTTGTAAATTAGAATTCAAAGTGACTAAAAGATCAAAGTGACTACTTTTTTAACTAATAGTTCCTTCCAGTGATCTGTGTTTTCGTCTTCAAATTTTGTTTGTATTTATTTTCTATTTTTTTGTTAAAATAATAAGGGTATTCATGCAACAGCGTAAACTCGTCGTAAACATCGTAAAGTTGTAAACTTCGTAAATCTGTCAAATTTTCCATACAAATTGTGACGATTACGACGACTTTACGATGTTGTATGAATACCCTTAATATGTATTTCAATTTATAGATAAAACGATTCGTCTGAAAAATAGTTGACCAACATTTGTTTGCATTTATTTTTTTTAAGATTTTACATGTGTGTTTGAAACCAAATTATTATTCTTGTAGCTCGCGTGAATTGTTGCATTAGAATTATTTCCTTAAATGTATCCAATTTGAGAAGCTGTATGAGATGTTAATCAGGAACATGAAGAGGATTACTTTTTTATCTTGGTTCCATTAAATGTTCTGTGCTTTCATAAACAAAAATAATTTTATTTCAATTTTCTTATTTGTTGTATAATATATGTACATACATATGTACATACATACATACGTACTTCTATATATTTTCTTACATTTCTCACCTTTTAAAAACATTTATGTATTTGACGAAATAAAATATAAATTTTCCATTTTTACTGCGTACTGTTGAAGTCTTTTATGATAAAAGTCAGAAAAGTTTATCTTTTATTCTTTTATGATTTATAACAGATTTAAAACAGATCTTGGCATGCTGAATACCAAAAGAGCTATTCATAAAAGATTTTTTCAGAGTTCGAAAATTTGACAGGTCATAACAGATTTCTTAGCAGATTTCATAACAGATTTTGGCATGCCGAATACCAAAGTGATTATTGATAAAAGATTTGTTGACAGCTCAATCTTTTGTATGGAAATTCATAACAGAATAACAGAATAACAGAATAGCAGAATAAAAGAACTCGCCGAATAGGCCTAAATAACTCCTATCTAGTGATCGTTAACGTGAGTCGAAACCTAAACGCATATTGGGAACCAAACGTATACTGGAAAAAGCGACATCATACCTACGCAAAAAAAAAAATATATAAAAATCAGTGAAAAACATTACAATTCAAGATCCGTAAGGACAAATATTGTTAAATCTAGTAGAGAGAGTGTTTAATTGATTTTATCTATTAAGAAAAGGAAAAGACTAATAATATTGTGAGAGTGAGAGTGAATATTGAACTTGAGACAAAATAAAAAAATGTCAATTAATGAGGAACTACCCGTAAATGTGGTAGAGGAGAAACAGCAGGAATTTCTTCTAAGAGAACTCCAGCATATACCACCATTCAAAGGTGCTTCGGAAGACAATTTGGCTCTTTTCATCTCATCGGTGGAATATTTGATGACAATAATTCAAGGACAACATAATATTGTCAAGGCGACGTTCGCTGTACACCACAAGATACAGGGCGATGCATTAAGATAAATGCTCTACCACATCTTGCGCCATGGAGAGATGTAAAAACCAGCTTGGTAAGGAATTATAGTGTAAAAGAAAGTTATTTAAAGATAGCACAAGAAATAGGGACGGTATTAGAAAAAAATACTTTTAAGTTATATCAATAGTAATTGCAAGTAAATGTTCCACTATGATTGAAGCATACGATTTACTAGAATCGAATTCAATGTTGTATAATAATGAACATGTAAAGAAACCCATAGATATGAATAAAAATCTCAATGCTTACGCTCCTAAACAAAATAACTTCATTCCTAATAGATAAAATAATAATTATAAAAATCCGAGTAACGTTCAGAGAAATAATAATTTGAGAATGAGTTCAGCCCAAATAAGGTTTAATAACAATCAGGTTCTAGTTAACCACAGGCAGAATCCTTTTAGAGATTATAAATTTGGATTTCAACACAATAATTATAATGGCTATCAAGGTCAAAATAATAATTTTCAGAGTCAAAATTACTTTAGAAACCCTAATAATAGTAGACAAGTTAGACAAGAACCAATGGAAGTTAATCGTTTAACTGACGAACAAATTAAAAATGGTGATGAGGTAAATTTTATAATAGGGGGCCTTCGAAACTTCCCATCGTAGAACTTCACGTTCAAATGAAAAAATAAAATTCTTAGTAGATACAGGATCTACTATGACCCTTCTAGATAATGGAAAATTGCAATACTTTAAAAGAATCATATTAGAAAAAGAAATTAGAGTAAACACAGTAAATTCTTATATTTATATATCGGAACAAATTATAACGAAAGTTCCTAGAGAATTTATAGAAAATGCGATCATAGGATCGAACTTTTTAAATGCCATAGGTGGTATTATTAATGTGAAAGAAAAATATTTAGAGATTATCATCATCGTGTCCTGTAACCCCGGCTGGGGCATAGGGCGTCAACAAAACGTCTCCATCCTTCACGAGATTAACGGGAATAGAATTCCTTTTGTTTCTTTTCAAGTCAATGGAAATGAACACATCAACGTAAATGATGAATGTCCATTTAAATTTGACGAAATTCATATTCTAGAAGATAATTCAACTGATATGAATCAACTTCTACATAAGGATTTAAATGAAGAAGAGAAAGGTATGTTAAAAGTATTGTTAAATAAGAATAAAGATATATTTTATAAAGATGGAGAAATATTAAGCTCCACAACGCAAACCGTTCATTCTATAAGAACAAAAACAGATACGCCGATTTCCACTAAAATCTATCGATATCCTAAAATTCATGAATTAGAAATAGATAACCAAATAAAAGAAATGCTTAGCAATGGAATTATAAGAAAAAGTATTGGTCCGTATAATTCACCCGTTTGGATAGTTCCAAAAAAAGTAGATAATTAGGGAATTTCCAAGTTGCGTATGGTAATTGATTACCGCAAGCTAAATGAGGAAACTATTGAATATAAGTATCCTTTACCAAACATGGATGATGTTTTAGATAAGCTAGGGAGATCCCAATATTTTACGACTTTAGATTTAGCTAAAGGGTTTCACCAGATTAGAGTGAAAGAAACCGACATAGAAAAACCGGCTTTCAGTGTTCCACAAGGACATTTTGAGTTCCTTAGAATGCCGTTCGGGTTGAAAATGCACCTTCTAGTTTTCAGTGCATGATGAATGAAATCCTCGACGGATTAATTAATAAAATTTGTGTAGTTTACATGGATGACATCCTTGTATTTAGTACTTCTTTAATAGAACATACAGCCAACTTAAATAAAATATTCGATCGATGTGTATTTTGAAAAGAGAGTCCATCACAAAATGCTGACAAAGGACGCCACAGCGCACAACAATAGATACTTTTCATAAAGTGAAGCGACAGTCATAACACAGTCATCATCGAGTCATAATAGAATCATCACAAGAACGTAGCAGCCAGCGATCAACTTTTCTCCTTTTATATTTCTCGTACTTATAGATCAATAAAGTTTAATTCTTTTTAAAAAACCTTTTAATAGAACGCATTTTGTAATTTGTATGCTATATTTTCTTAATTTTTTTTAATAAAAATAACTTTTTATATATGTCTACACAAATTGGAGAAAGAGAAATCCAGATACTTTTAAAATATTGCTAAAGCAAAAAGAAAAACAGCAAAATTAAGACTGTAACGGATTGGTGTTCTTATTTAACTCGCTGCAATGACCTGCTTTTCACATGATTTCCTCAAGACCACAGGATTCCCTGAGCTAAGCCATGGAAGGTTAAATAAGTTGTCCATATAGCAAGGTACGGCTCGGCATGCTCGCTTTCACCGTTGACCAGCTCGTCGGTGGGGTGGGTACTTGTACCTGCCGCTGGACTGTACACAACATTTCAACTTCCTGTCAGCCAGGACATGTAGTTGGAATGGAAAAGGATACGATTGAATGAATGTAGTATTAAACTGAAGAATGTTATCATAAGCGCATATCCTTGGCGTGAATAATACCTAAAGGCTTTCCATTAAGGTTCTCTAATTCATATAAATTATTGCTTATGATTTTTGTAATTCTTGCTTGGACAAACTTTGGGCATAACTTAGCGCTTCGTTTCTTTGATTTATCACTTAAAATGAAGTTTCGCTTTAAGACAAGTTGCCCTACATTGAATTTGCAGACTTAACTGCGAGTGTTATATGTCTTTTCATATACCTTGTGAGCCTGAGCTAAGGAATCTTTGATACGGTTATGAATCATATTCATCTTAACAGCTTTAGGCAAAATGTCAAACTCCGAGTTGTTTAATCCATTTAGATTTTTAAGAAGCTTATAGTCTGAGCCGTGTTCTAGCTTGCATTGGCCAAATAAGGCCTCGTGTGGCGACATTCCAATGGCAGAGTGGACGCTTGATCTTAATGCACTTAAGATGGAAACTAAATGCTTATCCCAATTCGATTGGTCCGAACCAATATAAGACCTAATGGCTGCCAAGATGGACCGGTTGGCACGCTCACTGGCGTTGGCCTGTGGTGCATAGGATGCTGTCTTTATGTGTTTTGTTTCATAAGAAACAAGAAACTTAGAAAACTCTTTTCCTATAAATTGTTTCCCATTGTCAGATAGGAGTGATTCTGGTACTCCAAATAATGCAAAGACATGCTCTTCTAAAAATTGAATTGCTACCTCAGAAGTCGCTTTTCTAATTGCTTTCGCAAGTATAAATTTGGTTAGTTGGTCAAGACAAACTATAACGTAGCAATTTCCACTCTTGGACCTCGGATAAGGTCCGAGAAAATCAACAAAAATATGTTGAAATGGTCTTTCAACGACAAAGGATTGTCCCATTGGTGGTCTCAGGATAGCGTTCGGGGCTTTGGACGATTTACAAGCGATGCATTCTCCGATGAATGATTTTACTTCAGCCGCCATATTAGGCCAGTAAAATCGTTCTCGAAGACGATACAACGTTTTGGTGATCCCACCATGTGAGGCTCGAGGGGGATCATGAGCGAGTCGGATTAAGTTTCGGGTCATGGCGGCAGGAATCCACAGTTTCCAGACGCAATCGTCTTCCCTGGGATCCCCTGTGCAGTGTCTGACCTTCTTGTACACAAAACCTTCTGAAACTTGAAGGTCAGGTAGCTGGGATTTGTTTTTCTCTACAGTTTCGATTAACCCCATATACTCATCCGACTTGAACGCCGGATCAGTAAGGTTAACCTGTAGAACATCGGAAGAGCTCATGGTACCTGTGTCGATAGATGCAAGTTCATCTGCTGCATACACTCGAGACAGTGCATCTGGTGCTACATTTTGTGAGCCCTTTCGATGCTCTATAACAAAAGAGTATTTTTGGAGTCGCAAACTCCACCGCGCTAATCTTCCACTTAAATCCTTTTGGCTCATGAGCCACCTGAGACTCGAATGGTCGGTCACTATCGTAAATTCGTGCCCTTCAACGTAAGGCCGGAACTTTTCAACGCCTAAAACAGCAGCTAAACACTCTAGTTCCGTGACACTGTAATTACGTTGCGCTCGGTTCAATTTGTAAGAGTAAAAGTAGATAGGTTTTTCTGCTCCTTCATCATCAAGTTGGCTTAAGACGCAACCAACACCTGTAGACGAAGCGTCACACAAAATGATGAAGGGTTTTTGAAAATTGGGGTTGACTAAAACTGGAGCTGTTGTCAATGCCAGCTTAAGTTCTTCGAAAGCTTTAAGAGCTTCAGAGGTAAAGACGAATGTTTTGCTTTTCTTTAAAGTGTCTGTCATTGGAGAAGCAAGAGATGAGTAATTTGGGACAAAACGCCTGTACCAACCGGATAGTCCCAAAAACCTTCGAACTTGACGAGGCGTTTTCGGTGTCGGGAAGTCTTGTATGGCTGATACTTTGTCAGGATCTGTCTTTATACATCCGCCTCCAACAATATAGCCTAAATATCGGAGCTCTTTGAAGCAAAATCTCGATTTTTCGAGGTTGATAGTTAACCCTGCTTTTCTCAAAAGTGAAGCTAGGGTACGTAATATTTTTAAATGTTCCTCAAACGTACGTGATACAATCAGTAGATCGTCCAAATAAACAAATACATTTTGTTTCAATTCATTAGGTACCACTTTGTCCATTAGCCTGCATAAACGTTGAGCCGCATTGCAGAGGCCAAAGGGCATAACCTTGAAGTGATATAAGGGTCTACCAGGCACACTAAACGCTGTCTTTTCCCGTGCCGACTCCGCTAGAGGAATCTGCCAAAATGCGTCTTTCAGGTCAACACTGCTGATGAAGTGCGTTTCTGATTGACGACTTAGCAGATTCTCTACATGAGGAAATGGATAGGCGTCATTCTTTGTTACTTTATTAAGCTTCCTGGAGTCAAGACATAAGCGGTTTTTCCCTGGCTTACGCACCAAGACCACAGGAGAACTCCAGGCGCTTTCACTTTCTTCAATGACATCCATTGCTAACATTCTATCCAATTCCTCATACATCAATTTCTGGATGGCGGGTGACACGGGATAGCTTCGCTGCTTAATGGGCTCAGTATCACCTGTGTTTATTGTATGTTCTTCTATCGTTGTCCGCCCAAGCCCTTCTTTGGCATAGGACGGAAACAAACGTATAACATCTTCGATTTCTTTGGACTGATCAACCGACAGTTCATGCGCGTTTGAATCACATTTACGAAGAGGAAGTGGACAAATCTCGGAGATTATTTGAGGGGCTATCTCGAAAAGTTTCCAGAAATTTACTCCTAGATACAAAGATTGTTCGAGAGATGGAACTAAATACAATTTTATTTCTTTGGTCATGTTTTTGTAGGTTAATTGGGTGGTTATTTCACCTACTATTTGTTGTGGTTGGCCACTGGCAGTCCTTACATTTGAATAAAAGTTTTTGTAAGATAAACCTTGGTCTTGCAACATTTTTAAGCATCCATTACCTAGGCAGCTAATGCTTGCTCCGCTGTCTAAAAGACCAAGCATCGATTTTCCAAAAATGAAGATACTTGCATAAGGCCTAGGATCTTCTGTATTGCAGAGTGTAGTGGCACAAATTTCTCGGTGAATGTTTTTCTTGATTTTAAATCGGTTTCTAAGCTTTTGGATATGTTTAGGAACTTGGCCAAAAATTCTTTCGCGAACTTCATAATAATTTTTCAATCTATCATGAAGAGAAACAGGTTTCTTAAACGACGGAGGTTGTTCTATGCCTCTTAAATGTTCGCGCTTTAGGATTTTAAAATGGTCTGTTCCACCCATTTGGCTTGCAGGGCATGAAAAATCAGACATTTTGGTTATATCAGGTGTTTTTGTGAACTCAAGTTTATTAGACAAAACAGGTATTTGCGACTGATCATGAGGGTAGATACAGTCAGATTGAAAATTATTGAAAGATTTTATATTTACTTTTGTTCCGGGTTCTCTTTCGGTTGACAAAACTCCCCGGTGGTAGAATTGCCCCGTTTTCGGTTTCCCGAACATTTAAAACAGTTCGGTGTTGTAGTGTTATCCAAGCCGCACTTGTAACAAAATAAATTTCGCTGAGGGCTAGGACATTGAACAAATGAATGTCCTTTGGTCTTGCAGTTGAAACAAGTAAAATTCGATTGGTTTTGTTGGCTATGGGACACGTTGAAGGCATTAACATCAAACAATTCTTCTTCTTGTAATGTGTTTTCAAGCTCACTGACTTGTTTTTTAAAGTTATTTTGTTGAAGAGGCTTTTGTCGCAAAAATTAATTTTGGGAATGTTTCTCGATTGATCGACACACATAAACCATTTCAGCTAAGCTATTAGTGTTAAATGTAATGAGAAGCTCACCGGTTCTTCTTTTAACATTCTGTTTAATTAGATCGATGAGTTCTCGTCGTGACTTGGGGATACGAAGGCGAGCGTTCATTACTAAAATGGCATTATAGAAATCGTCGAAACTTTCATTTTGACCCTGACGGCGGTCAAACATTTTTCGAGAAAGTTCCGAGTCTGTTTCGATGCTTCTATATTGCTCAATCAACGAAAATTCCAAACTTTGCCAATTTGCATTTGGATTGGTCTTAAGAAAAGTCCAAAACCAACTTTCGACAGTTCCGGTAACAAAAAGATGAAAGTGAAGAAACAAGTCTTCCCACGAAACGTCGTAACTAGTTTTGAGCCTTTTTAGACGGAAAAGAAAGTCATCAACAGTCATTCTTATGTTGTCGAATTTCAATCCCCATTTATGAAATTCTCGAGCTCGATTGGAACTGTTGTGAGAAACATTTCGACTAGAGTTGTGACTGGGATCATTTAAATTGAGTCCATTCATTTGACTCAAAAAGTTTCGAGCATTTTCGCTAAGATGACCAGGTTCGAGATTTTCATCTGGTCTTATAGGTGTATGAGTAGCGCTCTGCTCTTCAGGACGAAAAATACCTATGCCATGTAAAGAGCCTGTTCCAATTCCAACTGGTGGAGATGGAACTCTTAGCGTATCACGAATAGTTTTTACCACTTCTTCTCTAATTTTCGCTCTTTCCTCTTCATACTCGGCCTTCCTAGAACGCAGATCTTCTGCTCTACTTAACCCGATAGTTGCATTCACGATATTAGTTATATAACGTTGTAAACTGTCATTTAAAGATACAGTCGGGGTTATTTCTGCTTGACTGCCAATATTTTGATTATCTAAAGGAGGATCTTGATCTTGCCTTAGAACCTCATCTTCGCCATTATCAGCTGAAGAAGCCATAGCTGAACCACTTGGGTCAGTGGTTTGTTGACGTGTGTTACGAGTGAGAGTCTTAGAGGTTTTATCTTTGGACTTGTCTCTCGACTTGTCTGTTTTTGGTGCCATTTGGCAAGTGAAGCTAAAAATTCCCTAAGTGTTATACGTTATAATATAAAATGAGTATTGAAAAAAAAAATGTATGGTTAAGTACGAAAGTTCAATCAAGCATGTAAACTCCGAAGATCAGGTATAATATCTAGATAGAAAAATACAACTTGATGAACGATAAGGAATTTAAGTAAAATGAGTAACAAAAACCTATGAGGGATTATGTATCGGAAAAAATTATAACAATAAGGGCGGTATTTTCAGAAAAGAAAATATTTAAAAAAAACTCAGAATTTCAAAAAAAAAATCAAAATATAAAAGGTATATTGTAAATCATATGTGCTTGGGAAATGAAATTTGTGATGTGCTTAACAACGACGGAATAAAGATAAATTAAAACAAAATTAAACGGAGAAATATTGTTACAAATTTAAACGCAACTGAATAAAGGATCTTAAAGTACCTCTTTATATTTAGGTCGTTCAAATTCTAAACCCGTTCTCTTAATAAACAGATTATAGTTTGCTGAAAGAAGATACTTGTCAAAAGAAAAAATTGTGGGACTCAATTTGTTTTCCTTACAAGTGATTGTTTATGTTAGCTGAAAATGATCATGGGCGCAGCAGGCGGAGAAGGGTTTCAATGAACTGATATCTCCCGGTCGTCCATGAAATTCAGTAGCCGAAAGCCAAAACATCTACTACAATTCTATAAGATCAACGCAACAGTCGGAGGAGTTGTAACACGTACAAAAGAATCTCCCGGTCATTGATCCAAATAAAAAATATAGTATGATTTATAACACTAAAGTCAACGCTTCTCGAAGAATGATCAAAAGACCGAAATCTTGGGACGTTAACTAAAACGATAATATTATGATTTGTAAAATTGTTAAGGCAAACAAAAACTTTCACTGTGTAAAACAAAAAAAAATTATGTAACTGTTTCAAGCTGAAATGAAACTAGGTATATCAAAGAATATTCGAAGCCCCACTATGGGCGCCACCTGTGTAACGGATTGGTGTTCTTATTTAACTCGCTGCAATGACCTGCTTTTCACATGATTTCCTCAAGACCACAGGATTCCCTGAGCTAAGCCATGGAAGGTTAAATAAGTTGTCCATATAGCAAGGTACGGCTCGGCATGCTCGCTTTCACCGTTGACCAGCTCGTCGGTGGGGTGGGTACTTGTACCTGCCGCTGGACTGTACAAGACAACAGAAACTGGGGTTCCGGATGGAAAATATTGTATGTGTTTGTCATTTGTTACTTGTTACGTGTTAACATCGGCGTTGAAGATATATTTTCTTTATTTTTTTTTTAAATAGAAAAAACTTTTTATATATATATCTAAACAAATTGGAGAAAAAGGAATACAGATACTTTTAAAATATTGCTCAAGAAAAACAGCAAAATTAGGCCAACAAAAATTGGAGTTTAGGAAGTAAAATATTGTATGTGTTTTGTCATTTGTTACTTCTTACATGTTAACTTCGCCGTTGAAATTATATTTTCTTTATTTTTTTTAATAAAAATAACTAATTGTGTTTATATTATGTCTACACAATTTGGAGAAAGAGAAATCCATATACTCTAAAAATATTGCTTACGCAAAGAGAAAAACAGCAAAATTAAGACAACGGAAACTGGGGTCCCGGAAGGAAAATATTGTATGTGTTTGTCATTTGTTACTTGTTACATGTTAACTTCGGTGTTGAAGAAGTTGCACAAGTTTGTGCACTTTTATTCAAATATAAATGTATTTTTCATGTAAATGTTTTTTCTTTTTTAAAAGATATAACTTTGTATGTATGCCTACAAAACAGGAATCCAGATTTTTTTTTTAAATAAAAATAACTTTTATATATAAGTTTCATCTGTACCACAACCAGACTCTGAAAATAAGAAGAACTACGAACTAATCCCGCTATTTCCAGAGATAACTCCACTAACAATAAAGTCATCCATATTTTGAACAAAGTAATAAAAAGTATCACGCCACTTGAACGTGTCAGAGACCATATCTAATCTATTTTCAGAGATGGCTTTACCCAACGATAAAGTCATCCATATGTTTACCAGACAAAGCCATACAAAATACCACGCCACTCGAACGTATCGGAAACCATATTTTATGAAAAGAACGCCAGTCTCGTACAATACACCGCTTGGGAGGTTATATTATACGATAAGGAACCTTCAAGAAGTGAATTGCATTAGCTCACTTGAAAATTGCTTGTATGTTTAAATAAAGTCTTTTTAAAAAATCAAACGAGTAATCTTCAGTCAAAACTTATATGTTTTAGAGTGGCATATAGTAAGGAAAAGAGATAAATGCAGTTTGCAGACATGTTTTTCTATTGCTTTTTGTGAAGGGGCGTACGTAACTGTTTTGGGGCGAATTGAGAAGAAACGAATCTGTGAGTACTGGAATTCAGTTAGTTAGATGAAGCCAGCCGACGTGTAGACCGCGCCACAGAATCGAACCACTTCTTTGTTCATTATTAGAGTTATTAAATCGTTGATAAACTATCATTAAATCGTTGATAAACTATCATATGTCTACACAAATTGGAGAAAAAGGAATACAGATACTTTTAAAATATTGCTTAAGCAAAAAAAAAAAAAACAGCAAAATTAAGCCAACAGAAAGTTGGGTTCCGGAAGGAAAATATTGTAGGTGTTTGTCATTGTTAATTTTCTTTTAATGATTTAATAATCATTGAAAATATTAAATCTTTATACTAAATAACTTATAAATAGTGAGTGTATATTTTATTGTTTTAATTGTTATTACTTTCTAAATTGTAACAAATATGTGTTTTTTGTCTTGGCAGCAAACCCTGCCGAAACGTCGAGAAAGCATATGTAGCTTTTGCTTCATTGCCAAAAACACAGTGACCAAAAAAGCCGAAGGAAAGATTTTATTAATCACTCCACTCATCTTATAGAAACGTAACCATGGATAATTGGTTTACGTCTGTCAACCTTTCCAAAGCCTTTTTGTAAAAATATTGTGTGTGTTTTGTCATTTGTTACTTCTTACAAATTATTTTCGCCGTTGAAGTTATATTTTCTTTATGTTTTTTAATAAAAATTACTTTTAATATATATCTACACAAATTGGAGAAAAGGGAATACAGATACTTTTAAAATATTGCTAAAGCAAAAAGAAAAACAGCAAAATTAAGACAACAGAAACTGGGGTTCCGGATGGAAAATATTGTATGTGTTTGTCATTTGTTACTTGTTACGTGTTAACTTCGGCGTTGAAGATATATTTTCTTTATTTTTTAAATAGAAAAACTTTTTATATATATATCCAAACAAATTGGAGAAAAAGGAATACAGATACTTTTAAAATATTGCTCAAGAAAAACAGCAAAATTAGGCCAACAAAAATTGGAGTTTCGGAAGTAAAATATTGTATGTGTTTTGTCATTTGTTACTTCTTACATGTTTACTTCGCCGTTGAAATTATATTTTTTTTAATAAAAATAACTTATTGTGTTTATATTATGTCTACACAATTTGGAGAAAGAGAAATCCATATACTTAAAAAATATTGCTTACGCAAAGAGAAAAAATGCAAAATTAAGACAACGGAAACTGGGGTCCCGGAAGGAAAATATTGTATGTGTTTGTCATTTGTTACTTGTTACATGTTAACTTCGGTGTTGGTCTTGGCAGCAAACCCTGCCGAAACGTCGAGAAAGCATATGTAGCTTTTGTTTCATTGCCAAAAACACAGTGACCAAAAAAGCCGAAGGAAAGATTTTATTAATCACTTCCACTCATCTTATAGAAACGTAACCATGGATAATTGGTTTACGTCTGTCGACCTTTCCAAAGCCTTTTTGCTGGAGCCATATAAGTTGGAACCTTACAAGCAAATAAAAGGGAAATTCCCAAAGAAATGCTAAATCAAAAAGCGCGCAAATGTCAGACATCAATGTTTTGCTACGACACAGAACTTACGCTGCTGTTTAAGCTAAAGCCAAAATAAAACATTTTTTTGTCATCGTGAAATGAGGAAGGAACTATAAGCCCAAATTCCAAAAAGCTTCATATGGTTGAGTTTTATAATCTGACAAATGGAGGCGTTGACGCATTCGATCAAATGTGCAGTGTAATGAGTTGCCTCGAAAAACGAACCGATTGCCTATGTGTCAGTTTTATGGCATGTTAAATATGGCATTTATTAAATGTTTCATGATCGACACACATAATTATGTTTGACATCAAACAGAAACCCATAAACCGTAGAGTTTATGAAAAAATTGGATGGTGACCTTGTTCAGTATTATATGTCACGAAGACTGGAGATGCCTACTCTAATCACTTCAACTAACAGACAAATTGAAAATGTTTTGGACGATGTTAAAGGAGCGCGTCAGGACAACATCCAAGAACCAATGGCAGACAAAAAGAGAAGAATTTCATCTGATAACGAACTACCTAAGCCAAAAAATGGCGAGACGTCGAAGAGTTGTTCAGGTTCACAAAAAAATCCATTTTCTGAATTCGATGACTGCTTTAAAATATCGGTTCATAATTTCCAAGCAGTGTGTCGAAAAAATATTAATGTAAGTTGGTATCTATTGCAATAGTTTCATAGTTTCTCTAAAAAAAAAGAAAATAATGAATAACAATAAAAACACACCAAGATGGCGAATTGGCTGTATATACGCAGACAATTTGTCTGAATTAAACTAGTGCAGGCTCGATTAAAACTGCTCGAGGATTTGTGGGATTCTGATATCGAGGAGTTCTTCTCGGCTGAAGATGATGTGGTCAAGAAGCAGGTGGAAGCAAATTCCATTTACGAAAATTTTAGGGAGGATAACTGCAATTTCCGAGCAAGGCTTCTGGATTTGCTGACAAGTCTTGGTGACACCAGTGCAATAGAGTGTCTGCGGAGGAAAGTGAGCATTAGACTGAGGAAATTACCTGTTTTCGACGGCAGTTATGAAACCTGGCCGAATTCTCATGATCTTTTTCAGAAGCTCAATAAATTTCTAAGACATCAAGTCATGAAAAACGTCGAAAAGTGTCAAAATGAATCTGTTATACTTCATCCGCAGAAATACAATGTCTTTTTTCAATTAAACATATTTTGTTGTATTTTATTTTTTAGTTCTTTTATTATTTATCTTTTATTTATTTATCGTCATCTACTGTCCCTTGTAACGGAAAATAAAAATTGATTCCTTTTTCAGAAGTTGTAGCAACTTATATTATTATTTGAATTAATATCCTTTTTTGCTTTAAATTAAAATTCAGTTGTGTACTAAAAAAAATAAAGCCCTTCTGGCAATACCTCTTGATTTACTAAATAATAATTAAAATTTTGTTTAACCCTTTCGATACTGTTGGGCTACATATGTTCCAACGAAAGTTCAAATTACTCTGAAATTTAAAATACACTTCTGATTTGGGTGAAATTGGTCCCAGTTCGTAGATTTGCCATTTCTAACGGTTTTTTTCTTACTAGAGGTGCAGCTGTGTAAATATTTTCAAGTTCAGTCACGTTTTTATGGTTACAGTTGTTGGTGAATATCCCGAATTTATGGGAAATAAATTAAAATTGAGGAATATTAAGTGTTATATGATATTAAAAAGTGAAAAAAAAAGTTATTTTGTTTTGTTGTGAATACATTAAAAATTTTGTAAGTAAAGATTTGTGCTATATTACAAGTTTTTATATCATTCTTGTGAATTGGGTTATATATGTCCCACTAGCATTTTTCCACCATGTTATGTGGGACATATATATCCCCTTAGTTATTTTGTAGCTCATATTCTTACAAATGTGTTTTCCGATAAATTATCTGCAGCAAATAAAATGTCAAGGAGAGCTGCATCCAATCAACCTGAGAGTGACATAACTTTTTCCGATGACGAGGATGATGGAGATTTTAGTGGCAGTGACAGCGTTTTTGAACCATCAGATGATGAATCTAATTCTGAAAACACTGATGATGACACTTCTTCAGAATCCAGTGAAGAGGACGAAAATAATAGTGTTGTTCAGGGAAACACTTTATGGTCGAATCCCGAATCGTCTTTTGAGCCCCGATTGAAGGTAAGTCTTCACCGCGATTCATTTATAAATGACGACTTCAATCGTGTTGACATCTCACTGGAAATTTTCAAAAAAATCTTCCCTCAAAGTCTTTTCAACTACATCACTCAATGCACCAATGAGCACATTCAGATTATGCAAAAGAAGAAACCCAATGCTAACAAAATAAAACTGACTGATGAGGGAGAGATGAAAATAGTTATTGGTTGCATGCTAATTATGTCGTACAACAGAGTGCCTTCTACTAAAGATTATTGGTCAAAAAATGCTTCACTAAGAAATGAGGCAATACAAAATGCTATTTCCCGGGATCGGTTTGTTGTGCTCATTTCCAAAATGTATTTTGCCCCCCCCCCCCCAGAAAAGCCTGCTGGAGCAGGAAAAACTTATTACATTGATGATATAGTAGAATGCCTGAAGCATCGGTTCTTGAGAGCAAGACAAGACAGCCCCTTCCAGAGCATTGACGAGTCTATGACCAAATTCAAAGGCCGTTCATCGTTGAAGCAGTATATGCCACTAAAGCCTACTAAACGTGGAATAAAAATGTGGCTGCGCTGCGACGCTTTGAGTGGTTATACGTATGACTTCAATATTTACAGCGGCCGTGAAGATAGAGTATTAGAAGGAACCTTAGGAGAACGTGTTGTAAATACTCTGGCAGCGACAATCAAAGAGAAAGACGTTACACTATGTTTCGATCGCTTTTTTACAAGTGTACATTTGCTTGAGAGCCTGAATCAAGCTGCTCTTGGTACTATTATGATTAACCGCAAAGGCTTACCGATTATTGACCAAAAATTAAAAAAAGGTGAATCAGTTTTCAAGGCCAGCAATACAGGACTAATGTTCACAAAATGGCACGACACTAAGGAGGTATCCGTCCTGAGCAACTGTCATACTGCAAATGTGGTTCAAGTCAACAAAAAGCAAAAAACTGGAGAGCAAGTGACCATACCATGTCCTGAACTAATAAAGTTCTATAGAGAAGTGATGGGTGGCGTTGATCGGGCCGACCAACTAGCGGGGTTGTATGAATTGGACAGGAAATCAACAAAATGGTGGAAAAAAGTATTTTATAGGCTTTTGATGATGAGCGTGGTGAATTCGCACATCGTTCATTCTCAACTTTTACGGAAAAAAAACACCTTTGATAGGTTTTCTTGTCAACTTAGCCGAAGACCTTATAGCCGAAGGAAAGCTTACGGCAAAGATTCATCGGTCATCTAGATCTGGATGCATATTCAGAAAAAGAAAACGAATGTCTGCAGTCCACCTTCCTGTAGAGGGACCTACAAGAAGACGTTGCACTAATTGCAGTGCAAATAAGAGAGAGAGGCGCACTAAAACCATTTGCGAAGAGTGTCAAATTCCTCTATGCAAAGATTGCTTCGCCAGTTATCATAAGTAAAGAGACTAATAATATTTGTTTTTATATTGTCTTGTTACTCAAAAATGAATTCATATTTTTTTTTTTTTTTTTCAATTAGCAAAATGAACTAATAAAATACATTGATTAAAAAACTACTTTTTTTTATCTGTGTTTATAATTGCCTATTGGGACAAATATATCCCATTCAAAAAACCGAATGGGATACATATGTCCCAGCCCAGCCAGCGCCCCCTATGGATATTTTTGGAACTTTTTTGTTAAAAATATTCTTAAATTAATTTATTTGAAAGGATTAATAAAAAATATTTGATGTTAGGTTAATAACGGCATTCCGGGTTGAAAGGGTTTTAACTGGCAGTGTCATTGAATGTGAAATGAAAGCTCGTCAAGCTTTGCCAAAGAAATAAACATGAAAAGAAAGCTTTGTACAATACGTGTAAATACGTGTAAATACCGAGATTGATTTTAATAAATTTCATTCTGGTTGTCGATCTCTAGTAAAGAACAGCACGATGGAGAACCTCCGCCTCTGTTACTATATAAAAGAAAGACATTTAATTGAATATTTAAAGTTGAACTGCTGTTTTTTTTTCATTTTTTTTGAAGACACATTCCACAACTTTTCGTGACCCAGGATCTCTTTGTATCTCCAAACAAAATATCAACTTTGGAATGTTGAGCAGTACGGTAGAGAACCTCAGCCCCAGCCTCTGCTACATATAGATCAGCGTTGATATTCGACGATAGATACATTGATTTCATTCTCAGCCTCGAAACAGAACTTTCGACCATCCACTCCTCCATTATAAAGTGAATTATTGGTGCCATGTTCACCTTTTGAACACACCAAATTGAAAAATGGGTATAACATTAGCCGTTTTTCTTGCAAGTACTTTGCTAGCGATCTCCAATGGAACGCACAAAAAAAAGTTCTACAAGTAAGAACCTACATCAATTTTAAGTGTGGAATCCCTAATAAAAATGAAATAGAAAATTCGACACACACTTCCTCATTTTAGTGGACATTTGTGCGTTTATGTACACAAACTCTAATGAGTTGAGAAAAGTGTAAGTGTATTCTATTTTTTCGCAAGTATTCTTGTAAGCAATCTTAACAAATGTATACTATTTGGGTGGATTGACAGCCATGGCCCACTGTGAGTAAGTCTGAAAGAAGCAAATCAATTATAATAATTAATAAAATAGTATTATTTAGACCCAATTACATGGAAATGATGGACATAACCTCTAATCCAGATTATTGTAAGAAATTCTTGTTAAATGCCAAAGGCTCAAAGCATTTTAACACAATTATGGCACTGTAAGCACCTAGATCGCCATCGGAGTTAAGCTTCGAAGAGCTGCTGGAAAGTCACCTGGCTCCTTATAACAATGTGTTGGTGGCACAACATCGATTCCTGAACAAATATCGCACAGAAACGCAGTCGATAGCTGAATTTGGTGCCTGCCTGCGGATGGACTTAGCCGAATGTGATTTCATATGTGAGTAAAAAGTCTATCGCAGGTGTTTTTCGAAGAGCACAGTGCATTCGTGCAGTTCGTGACACCACAACTAGTGAGCAGCTTCTACAATCAACCACTTCCAAATTCGTTGAAATTGTTGCATAGGCACTTTCACTCGAAGCGGCAAAAATAGATGCCAAAGAGGGGTCAGTGTCAGATAAAACAAAAGGAAGTTCCAGATATAAACAAAATTTCAATTAGTAAAAAAATTAAAGTTTTCAGCAAACCAAATCGACCAGTTCAAAGATCAAGATCAAAAAAACAACAGTTCACAACTACTAGGGAGGAATACCCCCAACACAACAGGAGCAGAATCAGCGTCCTCGTCTAACGCCCAAGAGATGTCAACAGGATGGTTACATACAATCAGCGATAGCACGATTATCAGTACGTCAAAGCCGGCTGGTAAAGACAAGTGTAAATAGCTGAAAGAGAGGATGAAGCACGTCAGCGATTACCACCTCCATAGTCGCACCGCAATCAACGGCCCCAGAGCGCTCCATCAGTTACCGAAACACCACCAGAGGAACAAAACAAAAAGAAAGCACAAAAAATGAATCATCAAAACATTCATTCAATTATATTTGATATGATACCGTTGTTTTCGACAGACACTTGCGGAAGTATAACATCTGAACTGGCAACACTTGTATTTTGTTGAACATCTGCGGAAAAATAATTAGCGACTAAAGGAGAAAAAGATCTCTTTTTCGAGTTAATTCCCATAAGGCTACGTGATAGGGCACTTGAGTTTGTTCAAGATGCTAGCTTTTCTTCCCTTGAAGAACTCATCACCCTTTTGAAAAACAAGTTTTTGGATAGCAAAACCTATGTTGTGCTAACCAATGAGTTACGTTCAATGTACTAACTACCGGGGGAAACTGTCATGAATTACTTAGGTAGAATTAAATCTTTTTTAAATAGATGCAAATCAAAGGCTTTAGAACAGTACCCTGGTGGGATAGATAATCTTACTCAAGAACTAAATGAAGTGGCCTTGCATGCATTCAAAGTGGGAATTACAAATCCCAATTGTAGTGTATGCGAATCGAAGATGAGTAAGATTTACATGCATTTGTTAATCTCATCGTGCACACACACGGTCACCATCTCGAGCGCATGTACAAGTGTACAGACCAGCTTAAATATGGAGAGAGCGTCTCAGGAGTCTAAGCATATCTGTCGAGAACAGAACGGACGTGTCTCAGTCAGTCTAATAATATCCGTCGAGCTGAACGGACGTGTCTTGGGAGTATAAGCATATCTATCGAGCCGCACAGACTTGTGAGTATCATTAAGTCGTAGGACAGCTGTCGGACTAGGCGGACGCAGTTGGATGGACCCCAGGATACTACAGCAATCACAAATTCCTTCTCTTGCAAGAAACCGAAAACAATTTAGACAATATTATTCCAAAAGTTAGATTACATGAAGAGACTGACATGTTTTACATGTTTTCTTCAAATTAAACCAAAACCTCGCACATAGTTTATAAAATTTTAATTCACAATCTTTTTATTTTATTCCTATTCCTGACCCAAATCAAAATTTTCATAATCTAAGCTCAAATTACCTAACACAAAATACTTTGCAGTCTTAACAATTGCAAATTGAGTCAACAAAAGTCAATGCAAGCTCGGGTGCATTGCCCGCACTTTGCACTTTCTGTGAAAAACTGGGTCACAGCTATACAGAATGTATTAGGAAAGCGACACCCTTTTGTACGACTTGTAGAGCATACGGACATTAAACGTCTTAGTCAAACGCGGGTCTATATGAATGTAGGATACGGACCTGACATGACAAGAAGGGAGACGGACCTGACAAGACAAAAGCAACGACAACAAACAACGACGACAACAAACCGGTAGACACATACTCATAAATTGACGAACGAAATACATAACGAACGACAGCTGAGGGAAGAGGGAATAATAAGACACAAATTCAATCGGGGTAGTTGAGTGAGTATAGTTGTGATCAAGACGAAAAGACGACTGCACGTGTCTACCTTTATGCTCTTAGTTGATTTATTAAATGAAAGCAGCGAAATATGAAATAATCGAAAGACGTTTAAAACCTAGTAATTAGTCTTAAACTTTAACGTTTTTATAGCAATGAAGAAATTGCATCATTTAACGAAAGATTGTTTGTCACCTATTTTATTATTTTGTGAATTAAAAAAGAAGCCAGACGTATTTCTGTGGTGCTCAGAAGGAACCCCACATGAATGACGCTGAGGTAGATCAAGAATGTAACCCTTGCAACTTTTGCTTACAATGGGGGCAGTGATATTTTAGAAGATGTCATACAAAAATTTAATCTCAAATAAAAGCTTTAAAGATCAAGAAATTTTAGAATAAATACAAATCGGAGTCTGAAGATCAAGGGATGCGTCAACTATATAATTGTTATGGCATTGTTCTTATCAAATTTAATACAAACCTTCAAAAACACTCCACTGTAGATGGGACCATTCTAAATTTAGATCAGCATAATTTCGATAGTTTTTAATCCTATAAAAGTCGTGATTCTTGGCTTTCCGTTTCAGTATATTCAAAAGAAGTGTTTTAAGTGTATTAACTTACGAAAAAAAAAATGTCATTCCTCAATAAAATGAAAAAAATCTGCCAATAAGTTACCAGAAATCAAAAATAAGGACTTAGTAAGTCTAAAAAATTGGTAGAAAAAAAGAAGTATGACATAATAAAGGCAAAGAGGGTTAACACATTGTACGGTGAGCAGATACTAGTTGAGCTTCGAGACTGCTCTGTGTATCTGCCGAAAAGGCAACTATCGGAGCTGGCGCTCGAGGTTGTAAAACCGCACGGACAGACATTCGTGTTTCAGTATATTCAAAAGAAGTGTTTTAAGTGTTAACTTGCGAAAAAAAAAAAACAAAAAAAAATAAAAAATAAAATGAAAAAATCTGCCAATAAGTTTCCAGAAATCAAAAATAAGGACTTAGTAAGTCTAAAAAATTTGGTACAAAAAAAGAAGTATGACATAATAAAGGCAAAGAGGGTTAACACATTATACGGTGAGCAGATACTAGTTGAGCTTCGAGACTGCTCTGTGTATCTGTCGAAAAGGCTGAATAAGGAGATAAGCGATAATGATCTGATTCAACTATCGGAGCTGGCGCTCGAGATTGTAAAACCCCACGGACAGACATTCGTGTTTCAGTATATTCAAAAGAAGTGTTAATGGGAATTTACGAAAAAGTTAGAGGTTCGTATTTTCAGGCATCAGGGTCCAGGAATGTAACAGCATCCACGAGTAATGCCATCAAGCAGGAAAGTGTGAGAAGATGCTTCAAGTGTGGGGAAACATTTCACATGGCAAGAGACTGCCAGAAGAGAAGCGATATAAGGTGCTACAGCTGTGCGCAGCCAGGCCACATATCAAGGGACTATAGGCAGAAAAGTCGCGAGGTACAGAGGGGCGGAAAAAAGGAAGCTAATATCCATACTGCGTCAACAGATGAAGAACTTCCTGAAAGCCAGGTATCATTGGCGATTAATTTTAATCGTGTTTTTAAGGATGTTGAAATCAACCAGCAAAGGATATCAGCGTTATTTGATACCGGTAGTGACCTCAATCTGTTGAGGTATGACATCTTAATTTTACTCAAGGATATCGAGTTAGGTCCTAAAAAAATGAATCTATTAGGGATAGGACAGAAAAAGGTCATTACAAAAGGTTGTTTCTAGGTAAAGGTAGAGGTAGATGGGTTGGAATTGTTGCTAACATTCCATGTGGTTGGAGAGGCCGGGAGTGCTTGACCAAGGGTGTAGTGTGCCAAGGGTTGGAAAAAGTACAGGGTCGTAATGGATGCGGAAGCGCTGTAGCCAATGTGGGTGATGAGGGCTCATCAGAAGTCAGTGAACTGCTGTTAGAGTTGGGAGCTATCTACCTGTCAGCCGGAGATGGAGAGTTTTGCCGCCAAGAAGAAGTGGAAGCAGATCATCTGAATTATACTGAGGGGGTGAGATTGAAGACGATGATTGAAAGCTATGTTCCGAAGAGATGCAAGCCGTCACCCGTTGAGATGCGGTTAGTTCTGTCGGACGAGATTCCAGTTTATTCGGGGTCTAGAAGACTGTCTTACAGCGATCAACAAATCGTCGAAAGACAAGTTGCGGAATGGATTCGAGATGGAATCGTGAAACCCAGTTGTTCGGAGTATGCAGCTCCAATTGTGTTGGTACAGAAAAGAGACGGAACCAAACGACTCTGTTGTGATTATCGCAACTTGAATCAAAAGGTAATTCGTGACAGTTTTCCAATGTCGTTAATTGACGATGTTGTTGACCGATTGCAAGGGGCAAAAGTATTTACTACTCTTGATTTGAGTAATGGCTTTCTTCATGTGCCAGTGGAAGAAAACTCAAGGAAATACACCTCATTTGTGACACATCATGGTCAGTTTGAGTTTTGTTATGTTCCTTTCGGAATTTGGAATTCGCCTGCGGTATTTTGCAGATATATTTCGGCAGTGTTGAGACCTCTTATACAAGATGGAACGATTGTGATCTATATGGATGACATCATAATTCCCTCTATAGATGAACAAGAAGGTCTGGTAAAGTTAGAAAATGTACTACAGATAACAGTACTGAATGGAATGCACATTCAGTGGAGGAAATGTCAATTTTTGCGGCGAAAAATTGATTTCTTGGGGTAAATTGTGGAGGATAATACCATAAGGCCGTCATTGGAAAAAAACGAGAGCAATTCGGGAATTTCCAGTTCCAGTTGACCAGAAAGCGCTTCAACGATTTCTCAGTTTAACTTCATATTTTAGAAGATTTGTCGAGGGATTTGCCGTGGTAGCCAAACCACTATCGGACCTGCGAAAGAAAAGAAAACCGCCAAGTTTATCATGGAAGTCGAACAGTTGATGGCATTTGAACAACTCAAAGAAGCGTTGACTAGTGCACCGGTGTTACAGCTGTTTAACCCAAAGGCAGTAACCGAGATCCATACTGATGCGTGTATGTACGGGTATGGGGCCGTGTTATTACAGAAGAATGCAGATGATCAACTGTTCCACCCGATCCAATACATGAGTAGGAAGACAACTCAGCAGGAAGAGAAATTCCACTCATATAAGCTTGAGGTGTTGGCAATAATTGAGGCCTTAAAAAAGTGGCGAGTTTTTTGCTGGGTATAAAGGTAAAAATCGTGACAGATTGTAATGCGTTCGCCATGACGATTAAAAAATCTGAGGTCCCAGTCAAAATTGCGCGTTGGGCAATATTTTTGCAGGACTTTGATTACGTCATTGAACATAGGTCCGGAACTAAGATGAAGCATGTGGATGCTCTGAGTCGAGTTTGGTGTATGATGATCGATGAGTCATTATACCATCGTATCAAAGAAGCCCAATCAGCCGACGATTGGATTCGAGCGATAAAAAGAATCCTGGAAACTGATTCCTATGAAGATTTCTTCATGAAATCAGGTGTGGTACATAAGGACCCACTGAAAGAATTGATTGTTGTACCATCTTCGATGGTGAAATCATCAGCCTAGCTCACCAGCAAGGACACTTTGCTGCAAGAAAGACAATTGATTTGAAAGAACGAGACTTTTTTATTCCTAACTTAGCGAAGAAGACTAACGTTGTTGTGAAGAGCTGTGTCAAATGTATCGTGATTGAGGCGAAGGCGGGTAAGAAGGAGGGATTTCTAGTGCCAATTGATAAAAAAGACAGTCCGTTGGGGACATTTCATGTGGATCACGTCGGTCCTATGGAACCATCCCACAAGCAGTACAACCATCTATTTGTTGTTGTGGATGCGTTCTCGAAATTCACTTGGCTCTATCCAGTGAAGAGTACAGGTTCAGCTGGGGCCCAACTATGTAACTCGATTCTACAATAAAAACGTTCGAATTCGCAAAATCTCAGCTCGCTAATTCTTAAGCCAGCGCTCATAAACGGAAATAGAACAGCGCTAATTCAAGATTCTGTGGCAAAAAGTGGGAAGCACTAAAATTTGATCCCACTTTCATACATATTACCACTTATAATTAGCATTGAAAACAACTTTCGAATGGATTCGAAAGTAGAATAAAGTTACATAGTAGGGCCCCTGAGGTGATAGATAGGTTACGGAAACAGTCCGCTATTTTTGGAAATCCCAAGAGAATTATCTCGGATAGAGGTACCGCGTTTACTTCTACTGCCTTCCAAGAATTTTGTACGAGTCAGGGAGTACAGCATTTGTTGATATCTACCGGAGTTCCGAGAGGTAACGGGCAGGTGGAGAGGATCCACAAGATTGTCGTTCCGATGTTAGCCAAAGCATGTGTCGACAACCCTAGCCATTGGTACAAGCATTTGGAGAGTGTTTAGCAAATTCTCAATAACACTCCTCCTAGGAGCACAAAGCGCAGTCCTTTCAAGATTCTCACGGGTGTAGATATGAGGGTGAACATACCACTGAATTTTCGGGAGTTGATGGAGGAAGCGATGTTCCAAGAGTTAGATAGAGAGCGTGACGATGTGCGAACAGAGGTTCGTGAAAACATTAGAACTATTCAGTTAGAGAATAGAAAGCCTGAGAAGAGGTACGGTTTGAATGAGTTGGTGGCCATTAAGCGCACTCAATACCGGACCGGCATGAAACTACGACCGAAGTTTTTGGGGCCTTATAAGATTACGCGAGTTCTGAAACATGGGCGTTATGATGTTCAGAAGATTAAGGACCATGAGGGGCCAGCACAAACCAGCACGGTGGCTGAGTATATGAAAAAATGGAGCCCTTCATTCGGGGACGAATGAGTGTCAGGACAGCCGGATGTAGGATTGGTTTTCTCTTGTAGAAACGCCCTGTACGACACACTAAGACAATGACATCGACAAACGGACAGACGATAAAACAGAATACGCTTCCCTTTAACCCCATCATTTCTTAAGTATATTTTACATTCATTCAGTCTTCGTCAAAAGATTCTAGAGTGCGGTCGAGTAAGGTTAAGCCAAGAATCATCTCCATTTAAAATTAAACTTTATTAATTTAAGTAATAATATAGATGTTAGATTTAAGATACCTAGACGTCAATGATTAATAAACAAAATCGAATAGTTTATGTGAGCCATAATGTTTCATTTTCTACATTTATACAAGTGCTTTAAAACAAATGAAATGATGCCATTGAATATATTTCTGAGTGGATCATCAGGAGCTGTTTAAATCAACTTTAATAAACTCTGTTTTCCAGCTAAAAACATTTGTTGATAATTCACCTTGGTTTATTGGCGATTCTATTAAAGTCTTTTTATGAGTACCACTTTAGACGAGCCTTTAAAACAGTCGACAGAGCAATTCTAATTGACACATTGGATTAATATGGTGTAAAAGGAATTGAAAAGAAATGGTTCGAATCATATCTAAGCCCCAAAGACACAAACAATCAAAATTTCGGAAATTGAATCGAATGAAAGGAATGTTAACATTGCTGTGCCACAGGGTTCGAACTCGAATTTTTTCTCTTATACATAAATGAAATAAACAAAGTGTTTATTTATATTGACTTTAAGAACATTCTGGATGTTTATACAAAAATTAAAAAAGATCTTATGAGTATCTCTGTGCATTCAAAATAAAATGTGATGACTGCAACAAATACTACATAGGACAAACAGGGAGAACATTCCTACACAGATTTAGCGAACGTTAACCAAGACCAAATACAGAATCAAACTTCGCTACACAATTGATGGACACCAATCATAAGTACACCGACTTCGACAGCAATCCTACTCCTTTACACCACTGCAAAACAGGGAACCTACTTTACGCTCCCGAAGAGTATGAAATATACAAATCACTTAAATTAGAAGAAGACAATTTACTCAACAACAAACTGACACTTAAAACAAACACACTATATGACACTGCAGACATTCAATTGTGAGACCTCAGACAAATGGCAAACTTGACGCCGCCCAACTTGCTTGAGCCAATCAAACAGTCTACAGAAATCCACCAAGCCATCACCACCGCCACAGCCTCCACCACCGCCACGCCCAAAGGCGAACATAAGACTAGCCACGTTGCTGATGGTAGTCCATTGGAAGAGAGTGCCCCAACAGCAAACGAAAACACGTGTCTCGAGATAGACACGTCCGAAGTTGACACGTGCGATCACAGAACACTCTCTGACGAGAAGTGGAAAATACCCAACAAGAGGCACTGTACCTCCTATAAATCCAACGAGGAGCCAGCGATCTCCTCAAACAGCGACGGTTACCAGTTCAAAATTCTACAAGACATCAAAATCAAAGTTTCTAGGAAGATTGCCCAACGCCCCAGATGTAACAACATTCCGGTGCAATCCACTATCAACAACATACCACCGAAAACACCTGAGAACAGGCAGCAGCACTAACCCAGTTACTAACCCCAGCATTTACCAAAATGAAAAACTGCTCACAGGTAAGTTTTATCCACCAATTATTATGAAATTTGTAGATATACGTAGACTTATTGAAGATTTTAAAACGAGAAACTTAGTATTCCACTACAAAGTGGTGAATAGATGACAGCACCAGCTGTATGTTGACGATAATAAGGTGCATCGGGAGCTGTTAGAGCTCCTTAGAAGCAACGAAGAGGTCCAAGCTTATTCCTATACTAGGAGAGAAGACAGGACCACCAACCTTATTTTGAGAGGCTTAATGCCAGACTATGAGGAGGTTGAGAACCTAAACGAGTTAAAGTCCAAGTGTCAAAACGTAATCGGGGTTTCTAAGTTCGAAACTATCCGCTCAAAACAGAGGAATGTACAGTATAATCTCTTTCTGGTGAGGAGCCAGCGCTCTCCTCAAACAGCGACGGTAACCAGTTCAGAATTCTACAAGACATCAAAATCAAAGTTTCTAGGAAGATTGCCCAACGCCCCAGATGTAACAACATTCCAGTGCAATCCACTATCAACGACATGTCAGCGAAAACACCTGAGAACAGCAGCAGCAGCTTCGAGGGACCTCCAGGCAGCAGCACTAACCCAGTTACTAACCCCAGCATTGAACAAAATGAAAAACTGCTCACAGGTAAGTTTTATCCACCAATTATTATGAAATTTGTAGATGTACGTAGACTTATTGAAGAATTTAAAACGAGAAACTTAGTATTCCACTACAAAGTGGAGAATCGATGACAGCACCAGCTCTATGTTGACGATAATAAGGTGCATCGGGAGCTGTTAGAGCTCCTTAGAAGCAACGAAGAGGTCCAAGCTTATTCCTATACTAGGAAAGAAGACAGGACCACCAACCTTATCCTCAGGGGCTTAATGCCAGACTATGAGGAGGTTGAGAACCTAAACGAGTTAAAGTCCAAGTGTCAAAACGTAATCGGGGTTTCTAAATTCGAAACTATTCGCTCAAAACAGAGGAATGTACAGTATAATCTCTTTCTGGTGAGGAGATAGCGCTCTCCTCAAACAGCGACGGTAACCAGTTCAAAATTCTACAAGACATCAAAATCAAAGTTTCTAGGAAGATTGCCCAACGCCCCAGATGTAACAACATTCCAGTGCAATCCACTATCAACAACATACCACCGAAAACACCTGAGAACAGCAGCAGCACCTTCGAGGGCCTCCAGGCAGCAGCACTAACCCAGTTACTAACCCCAGCATTGACCAAAATGAAAAACTGCTCACAGGTAAGTTTTATCCACCAATTATTATGAAATTTGTAGATGTACGTCGACTTATTGAAGATTTTAAAACGAGAAACTTAGTATTCCACTACAAAGTAATGAATAGATGACAGCACCAGCTCTATGTTGACGATAATAAGGTGCATCGGGAGCTGTTAGAGCTCCTTAGAAGCAACGAAGAGGTCCAAGCTTATTCCTATACTAGGAGAGAAGACAGGACCACCAACCTTATTTTGAGAGGCTTAATGCCAGACTATGAGGAGGTTGAGAACCTAAACGAGTTAAAGTCCCAGTGTCAAAACGTAATCGGGGTTTCTAAATTCGAGACTATCCGCTCAAAACAGAGGAATGTACAGTATAATCTCTTTCTGGTGAGGAGCCAGCGCTCTCTTCAAACAGCGACGGTAACCAGTTCAGAATTCTAAAAGACATCTAAATCAAAGTTTCTAGGAAGATTGCCCAACGCCCCAGATGTAACAACATTCCAGTGCAATCCACTATCAACGACATGTCACCGAAAACACCTGAGAACAGCAGCAGCAGCTTCGAGAGACCTCCAGGCAGCAGCACTAACCCAGTTACTAACCCCAGCATTGAACAAAATGAAAAACTGCTCACAGGTAAGTTTTATCCACCAATTATTATGAAATTTGTAGATGTACGTAGACTTATTGAAGATTTTAAAACGAGAAACTTAGTATTCCACTACAAAGTAATGAATAGATGACAGCACCAGCTCTATGTTGACGATAATAAGGTGCATCGGGAGCTGTTAGAGCTCCTTAGAAGCAACGAAGAGGTCCAAGCTTATTCCTATACTAGGAAAGAAGACAGGACCACCAACCTTATCCTCAGAGGCTTAATGCCAGACTATGAGGAGGTTGAACCTAAACGAGTTAAAGTCCAGGTGTCAAAACGTAATCGGGGTTTCTAAATTATGACATGTTTAACAATTCTAATACATTTAATTTTAAATTTAATTCGATTAACTTTTTGTCTTTAAAAACCCAATTTAATTCAATAAATTGGATTTCGGAATTTAACAATAAATCGTTATATGATAATTTTAATTTCTTTTTGAACTTTTTCAAAAATACAGTCTTAAGTTGTGTTCCGAAAGTAAAAAAGAAAATAAATTCCCACCCTCCGTGGTACAATTACCGTTTGAGAAAACTTAAAAATGCTAAAACTCGTGCTCATAAATTATATAAAGAAACTAAAAGTGAAATTGATTATATGAACTTTTCTCGGCTCCGAAAAGAGTTTATTTTTCTGTCCAAGTTCTTAGCATGTTCCCATGCACAATCATTAGAATGTAATTTGAAGCGCAATCCGAAATCTTTTTGGAACTACGTAAATTCTAAAAGAAAAAGTGTTGGTTTCCCTACGCTTATGTGGTACGATAATGTTTCTTCTAGTGATCCTCAAACCATTGTTAATATGTTTGCAGAAAGTTTTAAGAAAGTTTACTGTACTGTTGCCTTATCAAGAAGTGTTAATGATTTTAGTTTTTTACCCTCTATAACAGATTGCTGTGGTATGACATTTGAAAGAGATGAGGTAAGAGAAGTTTTAAATGATCTTGAGCCAATTACCTCCGGTGACGTTCATGGAATTTTTCCTATTGTGTTAAAAAATTGTGCTGATTCTTTGAGTGTACCACTTCAGATTATTTTTAATAAATCTTTGTATACCGGTGAGTTTTTGGATGAGTGGAAGCTATCTGTGATAAGTCCTACTTACAAATCGGGAAGGAAAGATAAAATCGAAAATTACAGAGCAGTTTGCAAGTTAGCCACGATCCCAAAGTTACTGGATAAATTGGTTCAAATAAAATTGTGTTTCTTAATTCATAACAATATTTCTGAATTTCAGCATGGTTTTGTTAATGGTAGGTCCACATGCACAAACTTAGCTGAGTTCACAAATATTTGTATTGCAGCACAGGAAAAACATAAACAAATTGATGTTGTTTATACTGACTTTGTAAAAGCGTTTAGTAGAGTAAATTTAAATATCCTTTTAATTAAGTTGAGAGCTTATGGGTTTGACGGAAGCATTTTGAAGTGGTTATTCTCATATTTGACAGAAAGAAAACAAATAGTGAGAGTAGGAAATTTTGTTTCTGAGAAAATTAATGTGTACTCTGGTGTTCCAGAGGGAAGCCATTTAGGACCTCCCTTATTCTTATTGTACATAAATGATGTGCACATTATCTTACGTCAGTGTAAATTTCTGTTATTTGCTGATGACCTCAAGATGTTTATGGAGATAGAATGTATTAATGATTGTATCAGGTTTCAGACTATCCTCCTATCTTTTCAAGACTGGTGCCGGAAAAATGATTTGCAGCTTAATTTGCAAAAATGTGCGGTGATGACTTACAGTCGGTCTCTCCATCCAATTTTATTCTGTTACAATTTAAATAATCAGTCTCTACCAAGAGTGAATGAAATCAAAGACTTAGGAGTGATTTTTGATACGAAACTAACATTTGACCAGCATATAAATGAAATAATTTCTAAAGCCAACTCAATGTTGGGTTTTGTTAAAAGAAATTCAAAAGACTTTAAGGACCCGTATACAGTTAAAACTTTGTATTGCTCATTAGTACGACCTCTTTTAGAATATTGTGTTGTTGTTTGGTGCCCTTACACTGTCAATCACATAAATAGATTGGAGATGATCCAAAAGAAACTATTACGGTTTGCGCTTCGAAATTTTTCTTTGAATAATGAAGTTGTTTTAAATTATAAGGAAAGACGTCATCTGTTGGGCCTAGAGTCCCTAGAACGAAGGCGAGAAGAGTTCAGCATAGTTTTTATTCGAGACATTCTTTGTTCAACTATTGATAGTGGATATCTTTTATCAAAAATTAATATATATGCTCCTGAAAGGTCATTGCGATTGAGACCATTACTTTATGAATTGCCACATACTACTTCCTATGGCCAAAGAGAGCCAATTTCAAGATGCACCAGTATATTTAATTCACATTATTGCAATATTAATTTATGCTTAAGCAGAGATAGGTTCAAAAAGGAATTAAAATTGATGTTTCTACAATTAGATAATTAATTATTCTTTTTGTTATGTAATTAAACTATTAGTTTTTAAGTAAATTATATATAAATATTGTAAAATTTTCTTAAATCTGTTGATTATAAATCGTAGATTGATATAAATAAATAAAATAAATTCGAAACTATCCGCTCAAAACAGAGGAATGTACAGTATAATCTCTTTCTGGTGAGGAGATAGCGCTCTCCTCAAACAGCGACGGTAACCAGTTCAGAATTCTACAAGACATCAAAATCAAAGTTTCTAGGAAGATTGCCCAACGCCCCAGATGTAACAACATTCCAGTGCAATCCACTATCAACGACATGTCACCGAAAACTCCTGAGAACAGCAGCAGCAGCACTAACGCAGTTACTAACCCCACCATTGAACAAAATGAAAAACTGCTCACAGGTAAGTTTTATCCACCAATTATTATGAAATTTGTAGATGTACGTAGACTTATTAAAGATTTTAAAACGAGAAACTTAGTATTCCACTACAAAGTGGAGAATCGATGACAGCACCAGCTCTATGTTGACGATAATAAGGTGCATCGGGAGCTGTTTGAGCTCCTTAGAAGCAACGAAGAGGTCCAAGCTTATTCCTATACTAGGAAAGAAGACAGGACCACCTACCTTATCCTCAGGGGCTTAATGCCAGACATTGAGGAGGTTGAGATCCTAAACAAGTCCAAGTGTCAAAACGTAATCGGGGTTTCTAAGTTCGAAACTATCCGCAGAAAACAGAAGAAGGTACAATACAATCTCTTTCCGGTGAGACTTCTCCCCGAGACAAGTGCTTATGAACTGTCCTTCTTTCTTTACTCACCAATGAGTTAATGAAAATCGACTCTCTAGCAGATTCTTTCGACGGTGCCATTATTGGTGGCGATCTCAATTACAGAAGTTCCTATTGGGGGGATCTAAACTGAATCTAAACGGGAAAACTATAAAGAATATGCTTGTTTCACAGAACCCTTCAGTAACCACTCCTTCCTTTCCTAAGAGCTACTCCTTCTTGGATAATTTTTAATTTCCAATCAACTTCTTGACCTCATCAACCGAAATGTTGAGGTATATACCCTTCCTACCTTCAACGAACTCTGCCCTATTCTATTGGAAATTAACATGGCAGAAGTTTCAATCCCACACTCATTCCCTTCCTGAGGTCAAAAGTTTTAAAGAATCTCCCTCCTACAACTCCCTGCTGTTTGAAAATTTCATCTCCCACTTCAATCAGTCCCTTCTTAGCTGCGTTAAGTGCCATAGCGACGTTTAAAAAATAATTCGAACCTCCCACGGGAAGTAAAATCCCTAGGGATTATATATATAATATCAAACAAAAGCAAAGACGCCTAAAGCCCATATTTTATAACAACTTCAATAGAGTAAGCACACCTTATAAGGAGCTTTCCTCAAAAATCTTCCTCTTGAATAAGATTATCCAAGAGAAGGTGAAAATATGGCTGAATAATGCGTTGAGCCACAGGTTGACCAAAATCAAACCGGGCCCCAAGCATTTAATGACTTCAATAGAATAGCTGTTGGGAAGTAGAAGATATTCTCCTGCAAAAAAATCATAGTTAACAGCACTCCGATTTCGAACGAACTAAATACTGCCACAGCTATCGAAAGCCACTTGAAGAACATCTACACCGAAAAAATTCCAAACTTAAATCCCACAACTACCGGAGAAGCTATCCCCTTGGCAAGCCAAATTAGCCTTTCCAAACCTGACAAGATTTTTCTTTTCACTGCAGACAATACCGCTCTCAACTCCATATCCAATCACATCTTCACTTAACTAGAAGAAGTAAACAATATAATATTCCAACTGAAACTTAAACACTCCGTGGTAATAAATGAACAACTTTTAATAAAATCATACCAATAATAATAACATAAAACAAAATACAAACGCGTTGCGAATAATTTTTAATTTATATTTGTAAAATTGTGTACTCAGTTGGAGAAATTTTAACAATAAAACGTTTTCTAAATTATTTAAATTAAGCATTTTTATTTTGTTTCATATATAAATTTATTTAAATTGAATTGAATCACCTCATAAATACAAGAAGCTGTCGTTCAACAATTTCATTACGAAAAAGGGCTTTCTTGTTGGATACCACAATGCCCAGTCGTTCAAAAAACATGTAGACTGTACTGCAGTAGATTTTTTTTTCAGAAACAAACACCATTCCAGCTGAAAATCTGACCATTCCTGGTTATACTTGTTTTAACCGTTCCGACGAGGATTTCACTGACCGGAAGCCAAGAGGAGTAATGTGCTTTAAAAAGAGCCAATTCCTTATAAAGAATTTGAATGAACCTAGGTTTGGAGTAATGAACAGACACAAAGAAAATATAGATTTGGTTTCGTTTGAAATAGGAGGAATTATTACGGTATCTGGATACAAATCTTCCAGAACTTCTTTGTACGAGTTTAGGGAATATTTAACAGAATTTATGAGCACAGTGCAAAATATATCAACAAACAGTAATATGTAGGTAATTCACCTCACCGTCAAGGAGCACAAAGTTCAGTCCTTTTCGGATACTCACTGGCTTAGAGATGCGTATTCCGCAATATCCAGATATGAGTGACTGGTTGGTCGAAACGGTAGCTCAAGAGCTGCACAGGGAAAGAGATTTAATAAGAGAAGAAGCCAGCCAGAACATCGAAATCATCCAAAGAGAGAACAAAAAATCATTCGATAGAAATCGAGTCAACGCGAAGGGGTAAAAGTTAAACGCTCTAGTAGCCATCAAGCGCACGCAATTAGGGACAGGCATGAAGCTTCATCCAAAATTCCTAGGGCCCTACAAGGTCTTGAAGAAGCTCAGCCACGGGAGGTATGATGTGGTGAAGGTTGGTGAACACGAAGGGCCAAATAAAACGACGACTGTGGCCGAGAACATGAGACGAGTCTCTTTTTTCGAGCACTGCCCACAAAGACAATGACCTTAAAAGGAGAGAAGTGCACAGGAGGCAAGCATTCTAAGGAGAGACTCACTATTTTGCACTGTGCCAATATGGCAGGAGACAAAGAAAAACTGTTGGTGATTGGAAAATCTTGTAGCCCAAGAGCTTTTCGTAGCCTTAAACATGATCTATTGCCTGTCGAATGGAAGCACAACAAAAAAGCATGGATGACGCAAGAAATTATGATTGAGTGGCTTCGTTTATTCGATAAGAAAATGAAGCTTGAGAAGAAAAAAATTTTGCTCTTTCTTGACAATGCTGCTTCTCATCCTAAAGACATGAAGCTGCTAAATATAAAAGTTGTTTATCTTCCTCCAAACACCACGTCGATTTGTCAGCCTTTGGATCAAGGTGTAATAAGAAATTTTAAATTTCACTACCGCTCACTTATTTTAAAACATCTCATTGGCCGTATGGAATGCTCGCAATCTACCCGTGAATTAATCAAAAGTATAAATGTATTAGACGCAATTTATTTTATTAATAAAGCTTGGAACCTTGAAAAATACATAATACGAATCTTCTTATATTTTTGCAAAGTTTTTAGAGGCTGGTTTTTATATGTATATATTAATGTCTTAAATTTAATCATTTCATTCCACATCATGTGATAAAAAAGATCTGAAGTTTATTTATTTTGTTTTTTTTTGCTGTTAATAAATTCATAAATGTAGCCATTATTTTTAAGATAGTGTAGTTTATTAATTTGTGTTATTTTTATTTTCTGTTAATAAATGAAGACTCTTAATTTTTAAAATTAGTATTTTTGTTTGATTTCCCTTAAACGGACAACTCCCTTAGGCGGACAAAAATTTCTGCAACATGGCTGTCCGCCCAAGGGAGATTTCACTGTATTAGATAGTAACGGCTACATAACTGCAAGGCTTTTCAACAGTATAGTTACATCAACGGCCAGTTCTACAGTTTCTACAGGTAAAACAAACGCAAGTTTTAAACATTGCTGATGCGGAGGAAAGTTTTGTCCTACGTTTGACATCAATTAATATAAATACAAATCAAGAGTGGATGCTTCAAAAGCTAATATTTATCATCTACCCTTACAATACAGGCAATAATGATAGAAGTGGGAGATGATATTTATCAAATAGAGGAATTTGTTTATATATTTGGATAATATTTTATTCATTCCTTGAATAATTAAGTTCCTGTTTTAAAATGTCAAGTTTAAAATTTGGGCTATCCAAAAGGGTGCCAAGGAGTATGACTTTTTATACAAAAATTCTGTTTCGAGATTACTACAAAATTGTACGCTCAATGTCAATCACCTTCAGTGGTAACATTAATAAATAACTTTGAAAGTCAAAAGACTCGCACTACTGTCATTGATACATGAATCTCTTTGCTTTAAATCTTCTGAAACTTTGTTAGTAAATACGATTCAATTCAGTGTGTTCAACATGGATGTAGTCAGATTTTTACTAGTCCTAAGAACCTAAGATTACGTTATATAACTTAATGATGCAATAGTGCAATCCCATCACCCAAATTCCAGAGAACACATTACTTCATGGTGCAGTGGCCAGTTGCAGTCATCATCACCCAAATTCTAAGTAAATTAATATTCAATCATATCACTCATGCCTTTTGTTCTATTCTTTCCATATTCAATTATAAATACATGTGCAGTTAAGATATCAATTTGAGTTGTTATTTACCAATTGTCAATAAAGGTTCAGGCAATCTGCCTGAAGAAAAAATATTTTTTTAATTAAATACAATACGTGTTAATTAACTGGCGCCCGAGCAGGGACCGTGAAAGTGTTCAAAACTCTTGATGTTTCTTAAATAAGAAAAATAAAAATTATAAAATAAAAGTGAAAAATTAAAAGTACATAAAAGGAAAAAAAGTGAAAGTTCAAATAAAATTTACTAAGTGAAAAAAAAAAGTTTAAAGACTTTAAAATAAAATCATCTTAAGTGAAAGTGGAGGCCCCGGAGTCACCTTTAAAAATATAAGTAAGGATAAAACGGAAACCGCCATCCTTTTCACCGGAGTTACCCTCACGAGATCCCAGACAACAATTTGGAAAAAGAATAGCAGCTCCCAAGATGTTATTAATCTTGTAAGTTATTATATTAATATTGATTTATAAAAAAAAAATATAGAAGTGAATATTATTAAATAAAAGAAAGCAAACAAATTAAATTTAAAAGAAGAAATATAGAAAAGAAAATTTATTGATTTACATGATATTGATACTAGAAGTGAATTTTATAAAAAAAAAGAGAATAAATAAAAATTTTAAGAAAAATTATAAATATAAAATTTAAAAGAAAAGAAAAAAAATAAAGAATTTTAAAATATTATCAAACAGGAAATTGAAAGAAATCAATTGATTTAAAACCTATATTAAAAGTGAAATAATAAAAATATAAAAGTGATTTAAATAGAAAAAAAAGGAAAAATAATTATTGAATTAGAAAAGAAACACAATTATAACTTTATTAAAATAAATATAAGATTTGAAAAATATAAATTCAAAAATATTAAAATATTAAATATGTATCAACTTACTTTCTTGCAAATTTAAATTAAAATATTTAAAAAATGAATCCTAATAATTTGGTCAGACTCCCTCGTCCGGAAAATGCCGTACCGGCTGGTGCACCACCTGCTAACGCAGGACAACCACCCCAAAATGCACCCACTGAAGCATTTAACATGAATGCTATTACCGAACACGTCAATAGAATAATTAATGAAACTCTTACTCGAGAAGGTAGAAATATTTTGCAATCCCTACTTAACCCGAACCTCGATTTTGCAAATGACATAGACCAACCTATTAACATAGGAAATGATAGAAATTTATCAGATTTAGATAAAATCCCAGATGTTGTGAAAAGCCTCCGTGAATTTTCGGGACAGGCAGGAGAATTTAGCTCCTGGAAGAAAAGTGTCGATAGAATATTAACAATATACGAACACCTTAAAGGTACACCTAAGTATTACGGAATTTTGAGCGTCATCCGTAATAAGATAGTAGGTTTAGCTGATATAGCTCTTGAGTCCTATAATACGCCACTAAACTGGCAAAAGATGTCAAAATGTTTAACCCTCCATTATGCGGACAAACGAGACATTGGTACATTAGAGTACCAAATGACCACTCTCGTACAAGGTAATAATTCCATTCCCGAATTTTACCAAATGGTTTACCAGCACCTTTCACTTATTCTTAATAAGCTCTCAAGCATGGATATGAACCATGAATCACTTACCAACATGATACAATGTTATCGTGGTAAGGCATTAGACACATTTGTTCGTGGATTAAGAGGCGATCTCCCACGCCTCCTCAGCATTAAGGAACCTGTAGATCTCCCACAGGCTCTCCATCTGTGTCTAAAACTCCAAAATATTGATTACCGAACGCAATATGCGAACAGAAGTCAGAATATTATGCGTAGAGCACAAGGCTCTATGCAACCACCACCAATACCACCAAAACGTCATATTTCGGTCCCCCGCAAACAATTCTATCCGGAATTGTTTCACGATCCACGGCCCTTCAAACCCAACTACAACCAACACAGATTCCAAAATAGGACACCAGGACAATACGTCCCTAGACCTCAGCCCCCGCCAGAACCAATGGATATTGACAGAAGCATCCAATTACGGAAACCCTACAAACTCCCACCAGTACAATACGAGACCAGCTGATAAATTCCAAAGAATTTATAACACCTACAACACTTAAGCAGACGAACAACCAGAGGAAATTAGTAACACAGATGACTTGGAACACCAAGAGCCGGACCAATATCCAGAAGAAGAAGAAACCTCCCCCATCGACCAAACTGAAGAACCAGAGGATATCTATTTTTAGATTAAATCACTCTTCACTTCCCTACGCTGAACTAAAAGTGAAGAGTGAAGAAGTATTAAAATTTTTAATAGACACAGGCTCTAATAAAAATTACGTTCAGTCAAAGCGCATACAAAATCCAATACCTAATGAAAAATCATTTTTTGCAAACTCTATTGGTGGTAACATTGAAATTACTCACCATTCATTTTTTAATCCATTCGATAGAAATAATACTACTTAACTGAAATTTTTTATTCTTCCAAATTTAACGTCATTCGACGGCATGATAGGAAATGATTCCCTAAGAAAACTCAAAGCAATCATTCACACTGTGAAGGGATCGCACCAGCGATCACTTAATTAATTGCCTCAAACCTCAAAACAATTAATAGAACATTCAACCTGTTTCGATGTTTAATATCCATATTCCCATCGCATTACATTTCATGATCAGCTATAGCAAAGCCAAAGCACAAACAATACAACATTCATATTTCCGTTGGCACACTCAGTGCATTGTGCATATAGCTATAAATAAATGCTCATATAGTTCAACTGGCACCTTCAGTGCACAAGCTATATAATATGACACCAAATATACAACAACACTTTCAGTGATTGAAGAAAAACAAACATAATTAAGGGTCGCTGACTTATGGTAGTAAAATATGCATCATAAGCAAGCTAGCCCAAAACACTTGAAGTGCATGGCTATTATGCTGATGCTGCATTTTATGGGAATTCTTATTGAATATCGAAGTATTGTTGAATACCAATACAGGCATTATTTTACTGACAAATTTTGTATAAAAAGAGAAGAATAAAATTAAAACACTCACTTCTTATTCTACATTCAAAGATTGTGTTTCACTTTATTAAGCAACTCGCTGGAGTCAAACCAATTTTTGTTTCATTATAGTAATATAGACGCCCTAAAGAGCTACTCGCTTTTGGGTCAAGGTTTACTAGGCTACTCGCCGTACCACGTCTAAATTGCTAAGGAATAAAAGTCTAAATATACATATCGTTATCCAGCTACAGACTTTGCATGGCGATCTTGCCAGACTAAAGAAGAAGACTTTGAGCGAAGCTGACAAGAAGATCTGCTCGAGCTCCGACAAGACAACCTGTGCTGCAGATTTGATAACTTTCAACCGGTCAGAGGCATTTACACCATTGACATCGTCGACGATATCTACAACCAACAAGAAGAAACAAGACGTTGCATAGGACACATCCACTTAGATGTCAGAGAAAATTCGCCTGGCTTTGGCAGCCAATCTAATAGAGCAGGCACAAGCTCTAATTAACCAACCGAAAACAGTGGAGGCAGGACCAAAACCTATCAGTATAGAGGATTATAAAAGAAGAAACAGCATAAAACGGACACCTGAAGCAAACATTCCACCAGTAAGCAAAAGAGGGGGAAAACAGGTGAAGCTTAAACAACACCTCATCGAGCTGCATAGACTAGCAAACATACCTGGCCTATCCACAGAAGGAAGACAAAAATATCTAAAAGAGATAAGAAATCTAAAGGGAGCTATCCGCTCCTCCAGGCAGAAGAAAAGAAGACAAAGACAACAAGACGAAAAGGAGTTCCATAACCTATTTGAGAAAATGGTAGAGAACAACAAAAAGCGTCTCTAAATAATGGGTAAAGGACAATCGAAAATAGAAGAGGTAGTTGTGAAGAGCAACGGACCTCAATTGAATAAACTTAATGAAAAATCTAACTATGAAATAAACTTTTTATCAATTTTATTAGTTATAATAATAATATTCTTTTTAAAATACGTCCACAGGACAATTAAGAGAAAATTAAATAATATCGTAAAAAAAGAAATCATAAAAAATAATATTATAGGCAGACGAATATCTGTGTAAGAAAAAAAAAAAAAAAAAAAAAAAAAATAAAAATAAAATTTTTTTTTTAATATACATATCGCTCATTTAAAAGAATACCGTCATATCTCAAAATTTGCTGTTTTGAGATAAATGCGATTGAAAGTTTCGTTTTTGTGAAAAATATATGAAAAAACGACTGTAGTGCAACAAACAAAACGTTCGTATGGCAAATGGAGATGAGATATCGATGTAATTTTTTCACAAAAGTAAAGATAAAAAGATGAAGCTTACAATGTTATACTCAGTTCAAAACTGTCAATTTTTGAGTTATGACGGTATTCTTTTAAATGAGCGATATGTATTCTTTAAAATTATTATGTATCAAAAAACTTATGGAAAATCTGACTAATATTATCGAAGAACTTCACCACATCTTGAGAAACCTGAGAAAAGACGGACCGAATAGAAAAAGGTCAAAAGAGTCAGGAAAACAAAAAAAAGAACAAGTTGAGGAAATTTTTAAAAGAGCGCGTATTCAGGCTAAACTCTTAGAACAAACATTATCCGAACAAGGGAAAAACGACCTTCGGCCACTTTACGATAATTTATATAGATATCATAAAGAGGCCTTAGAAAGAATTACAGCTAGTATAAAGCAAGAATACATAGAAAAAGAACCAATTTTAGTAACAACAAAAAATACAGACAAAATGGCAGAATTTGATTTTAGTAAGGCACAAAAGTTGCCTGTACTTAATTGCGAGGCAAATGACAAAAGAGCAGAAAATATTAGGGATTTCATAAATAATATAGAGTTTTACCATGATACATTAAATGAACTTTCAAAACCTATGCTAATCAAATTTATATTGAAATGTAAAATCCAAGGAAGGGCATTGACTGAATTAGGAACCGCAAAAATTATAACAATTGAACAATTAAAACAAAATTTAATTGCGAAATGCGGAGATAAGGACACAATAGAGAGTATTCAAGCTAAACTAGATAGATCACGTCAAAAAAATCGACCTATGCGAGAATTCGTGTCAGAAATAGAACACTTAGTATCAAAAATGACAGAATTAGAAATAACCATACAAGGGGAGCAGTCTAGAGAAACATTAACAGCAGCAAATGAACGTAGAGGTTTAGCGTTTTTAAAACAAGGAGTTAATGATAGATACAAGATAATTTTGGATAGTGCAAGGCATACAAAAATGCAAGATGCTATAACACATCTTTTAGAGTTAGCTCCAAGTACAGCCCAAGTAACAGAAAATATCAGATATGCCAACAATTTTAGTTATTCTAGTGCCCAAAACCAAACAAACCAGGGTTTTTCACCTCGGAGTTTTCACAATAACTACCGATATAATGCTAATCATTCTAGTAACATGAATAGAAATTTTCCACGACAAACAAATTTTCGTAGCAATTACTTTCAAAATTTTCCAAGGCAAAATAATTTTAACAATAATAACAATTACCAACGATCATATTACCAACCACGTTTTAATTCGCCACAGAATAACAATTCTATTCAATATAATAACACTAATAGAACCAATCCAAATAACATAAATAGACAAAATAATAACCAATCTAATTTTTATAGAAGGGACAATACTTATCAAAATAATTCCAACATAAGAGGCAATGAAAGAAACGCGGTGAAGAATAACCGAAATAATAATAGGGACAGGGAAACAACTTATATTATAAATGAGGGAAACGAAATACCCACCGAGGGGGAGGCCGACCTATCGGGGGGAAATCTGTAAGCCCAATACAACACATAGCTATATGTGCAGGGGGCATAACAAACGGCCTATATGTAAAATTTAAGATTAACAATAACTCAGGTATAAGATTTTTATTAGATACAGGAGCATCAATTTGCACAATTAAACAAGGAGTTCTGGATAAAAATACAAAAATAAATGAAAATAATAAAATAACAATACAGGGTATTTCCGGTAATTTAAGAACAGTAGGCACTAGCATAAATAGCGTTACAATAGGACAACACGAAACATCCTATACTTTTCATGTAGTACAAGACTCATTTCCAGTACCTGTAGATGGAATCTAAATTGCTAAGGAATAAAAGTCTAAATATACATATCGTTATCCAGCTACAGACTTTGCAACACAGTCAAAAGTTTTATGACCATTTTTGAAAACACAAAAATTCCCCTAAAACAATACAAATCTGAGATAATAAACAATATAAATATACGTACTTCACACCTATCCGAAGTACAAATTAAAAAACTTCACGATATTATTAGGAAATGTCCTAGTCTTTTTGCAGACCCGGACGAAAAACTAACCTATACGAGTAAAGTAAAAGGTGAAATCAGAACAACCATTGACACACCGGTTTACTCAAAAACATACCCATATCCTATGGCACTAAAAGAAGTTGTCGAATCTCAAGTAAAAGAATTACTTGACCAAGGGATAATACGACCGTCAAGATCTCCATACAACTCCCCCGTATGGATAGTCCCTAAGAAAATGGACGCTTCCGGTCAGAAAAAATTTAGAATGGTCATTGATTACAGGAAACTGAATTCAATAACTATTTCAGACAAATATCCAATACCAGAGATAACTGAAGTCCTGGCACAATTAGGAAAAAATAAATTTTTTACTATTATAGACTTAAAAAGTGGATTCCATCAAATACCATTGAAGGCTGAAGATATAGAAAAAACTGCATTTTCTATTAATAATGGAAAATACGAGTTCCTGAGACTCCCGTTTGGTCTCAAGAACGCTCCCTCAATCTTCCAAAGGACATTGGACGATATCCTAAGGGAACATATAGGCAAGCGTTGCTATGTTTATATAGATGACATCATCATCTTTGGCGAGTCCGAAGACGAGCATCTAAAGAACATAGAATTAGTCTTAACGACACTTAATAAAGCAAATATGAAGATCCAGTTGGACAAGTCAGAATTTCTTAAAAATGAAATAGAATTTCTAGGATTTTTAGTAGGTATCAACGGCATAAGAACAAATCCTGCTAAAGTTGAGGCAATTGTGAATCTTTCACCGCCCCGTAACCTGAAAGAACTTCGTTCATTCCTCGGCATGTGTGGATATTACAGACGATTCATCCAAGATTATGCCAAGTTAGCAAAACCGCTAACTTCTCTTTTAAGAGGGGAAGATGGACGCGTGTCCAAAAACGCATCTAAGAAAAAAATTATTCAGCTTGACGCAAATGCGATGAAAGCCTTACTTACTTACTTCTAAGGAAGTCATTCTTAATCACCCGAACTTTAAAAAGGAATTTGAACTAACAACTGACGCTTCCGACTATGCCATCGGCGCAGTCTTATCCCAAGATAAGAAACCAATTACATTTCTTTCTCGGACACTAAATAAAACCGAAGAAAACTACGCTACCAATGAGAAAGAAATGTTAGCAATCATTTGGGCCTTAACAAGCCTTAGAAATTTCCTATACGGATCAAGAAAGGTAAAAATATTTACCGACCATCAACCACTAACATACGCATTGAGTAATAAGAATACTAATAGTAAAATGAAAAGATGGAAAGCCAATTATGAGTTAAAATATAAACCAGGTAACACTAACGTAATAGCTGATGCACTCTCAAGAATTCAGCCAATAACTCATTTAAACTCTTTCACTATGACTCAGCATAGTTCCGAAAGTTCTTCTCATAATCTTATCCCTACAGTTGAATCCCCTATAAATGTCTTCCGTAATCAAATAATTTTAAAACTAGGTAATGAAGACAGTTATCAAATAAAACCTCTTTTTTCGAATTTTACCAGGCACACCATTATTTAGCGCAAATATAATGAAAAAGATATAATTGATATCTTTAAGACATATCTGAACCCCAATCTGATTAACGGACTTTCAACACCAGAACAAGTCATGGGAAAAATACAACAAATTTATCCTTCTCACTTTAAAAATTATAAAATTAGATTTACCCAAACTCTTGTGCAAGACATAGAAAATGAAACCGATCAAGAAGAATTAATGCTTACAGAACACAAAAGAGCTCATCGAAACGCTGAAGAAAACAAACTTCAAATTCTGCAAAAATATTACTTCCCTCAGATGAACAATAAGATCAAAAATTTGGTAAAACGTTGCACAGTATGCAAAGCAAATAAATATGACCGACATCCAAACAAGCAAGTAATCGAGCCTACTCCTATCCCAAATTACCCAGGTCATACTTTACACATAGACATATTTTCGACAGAAAAATTCCTCGTGCTAACAGCATTAGATAAATTCACTAAATTTGCGCAAGCAAAAATAATAGAATCTCGTTCAATAGAACATACAGTTGCGGTCAAAAAAATAGCACTATTGTGTAAGTTCTTATATTTTCAACGATTAATTTGAATTTGGGACAAATTTGTTGAAAACTACTTTACTATCCCGTTGTATGATTGTCATTGAATATTCTCTCAGCGAGAATTCTCAATCATCAAATGAATAATTGTAATTTTCATTTGATTAATACTTTTTCCTTTGAATTAAAGCAGTCAAAATAATAGCACCGATCGGAGTTTGTGTTAATTGTGCAATATTTTGTGTGAAATTTGATTTTTTTTTCAACTAGGTTTGTACAGTTTTATGTATTCTTTGTGAAATTTAACTGAACCTCAAAAATATTTAGCAAAAATGGGCCGCGGAAGACTTTGTACGACTGGAAGAGCGACAGACCATTAAAAATATGATTTCTAACGGTAAAACTTATTCGGAAATCGGAAAAATCCTCGGCTGTTCTAATAAAAAGATTCGAAATGCCCTGACATTTGGAGAAAAATCCGAAACACGTGGGCGGAAGCGAGCATTATCCCCTCTTATGGTGAAACGCCTTATTCGGCAGAGCAAAAAAGAGCCGTTTATGCCAGCCACGCAGCTTAAAGCAGTGCTTAACGTCACAGCAAGCGTTGAAACAGTGCGCAGGCGATTGAGGGATAACGGTTTATACGCCCGCAGCCCAAGAAAAGTCCCACTCTTATCGAAAAAACATGTGGTGAAGCGTATGCAATTTGCTCAAGCTCACGTTAATTGGCCGATGACAAAGTGGAGAAATATCCTCTGGACTGATGAGAGCAAGATTGTGTTATTTGGTGGAAGAGGATCCAGGTCATATGTAAGAAGGCCTCAACATGCTGAACTCAACCCCAAATACACATCAAAAATTATTAAACATGGAGGATCTAGCATAATGATCTGGGGCAGTTTTTCATATTACGGTGTTGGCCCCTTATACTGGATCAAAGGTATCATGGGTAAACATGTTTATGTCAAAATACTGCAGGAAGAGATGTTGCCTTATGCATCTGAGGAGATGCCGTTGAAGTGGGTCTTTCAACAGGACAATGACCCGAAGCATACCAGCAAACTAGCCAAAAATTGGTTTCGGGATAACAGAGTAGATGTTATGGAATGGCCTGCACAGTCGCCAGATTTAAACCCAATTGAAAATCTTTGGGCTGACGTAAAGACGGAAGTGTCTCGGTGCAGGCCAAGTAACAATAACGAGCTCTGGTCTACTGTTAAGAGCTGCTGGGAATCGATTCCTGTTGAGAGATGCCAACGCCTTGTAAACTCAATGCAAAGGCGCTGTACAGCTGTCATTGAAAATAAAGGACATGCCACCAAATATTGATTCATACCAATTTTTAAATAAATGAAAAAATAAATATACAATATCATCAAAAAAGGTACAGTTTTCATTTTGTAAGATGCAGTGCTATTTTTTTGACTGGCAAAATATTAGAAATACCTTGGAAAGTTAACAAATCTCGAGAAATGGACTGAATTTCAGATCCGTTGTTTTGTATAATTGTTTCAAGGCTTAAAAGCTAATATATTTAAAAGGTGGTAGTTGGATTCCAAATATGAATTCAGTTTTATCACTTCATTAAGTTGTTGATAGGCTGTGGTGCTATTTTTTTGACCGCAGCTGTATAAAGAGACCTCTTCTAGACATTTTATTCTACTTCTGCGTTCCAGAAAATGTCGTTATTGACAATGAAAAGTCTCTGAATTCCGCATCAATTACTTCCATGTTAGAGGATGACCTCCAAATTAAAGTCTTCACGACTCCTCCATATAAAAGTGAAGTAAATGGACAAGTGGAACGATTCCACTCCACATTATCGGAAATTATGAGATGCCTTAAAGCAGATGGACCTCCTCGTTCATTTGAGCAACTCTTGGAACGATCAGTCAATGAATACAATTTCTCAATTAATTCCACCACAGGTAAAAAACCTGTTGAGTTATTTCATGGGCGAATACCCAGATTGAATCCCGAAGAATTCGAGAAAGTTCGTGCTTCTAATATTGAAACCCTTAAATCAAAACAGCAAAAAGATTTAGAATACCATAACAAAAAAAGAAAACCAATAAAGCATTACTCTCCCGGTGAAACTATTTTTGTCAAACATAATAAGAGATTAGGATCAAAATTGACATTTAGATACACGAAAGAAATAGTAAAAGAAAACAAGAATACAGTAGTTATAACAGAATCAGGCAGAACGATTCATAAAAGTCTAATAAGAAATTAAAATAAGAAATTTTAATTACAGGCTACTATTCATCACCGTTAAAGGAGAAATTCAAATTCTGGATTTCTCAAATTCACAATTTGTATCTCTACATGTTGGACAGGCAAAAATACAAGAAGGAAACCTTAAAATAATACACGACGTTGATATTGAACAATATCAAAATTTTATTGAAGATATTACGCCGACTTTTAATCTTAATATTACCCGCAATCATACATTATTCCCATTAATTTCGCATGAGGTTGAACAAATAAAAAATTTAATTTTACATATTAAACCCAAAACCAGGAAAGTAAAGAGATCACTAAATTTTATTGGGTCCGCATGGAAATGGATTGCAGGAAATCCTAACCATGACGATTTTTTAATTATAAAAAAGAAAATGTCAAACTTGTTAAAAAACAATAATAACCAAGTTGTTATTAATAAATTACATAACGAAAGAGTAAATAATCTAACAAAATTTAATAATGAAATTTTAAAATTCTTAAAGAAAGACAATACTGTTAATAGTAAAATTGTAACCAAACTTCAATATAAGATAAAAATAATTAAAGAAGAATTGCAAAATATAAATCTTGCCATTAATTGGGCAAAAATGGGAATCATTAATTCATTAATATTGTCAAAAGAAGAAATAAACCTAGCTATAAATACATTAGATAAAGAAAAGATTCCTTACGAAACTATTGAAGAAGCATTAAATTTTGCTGAAATTAAAATTGCAACAAACATGACTTCACTTCTTTATATTATAAGTATACCAATCACAAAAGAAACAAATTATGATAAATTGTTGTTAAAACCTATTAAAAAGGGAAAAGTGGCCCTTGACATAAAATATGAAAATATCATACGAAATAAAAAATATATAACAATTTGTAATACTAAGAATATTGTAAATCTAACTAACTCCACATGTATTGCTAAATTATTAAAAAGTTTAAAAGCAGAGTGTAACCTAATGAACAGTCAGCATCTTCCCTACATTGACGAAGTAACATCTGGCATCATCTTACTTAACAATTTCAACGGAACAATCAAGGCCGAAAACATGAGTCAAAATCTTACTGGCACGTTTCTCATCAAATATCACGATACCAACCTTACTATCGATAATCAACAGTTTACTTCAAGAGAAATAACTACCCATAAAATCCTTCCAGCAATACTTCAACCCTCTCCCGCAGAAAAAGAGTACCACAAACTCATATCACTCGAAATGGTCAACGAACTTCACATCAACAACACAAAAGAAATACAACAAATTCAAATAGAAGAAAAAACTCACAAATTCACCATATATGGGCTGATCATATTTCTTGGCATACTATTCACACTATCAACCATATGCAAGCCATTACTTACCAAATCCAATCAGTCAAACATTACCATAAAAACTATGGAAACAAATCGAGACGAAATACCATTGCATGTCATTTCAGAAGAAACAAAGTCAACGATCTCATCACCACCAGCTCACGTAATACCTACATCAAAATTTTATGACCTACCCTACTTTTGAATAACAAAAGTTACATCATTATCAACTTACATAATACCGACAGCAGAGTTCTATGACCTAATGCACTTCAAGCGATCGAGGACAATCGCATTTAAGAGGGGAAGACTTAATGATGCAATAGTGCAATCCCATCACCCAAATTCCAGCGAACACATTACTTCATGGTGCAGTGGCCAGTTGCAGTCATCATCACCCAAATTCTAAGTAAATTAATATTCAATCATATCACTCATGCCTTTTGTTCTATTCTTTCCATATTCAATTATAAATACATGTGCAGTTAAGATATCAATTTGAGTTGTTATTTACCAATTTTCAATAAAGGTTCAGGCAATTTGCCTGAAGAAAAAATATTTTTTTAATTAAATACAATACGTGTTAATTAACTTATATAAGTGCATACGGATGGTAAAATTGAAGAAATAGCTGAACATCTGAAAGTAAATAGGCCAAACACACCTATTCACCAAGTATAGTTATTGCTCATATTTATGAGCGCTCATAAAAGTTATGAGTGGTCCCGATACCGACGAAAATATACAGAAAAGAAAGGTAATATATTCCCGCGCAATACACAACCTTCTGCGCATATCTTTAGTTTTATGAAAACTAAAATTCAGTCTTAAACACACAACTATACATTAAAAAAGTTATTGTACATATCAAAACATATTACATATACATATGTTATAATAAAAATTGCAAGGCAAAAGTTGAAATTTTAAATAATGTTTGTTCAAAAAAATTAAAGTGTCGTGCAGTAAAGTGCGAAAAAGAATACTTTAATTTAATATTTAAAAAAGTTTGTTGATAATATTTTAAAATATAGCAAAAAAATGTATCACTTTATTATTTATTCGGAGCAATATTACCGCCGAAGTGCGATGAGAATAGAGCGCCGACGACGTCTTAATATTAATGATCCACTCGAAATTCCGGAAGAATTTCGTGCGGTTTACCGGCTAACTCGTGAAAGTGCATCGTTACTTATTGAGGAAATGAGTCCTTAAATGCTAAGTGGCCAAAAGAAAACCTTTGTTCCTGTTATTAAATAAAAATAATATAAATCATAACAAGCTATTTCTTTTCTAGATTTTTTAAAGAAACTGGATTTCCAGGATTAATCGGTGCTGTCGATTGCACCCACTTACGCATAAAGAGGTCAGACCACGCGATAAAAAGTGCCTATTTGAACAGGAAAAATTAACATTTGTAGTAAAGTGCAACATAGACCTTATGTCCAAAATACCAAGTGTAAACCAGCTTCATCTTCGCTTCGGATGATTGCCAACATTCGGAAGCGGAACGAAAAGAGACGAAGAAAAGAGAAAGATACATCCGGCATCTAGATAGATACTGACGCCGCTGATAGACAGATCGAAAAGAAGACCTCCACTGTTGAATCTAAAAGATAAAAGTTTATAAATTGTATCTATAGTTGTTATTGACGACAGTAAAATTAATAAATTGTTTTGTAAACATTTATTCGAAAAAATTAAAATTCGAGAATTTTTTGTGTTTTGTGTGACCAAAAAAGCCGAATGAGAACATATTTGTACATACAAAATTCTTTTATTTATATGAAAAAATTAAAAGATAATTTTGTGTCGTTTCACATTCAAAGAATGTTCAATTGGTAAGTTTGTTAAGAATTTTCCATTTCGTAAATCTATCTACTCACCCATGAATTTTATTAAGTAGTTTTTTAATAATTGTTCAAATGAAAATTTTTGTATTTCAAATTAGAAATATAGCAAAGACGAGCCAAAGGAGATTTCGATATTGGATTTTTTTTTAATTAATGAAAGTAGGACGTAGGCCATTTTCTGTTAAACGTATACACATGTCTAACAGTAATTTTTGCTTTAGTATAAAACATTTCAATCAATATCATTATAGCTAAAATTAAGTATAGAAAAGTAGTATGTTGCAAACATGCCAGCAAAAATAATACTTTAAACGCCCAATTCCAATGCATTGGGGCCCGAACAGGAAATTGTTGTAAATAAATATCTATTTTAAAAGTCAAATTTATTCACGGCATACAGTTAAAGTTCTTGAGGAAGAAAAACCAAAGTTTTGCACATAACATTAAAGAAATTAAACGATTTAGGTACTAAAACTGGTGCTATTTCTTAAACACAGAAAAAAAGAGCAAGTACAAATGAATAAGTTAATAAAGGAAGGGAGGAATATAACGGAATAAATCTCAGTGATTAAATCAAGATAATTCCGCATTTAAATAGTGATGCTATTAAGGCTCACAATTCTATTCAAAATTACGACAATGCGATGGAGTTGGTAACTCCATCAAACAAAGTGCTTTTTCTTGGACTAACTCAAAGTAGAATTTCGGGAAGAGCAGAAATTCTACTTATGAATAAGAAAAATATAACTTGGCTAGAACTCAAGTATAATTATTTCATGTCACGATGATCATTTTAAGAGAGTTTATAACCTGTGGATGCAGGTCTAAACTGAGGTTTTTTCTAATGATAACATACGCGCAGTCTAGGCTGCAAAGTTCAAAGCTTTATTCACTTTATTAACTAATAAAATAAAATATGTATTCATTTTAGGAGACTCCACCCAAGCGAAAGAAGATTGCCGATACGCGACGGGAAGAATGAGTTAAAAAAAGCATGCATGCACCTAGATTTCATGAATGAGAAGGACTAAGCTGGGGAAGATGAATCAGAAGTATATGCAAAGTCATGGATTTGGTCATATAGGAAAATTTAATTTAGAATTTTAATAAAAGTTTTCTCATGCTTACAGCTTTTGGCAAACAATTTGGAATACACCGGATCCGCAATATTCATCGAAGACCATTTCTCAAAAAATTGATTAAGCTATTTTAGAAGGAGACAAGATTTAAAGAAATCAGATTGGTGAGATCACAAAATTCCGAAGATAAATTCACATGGTTCCCAAAAATTCCGAAGATTTTAGACCATGTGGAGATTATAGGCAACTGAACATGGACGGCATTCGAAAATCGATACACTAAGCGCGTATCCAACAATCCCTGTCGCTAAAGAAGATATTTATAAAACAGCAATCATAGCCCTGTTTGAATTATTTGAACTTCTCCAAATGCCTTTTGGCGTTAAGGGTGGAGAATGAAATCAAATTTCAACCTTTAAATTGCAAAATGTTGATTAAATTTTAGCCCCAAAAAACTCCTCAACGAATAACCTTTCAAACTTTTTGAAATCGGATTTGTTGCTTCTGAAATTAGCGAGAGTTAATGATTATTATATACATTGTAGAATATATAAAGAAACCTTTGACTAAAGAAGTACATTCAAACAAAAAAAAGCTAAAGATATCCCATACTTTGCACACGAGCCCAATGCAATGTCTAAATAGAAGGATTCATATAAGTAACAGATATTCATAATGGTCACCGACACAAAGTACAGAATATCTTCCACTTTTTACATGGAACTCGGATTTGTATAAATATAACGCCCTATGCATGATATTTGCACTCTTACTACGTATATTGTAGCGTTCGTTATAGAACTACTTAAGAGTGTTCCGGACTGAAATGGTGATTTCATGAATAAGATTGCGAAGCGTGTACTTGTCCGATCAAAGCGATTAAGGTGTCTATGGACAGATAAACTTATTCTCTATGCCATCATTGGAAAAAAAATTTAATTTTGTGCTCTAGATTTTGGTAAAAGCCTCTAAGAAATCGAGAAAATGGCTAAAATGGCTGTTTTTCAAAGAAAATGTAGCCTACACTATAGCATTTTTTGCAAAAAAATGTTAAATAACATAAAATTCCATATTTTTATTATGCCACTATTGGAGAACATTTTTAATTTTGTACCTTATACAAATTTTAATAATGCAAAATAAAAATGCTTGTGAATTTTGAAAAAACCCATTTTTGACAGTCAATTTTTTATACCTAACGGTATTTTTTTGACAAATTTTTTTGCAGTGGATATAAATTCAATATATTTTTCATGATTTTCATTAATTATGTAATCAAATTTGTATCATTTGATATTGAAATTTTGAATTCTTAAAATGCACTTTTTGATAGAAAATTTATGTAAATTTAGAAGTTAAAATCAGTTACTTTTAGAAAAAAATTTTTTTAATACAATAATACGCCTACTAGTGACCAATTAGTAAAAATCCAAGGTTTTATAAAACAAAGTATCTGATGAAAGTGAAAAAAAATGGTCTTATATATGCAAAAAAAAAAGTTAGCAAATGACTGGTTTTGTTCAGTTCGGAACACTCTTAAGTTTAAGAAGTCATTGTCATAAAAGTGATTTTAATAAAGAAGCAAACCCTTAAATGCATCTTGTATCAAAAATGATACAACAACTTTTACTCGCTCTTAAAATGTTTTTGTTTTGATTAGTAACTTACGGTTGTTTTTTTTTTTTCGTTGACTCGTAGGCGGCAATTTTGCAATAGAGTGAAATCTAAAGTTTTTCTTTTTTTGTTATTAATTAATTGTGTGGTTAAAATTAAAAAAAAAAAATAATTCAACGAAGGTTAGTATTTTGTTTATGTAAATGCGTGGTAATTTTTTGTTTGTTTTAACTTTGGATGTGAAAAACAAGTGCTTTTTTGTCTGTATCAAAAATGATACTTCATGCATTTAGGACTTGTTTTGAACTAAGATTAGTTTGGTCGCAGGTGTGATTTCTTGCATTTTTTTTAGAATGGACCGAAGACCAATGTCGGATACTGATAGGGATATCGTAAATTATTTAAGACAATTGGAAAATGTGTATTTTTCAGAGGATGATGACGTAGATGAAGATAACCTTGGGGAGTTGTTGACTCGCGCGCAGCTGGAAGCGCTCCTTGAACATGAAATTGAAAATGAAATTGACATTGTAAAGGAAATTAAAAATGAAATTGTAAATGAGGAGCTTTTCACTGAAACCCATGAGTAGAATGTTCTGCTGGTTGAAGGTAAAGACGCATCGCCGGTAATATTCAATGATCCAGGCCCATCTACCTCTCGTGGATCTATTCCAAAGCCCTTTGATATGCAACGGCTTGGATGGAAAAAAAATCTCTTGTCTTTGATGAGGAAAAGATAAAATTTCAAGGTTGCAACACCTTTCCATCAAATTTGATGGATCTTGAAACTCCTTTCCATTTTGTTTCTTATTTCTTTACTCCGGATCTTATCGACAAAATAGCAGAGGAAACTAACAGATTCTCTGTTCAAAAGCAGCCTGGGGCCTATTTCTGCGCTACTACATCAATTACATCAACTACATTTTACAGCTTCATCCTACAACTACACCAGTTACATTTGTACTTTATTAAACTTTTTTATCTTTTATTTCATAGCTCCAGCTACATGTTTGAATCAGACAAATATAAATAATGTAGTTAAAGGATTTTAATGTACGATGTAGTTGATGTAGCTCTGTTGTAGTAGCGCTGAAATAGGCCCCTGATCACCCTGACTATGTCACAGCCTGTGAATTGCAAACACAGACCCTAACCATGACCAAAACGACCCTAACCATGACAGGCTCCATAAGCTCCGCCCAATAATAGACCACGTCAACGAAAGATATGCTAGCGTACCAATAGATCAGCGCCTTTCCATTGACGAGCAAATGTGTGCAACAAAAATGGGACACTTTATGAAACAATATTTGCCCTTGAAACCACATAATCCACCACATTGGAGCGGTTGGAAACGTTGTGATAAAGCTCTCGGGAGCAATTGAACGGAGAGTGAACCATATCGTGTACTTCGACAATTTTTATAGCTCCTTGCCACTAATGTACTATATGGCCAAGGAAGGAATTTTGTGCCTGGGGACAGTACAAAGAAACCGCCTCGGAAAAAACTGTAAGCTTCCAACGAAGCAAGAGGTAATGGCAAAATCTGTAGGAAGAGGATCCAACGACGAATACCTCACAACTTACGACGGTGTTGAGATGACTACAGTAAGTTGGAAGGACAACAAACAGGTTACTCCCTTGTCAACTTATGTAGGAGCAGAACCTGTAACTACAATTGAAAGGTACGACAAGGCTGACAAAAGAAGGAAAAACATCAAATGTCCAAAAATAGTCAAAGAGTACAACGCCCATATGGGTGGAGTGGATTTGATGGATTCGTACTTGGGTCGATACCGAATCCGCATGAAGAGCAGAAAATGGTATATGAGGCTTTTCCATCATCTCCTGGATCTAACGGTGATAAATACATAGGTCTTATATAAGCAAGTTTTGGCTAAAAAAGGAAAACCACCGAAAGAAATCCTGAATTTAGTTGATTTCAGAAGCGAACGTGCTGATACGCTCTGTAAGTATAAAGTGCACATTCAGCCAACTAGAGGTCGACCCAGCAGCAGTAGCAGTTTTTCTGAGGAACCAGCCCCAAAGCGGAGGAATGTTTTGCAGGTTGTGCCATCCAGTGATGTCATACATGATGGAACCGATCACAAACAAAAAAGACAGAGCAACTGTATGCGATGCATGATGCCAGGATGTAAACTCCTAAGTAGCATTATGTGTGAAAAATGTAAAATTCATTTATGTTCAAAAAAATGCTGATTGATTCAATAAATTCCATTCTTATTTTTGTCTAATAAATGAAATAGTCAAAAATTCTTACATTATTTTTTGTCTAGCAATTTCCAGGTCCCAATGAAGTCCTAAATGCATGTTGTATCAAAAATGATACAATCAGTTTAAAAAAAAAAACCGTTATTTCATCAACAGGAATTTTAAAATATTTTTTTTCCACCACTCGTAAACATGTTCCCATCCAAAAAATTTTTTTTTTAGAAACTAGAAAATCATGCATTTAAGGGTTACAAAATAACAGTGACGTTTAAAATTGAATTAAAAAAAAAGTTCTCTGAAAAATAAAAGTGAGAAAATAGAGCAATATAAATAAACAGTGGCGTTAAAAACCTAGTTACAAAATTGTCTGAAAACAAATTAGAGTGGACAAAATATAGAAAAATAGAAAAGAACAGTGAGGTTCAAAATAAAATCAAAAAAATTTTTTTTCTTAAGAAAAGTTAAGTTGAAAAAAAATTCAGATCAATATTGCCAAATTAAAGAAAAGTTATAAGAAACACACAAAATAATAAAAAGAAAAAAAAACAACAACTCAAGAAGGGGACAGCGTGTGGCTCACAAGGTGAGGTCAACCGTGTCTCTGTTTGTTGTTTCAACGGGGTCGTGTCCAGACATGAGGTCGTGTCCAGACCAGAGAGGTCGTGTCCAGACCAGAGGGGTCGTGTTCAGACCAAGGGGTCGTGTCAAGACCAGGGTCGTGTCCAGACCAGTGTCGTGTCCAGACCAAAAGGAAGAGGGCAAGTGGAGCAGCAGCAGCGGGAAGCAGATAGCAGATAGTAGGAGTCAACTGACTACTGTAAAAGCGTAGATATTATTATATAAATTCATTTCATATGTTTTATAGTAAGGAAAAACTAATAATAATTTAAATAATTATTTTACAAGTCGTTAATGAAATATTTATATTATTTTATTGAAATATTGATATATTTTTGAATTAGTAAATTGTTTTGGCATAGCATAGAGATATTTTTGTTCAATATGGTATGAATGAAGAAACAATTTTAGGTCTCACAGTATGTTTACTTACACATTCAAATAATTTTCTCTTTTCATTAACGTACTCATGATTCTCTTAATAAAATTTTGTTTTGATTTTTTTCTTGCTACTATTTTTTTTGTAAAGCTTGCCGTGGCTATCATGTCCATTTTGAAACGTCATACGACGAAGACATCGTCTTTTCATTTAAATTATTTTTTCGCAGATTAAACATTTTTTGGTCCAATCGAACCGGATACGTGCGAGTGTTATAATTCGAAACATAATTTATAAAAATTATAAGTGAAATTGTGAATCTGCACAAGTTTATTCGTAGTTTGAAAAATAATAATCATCCCTATTGTGTCTGCGCCCGCCATCGTGCCGGTCATTACATAACCCTTTGTCGTCGCACCGACGCGACGCATGTGCAACTACCTATATACTCAAGTCACAATAACTTCATAGATATCTGTGCAAAGACCACAAGAGTTTATATAAAATAAAATTAAAATCATTTGCTGCACGTGCACCAATTTTTATTTGTGCATATACTCCAATTTTGCGTGTTCTTACATTCGATTATTCGTGGCCGTTATTTTTCCACTAGCCGTTCTTCGTTATCGTCGTTGTACATAGGTACATACATTTGTACATGCACGCGAACAACAACCGTACGGTATTTCTCCTCCATCGGTACTTCAATCATCGTTGGTTAGTGAGCTGCAACTTATGTACATAATTGTAACGAGAATACTACCTATCGTAAGAGAGAATTCAAAATAAAGAGAAAAATTACCAAATTTTGCGTGTGTGTTGCATGACAATAATTCTTGTTCGTTTCATTTCGCTATATAAAAAAAACAACGAAACTAATTGTCATTGAGATAGCGTTGCCGTATTTGAAAAATAAATAAGCTCTTTGTTAAATCGTTTTTAAATCCAAAATGGAACAGGTCACTTAAAAATCGCTTAAACGTCAACGAGGCGCTCTAAGGGGACAAATTACGCGTATTTCTGCCTCATGTCAATCGGATGACCTGCAGACATCAAAGGCAAAGGCATTTAAAGCCAGGTTAGAACATTATATGCTTGAGTTTAAAAGAGTTCAAAATTTAATCGAAACGTGGCTCGATGAGGAAGCGGATATTCCTGCAGAAACAAGATATCGAATTGAAATAGAAGAAGCATATTACGAAAATTGCGCTAGATTATCGGACATAATCGACGCACAAAACGATACGGGCGATGCCGCGAGTAATGATAATATAAATAAATCTCTTCAAACTTTAGCAGACAGTCAGTGCGCGTTGACAGAAATGGTGAAAACATTGAGTGAAGCGACATCATCCCGCGCGAAACCAATCAATATTACGAAGGTTGAGCCAGGCCCTCGACTCCCTCAACTTAAGTTACCCGAATTTAATGGTAGTTACGGTGATTGGATACGCTTCAGAGATCTGTTTGTCGCGATTTATTCTCTTGTTTGAAAGGTGACATGTCGTCGGTTATCAAACACCTTCCTCCGAGTGATGCAAATTTTGAAGCGGCATGGGCTTTATTAAATTCACTTTACGATAAGCCTCAGTTTATAATGATCGCGCATTTAGACAACCTTTTCGATTTCCCACCTCTTAAAGGCATTGGCCTTAACGAAATTAAGTTGTTTTTTAGATTGATTTCCGAAAATATAAACGTGTTGCGTGCATTGAAAAAGCCTGTTGATTCATGGAATAAAATCTTATTGTATGTTCTTGCAAAAAAGATGGACGAAGAAAATAGAGTTCTGTGGGCGCGCTATATTAAAGAAAATGCAAATCCGACGATTGAGAACCTTATCAATTTTCTTAAGGACCGCATAAATGAGCTCGAGTCTCTTTCTATATCGCGGGACGTGCAAGTTAGTCGAAATGTTATTTCAAAGCCAGTGGGCAAACGTGTTTTAAGTGCGTCGGTACAATCGTGTTTAAAGTGTAAACGAAACCATCACCTCTATCAATGCGACGAGTTCCGAAATCTTCCAGTGTCGAATCGAATTGAGCTTGTCAAAGCTAATAAAATCTGCGCGAATTGTCTCCGAGTTAGACATGAAATTGCCGATTGTAAATTTTCATCTTGTAAACAGTGTTCGCAAAGGCATAATTCGTTACTACATCAAGATAAACCAATACGAGAACAGAATTTGCCGGGATGTTCAAGAAATGTCACGAGTGGTGTCCCAATGCATTCAATTAACGTCGCGTATCAAGAATGTTATACTCTTTTACCAAAAGCCATCGTTTCTGTTGCGGACTCTCACGGTCAATCACATAAATGTCGAGCATTACTTGACTCGGGATCGCAGTCTACGTTAATCACAGAACGGTGTGCACAAATATTGAATTTAAAACGGTCACATGCAAACATTCCAATTATTGCAATTGGTCAGAATGGTGGTTCCCTTGGAACAAAAGGAATGGTAAGATTGGTACTCCATTCGTCAGGTGAGTCCCAAGCTATTATTTCTACAAACGCTTTTATACTATAGATATTGACAGGCAATCTGCCTACATTATCGATTCCTAAGGAGAATCTTCTTTATTTTGAGAATCTACGACAAGCTGACCCCGAGTGCTTTATATCTAGTAAAATCGACATTTTGCTTGGTTCTGACGTGTTTTGATATCCTTATGGATGGTAGGGTTGTCCATCCTTCTGGTTCACCAACGGCCCAGAATACGGCATTCGGTTGGGTTATAGCCGGAAACATTTGTCCCAATAATCAACGGTGTTTGAACGTTACGAAGATGTCCAAAAAAATCGTTCAATCAATTGCGACGGTTATGAAAAGATCGAAAATCATTTCATGTTGACACATTCTGCACGGTCTGACGGTAGATACGTAGTCAGGCTGCCCTTTAAAACGGCCGACGCCGACGTTGAGTTCGGAGACTCACGAAATACAGCGCTTCGCGTTCTTTACTCCATGGAAAGAAAATTCGTTCATAATCCTCAACTGAAGTTAGAATACCTTGAATTCATGCGGGAATATGAAAAATTAGGCCATATGGCCCCGATACCATCAAGTGAGATCAATCGCCTTTCGTTTTATATGCCGCATCACGCGGTTTTGAAACCATCGAGCACTACGACAAAGTTAAAAGTTGTTTTTAATGCGTCTAGCAAATCCAGTTACTGTGTTTCATTTAATGATTCTCTCTTGGTAGGACCTGTCATACAAGCCGATCTCGTAACATCGTTAATTAATTTTCGAAAATGCCGTATAGCTGTAAAGGCGGATATAGCCAAAATGTACCGCCAAATTTTGGTTAACGAAAGTGATGTTGACCTCCAGCGAATTGTTTGGAGAGAGAATCCTGACCAGATACCTATCGATTATCACCTCTTGACTTTGACTTATGGAACCTCTCCAGCGTCGTTCATTGCTACGAGGGTTCTTAAGCAGATTGGTGTTGTTGCTTCCGAGAAGCATCCCCATGCAAGTAACAGCCTTCAGCATCATTTCTACGTCGACCATTATAGCAAAGGTTTCTGTTCGGTGGCAGAAGCTATTGAAACTAAAAATGAGCTGTGTGAGGTGCTCGAGGCAACAGGAATGCAGCTGAGAAAATGGTCTTCGAATTCAACAGAGTTCTTAACAACTATAGACCCAGAATGCCTTGAAGTTTCAACGGACTTACCTATGGGTGATTCCAGCGTAAAGATGCTCGGCCTTGTTTGGGATACCGAAGCAGATATTTTAAAGTTTAGTTTAGAGCTATCTTCCGCGCGTTCTCAAATCACTCAACGAAATGTTTTATCCGATATTGCCCGCGTCTTTGACCCATTAGGTACATTGTCCCCTGAAGTAATCAAGATGAAAATACTCATGCAGGAATTGTGGGTCAAGGGAGTTAGTTGGGATGAAACTATTCCCTCGGAACTTCTTGAAAGATGGATTGAGTTTAGAGACGATTTAAAGAACATTAGTTTGATTCGATATGTGCTCAATAGTTGGCGGCAAACCACTATAGTCAAAGACCCCGGCACCCATCGCTTCATAGGCAAGTTATTTTTCATTATAAAAGTGTAAAATTATTTAAGATTTAATAACAATTCAGTTTGTATCGCCATATTTTCTTTAAATGCCCAGTATATTTATGCTCAAAAATTCTCAAAAAGATTCTCGGTTTGTAACTTGCATTTTGAAAAAAGTTGCTCGATAAACCTTGGAACAAAAAATCGTCTAACATTAAAAGCTGTTCCAACTATTTTCCCTAAAATATTTTAGGAAAAAATGTAAGTTAAAAATTTCGATTTGTTCATATATAAAAATGTATTGCGAATTTTCTTTAAGGTCCGGTGAAGTTTTTGAGTCTGATTCGAGGCAAGAAGAATCTGCCGCAAATATTTTGATTGAAATGTATTTTTTTCTTAATTTTTTTTACATAATTAATGGAATAAGCTATTCTTCATTAAAGTACAAATATTGATAAAGAGAATTCATCAATTAACTTGGCCTTAGATGGGTTATCCAGTGAAGAAGTACGTATCTTGGAAAAGTATTTTTTTTTTTAAAAACCACTGCATTTCACTATACGTATATACTACGAACAACCGTCCTGTTCAGGAGTAAACGGTAATAGGTATTTAAATTTTGAAGACGAATACACCCGTAGGACCTCACATACACTATCACATGGATATTTGGGTTCTGCAAAACCAGACGAAGTATTTAACTTGTGTAGATAAGTTTAATGTTCGCACATACCCAGGAGCCAACATCGATTCGGATCACTACCTTGTTGGTGCCAAACTTCGAGTGCGGATATCCATGGAAGCTCTAAGGCGATCAACGACCACGCAGAGGAAATTCAATGTTGGACAACTACAATCGGAAGTGACTGCTACAGCCTATGCCGACCGCATATCCCTTGAGCTTGCGAGAAACCCCACGATTGTAAATATGAACCCGGAAGACCAATGGCAACTATGTCAACACGCCATAAGAACCGCAGCTTCAGAAGTGTTGGGTTTCTCACATCCACCTCCGAGAAACCCCTGGTTCGACTCCGAATGTGCTCAGGCAAACAAAGCCAAAATGGAGGCTTACAGGTCGTGGATCGACAGGGACACTAGAGCGTCCAAAAAACTCTACGTCCAACGAAGGAAACATGAGAAACGCTTGCTAAGAAGAAAGAAAAAAGACCACCAACAACGTGAAGTCGAGGAGATGTAGAGATGCTATAGCAGGAAAGAGGTGCGAAATTTCTACCGAAGAGTGAAACAATCAACATCAAGCCGCCCTGGGCCCTGCAAAGATGGGGATGGAAACACGGTAGTAGATACCCAGTCGATGTTAGCCATCTGGAGAGACTACTTTAACCAGTTGTTGAATGGCGATGACAGCCAAGATCCCGGCAATCATCGAATCGAACCAGTCAATCTAGATGACAACCAAGAGTTACATCCGCCCGACCAAGATGAGATAAAAGTAGCCATCACCAGACTAAAATCGAACAAAGCAGCTGGAGCCGATGGTCTTCAAGCGGAACTTTTTAAATACGCTGAAGATGACCTTGTCAGGAGTATACACCAACTCATCTGCAAAATATGGTCGGAGGAAAGTATGCCCGACGATTGGAATCTAAGATCTTATCTAGCGAATTATGTGAACGTCTTAAGCCGTTTGCTGACGATCTAATAGGTCCTTACAAAAGCGGCTTCAGACCTGGCAAATCTACAACCGACCAAGTCTTCACACTATGCCAGATCCTGGAGAAAACCCATGAGTTTAACATCGATACCCATAACCTGTCCGTCGATTTTAAAGCAGCCTACGACAGTGTCAATAGAGACGAACTATATCGTGCCATGTCCAGCTTTAGAATTCCTGCTAAACTGATACGTCTTATCAGGATGACGTTGGAGAATGCTCGCTGTGCCGTCAAGATTGGTAGGGATTCTACCGAAACCTTCGACACCACCAGAGGGTTAAGACAAGGTGACGCACTGTCATGCAGCTGTTTCAATATTGTGCTTGAAAAGGTATTTCGGAATACCCAGCCGAGTACATCAGGCACTATCTTTAATAAGTCAACACAATTACTTGGGTTTGTTGACGACATTGATGTGATAGGAAGAACAAAGCGAGCAGTAACCGGTGCTTTCACTACAATGGAGTTAGCTGCTGGTAGAATGGGACTGACCATAAACGAGGACAAGACGAAGTATATGCTCTCATCTACAAAAGTCCAATCCCACCACCGACTTGGTCAGAACGTGACAATTGATAGGTATAACTTCGAGGTGGTCAGTGATTTTGTCTACCTGGGCACTGCTGTAAACGCGGAAAACAACATCAGCGCGGAGATCACACGTAGAATAACTCTTGCTAATCGCTGTTTCTTTGGGCTAAGTAAGCAATTGAGGAATAAAGCTCTATCGAGAAGAACCAAGGAGACGCTTTACAAAACACTCATCATCCCGGTCCTGCTGTATGGTGCAGAGGCATGGACCCTTTCCCAGTCGGATGAAAGCTCCCTTGCTGTATTCGAGAGAAAAGTATTACGAACGATTTATGGTCCTGTTTGCGTAGATCGAGAAAACAATGTCTGGCGAAGAAGATACAAGAACGAGCTATACGTGCTGTACAGCGACATAAGCCCAGTAAAAAAAATCCGCATCCAGCGGTTAAGATGGCTGGGCCATGTAGAGCGCATGGATATCGATGCTCCAGCGCGTAAGGTCTTCGACGCCATACCAGAGGGAGTTAGAAGCCAAGGTAGACCTCATCTTCGATGGAAAGATCAGGTAGAAAGAGACCTCCGACTGCTTGGAGTGCGAAATTGGAGACGGCAGGCTAGAGATCGAGCCGGCTGGATGGGCATATTAAGTAAGGCCCAGGAGCACCTCGCTATGTAGCGCCATCAAAAGTAATTAAGTAAAGATAAGTTAAGCAAGTTCGTATGTGTAGACAAGTTAAAAACAAAGAATCAAAGACTTCCGGGCCATAAAGATAGAGAAAGGAAAGATAAGAATGAATGTAGAAATAATAATATCGAACAAAGAAAGATAGAAAGTATTCCGTACATTCATATCAGTATAAATAAGGATATACTAAAGACAAATAAAGATAAAGATGTACTGCGTATATTAATATCGCTATAAATAAGGATATTCAAAACATTGTAAGATAGTTCTTAAGAAGTATTAATAAAGCGAGCATCGTGCTCTAAAATTTTACTGTTTTAAAAAAACTCGTTTTTCGAAATCCAAAATATACGAGTATTATCTAACGACGTCGAACATATTTGTCAAATATGATTGATAATGTGAATCCTACTTAACAAAAAACATTTTTACGGTCTTAGATTTTATAATTTATATTTTCAAGACTTATCAGAGTTATGACAACAAGTTGTTAAAGACTTTGACTAGTGGAAGAACCCGCGTCAAATTTCCGGTTAATCAAAGGTCATTTGCCTTGACGCTTCATTTTTATAGCCCACGTGCGTACAACTATGTAAGAAGCTTGTACAAAACAAATTTGCCTGCACCAAGCACATTAAGAGGATGGTACTCAAAAACTGAAGCGTCAGTTGGAGTGACTCAGATATCCTCAGAGATGTTGCAACTAAAGAGCGTTTCCTCCGAAAAACTAAACAGGAAATTAGTTGGTTGTCTAATGATGGATGAAATTGCCATTATACAACATATCGAATGGGATGATGTTAAAAAGAAGTATGTTGATACTATTGACTTCGTACCGTACCGTTTAAGCTGGCATTCAAAGATTATGAATGTAGAGTTAGCTGCTCAAACTTTGAGTGAAAGTACAGCTAATTGTTTGGCATTCCTTTTGGAAAGTGGAGTGAAAGAGTTTTAGGGCTGTGAGGCAACAATTTTGTTCGTAAGAACTTTAAACCATATCTTTGATTTCCTAAACAGCAAGTCCAGATTCAGATATGAATTTAAAAAAAGACTTTGCAGTGAAAACCATCCTCAAAATTTTCAATTTCTCGATGAACGGATAACTTAAATTTCTAGCCTCAAGAGAGCTAGTACGAAAATTATATACTCGAAGAATAAGGTTGGATTCAACGGATTTATTGCGGACTCTAAAATGTTTGTATGAAGAATATGTTAAAAGAGAAAAACTACAAAGTTATATTACTTTGTACAAACTTTCGCAGGACCACTTAGAACATTTTTTTTGAACGGATAACTTAAATTTCTGGCCTCAAGAGAGCTAGTACGAAAATTATATACTCGAAGAATAAGGTTGGATTCATCGGATTTATTGCGGACTTGCGGAATCTAAAATGTTTGTATAAAGAATATGTTGAAAGAGAAAAACTACAAAGTTATATTACTTTGTACAAACTTTCGCAGGACCACTTAGAACATTTTTTTTCAAGTAAAAGGTCAAGATGTGGTTTTAACCATAACCCCAAAAGTAACACAGTTTATATCAGCCTACAAAAGACTTCTAATTCATTGTGAAGGTACTTCTTCAACTGATGTCAACGGCATTTCCATTGATAGCACTTCAATTTTAAATTAAACTTCATCGAAGTCAACATTTATGAACCTGATTTTTCAAACCCTTCCGATTCCGACATGGATAAATTAATAGTACTGGATGATATTCCAATCGAATACATTGTAAACAATGAGTACAAAGAAATCGTTGTATGCATTAGTGGATTTGTTGAGAAAAAAATTATAACTTTACTCGACTGCACGAATTGCAAAAACTTTTTTGTGAATAATCGTGAAGTTGTATGTTCCAAACTGATTTCAAATAAATTCAAACGATGTCTCAAATATCCCCATAGAGACATTTTAAAAGTTTGCGGAACAGTTCAAAAAACTATTATATTATAATAAAAGAAAAACTCAAAGTTGAAATTAAATACAAACAATTTAACAAAAAACGGGACTTTTTGCCTGATCCCCCAGCACTACGCCAATCAGTGACTTTCTGTAACAGTAGATGGCGGGGTTTCTTACTAGGTGGCCCTAGTTTCTATGAATTTAAATTCATTTAAGCACAAATATGTAACAGATGGCAGCAAAAATGTTTTATATTTTCACCGGTAGGCCTGAGTCTGTCGCTAACCTCGACTGTTTCAAGTGGCGTCATTTTCATAGTCCGTTTTGTATGGAAATGACATACAGCAGTCCATATAATAATATGTCAATGCTCAACAATGTTTAACATCTCAATTGAATGTCAAATTTTAAATGTTGAGCAACTTTTCTGACAGTGGAGATATTTCCCTGTTGTGTAGATTTTAGAATAATGATAGAGTATATGAGATACACGCGAAATGGCAAGAATAAGAAGACTATATAGGTTTATAAACGAAATATATGGGAGTTCGAGGAGAACAAAAATAGAACAGAATAGTCGAAACATGACTAATTACGGTAATTTTGAGTGAAATTTGTCAATGTGTGTGTTCTGTGTTATGAATTTATATGCAAAGAGAGATAGAGATATTATTAAAAAAAGCTTTTCGCGGTTTTTGTAAGCTTTCCGATTGCGATTTTAAATCAGATCGAAATTTTTGCCTTGCCGTAACGTCAGTCTTTTGCAAATTATATGAATTTTTGTAATTGTTAGTGAAAAATTATTAAACAGCAAAATAAAAATTATTAAATTTTTCACCCAAACACCCCACATTAACTGTCTGTCTTCTTTTTTGTGTGTTAACTTTCTGATATTTAATTTGTGTTTTGATGTTGTTTGAAGTGAGTTTGTTCCTGTTTTTGGTAAAATTTAAAAAAATTTAATTTCACCAATATCAACCTTTTTAGCATTAAGCGGACTGCTTTATTTAATATTCTTATAACATTTGCATTTGTAATAGGTATCTTAGTTTTCATTTTGAGAAGTGTTTTTTTTTTACTTAAGGAGGTGAATTATTTGCGCGGGATAATAGGGTGATCCAGTTTCCAACTCTTATATATATTTATTTCGTAATTCAGTATTAGAAATAAGTTAATTCGTTTAATAATTAAATCGGAAAATTTCTACGCGCCTTAAGTAAGTTTTTAATTTTTTTGGGGAAAAATAGTTCAGTTTTTGTGTGGAAAAAAAAATAAAAAGTGTTTTAAACTTAAAAGTGTAAAAAGTTAAAAAAAATGAATAAAAGTTTTAAAAGTGATACATTTTTGATTAATTATACCTCAGAAATGTTGCTATCAGAAGTTTCAGGAGAGGCGAATTAAGCTAGGTTCAGTTTCTTTTTTTTTTAGTACCCAAATATCATAGAATGTCGGTTTGGGTTGAACATAGGGGTTTTTCCCACATCGACGATTTGAAATCCAAGTCGATGATGTTTGAAAAACACAGCCAAAGACATAAAAGTAAGTGGCACCAAAAAATCTAGCTTAAAATGCACTGCCTATATCTCTTGGGTCTATACGTAAGTGCAGTGAAATAGTTTGGCATTCGGAGATCCGGCTGGCTGCAGGATTTAGCAAACCTATGCGGGACATGATGACGGCCAAAGCTCTAGTGATGAGTCCAATGGAAAAGAAGTGAGTACTCTTTTTTGAAGAAATGGCCACCAAAAAAGAATTGGACTACATCCTCAAAGATAAAATTGTTTATGGATTGACGGACTTTGAATAATACGGAAGGAACGACTTGGCAGCCTCTAAAGCGATGGTATTCGAGCTAAGGGGCTTGAAGCAAAATTGGAAGCAGAGCGTTGCTTACTACATCGCTGGCCAAACTAAACTGAGGAGCTGAGGCAATACGGGCCGACTCTATTCTAGGAATCCAAACAAGCAAGCTCTTTCGGATACCACAGAGACTCTTCAAAGACTAAAGAATGCTATGGAATGGATATCGGAATGGAAATCAACAATATCATTCCACCTTGTTTTAAGGGATTAAAACAAACTCTGATGGCGATTGTGCAGATGTGGGAACATATTTAAAGCCAAGAGCCCATTTAAGCACTGATGTTGCCGAAAACTTGTTTTCAATGTTGAGATGCAACCGAGGATCGTACGAAACAAACCCTTCGGCTTGGAGATTGATTCGCAATCTCAAGCTCATAATTTTCCAGAATCTATCTTCAGCAGAACATTCTGGATATGAGAATGCTGAAGCGGCACCACTTCGGATTTAGGTGACATAGAGCCGAGAGTGAGGATGGACATAGAGCCAAGTAAGGAGCCTATTGAGGTCATTTACGATGAGATTTTTGAAGTAGTTTTAGGATTTAAAAACGAAGACCAAGAGGAAGAGACCACTGAAAAGACTGCTGAGTCTCAAAAGCTACAGGATGGAGCTGCTACATACAACGCCGGATTTGCAGCTGCTAGATTGAAAAAGAAGCTTAATTGCGAAGTTTATTCCCAGATTTTGATTGACGATGTTAATAAAGACAGGGAACAAAAAGCTATGGTATTCACGCTTAGTGGCTTAAACCAAAATGGGAAGCAGAGCGTTGCTTACTACATCGGTAGCCCAACTGAAGAATTGTTGGCAGAGATGATACTCACAATTATTAATGAAGTAATAAATTGTGGTCTGACAGTGGTGTCAACAAGCTGTGACCGAAGCGATCAACGTGTCAGCTTACAGAAGACTTGGGCTACATAACTTTTCAGAGACGGAACCATTTTTGGATGTTCAAGAACAAAGAGATTTCTTGCTTTATGACTACCCACATCCTTTAAAGAGCGTGCGTAATATTTTGTTAAAGTACTACATCATGGGAACGTCATTCAAAAAATCTTTGATCAAGATAAGAATGGGACGTTCCAAGTATTTCACATGCTAACGAACTCCCATATTCGGCCGAACAATTTCGAGAAATTATCGGTAAAACTTGCAACACAGGTTTTTAGTGAAAACGTGTACACTGGCATAGAATATGTTTTGAAGACAACGGATCTCTTCAAAACAAAAGATGAGAAAAGAACAGCTGAGGCAACGTCCAGGTTTGTCAAACAGCTCAATGATCTATTTGACAATCTGAATACGGGCCGACTCTATTCTAGGAACCCAAACAAGCAAGCTCTTTCGGATACCACACAGACTCTTCAAAGACTAAAGAATGCTATGGAATGGTTATCGGAATGGAAATCAACGAGCAGTCATATCATTCCACCTTGTTTTAAGGGATTAAAACAAACTCTGATGGCGATTGTGCAAATGTGGGAACATATTTAAAGCCGAGAGCCCATTTAAGCACTGATGTTGCCGAAAACTTGTTTTCAATGTTGAGATGCAACCGAGGATCGTACGAAACAAGCCCTTCGGCTTGGAGATTGATTCGCAATCTCAAGCTCATAATTTTCCAGAATCTATCTTCAGCAGAACATTCTGGATATGAGAATGCTGAAGCGGCACCACTTTGGATTTAGGTGACATTGAGCCGAGTGGAGATAGAGATGGACATAGAGCTAAGCAAGGAGTCTATTAAGGACATTTAGGATGAGATTTTTGAAGTAGTGTTAGGATAAAACAACGAAGACCAAGAGGAAGAGACCACTGAAAAGACTGCTGAGTCTCAAAAGCTACAGGATGGAGCTGCTACATACTACGCCGGATTTGCAGCTGGTAGATTAAAAAAGAAGCTTAATTGCGAAGTTTGTTCCCAGGTTTTGATAGACGATGTTAATAAAGACAGGGAACAAAAAGCTATGGTATTCACACTTAGGGGCTTAAACCAAAATGGGAAGCAGAGTGTTGCTTACTACATCGGTAGCCAAACTGAAGAATTGTTGTCAGAGAAGATACTCACAGTTATTTATGAAGTAATAAATTGTGGTCTGACATGGTGTCAACAAGCTGTAACCAGGGAGCGATCAACGTGTCAACTTACAGAAGACTTGGGCCACCCAACTTTTCAGAGACGGAACCATTTGTGGATGTTCAAGAACAAAGAGTTTTCTTGCTTTATGACTACCCACATCCGTTAAAGAGCGTGTGTAATATTTTGTTAAAATACTACATCATGATAAGAAAAGACACCGTGGATAGGAACGTCATTGAAAAAATCTTTGATCAAGATAAGAATAGGACGTTCCAAGTATTTCACAAGTTAACGAACTCCCATATTCGGCCGAACAATTTCGGGAAATTGTCGGTAAAACTTGCAACACAGGTTTTTAGTAAGAACGTGTAGACTGGCATAGATAGCATTCGAAGATCCAGCTGGCTGCAGGATTCAGCAAACCTATGAGGGACATGATGACGGCCAAAGCTTTAGGGATGTGTCCAATGGAAAAGAAGTATGTACCTACTCCTTTTTGATGAAATGGTCATCAAAAAAGAATTGGAATACAACAAAGGATAATATTAGTGATGAATTAACGGACTTTGGATAATACGGAAGAAACGACTTGGCAGCCTCTAAAGCAATGGTATTCACGCTTAGGGGCTTAAACCAAAATGGGAAGCAGAGCGTTGCTTACTACATCGGTAGCCAAACTGAAGAATTAATTTTAGAGATGATACTCACAATTATTAACGAAGTAATAAATTTTGGTCTGATAGTGGTGTCAACAAGCTGTGACCAAGGAGCAATCAACGTGTCAGCTTACAGAAGACGTGGACCACCCAACTTTTTAGAGACGGAACCATTTGTGGATGCTCAAGAACAAAGAGATTTTTTGCTTTATGACTACCCACATCCTTTAAAGAGCGTGCGTAATATTTTGTTAAAGTTGTAAGCAAAAAAAAAAGGTTGTGCTCTCTTAAGAAGAACTAAAAGAGTGCGAAATACATAAGCACGTATTATATGTAAAGGGTTGCCGGTAGTTGGATGCATAATAAACACATACGCCATCGAGTTCAGTTGGACTTTGTCTGCTCAACCGATCGGTCGTATTAATCTTTTGTTGAATAAATATACATGTTATAACGTTTTAAAAGTCTTATTTTATTTTATGAGCTAAAGATCGTATATAAAAAGAAAAGTACAGAAAGCGAGGTTTAAAAAGTACTACATCATGATAGGAAAAGACACCGTGGATTAGAACGTCATTCAAAAAATCTTTGACCAAGATAGGAATCGGACGTTCCAAGTATTTCACAAATTAACAAACTCCCATATTCGGCCGAACAATTTCGAGAAATTGTCGGTAAAACTTGCAACACAGGTTTTTAGTGAAAACGTGTACACTGGCATAGAATATGTTTTGAAGACAACGGATCTCTTCAAAACAAAAGATGATAAAAGAACAGCTGAGGCAACGTCCAGGTTTGTCAAACAGCTTAATGATCTATTTGACAATCTGAATACGGGCCGACTCTATTCTAGGAACCCAAACAAGAAAGCTCTTTCGGATATCACAGAGACTCTTCAAAGACTAAAGAATGCTATGGAATGGTTATCGGAATGGAAATCAACGAGCAGTCATATCATTCCACCTTGTTTTAAGGGATTAAAACAAACTCTGATGGCGATTGTGCAAATGTGGGAACATATTTAAAGCCGAGAGCCCATTTAAGCACTGATGTTGCCGAAAACTTGTTTTCAATGTTGAGATGCAACCGAGGATCGTACGAAACAAACCCTTCGGCTTGGAGATTGATTCGCAATCTCAAGCTCATAATTTTCCAGAATCTATCTTCAGCAGAACATTCTGGATATGAGAATGCTGAAGCGGCACCACTTTGGATTTAGGTGACATTGAGCCGAGTGGAGATAGAGATGGACATAGAGCTAAGCAAGGAGTCTATTAAGGACATTTACGATGAGATTTTTGAAGTAGTGTTAGGATAAAACAACGAAGACCAAGAGGAAGAGACCACTGAAAAGACTGCTGAGTCTCAAAAGCTACAGGATGGAGCTGCTACATACTACGCCGGATTTGCAGCTGCTAGATTAAAAAAGAAGCTTAATTGCGAAGTTTGTTCCCAGGTTTTGATAGACGATGTTAATAAAGACAGGGAACAAAAAGCTATGGTATTCACACTTAGGGGCTTAAACCAAAATGGGAAGCAGAGTGTTGCTTCCTACATCGGAAGCCAAACTGAAGAATTGTTGTCAGAGATGATACTCACAATTATTAATGAAGTAATAAATTGTGGTCTGACATGGTGTCAACAAGCTGTAACCAGGGAGCGATCAACGTGTCAACTTACAGAAGACTTGGGCCACCCAACTTTTCAGAGACGGAACCATTTGTGGATGTTCAAGAACAAAGAGTTTTCTTGCTTTATGACTACCCACATCCGTTAAAGAGCGTGTGTAATATTTTGTTAAAATACTACATCATGATAAGAAAAGACACCGTGGATAGGAACGTCATTGAAAAAATCTTTGATCAAGATAAGAATAGGACGTTCCAAGTATTTCACAAGTTAACGAACTCCCATATTCGGCCGAACAATTTCGGGAAATTGTCGGTAAAACTTGCAACACAGGTTTTTAGTAAGAACGTGTAGACTGGCATAGATAGCATTCGAAGATCCAGCTGGCTGCAGGATTCAGCAAACCTATGAGGGACATGATGACGGCCAAAGCTTTAGGGATGTGTCCAATGGAAAAGAAGTATGTACCTACTCCTTTTTGATGAAATGGTCATCAAAAAAGAATTGGAATACAACAAAAGATAATATTAATGATGAATTGACGGACTTTGGATAATACGGAAGAAACGACTTGGCAGCCTCTAAAGCAATGGTATTCACGCTTAGGGGCTTAAACCAAAATGGGAAGCAGAGCGTTGCTTACTACATCGGTAGCCAAACTGAAGAATTAATTTTAGGGATGATACTCACAATTATTAACGAAGTAATAAATTGTGGTCTGATAGTGGTGTCAACAAGCTGTGACCAAGGAGCAATCAACGTGTCAGCTTACAGAAGACGTGGACCACCCAACTTTTTAGAGACGGAACCATTTGTGGATGCTCAAGAACAAAGAGTTTTTTTTGCTTTATGACTACCCACATCCTTTAAAGAGCGTGCGTAATATTTTGTTAAAGTTGTAAGCAAAAAAAAAAGTTGTGCTCTCTTAAGAAGAACTTAAAGAGTGCGAAATACATAAGCACGTATTATATGTAAAGGGTTGCCGGTAGTTGGATGCATAATAAACACATACGCCATCGAGTTCAGTTGGACTTTGTCTGCTTAACCGATCGGTCGTATTAATCTTTTGTTGAATAAATATACATGTTAAAACGTTTTAAAAGTCTTATTTTATTTTATGAACTAAAGATCGTATATAAAAAGAAAAGTACAGAAAGCGAGGTTTAAAAAGTACTACATCATGATAGGAAAAGACACCGTGAATTAGAACGTCATTCAAAAAATCTTTGACCAAGATAAGAATCGGACGTTCCAAGTATTTCACAAATTAACAAACTCCCATATTCGGCCGAACAATTTCGAGAAATTACCGGTAAAACTTGCAACACAGGTTTTGAGTGAAAACGTGTACACTGGCATAGAATATGTTTTGAAGACAACGGATCTCTTCAAAACAAAAGATGATAAAAGAACAGCTGAGGCAACGTCCAGGTTTGTCAAACAGCTCTATTCCAGGAACCCAAACAAGAAAGCTCTTTCGGATACCACAGAGACTCTTCAAAGACTAAAGAATGCTATGGAATGGTTATCGGAATGGAAATCAACGACCAGTCATTTCATTCCACCTTGTTTTAAGAGATTAAAACAAACTCTGATGGCGATTGTGCAGATGTGGGAACATATTAAAAGCCAAGAGCCCAATTAAGCACTGATGTTGCCGAAAACTTGTTTTCAATGTTGAGATGCAACCGAGGATCGTACGAAACAAACCCTTCGGCTTGGAGATTGATTCACAATCTCAAGCTCATAATTTTCCAGAATCTATCTTCAGCAGAACATTCTGGATATAAGAATGCTGAAGCGGCACCACTTCGGATTTAGGTGACATAGAGCCGAGAGTGGAGATGGACATAGAGCCAAGTAAGGAGCCTATTAAGGACATTTACGATGAGATGCTTGAAGTAGTTTTAGGATTTAACAACAAAGACCAAGAGGAAGAGACCACTGAAAAGACTGCTGAGGCTCAAAAGCTACAGGATGGAGCTGCTACATACTACGCCGGATTTGCAGCTGCTAGATTAAAAAAGAAGCTTAATTGCGAAGTTTGTTCCCAGTTTTTGATTGACGATGTTTATAAAGACAGGGAACAAACATTGTTAATTAATTGGCGCACGTACAAAACCACCGCTACGACTTCGCAATTGGGCAAATTGACAGTTCCATCGATTCTCTTCGAAGAAACTGTTCATAATGTCGAAAGGATTTTTCATGTCAATTTTCCGGACCGTAAAGAGAAAAAGAACATCGTAAAAACATGGTTGCCAGAAATAATGAAGGAAATGGAGACAAATTTATCGGCCTACTGTTCACAACAGAGAAAAGTGCACAAGCGATTGCAGTTTGTTTTAAATGTGGAGGATCACATTAAGGTTCTGAATGCCAATCTGAAATTTAATTTAAACCACCAAGCTTTTGATAGCAGCTGTGAAGTATATAATAGAAAACTCAGTGGGGAAAGAAAAAGATAATGGAAGGAACTAAGTAAATTAAGGCATGCAAAAAATATTGTCTTGAAAAAATTATAAAATATAATTGAAGATAAAAAGTCCGAGTCTCTTACTCAAAACCAAAAAGACGAATAAAGAGTTGGCCATCCACGTCTGTTCTTACAATTTCAAAAGGAATCTGGGCAAAAGGTGCCCAGCTCAAACATTGGCCGACCGACAAAAGAAGAATTGCCAAACAGCTTGCCACACAACCTCACCAAACAGTCTTTAGAAGCCACGTGTCACGACGCTAAGTGATACTTGGTTGCACGATCGCAGCACAGAAAAATTCCTTACCAACCTTAGAGAAGCAAAGCCAACCATTTCATACATACATAGATATTGAGTTCAAAATTAATGTTGTTATTATTATTTTTCGGAAATATACCTTGCTATGTCAGTACCCATCTGAACAGTAATCGTACTCACTTCCCAGCTACCTATAGAGATAGTTCGAGTTACCCAAGTTGAAAATAAAAAAAAAAAAATATTTTACGGAAATATAAATATTTTACTACCTATCTTAATAGTAATCGAACTCACTTCCAAGCTACCTATAGGGATAATAGGAGTTACCCAAGTTCAAAATTAAATTTTCTTTTATTCGGATTTCTATGTTGCTTTTTTAGTACCTAACTGAATAGTAATCATACTCATTTCCCAGCTTGCTATAGGGATAGTTCGAGTTACCCAAGTTCAAAATTAATTTTTTTGTATTATTATTTTTCGGAAATATACCTTCCTATGTCAGTACCTTCGGAATTCTAACATACTATTTCATTACCTAATCTTACTACAACAACAATGTGCCTAGAGATCTGATATTCGGTGATAAAAGTAACGCCATTACAAAGTGTAGTAGTGCCATTACTTCTTACGGATATGTGGGTCTGGAGCTCATCGAACCTTGTGTTTTACAATTGCCCAAAATTGTCATCAAACTTAAATACATTTAAAAGTTTAAAACATCTCAAATTAAGAAAACACAACAATGGTACCAAAAACACATGGAAATCACATTGACGTATCCAAATTTAAGAATTTGAAGTAAAAATCAAAGAGGGAATTGATAACTCAAATTGCCAAATTAAAAGAGGGAAGAATTTAAATTTGACATGGAGAATATACGGGCTGTGTCAAGAATGGAGATCTATTAGAATAAAATGTAGTCAATATTTTAGTAAATGTTGATACTGACGAAGATACACATCAATGGATAATTATCAACAAATATTTACAAAATCCAATTATCCAAATACCCCTTCAATAAAAGAAGAATAAATTGTCATCGAGATAAAAAAAGCTTCTTAAATTCATCAAATGAAGCAGATCTCGAAGAAAAGAACTTCTCGAGGGATTAATGAAACTGTCGATGACTATGTAATTCTTTAAGAACGATTTAATGTACGTTCATCGAACAGCTCTAGTAGTGCCAACTATACTTTCGCATAATCGGAGAACTACCTAACTCGAAAGTAAATGTCAAAACAATTCAAAATCGCCAATAATGATTCGACATCAAATCGAGTCGAGATTTTTTTTCAGAATGTAAGTACATATGTAAATAGAAATTATAAATTTATAAGACATCGATTTTATTTTATTTCAAAATTACCTAACTATCAATTTATTCATTCAATTTACAAGTTATTTTTTCATTCTAACATTATATTATCACAAATAATTTTCTCTCATTTCATTTCCTTATGTAAATAATTGCATTGTTTAAATACCATTTTTAACTTTCATAGCTCTTTGTGTAAACTAGTATAAAAATAATTATTTGGCACCACTAACTGCGTGAAGTCCGAATACCGAATAGCTTTTAACTAACATGCACATACGCATTCGGAATCAAAACAGCTGTTAAAGCTTTTATGTTGAAAAAGCTCTTTTCGATTTGTATAAAAGACAGAACACGATGCCAGCAAATCACTTTCATTTGGTATTTCGTCAAGCGAAGGTTTCTTAGCGTTACCGTCCTTGAAAAAATATTAAATAAAAGGTTTTGAGACTAATTGATTATTTTGCCAACTCTCAGCGTTTAGCTTATTTTCTTTTACTGCGGTTCACGAACCGCATAATTTAAAATTTGTTCAACGCAGTTCATGGTTGCCACCATTAGTATTTTTTACTCTTTAAAGAACATTTAATTGAAATATTCTTGTATTCAGTTTTTAAATTGCAATTCAAAATAAAATTTGTTTGTTATTATTTATTTAAAATTAAACCGAACTCTTTTTATTTTCCACTCTTGCTGCTATTTTATTTTTGGTTGTTTTGTTCTCCTTCTTTGGTTCTCTGCTTGCACCACGTTTACTGCGGTCTTTGGACAGCATAAGCGCAACAAAGAGAAAACCAAAGCTTAGCTCATTGAATTTTGCTCACGAGTGTTGTTATTTATTTATACCTTTGATCGCCTGCTTGTTCAACGTTTACTGCGGTCTCAGGACAGCATAAGCGCGGCAAAGAGGTAAAGAAAGCTAAGCTGCATTGTCGTTGATTGAGAAGAGAGAGTGAAATTACTGCCGTTGCTGAAGAGAAGTGCTGCTACAATCAGTGTAGCCATACCCACTAATACAAAAAGAACCAGGAATAAGACCTGCTCCTACAAATTAATATTTTTCTGAATATTTCTTAATGATTTCTGTGCAGCGAATCATCAAAAAGTGCAAACACGAAAGCATCACAATTCGAAATACTCGTGCCATACATGGCCAAGCATCCAGATTTGTTCATGGGTATCTTAGAACACCCAAAGCATTGTTGTAAGATATTGATAAGTAGGCTAGTTTTTATGAATTTTTGTCTAGCTTTAAGATAGTTTTAAGATGAATGAAAAATAAAAATGAATTTATAAAAAAAAAAAAAAAAAAACACCCAAAGCATCTTAAATGTGACATTGGATGTGATAGGCTATCGATCACATCATTTTTAAAAATAATGACTGTACTGTATCCATCAGATCAGTTATGAGAGATACATCTCTGGATGATCAGTCTCATTCCGACCACGAAAGCACAATATTGTAATTTAATTATATGTAAGTGTAAAAATAAAGAATTATTTGAAATAAGAAAAATATATTTTATGTTTTTTTTTTATTTTTATAAAACCACCAACCGGTTTTATTATTGGCGCCCGAGCAGGGACACAGTGGAAAATCAGTGTTTAATTTCAGTTTAAATAAAAAAAAAAAATAACGTATGATTGCAAAATAAAAAGATCACATAAGATTTATTCAAAAATAAATCAATGCTGTGAAACATTGTGCAAATAAAGAGGAGAAAATACAAAGTATCCTCCTGCCACTGCTGTACCCAAACAAAGCTAAATTAAGCAAACGGGGGAAAGATTTAAATAAATAAATCTTACCTGACCCACCTTAACGGCGATAACGCCTAAAACACCTACCGCAGCAAAGTCAGCTAACGACTATCCTCATAAGGATTTTCACCACAAGTGTTATTTAATAAAAAAAATATATTTAAAAGTTCATACATATACATAAGTGAAACTATTGTGAGTTAAGATTAAGAAATAATATTTTTTATTTATTTTATGAAAAACACGTTGAAAATCTCCACTAATTACTTCAAATTAATTTACAAAGGGCTTGTATATTTAAGAAACAAAATGAATCAGGACAATTAACATTCTTTGTATCTGAGACTGTTGCTTAGGCTACATCAGTCTTGAAAGCACGAATTGATGATTTAACTAAAACAATAGGTGACCTCACGACTGGTGATACCATAGAGGCCTATCAAGATATAACGATAAATCCAGCAATATAAGGTGGGGAGTCACTAGACGTAGTGAAATGTCTCCCACAGTTTGATGGGACAAACTACGTTAGCAGGCGGATAGCAGTCAGAAATAGTATGAGAATATACGAACCATGTATGATGGTAGTAGATACTACGCCGCGGCCGTAGTTAATATTATAAGGAACAAGGTCATAGGACCTGCTAACGATGTTCTAACTAGTCAAGGTACTCCGCTGAACATAGATGCAACAGTTTGTAGACTAGACATAACGTGTGAAGATAAAAGGCCGATTCATTTACTTCAAATGAATGGACGGGTTTAAGACAAAGAAGACAGACTCTCCAAGAGCATTACGACTCAGTGAGTCGAATTTTAACATTAATTACCTAATTAATAGACAAAACGATTAAGACATATGGCCCTCAAAGAGTAGAGACAAACTGTCTAATAGACGTGCCAATGCACTTAGAGTTTTTATATTAGGACTTAACCAATTGACATCAAACATTGTTTTCAGTTTAAGCCCTTAACGAAAGTTTTGCCAGAAAATAATAAAATAAAATGCACTAATGTGTTCAGCTTTACCTAGCCATTCAGCCCATTGCATTGCATCGAAAGCATGACCGATTGGTGTATCTGATTTTTTCATTTCCTTTCATTTTTCCAACCTATTAAACGTGCATTGATTCCATTTATCGCACTTGAATTCGGATGGTCGCATCGACTGGTGAAACATATCTTTTTCCATTTTTTTTTATTTTAAAAGTACTATTTCTTTCCCACTTCTTGAAAATCCAATAATCTCAATAACAATAAAACACAGTTTAAAAGAATGTAGTTAAGAATAAATTAAGCAAAAATGGTAAAAAAGAAATAAATAAATAGAGAATTTAGTAAGCGTCGTAGATGAGGCTAAGCGAATTAAAGAAAATTCAATAAAAATATGTAGTTTAATAAAGATTAGACACTAAAATTAAAAGAGGAAAACGGGAAAGGATCCCAAATTAGGAATTTTATTCAATTTTTGCTCAAAAACTCTCCCATGTGCAGAAGAACATTGAGACTTTATAAAAAGTATCGAATTCTATAATGGTACTTTGAACGACACAGTGAAGCACACTTTTATAAGGTTTTTGATTTAATGTAAAACTAAGGCAGAACATTGACTGAATAATTAAGCACGGTACCCCAATGGGCTCCTGAAAACAATAATAAATTTATTCCAACTCTAAACACAACATTCAACAACAAAGTAAATCACTCTTAATCCGTTAAAAACTCGACTCCTCGACAAAAGCCAAAAGAAACCAACCAGCCTATTTCTTCGACATTTGCACCGGGGATACATCATTAACATGCTAATGATAACATCACTTTGAATTCCTTTCCCTTTGCGTTGACAGGTATTCTTTACTTGACAAAGATCAAATGATTAGAGTCCTACAATGGAACTTAAATGGCTGCATTAATAATTTAAACAAACTTCAATTACTAATAAAGGACATTCACCTCTATTGTGAGTTTCACTTTTTTAGGATTCCGTCCGAAAAAAATTCAAATTCCCCTTATTGTCAGCTTCGGACGGAAAACTTTCCATTTCAAAAAATTTCCCCCTATCGCGACATTTTTTTTCGGGTGGAACGTCAAGTATTTCACTATTTGACATCTCTTTCTCCCATTCAAAATTTGGCGACGGAAAAGAAATAATTTGGCGTAAAATGTAAGATATTTTTATAAATATGTAAAAAAACAGGCATTTTCTTATAGTCAAGGAGCCAAAGCGAATTGCTTTTAAATAAAATACAACTATACAAAAAAATCCAAAAATGAGTGCATGACCAGAAAAGACATGTGAGATGGATAGGAAGTAAGATATTGCAAAAGAATAAGAACAGGAATACTATAAAAAAAATCGATTACAATCTAGGTATCAATTTTATATTTGTTAAATATGAAAATGAACATTTTTCTATCGAACTGTGAACTTCTCTATCGAACTTTGAACTTTTCTATCGAACTGTGAACTAAGGTATACAGTTTCTCAAGGAAAATAGATACATGAATTTCTTATGCATGCGATTTTTGCCTTAATTTTTTGTATGTTAAAATTAGAAACAATGTAAATTTTAATTTATTTATTTTATAACCCAAAACAAAACAAATATATTTTTATGGATACTATATGTTTGATTCTTTTATTGCAAATAACACAAAATAAACTGAGAACGTACATACAAATTGAAATAGGAATATTGAATTTAACAAATAGCTGCAATCATCTATACTACCTTCATCAGTAGAAGACAAACTATCCTTCTCTTCTTTCTCACATGGAAGGTTCTATTAACTTCAAATCTTATTAACATTAATTCACTTTAATTAAACTTTGTACTTGAATTATAATAAACTTAATATTACATATTTGTTACCATATTAGATTGGAGTTCTTTATTTAATTTCTAATATAGAAGAGGAGACCTTTATCTAGAAATCTTAACAATATTTTTGTCTCACCACAAATTTATACTGTCGCAACAAATTTTCTTATTTTTCTCTCAAAATAACTCTAGGTATATTAAGTTTTAACTTATTCTCTGCCAGATGTATTTTCTTGTTCTCAAATTTCGCCCACTCAATTTCACTCCCTAAGATACCGTATATACAAAGCGAAGCGAAAAATTAATTAAATTAAATTAATTAAACGATCGCGTACTTCGTAGGAAGTCCGACGGGAGAAGTTGTTCGAAGATGTTAGTCACTAGTATCTCAGGAGTGATAAAATGTGAATTAACAGTGGTTGCAGCAAGCTGTGACCAAGGAAGCAACAATAGCCCTGTTTTTTAGTGCACTTTTATCTTCGCTTAGAAAAAAGTAGCATGTTAATTACAACAACAAACTGGTATAATTCCGTATTGTTGTTGTATTTAACATGCTACTTTTTTCTAAGCGAAGATAAAAATGCACTAAAAAACAGGGCTAATGTATCCGCGTACAAAAAGCTTGTATCACCGTTGCAAATAGAGATCACACCCTATGTGAAAATAGAAAACGGCAGATTTTCTTACTCCATGATTACCCGCGTAAGAAATAAACTGCTAAAACATCAAAACTTTATAGGTGATACTATTATTGATTGACATATTTTGGAGAGGATTTTTGAAGAAGATTCAAAGGAGGATAATTTTAAGGTTTTTTTTTTAACTCTAACTAAGGGCCACAAACCCCACCTTGCTTTAAGGAATTAATGCAAACGCTACTAATAATCTTGCAGATGTGGGAATATCTCAAAAGCCAAAAACCAGAGCCATTTCCTACTGGCACATCTCAATACCGAGTTAGCTGAAAATTTGCTTTCGATGGTACGAGCAAATAGAGGTTCTTACGAAAAACATCCTTCGGCTTATAGATTGTTCGGCTGAAAGTTTGGGATATGAAGATGCTGGAGTAGAACCTCTACTGCAGGGAGCTGACTACGAAGGAGGCATTCAGTCAACAGATCTTATAGATTTCCAATTTATTGAGCTGATCGAGGGCAACACATTGGAACAAAAATTGGAATATAACGAAGATTAAGACCTAGATGACAATGATGGCGTACAAGAAATGGACTTAAGAAGTGCAGAAAGGAGGTGCTGCATACTACACTGGATATGCAGCCAGCATATTAAAGAAGAAGCTTAATAACTGCGAAACCTGCTCTCAGTTTATGGTTGATGAGGATCATGTGAACAAGGTTAGAGCACAATCTTTATTAATTAAACTGAGAGCATATGCGACAGTTAAAACACCTTCTGAGTTCGGAAAGTTAACAGTACCTTCGATCCTTAAGGCTGTAACTTTCCAAAGAAATTTTAAGGTTTATTTCAAGAGAATATTTTTTATATTAAATGGGAGAGAATATTTGTTATTTAAAATGGGATAAAATTTGTTTTGCATGTTTATTATATTCTGTAATGCGAATGCAGAATATGTATATTGTATGTATACAAATCTAAGCTTATCATATTAAACATTCATTTCCAATACATCAAACAAACATCAGAATAATATAGAAAGCAAATTATTCGAGGTTGACCAACCAACATAAGGATAAGGCCAACGAAATATTCACGCAATGCCATTACGCTACGTTGGTCAAAAGAATTTCCAGAAACATATGTGTCTAAAGCGCTTTATATCACCTTTGTCAGACCTATTCTCGAATATGCTTCTCAAGTTTGGTCACCGCATCAAGTTACCCAAATTAAACGGATTGAAACTGTTAAGCGTAGATTTCTTCGCTTTGCACTGCGTAGCCTTCCGTGGGATTATAATTATCATCTCCCTCCATATGTTGATCGTTTGCACCTTATTAATCTTAATTCCCTAGAAAAACGACGCGATACCTCAGACACCGTCTTTATTCACGATTTACTTACTGGTAATATTGACTGTCCAGCTTTACTGAATACTATCTCTATTAACACCAACCCCCGTAATGTAAGGACAGTACCACTTTTTCGCATCCCTTATCACCGTACAAACTATTCCTTTTTTAATCCTATGCTTCGTATGCTTCGTAATGCTTACAACTTTTCGAATGTTTTTGATTTCAACATATCCAAATCAGCCCTTCGCAATACCCTCCTCTCAAGCCTTCCACAGTAATGTGTTTAAATTCTTATTTTTCTTTTATTGTTTTTATTATATATTGTTAATGTTACTAGGGCATATATACATACAATTGAATCTCAATTGGCTGAAACCTACTCCATTAAGACGGCTATAAAGGTCATAATCATAATCAAGAGCTCAAACAATGACAATGTAAAACTTTTTAAGTAGTCCGGTCAATTCAGCAATATGAATGAAGCAGTGGCCAATTTTGTAAATCGTTGCCCTAAAACTTCTGACCAGTCAAATGCAATACTGCATTTTAGAGATAACAGCCGAAAACATAACAATTTTCAAGGAGGTAGACGCGGAAATTATAATAACCGCTACGATAGAAATTATTATAATAACAACAATGCGTGTAACGGCAGTTATGGGAACATAAGGATTACTCAACTAGGTTCGGAAAACGAACCAACGCCAAGTACTCAGTAGGTAATACAAAAACACACAGTAAAGTATTGAAAAAAATTTAAATTTAACATAATTTATAGCATTAAAAACATCATTAAATAACAACACAAAACACGGGAGCAGACATTTGTATAGTAAAAAAAAGGACAAATTGAACATTTAAATACACCAAACACATATGAAACAACAAGCTTAAACGACATAGGTCAGGGAATAATCAAAACTTTAGGAAAAGTCTCCATTGACCTTAGATTTGAGAATCTATAAAAAAACACATGAATTTCATTTCGTTAGTGATGATTTTCTAATTCCGACCACAACGGAATAATCGGTCTGGATTTCGTCAAGGGATACCATAGTATGTAATATGCTATTTTGAAACCCCTGTATCAATCCTATAAATTATCCCAACGTCCAAATCTGTATTCACTTTGTTAGATAACATAATATTTTTTACCAAAGAAAATCTACGGCAAAACTAACACACACATGCATTCTTTCCTTGAACATAAGAATTCTGAATCAAATGCACAAAATAAAACGAAAGTTTACGGTAAAATCGCGCGATGTGGATGAGCTTGAGCGAGAGATCGACCCATCTTTGCCAAAATAAGTATTCAATGCCTCACAGTTGATTAAGGTTTTTAAAAGAAGAAACATAATTTCAGTGCATTGTGTAAAAACGAAAAAAAAAATATACAATAATTGTTAGAAGTGAATAGTAATTTTATAATTTGATATAAAACAAAATAAAGTTATCGTTGGATTTCATATAAATTCGTCCGAGAATATGTATATCCAAAGAGCCTACATAACTACAAAGGCTGAAACCCAAATTTCACTCACCATTTTTACCATTAAAGCTAATTACAGTATTCAACTGTTTGGAATTTACAAATATTCGAAAACAGTGGTATGTTTTCTTTGATTAGTAATCCAATTTTAGTTCCCAAGCAATTTTTTTGTTTAAGATAAGAGAAAAGATCTTATTGTTTTAGGAGATGTGTCTACTCCGCTCCTAAGACCTGCTTCTAGGTTCCGCTAAGAAACGACGCAAATCCCGTAATACATGCCTAGATTGTAATAGCAATCTTAAATCTGTCTAGATTTACACAAAAAGCCACAAGAAATTGAAACAAAAGCCATATAATACACCTGTCATCTACAAAAAAAAAGAATCATCTATCCATCTATACCTACCCGATTTTCAAAAAAGAAAATGCAAGCAAATGAGGATCGGATACAAGCAATTTTTTTATCACAATCTAAAAGTATCATACTTATGTATTTTAAATCATTTTTTTCTTTACTTACATATATATATTCCTAAATGACATTACTTTTACTATAGCCGTACATACTAGATTCATTAATTTTTTCTAATTTTCAATTTACCAAAAAATTTTGATTGTTAAAACGAAAAGAAAAGCCGAATATTAGAAATCACTTTACGGATACGGATTTGAATAAACGAATACAGTTTAATAGGTGTGTATATTCTTCCAGGCATTTTTTTTTTGGGAGCTGATATAAATTTTTGGTTGTAGTTTTTTTGAGCGCCGATTTTCACATTTAATAAGCGTCTTAGATATAGAAAGTCGTAAGTTTTCGCGCCAGAATAAACTGATTAAATTTAGATTTAATTGAACATTACTTAAATGCTTTGGAGACGATACACTTACACACACGTATGTTCAACTCCAAAAAGGCTTAACCGTTTTTTTCATATGTTAAACAAAAACAAATTATAATAAGGCATTCTTCTCGTTTATTTGTTTTTCAAAGATTTTTTTTTTGTTGCTATTTATAATGATAAAACTCTCTTAATTTCAAACGGAAATTATAATTGAAATTAAACTTTAGCTTTAAAATTATAAATTAAGCTATGAATATCGAATAAAATTTTGTTAAGTAGGGTACACCCCAAAAGAGAAAAAGGTTTCAAGTTTATTCATTTGGGCCATTCGATAACTTCTTTCGAATGTGCATGGTAGGGGGGGGGGGGGGGGAAATGTGAGGCCTAACCACCACCGCGGTCTCAGATTCAGCCAAAATAGATCCAAGATAAATTTTTTTTGCGAGTACATATTTTTACTCGATTCTCATTCTAGACCAAACATAACATGTATACTTAACTATGATACGAAGCAAGACTGGCCTTATGATTTTGACGACATTACAATACAAATATCATGTTCACCAAAGAGTAATAGCAATACCTGCAAGATCTGAAGTTATTAGACAGATCAACATTTAAAGTCAAACGAATAAACTGCTTATGCCACAACAACAACCTCAAGGTGGAATATATGTTGCAAATACAGTAGTAACAAGCAAAAGAGCATTTGTGCGCATAATTAACACAACACATGAAAATGTGTTGTAACAAAATGTTAACTTGGAAACAGAAAGTCTAAACGATTACAGAAAGTGGTGAACGAGGTGAGGATGGAGTAAATCTCAAGATTGAAATTTTTACAGTCAAAATTGTGGCAGACTCCCTCCGCTGGTTATTTATCGAATATAGCCTTCCTGGAATATTTCCGACAACGTCACATGTGGCGATCATTTTCCCATTTTTACCGACCTCACGACTCGCTCTTGAAAACAACATACTAAACAAAAAAAATCTTGCTTGACAAAGCAAATTGGGATCAATTCCGAACCAATATTTCAAGATGGACCAATTATGCATTTACTTCCGTAAATGATTGAAATTTTACAATTCTATTTTTTCAAGTCACTTAAACTACAGCCAAAATGGGTGACAAAGGCAAATACTTCGATGGGAATTTTCTTTTTAGTGCACCCTCAAAAATGCTTTACATGGCTCTGTATTTCCCTCTCATTTTGATATGCAGAACTACAAAACAAATGAGCATCGGTATCTCCTCTGTTGAAAAATACCCCACTTCTACTCAAACAAAGAATCTTAAACTTACAAAATAACATCTTTGAACAAGGTAAATATAATATCACAGGTATGGAAAGTCGCTAGCGTAATACCTATGCCCAAACCGACAAAAAGTTTAACGGACCCCGCGGGATAGAGACAAATTTCCTTACTGCCATTTACTAGCAAGCTTTTAGAAAAAATTATAACCAAACGTCTACTTTGGTATATAGAAAAGAACAACTTCATTAGCTCAAACCACGGACGTTGCACCATTGAATCCATATTTCACTTAGACGAATACATCAGTTCACCTCTCTCATGTCTCATGCAAAAACCATGTGCCTGTCTTATTACTTGATTTTGAAAAGGCATTTGATATATCGGCAACCATATATCGTGTCGTTCAATGAAAACTCCATTTTATTAGAAACCGTGAAACCCCTCGTAAAAACGTAATATTTAATAAAATATTTTAGATCTGTAAAAGGTCTCTAAATCTTATGTTGGTCTATTTATAAGGGAAAGATTTCTTTAAATCAAACATTTTCAAATTCTGGTCAGTTAAAATACATAAAAAGTACACATGTCTCAAAATAAGATGAAATGGAGCTAGGGAGTTTTCATTGACCGACGACGACGATATTATCCTAAATAAACTTATACAGTGGAAGATTGGTCCCAAAATGTTCTCAATTATAAAATTATTTTTGTGTAACAGAAAACTCAGAATCAAATCGAATATTTATTACTTCACTGTATATAATTTAGCAAACGGTATCCCTAAAGGTTCACCCCTTTCGGTGACTCTGTTCATTTAAACGATATCAGCGAAATTATATTAAAATTTAATAAATTAAATCATATCTTATATGCCATTGACTTAATCCTTCTTTCGAAATGACACGATAATAGTCGCACTAAACAATTTTTTGAAAACATACTTTTAGAACTAAATGAATGGTGCTCCCACTCAGGGTCCATTATTTCACCTTCTAAGAGTAAACGCTTACACATCGATAAAAAAAGAAACTATAACACATTTAACATCAACTAAATTATGAAATTTCAAATGTTAATCTTAGGTAAATATTTAAGGTATAAATTTTGATAAAAATTATAATTTTAAGAATCATTGTGTAGTACTTAAAAAAAAGCTAGCTACCAGATTAAATATAATAAGAATTCTTTCTTCAAAAAATAGCTTTGTTCATCCCAACTCACTTATTCAAATTACAAGAAACATTATACTATCCAAGATTGACTATGGATTGGCTATCTATGGAAAATGCCCAAAATCAACACTACAAATCATCAAACTTTCCTACCACTCAGCAATCAGAAGCAGCTTGAAATTCTTTGCTACCTCACCAATAATAAACATCCTCACTGAATCTGGCCTTCCGTCCATCGAAAATCGACGAGACCTTCTAACAGCTCGTTTTACACCAAAAATTTGCGAATCAAATTGCTGATTTTCGAAGATGTCAACAAAATTTTAATTCGAAAAAAAAACACCAAAACATCTATTCACCATATATATCGCCCCTAATACTGCTAGAAACATTCAACAAACCCTCCATGGCAAATACAAACAAATACAATAGACACCAAACTCTCAACTTTCAAAAAGGAATCAACAATCAAAGAAACCAACTCACAGCATGAATGCATGAATATAGAACAACTCATGGGATATCCTGTATACAGATGGATCCAAATCTGAAAATGGTACAAGGGTAGCAGTTGTGTCTGAGACAGGCGACGTATTATACCCTATCACTTCCAAATTACTTTTCAGTATTCTCTTTAGAAAAACATGCCATCTTAAAAGCTATGTAGTGATTTTTCGAGACAGCATTTCCAATTTGAATGCTATTGGTAACGTCAAAAACCAACAAAATCTTATCTCTAACTGTTCCAAAGTAAATGATTTGTGTAAAAATCTTTTTAATACAAACTTAACCGATCTCTTATCAAAAAGCACTGTTGCAAACATTAAAAATATACATAAGATATTAACATTACTTAAAATTGAATCTGTTTGATAACAACCTTTTATATTAAGAAATGTGAGGGGCTGTCGGGGACTCCCGGCCTTGCCATCTGGTAGGGCCGCGGATCCCCATACATTATACGTATACTTCTCTCTTTTATAAACGTATAAATTTATTACTTTCAAGCCGCAAGTCATGGCAGCTAGCGCTTTGTAAATATGAACTATAATATTAGTTTATTTATATTGTAATATATAATAATAATAAATAAAATTAGTTAAGCCCGAAGCATGCAGTTTAAGATATTCAGAATCCTTGCCAATCATTTTAATAATCCCTTCCTTATAGCCTGAAAAGTGTGTTTTTGTTTTCATTAAAGCGACAAAAAAAAATCGTCAGTTAAATATCAAATTTGAAATCACACCCTTTAGATATTTCATAGAAATACTAATCGTTTCGAAAAAATTTTGACCTCCGTGTTCACTTATTGCTTAAATAAAATTAAAACTTAAAACTAAGAATATTTCAAAATATTTCTTTTATAACTATGCTTATAAATTAGAACAGTTTTGTGTCTACATAGGTCTTATATGGTAACTTAGATCTATTACTCACGAACGATGCCGTAGTTTGTATTATTTTCTTTGTCTGGAAACGAAAGTTTTACGAGTTTCTCAGTTATGAAACCTGAAAGTGCAAGATAAAGAATTCAAAATAGGGCCAAATTGGATATTAGTTTAAAGATAAATACAGTATTTTGTTTTTATTTTTATCAAAAAAGCATTATTAATTATTATTAATTGAGTAAATAATTATAATAAAATGTTACCTTAGGACATTATGGCTGTTCTTGTATAAGAAGTTAGGTTTTGGGAACTCTTCATTTTGTTTGTATATAAGGATGGTGCTATGTTTTGAACTTTAAACCTATAGTGGCATACTATAGTCGATGTCGATGATCGATTTTTTGAGTTCAGGAATAAACGATTTGTCATTACCGCTACACGGTTCTGTTGCTACACCTTTTTGGCCACTTTGAGATTAATCCTTTCACGAATAAAAACTACAACGGTTTGTAAATTAATTTTCGTATTATGGACATATCCTCTGAAAGATTTCAGATTTTTCACAAGCGTTCTGTTGGGTGAGTTTGCTTCCGTGCAATATCTTTTGGCTCATGAAAAAAACAAATGATGGCGACAAATTTCAACCGAAAAACCTCTTCACTATGATGTCATCGACTGATATTCTCTGCAATGAAACAAAAATTAAATATTGAAAAAAGCTATTGTATTTACAAAAATAAAATAAATAAATGTTACCTTTTTTTTTGCTTCTTTGAAGTTCAATAAAACGCATTCTTTTATATTTTTATTTTTGCCTATATATTTCGAGGTCTATTGCCTCATCTTCAGGGTCAAAAAAGAAATATCTATAGAATATATAAATTGTTGTTATCAATTTATGTATATCTGTTTATATATTCTATAGATATTTCTGTTTTGACCCTGAAGATTTTTCATTTCATTTTTCATTTATTTCGAAGAAAGATTCAATTAACAATGATACATTAAGATTTAAATCTTTTAGAGTATCGATAATTTAAATAACATAGATTTTAGGTATTCAAAAATATGAAAAATTTAAAAATATAATTCTTAAAGCTATGATAAACAACTATATGATTTCACAGATATAATAGTTTTTAATTTTGTATTATTACAAAAAAAGAGAAATTAAGATAAAATCAAATCATTTAAGTTTAAAAATGAGAAATAAAATAAATCTGAGCATATATTGATTTAAATAAAAAAAAATAAAGAAAGAAAAAGCCTATGTTATGTATCTGTACAAAATATGTACCTAATTCCGATTTGAGTAGTGTAAGAATAGTTTCCTCCTAAAAGCTGTGGGCATGGTAGTAATTTGCAATTCATTTGGAAGAGCATTCCACAAACGAATTGCAGATACGTAAAATGAACGCTCTGCTATGCTGTATGCAAAACGCGGTAAAATTAATTTTAAACCTCTTTGGGAATTGCCAAAATTCAGAAATTCACTGAGATAATTAGGACACCTGTTGTGGATGATAGTATGGAGTTTCAAAATAAGCCTGAACTTCAGGTATTCATCAAGGCTCATTCCAAAGAGCGTGTGACGAAGATGGGATACACTGGAATATCTCGGAACACTATAAATAAAACGAATACAATCATTCAGAGCAACGTTCAATCTGCGCTTACACTCACAGTCTAAAATTGGGTAAACTGAACAATTAAAAGTAAAATATGGCATAACTAGTGATTTAATGAGATGCTTCTTCATATTTGGTAGAAATAAGTCAGAAGACGATCTCAGGGATCGTAATCCAAAGTAAATATTTCTAATGGTTTCTGAGATTGCTCTACAACACGTTAGATTATTATTTATTCTATATCCTAAGTATTTTACATCCTTCACATAGATAATAACTTCATTATCTAGTACGACCGGAGGAAAATCATTAAAGTTAAGCTCATCTCTAGAGCACAACATGGCAACAGACTTAGCAGGGTTAAGCTTCATACAGCTACTATTTGACCACGAAAGGATATGGCATAAGTCCTCATTTAACCTAGCTATACAGTCCTCCATCAAACCAATTGGACGAAAAATATAAAGTACTACATCGTCAGCATACAAATGAACTTGACAATTGGAAATGACATCAGGAAGGTCATTTATAAACAATGAAAATATCAAAGGACCCAGAACGGAGCCTTGAGGTATTCCCATATTTGTTATAAGAGGATTAGAAATACCGATCCCAGTTTTTATACGTTGAATCCTGTTTACTAGGTAATTACACAACAGCTTAAGTGATTTACTAGAAAAATTAAAGTTTCTCTTAAGTTTCGAAAGTAGGATAGAATGATCAATACAGTCAAATGCTTTAGAAAAGTCTAAGAGCACCATGACACCAAATTTACCAGAATCAAGGGCAAAGCGAATATCCGATGTAACTTTAATTGCTGCAGATTCACAACTGTGCTTATTGCGGAACCCAGATTGCCACTTTGAAAGCAATTGGTGTTCATTTAAGTAGTTTTGGATTTGATCATGCATAATTTTTTCAAATAACTTGCACGGATAAGATAAGATACTAATTGGCCTGTACTCCGAAGGGTTTGAAGGGTTTGATTTTTTGGGAACTGGAATAACACTAGCACTCTTCCATGCATCAGGAAATTCACCACTGTATAAACAAAAGTTGAAAATATGAATTAAATAATTATCTACAATGGGGAGTATGAGCTTTAAAAACTTAGGCGGAATATCATCAGGACCAATCGCATTCGATTTTACCGATCTGACAGAATAATACAGCTCGTGAGCACTAACACAGTAAAATTTAAAGGAGTTTTCATTATCTGGCATAATAAATATATCTTGGGGAATAGAGGAACTTGACAATGTCGGAATTAGAACATTAGACATCTCTCCAGGACTAAACGGACATTTACTTTTATTTTTGTCTTCTTTAACTCCAAGTTCTTTCAGGTTTTTCCAAAGTTCTTTAGAACTGAGAGACGGCTCAAGTTTCTTTAGAAGATATGCGCGCTTATAGTAGCGAATAGTAGAATTTACTCTGTTACGAGCAAATATAAACTGCCTTTTATTAAACTCAGTAGGATTACTCTTATATCTTCTGAGGAAACGCTCCCTTTCCCTTATAAGATACCTAATGTTATTGTTAAACCAAGGACATCGCTTAGTTCTTAATTCCCTAGTAATTATCGGGATATAGCTATCATAAAGCCGGGTTAGTAGGGTGTTAAATATTGAAACTTTGACGTTCACATTCGGTGAAAAATAAATTTCATTCCACTCGAAGCTGGTGAAATTCACCCTTAAATTCTCGTAGTTAAAGTCACGGTACGACCTGAAACTGAATGAACGAGTGGTATTTCGTATGTCAACATCAAACTGAAAAGAGCAAAAAATGAAATCATGTATGAAGTCGGAAGTTGGTCTAATTTGGTCATTTCCCAGAATTCTGTGCCTAGAGGTGGTCAAGAACATGTCTAATAAAGACGGGTTCACTTCTGATTTGAAACAAGTCGGCCAACGATTATTTACAACTGATAGACCCAAAATATCACAAAAGTGATTAAATAAACGTGTAGAACTGCTATTCATCAAAAAATTTACATTAAAGTCACCTCCAATCAAGACATCACTGTACTTTGGACTAAGTTTCATCAAAGTTTCTCTCAGTTCACTCAAGTGTTCTTCTTTAAACATATTGGGTGGACTATAGATAGCTACAAATAAACATTTTTCTAACGCGTTTCTCACTTCCACACAAATAAAATCAATATTGGTTGATGTTGATTTATAAACTGTAGAGGCTGAAATATGAGTACGAACATACATGCAAACACCGCCCCCAACTCTATCTTCACGATCACTCCTGTGCATGTTGAAACCAGGTATAGCCACTAATGCATCACAAATATTGGAATTTAGCCACGATTCAGACACCATAATAACATCCAACTTAGATGTACTAATCATTTGATACAAAATAGTATATTTTGCTCGAATACTCTCAGCATTCAAACAACAAATACTGAGGCCATCAAACGCACCACACAGCAAGTTCAGAACGCATCTCACGTTATCAGGATCTGTACCAATAACCATAGTTAAATAGATACCTAAAGATAACCATCACCACCAGCATAAAAGAGGAACAAATTCTCACTACAACATCAAAATCGAAAAAGTATTTATAGGAACTAGAACTAGGAATAATACTAGATAGATTAGATCTCTTTGGTAGGGTTATTGATAAAAGTTTGCAAAAATACATTTCAATATTCATATGATAAGCTATAAAAGAAATTCAATTATTTAGAAACAAAATAATAACAATAATGCATAGGTTTTAATTACAAATATACACAGGTATGTACCCATAAAAAAGGGAAGAAAAAAAAAATTATAATTCTACTAATAAATCATACGAATTATCAGCAACAACATCAGCAACAACATCAGCAACAGCATCGGTATGTACATCAGCCACAGCATCAGCAACACCATCAGGTGTACCGGCGGTGACGGCAACAAAATCTTGAACACCCACAGCAGCAGCAGAATCAACAACAACATCAGTAGAACCAACCGCAGCAGAGGCAACAACAATATTAGGTGTACCAGAGGTGACAGCAATAAACTCTTGAACACCGGCAGCAGAATCAACAACAACATCAGTAGAACCAACGGTATCAGTTGTAGGAATGTAATTATTATCCACCAAAGAGCGAAATACCTCAAGAGAGTTCATTCCTGTGATACATATAGGCTTTTTGTTTTCTTCATTAGTTTGCCGAACGTATACTCGTCCTCGTCTAGTAAATACGGAGTGCAAAAGCCCATTTCTCCTGAGTTCATTTGCTTTACGGAAAATTGCATGGTTGTTTTTTGTTAAGCTTTCGTACACACGCACAAACCTATTTCCATCAAAACCGAGGTCATTCAAAGAAACAGCTCTGGAATGTTGTTTGTAAAAAGCCGTTGCATTTGACAACACATTAACTTTATTATGTGCGTGCGGTAGTTTGACAATGATCGCGCTGGTTGTTGTTTTGTTTTTCGGTTTAGTGCGAATAATGTGTATCGGTGTTGGCGGAGAATAATTAATCACAGAGCAAAAACGTTGAAAAATGCTTTCTAGATTTTCATTTGCAAGGATTGGTATTCCATGAAGCACAAGATCTCCAGAAATATTAGTGCGTGCAAGTGAATCAATTTGAACTTTCAGCATAGTATTATCTTTTTCAAGCATTTGAGCCTTAACCAAAGTGAGCTCTTCTTCGTGCGAGTCCAATCTGCTTCCTTGTCTCTCCAATGCGTCAACTCTGCTGGCAATTGTAAACAATGAGTGGTTAAAGGAACTGATTCTCTCATTGAAAGTGTTATCAAGTGCTTTAATTTTTGCTTCAAGATCACGTTCAGTGTCGTTAATCCGCAAAGATAAGTTCTGGTGTTTCTCATTTAATGTGTTTTCAAGTGTATTTATTTTAGTGATAAAATCTCGTTCCATGGTGTTAATTCGAAATGTTAATGTTTCACTCAAAGAATTGATTTCGACTTTAAGTTGAGACACAATCGACTCCGTCAGAGATTTTGAGAGCGAATCAAACCGGGATTCAATTTTGTCCCATAATTTGGAGTTAGCTGTAGCTGCGGGAGAGGGAGAGGAGTACTTATCCGACCTCAGCTTTCTCTGTTGCTCCTGTGATTTTGACGCTGACATTTCAAGTTCACTCAAACAAATACGTAACAAAAACCAAAAATTTTTAATTTTAATTTCAAGTTGGTAAGTTTAGTAAAGTTCATGAAAGTACCACACTTTAATAGAATTATACTTAATTCAACCTTATTGCACTTTTTTTTTTACTTTAAAGGACTGTATAACGAGTAATTAAATGACTTTGAAGAGCTAAATTTTCAGCTACCTACTCTTACACATGCTTTTACAAGACGAAGATGAGGCAATAGACCTCGAAATATATAGGCAAAAATAAAAATATAAAAGAATGCGTTTTATTGAACTTCAAAGAAGCAAAACAAAAGGTAACATTAAATAAATAAATAAGTTCAACATAAAAAGAATTAAATAAAAATAAATAAACTTTAGTCGTTTTGACGATAGCGTTTTGACGATTATCGACTGAACCAAATATATGATTTTCAAAACGATATCAACCAAACAATAGTCATTTTCAGTTTTACGGAATGCAAGACTATAGTCAAAACTTTATCTTTGGGTGATATTCGTTTTACGGAATGAGTGCCCAGGATACAAGTTCTACGAAGTCTTCAGGGCAATAACATAAGCATTGAAAATCAAAGAAAGAAACGAAAATAAAACCAGCGTTTTTTTATAACTGTACCCTAAAAAATGCTCTATGCAACAACAAAAAAAAAAAACATCGCCATCGATAGAGGTATGTGAAGCTTACAATTGTAATTTGCAAAGAATGTAATGGGATTTACATCGGAGAAACGACAAGACCACTCCACCAAAGGGCCCTCCTAAAGAGGCCAACCCCGATATCTCAAAAACCAAGATATCGAAAGACAAACCTGAAAAAACCATTCACTTTTGAGGCAATGGTTAAGCTTTGCGTGCGCGAATCTTAACCTTTGCCTCAAAAGTAAATGGTTTTTCGAGATCTTAATTGCATTTGCATTGCCTTATCATCAATTGCAAAGGAATAAATTTGAATATCTGCGTTGCTCTGCTTAGGGTGTGTTTAGTCGTCAAGCAGGCGCCTATGTCAACAGTTTTTTGTAGGTAGTTTGGACTTGGTGGTTCGATTCACCGGTTCTCAGGATTTTAACTCCCTTTTTGGGCCCTCCGTACCGCTCACTAAACTACGTTGCTCCGCTCAGGGTATGTTCAATTGTTCAGTCGACAGACAGTTTTTTTAGGATATGTTGTGTATTATGAATTGCTCCTACGGCACAGCGCACACGTTGCGCTGTCGTCGAGGAGGGTTTTTTGTAGGAAAAAATCCAAATGTACATATAGACCCTACTCGATTCTTGCGCTGTGCTCGAGGAGGGTTTTTTGGGATAAACCATAAAATCGTGCTCATAAACCCTCCTCGATTTATGCGCTCAAACGGAGGATGTTTTCAGTTGTCTTATTACTTTAACAATACAAAGATTTAACGATATTTATGATTGATTCTTTATTGAAAGTAATATAATATAAGCTCGAACTAAATGCGACTCAACACTTCGATGACTTAAACGACAATGATGCATTTCGAATGCGTCCTCTCTCCTTCTCACTCAAGGTTCAGTGTTGCCGTGGCGTCACAGACTCGTCCGTCCTGACCATTTCGATGTCCTCGTCGAATTCGGCATTAATTGTAATCCATCGCTTCATTCTATCGGCTGCCCAGATAGCTGAGTAAGGTTTCTGACTTCTCGGGGCGTATGGCATATCTGTCAGTTGGTATCTATCATGTGGTAGCACCGCTGTAATCTGGTATGGTCCTTTATATCGAGGTTCTAATTTACGTGATGTACCGGTGCTGCTGGGACTATCATTAAGAATCAAGACCAGGTCTCCCACCTTATATTTCTTTGCGTCTTTATGTCGAGAATCATGCCGTATCTTCTGTTTATTTTGTACCTTCGTGATAGTTTCTGCTCCTTCTTTACGTAATTCGTTTAGTTCTTGACGGTGCTGGTTAAGTTGTACTCCTTCTGCCAAGACATCTTGTAGAGGGTCCCTGGGAATGTACCCCATCATCATTTGGTGTGCTGTTCTTCCCGTTGCCTCGTTATAAGTATTATTGATACCCCATTGTACGACTTTTACCTTTTGGTCCCATTTATTATCATCATCGATAGTAGCAAGTAAAGCATTCAGGATTGTCCGGTTGTAGCGTTCAACCTGCCCGTTCGCTCGTGGTGTTTTAGTAGCATTTAACACATGTCTTATAGCACGGCTTTTGGTGTACTCTTGGAACAGTTTAGATGTAAAGGCAGTCCCTTTATCCGTTATGATACGCCTAGGATTTCCGAATATGTTAAATGTTTCAGTCAGGAAATTTAGCAATGGTTTCGTCTGGGCATTCTGTAAGGCCTTGATTTGTATGAATTTCGTGAACGCGTCGACTAGAACTATAGCATACGTGTTACCCTTTGTGGATCTTACGAAAGGGCCCAGGTGGTCCAGATGGATGGTGTCGAAGGGAACACTTTTCTTTTCGATAGGATACAACTCCCCTCGAGGTTGTACCTCTTTCTTCGCGTAAGCACATTCCACGCAAGCCTTTAAGTACTTTTTGGTGAACTGTGTGATTCTTGGAAACCAATATCTTTCCTGGATATGCTTTATTGTTTTCGATTCTGAAAAGTGACCCATTTCATCATGGCTATTGCGTAATATTCGATTGCGGACCCCCTTTGGTACAAATAATCGGAGCTCGTCGTTTACCTTACGATAAACTCGCCCACCTTGTATTGCCTTATGGATTTGAAATTGGCTGTTATTCTCTGGTTTTTCTTTTAGCACTCGCACAATATTCACGATTTCCTCGTCTTGAAGCTGTAATGAGTATATCCAGTCTTCCTCAAGTATGTTTACCTTGAGAATGTTCATATCAACCACCTCTAATACTTTTGCGGGTTCACACGGCTGTCGTGAAAGAGCATCAGCATGTCCCATTAACTTACCACCCCGATGCTTCACCTCAAAGTCATATTCGAGCAACTTGAGCCACCACCTGGCTATTCTCGGTACAAGTTCTTTCCTTTTCATAGCTTTTTTCAATGCGGCACAGTCGGTAACAATGGTAAATCTTCTTCCTAGTAGATATTGTCGAAATCTTTCAGTTGACTCAACCACTGCCAGAGCCTCCAGTTCATAACTGTGGTACTTACTCTCTTCGTCGGTCGTCTTCCTGCTGTAGTAGGCAACTGGGTGGAAGTTACTCTCTTTGCCCTGCATCAACACTCCAGCTAAACCCTTGCTGCTGGCATCGGTATGCTACTCATGTTCCATATCAGGGTTGTAAAGTTCCAGCACAGGCTTTTGTGTGAGACAGGTTTTCAAAATATCAAATGATTTTTGTTGTTCTTCACCCCATTTGAATGCGCTGCTCTTCTTGGTTAGTTCTGTGAGGGGTAGTGCAATTGTGGAATAATCCTTAACAAACTTCCGAAAATAACTCGTCAAGCCTATGAATTGTCTTACTTCTCGCTCATTTCTAGGTACTTGGAAGTTCTCTACCGCAATGGTTTTTTCCTTTCCTGGTGTTATTGTGTTTTGAGTAACTATGTGCCCCAAATATTGTACTTCGGTTTTGAAAAAGGAACATTTCTTAATGTTCAAAGTCAAATTAGCTTGTTGTAGCAGCTTCAGGAATTTTTCCAACTTCTTCATACCTTCGTCAATGGTGTTACTTGGAATGACCACGTCATCCATAAAACAGACGATTAGATCTGGCTTCATTTCTCTAGCCAAGTTATTCATCATCTTCTGGAACACCGCAGGTGCATTTGCTAAACCAAAGGGTACGGTTAAAAACTCATACAAGCCACCTGGTGTTATAAATGCTGTACGATGAGTATGTTCTTCTCTTATTGGTATTTGGTAGTATCCAGAGGCTAGATCGAGGACTGTGAAGTATCGATATCCCTGTAAATCATTCAACTTTTCGTCGATTGAGGGCATCGGGTACCTGATCTTCTTTGTCAGTTGATTGAGTGCTCTGTAGTCCACGCACATACGATCTTCGCCATTCTTCTTTTTAACTAGGATCACCGGTGATGAAAAATTAGACTCCGATTCTTTGATGATTCCATTGGCCAGCATTTCCTCGATCATTGATTGGAGTTTTTGTCTTTTGGCATAAGGTACCTTGTTTGGTCCATATTCTACTGGAGTATTTTTCTCCAATTCGATTTCCATCTCCACGATTTCGGTACGTCCTAATTCTTTCTGAGTCATTGCTATGCATTTGCGGTATCGTTGAAGCAAAAGCAAAAGCTTTTCCGAGTCAGCTTCTGTATTTACTTGTAATTGATCCTTTGTTAACTTTTGGATTACTTCAGCTTCTTTACCGGTGTCGTAGCCTGGTACTTCATCTAAGAGCTTTACTGTAAGGGTGTCTCCCCTTTTGTTCACAGCGCATTTCGGGTGACAAAGTATATCTTTACCAATTAGAACTGGTTCCGTTAAATGCAAATCCTCAACCACCAAGGCATTAACTAGAAAGGGTGATCCATCTATTGTTATGGTGCATGAAACGCTTTCATTAACTTTGCAAGTGCCTCCCCCGAAGCCATGCAATCCTGTGTTCTCTTTATGGAATTCTGACTTTATTGTATTTGCAATTGTTTGTGTTATGATGGTACGTTCGCTGCCCGAGTCAAGAAGTGCTTCGTATTCAATACCTTGAATATCCACTTGTTTGTGGTAACAGTCCATATCGTCATTTCTCTGTACTCTGTTAATTTTGAATCGTTTTTCCGGTTTGTCTTCCTTCGTCTGTGATCGGTTGTTATTGTCTCTAGTATATTGGTATGGTCTTTTTCTTCCTTGGGGACACTGTCTTGAATAATGTCCCGGCTGATTGCAGTTGTAGCAGTTCACGCTAATGTTCTTTCTTGGAAGCGGTGCTGTGTTTCTGGTTTGCCAGTTCGGTGGTTGATGACTCGGTTTTATTTGTGTTCTATTTGAGGTATTTGGATTCTGCCGAAAATTGGATCTGATGCTTTCATAACATTTAACCTTTTCCACTACTTCTGCTACATCTCTAAAATTGCTGGCTGCCAGGCTCGAGGTCATTTGGTGGTCGTTAAGTCCTGTCAGGATGTATTGGATTACTGTTTTGTCACTAAGGTTAATCCTTTTACCGAGCATGTTCATCTCATAACAGTATGCTTCGATGGATTCGTGTGGCCTTCTCAATCGTCTTATCAGCTGTTGGTGGATTTCTACCTCACTATGCTGCTGAGGGAAATTTAACTTCAGGCCATCCGCGAGCTGGTTCCAAGTTGACGATACCTCCTGAGTGGAATCCCACCAAAATCGAGCTGGTCCATGTATCTTCGAAGCTGCAGCCATTAACAACGCTCTTTCGTCCCAATCGTATATCTTCATTAGACTTTCCACCCTCTTCACCCATCCATCAGCTGATATGGACGACATCTCGCCTGGTGTGAATCCTGGTAGCGCGTCAGCGATCTCTCTTATACTGCAGCCGACCTTTGGTCTGACAGTAGTATCGTCTGTTGTGGTTCTTTTTTCAAGCAGCTTAAGCTTTTCAGCTAGTACCTTTTCCTTTCTCATCATTTCTCGCTCTTTTTCGATCAAATCTCTTTCCGTTTTATGATGTCCCATTCCTTTGCTCTTAATTCACTATCATCAACGCTTGCGAAGCCCAAACTTGCTGTCACCTCTTGGATTTCTATTTGGTCGGTTTCCGGAATTTCTTCAACTGTGCTTGTACCTTCTACGGTGCTCGAGCGATGGGTTGCTGCTGTTGTTCTATTTTCCTTGTCGTACGCCTGTAGTCTGCTTAACAGGATCCTCTTTGTTCCAGTAGTTGGAAGTTTTCTTGTTTTCAGTTCCGCTTGGAGCTGCTTAACGTTAAGGTTCTCCATTTCTAAAGGGATTAAAATAAGCAGTCAATCAAACATGACCATCATTTTCAATGTGTAGAGTTCAAGTAATTATAACGTAATTTACTAATTGTTTTTTTTATAACATTTTCACTGTACATCAAACAAGCCTTGAACTCTCCACCCACAATACTAAATAAAATGTTTATTTATGTACATATATTTATTTGTAACATTGCTTTACAAGTTTAGAAAGTTTAAATGTATGTGTCTTTCTAATTCGACCAGACACTGTTGACTTTACTGGTCCTACACAACCTTTACACTTGATAAATCAAAAATCTAGTACATGGCTCTCGTAAATATCCGAAAACTAGGCTGCGATCGTCAAATGTATTAAACACACATTGACTAGCCCGACTCCAGAACATTTTGATTATTTGAATCCTACAAGTACTAATCCATAGTAAACTATTTAACTTTAATTAAATGTGTATTTAATTCATCAACCCTTCAAAGGTTATGTTACAATCTGAATTGTGTCCCAACGCAATGAGCAGTTGGTAAATCAGCGCTGTGTTTATTTCATTTGCTAAACACACATGCAATAATCAACGTCAACCACAAACTCTCATTTAGTTCACAATTCTTGGAACTTATTATTTCACTTAGTTTTATTTTTTAATGAAGTCGTACTGCGGATATTCCATTTTATATCCAACATACATAATTAAGCAACATATCATCCTGTGCATGCACAAAATTTCAACCGTGTCCAACCCCCTTTACTTTTGTTATTTCGTCAATATTTTTTTCGAACAACTCAGTGGCTCTACTCTAACAACATGAAAACATGTTAAGTTTTCTGCTTGTTACATTTGACTTTCTCTCTTTTCTTTTTGTCTCTAACTGCGCACTTCAACATCTGAGTACACCCCAGACGCTTATTTACTTGCCTTAACGACACACTGCCTTTCTCAATGTGCCTACACTGTTTATCTCTTTCTTATTTACAGCACTATGTTTCTTTTTTTTTTTCTCTTTTTGTTTTTGTTTGTTATATACATAAAATTTACCGCTACGTGAACCGTAGCCGCTGGGATTTTGTTGCGTGCCTTACTTAATATGTATGCCTACTTCTTTGCTAATTTTTCAGTACCACTTTCCTTTTTTTTTCATTTGCATTCAGAATTTATGCAAAGCCGCCAAAAATACACATTAATTAGTTTTACCGATTCAATATTTTAATAGAATGCCTAGACACACACATTTATATATATAGCAATGATTTTCAAACTTACTCTGATTTCTCAAGATGTAAGAATATTCTTAAACAATTTATAACTTAATCACTCTCCTTTTAATATTCGTTCATCCCTCTTCTGAATCTTTAACAATACAAAGATTTAACGATATTTATGATTGATTCTCAGTCATCGACTATCTCTCTAACCGGCAGCATCGTTTTCACAGTTTGTCTCTGTCTCTACCGGTTTACTTCGTTGGTGATATCCCGCTATTTCCATAGCATTATTCATTTCTGTTTCTTTCTAATTTCAAGTGTGTGCAAAAAAAAAAAAAAAACTTGTAAAAAGTGACAAGCAATTTGAAATGGCCCCTGGGCCACGTGCTCCTTCGAGTGGTAGGTTTGATATTCTTAATGAAGATCAGCCTACCAACTCAAAATATAAAAGAAAAAGAAAAACTAACGTCATCGACAACGAATTAAATTTCAATGTTCCGACAACCTTATCTTCTAACAATCCAAAATTCATTGTAATTGCTCCCTCGTCTGCTGACCATCCACTAACCTCATTCAGTGTTTTCTTACTCAAAAAGGCCATTGACGGTATCAGTACAGCATATGAAAGCATTACCCAATTAAGAGATGGCAGCCTCTTGATATTAGCCAAATCACAAAAATCTGCGGATCTATTCCTCGCTCAAAAAACACTCGCTAATCTTTGTCCCATCTCCGTTACACTTCATTCAAACTTAAATTCATCAAAAGGCACAGCATACGCTCCCTGTCTAATAAACGTTCCCGAAAAAGAAATCATAGATGAGATGAAATGCCAAAGCGTTACCGACGTCTTTAAATTCACTAAGTTAGTGGATGGCACTGCACGTGCTACAGGTTTGGTCCTTTTTACATTCGATCTATTCCGTCCACCATCCAATGTTAATATTGGATGGTACAATGTCAAAATTGAAGAATTTTTCCCAAACCCTATGCGCTGCCGCAACTGCCAGCTGCTTGGCCACACAACAAAAAGATGTACAAGACCTGCTTCATGTGTTAACTGTAACCTACCTCCTCACAGTTCAAGTGAATGCACACGTGTTTCATGCGCTAATTGCCTTGAAGAACACCCATCTTCTTCCAAGCAATGCAAGCGCTACTTACAAGCTAAGGAGATTTTAAAAATTAAGACAATCAAAAAATGCACCATGGCTGACGCCAAGCAAGCATTCAAAGACCAAAATCCCTCTTTTGAATTACCTTACACATACTCCGCAGTGACCAAAGCACCAATAGATCTTTCAGTACAATTAAATCCCTTTAACTCCGACTACACTCCAATGGAAACAACCACTTCAGTAGCAGAAATTAACCCAACCTCACCTACACCAGTTAATCCTTCAATCTCCAAAATTCAAACTCAGAACCAAACGCCGAAAAATCATCATTCAACCTACACAACAACTAAACACAATGAAAATATTCAAACAAGTTCATCGAACTCCACCGCACCCATGCCTCAAACGACTATTCAAAACCTGCCGCAAACACAAGTCAATAAACCAACTAATTTTTCACAAACTAATATTCACGAAAACACTTCAAATACCATCTCCACATCTATAAATAACGATCTCAATAACTCATCGATCCCTTTAATCAACCAATCAATCAATATCATAAAACAAGCCCGAATACAATTCACAAACCTTCCCTCCGACAATGATGATGAAAGCATCTAAAAATAATAATATCCCTCCCGTCAACCCCGGCTCCGCGACTCGGAGGTTGTGTCATCCGAACTCCCCTGGAAGTTCGGGTGGCTCAGCGTTCGGACCGCGGGGTCGGTACTTTGCCAACCCACCTTTACCTAACCCCAACTTTTCGCAGTATAACCCAGCTTATATTGTCCAAGAGTCACAACCAGGTAAAAACTCGTTCCTTAACGTTCTACAATGGAACCTTAATGGTTACACGAATAACTACCACGAACTCCAACTGATCATAAAAGACAAAAAACCCTCTGTAATTTCACTTCAAGAAACCCACCTTCAAACAGACCCGGTCACTTTTGCCCCAAAAGAATATGCGGCCTATTTCCACAACCTCCCGACAAATACCAGTGCCTCTCAAGGTGTCGGGTTACTGATTCACAAATCAATTCCCCACTCCCTTCTCCATATTAATTCTAATATTTCAGCCGTGGCTATTTTAGTTAATCTTAACATTAAATTAACAATAGTCTCAATATACATACATCCATCACAACAATTCACTGCCTCTGACCTCGATAATATTGTCAGAACTATACATACCCCAATCCTATTAACAGGCGATTTCAATTCCTGGAGTCCGCTTTGGGGCTCACCTGCAAGCAATTCCAGAGGTAAAGTTATAGAATGTTTCTTAAATAACTCAAACCTCTCCGTCCTAAATGATGGCAGTCCCACCCACTTCTCCACCCACAAAACATTTACTCATGTAGATGTAACCATTGTCTCTCCTCAACTTTTGCCTTTCACTTCTTGGAACAGGTTCGATGATCTTCACGGAAGCGATCACTTCCCCATAATAACAAATATTCGTCTTGGTAGCGAAACAAGTTTTACAAAACCAACAGTAAAATTCCAAACTGATCGCGCTGATTGGGATGCTTTCCAAGCAAAAGTACTTGATTTCTTAATGTTGAACCCGCCATCGCTAAATGTAAATCAGGAAGCATCCACAATCAACAAAGCTCTAAGATATGCTGCGAATCTCGCTATCCCGCAAACGAAAGGCATAAAGCACAAGTCTTTTGTGCCATGGTGGAACTCAGAAATTCACTCACTACGAACTGATAAACAAAACCTATTCAAATTATTCAAAAAGCACCCCACAGATAACAACTTAATAAAATATCGCAAGGCGAATGCCTTGTTCAGAAAAAAAGTCAAAGAATCAAAGAAACTAAGTTTCCAGAAATTCACTGACAACATTAATCCTATGTCATCACCCAAAAAACTATGGGCTGACATAAAAACACTCACAGGTAACTATATGCCACACGTTATAAAAGCCATACATACTGACTCCGTAACTCTTACAGACCCCCTCAGCATCTCCGAACACTTCGCTAAAACCTGGTCTAATTACTCGAGTAACTCAAACTTTTCACTTGAGTTCCAAAATTCCAAACAACTAACTATAGATACCCCAACCACTACTAGAAACTTAAGTCAATCTGCGAAGTTTATTGAAGCGCCAATTAACTTTTTGGAGCTTGAGTGCTGTTTGAGTTCAGTGAAGGGTAAAACACCAGGCTTCGACCGTGTCTCCTACCCCATGATCAAAAACGCACCGCTGCCAACAAAAAAACGAATCTTAAATCTTTACAATAAAATTTTCGACAGCGGCACTATTCCCCAATCATGGAAAACCGCAACATTAATTCCTTTACCTAAAGATAACCATCAAATCTCTGTAACAAGCGGTTACAGACCAATATCTTTACTTCCATGTCTTAGCAAACTTGTTGTGAGTTACGGTATACCACGGAGGTGTTCTTTGATGCTGGACAGGGGCATGGCACGCTTGCACTAGCTCGGCTCAGCTCGAAGGTTTGGGGGTGGTTCTTACCCCTATCCATACATCTCCGACTCAGCAAACAAAACTCTCGTGCCAGGAAAAGTACGGGAATAGGGAAAGGAAAGGAATAAGGAAGAAGATAAAATCAGGATAAGGCAAAAAAAAATAAAGGAAATGCACAAATCTAGGTACCTATGCCACCGCCTGAGGGAAAGGTTGTGTCTTAGAAACGGATTTGTTCAAGATGAACCAATCTAAACCTATACTCATCTAAACCAATATTAATTAACATGAGATATAATATTTTTATATCAAAACCTAAAATTAGGGATTTATATCTGACCAAGATATAAATGAGATATAATTTATTTTATATCAAAAAAACTAAAACTATTTATTTATAATCGAAATGAGATATAATTTGTTATAACTATTGTTATATCTGCTATTCTAACCTAGAACTACACTAATCCCTACAAATCCGTCCAAAGTCCAATGTCTCACTCAGGCAGTGGTTCGCCAAGTCACTCAAGGCCTCGACAGATGGTATCGTCGAGAATTGACCTACCCACCCTAGTATCCACGGATACTACCTTTGCCACCTCCATGGCCGTATTCTGCGAAGGTGACCCCTACTTCTAATCCCAATCGCTAAGTCATAACTTATAACTGTTGAAAAGTCTCGTCCCTAGTCAAAATGTTCGTCTTGTCTTCTTAAGTCATCCAACCATTTATCTCAACACTTCCACTGTCGGCCCTGCCAAAACCCCACATCCCATCGCAGCTTGAATTAGCAACACATTATGAATAGAGAGGTTTAACTCTTATTTATAAAGAAAAAAAACAACAAAAATCTTGTTTTTTTTTTCAACTAATTTGGCCTCTGGCCATTTATTACATTACAAAATTTGGTACTATAATTGAATTAATTCAGCAAAAGAAAAAAAAAAAATAGTAAAAATAGTAAAAAGGTTAAAAAAAAATCTATAGGCAAAAGGTGACGATATTGTCTTTACTTTTCTTACTAGGAGGATTTTTATTCTACCTCCTCTCAAAGAAAAAAAAAATTATCCTTTATCTTTGTTCTAAGGATTGTATAATGCGTAATATATGTATGTGTATATAGTATATAAAATAATATAAGAAAATCGCAAACTTACAGTTTACACGTCCCACGAAGTCCTGCCGGCAGCACGTTCCTGGATGACGGTTTGGCTCTCAACTTCGAGCTTCAACTTCGCGCACTTATCTCACTTTATACAAATATCTATATATGCATGTTCAATATAGTTCCAAAGTTAAAGGATTCACTTCAATAGGGTTATTCTACTTTCTTTTACTATTATGTTTAACTTTTTTACTCTTCTACTTTACACTTAGTTCATTTAAAAGGAATTAAAAATTAAACTCACAAAAATAAAAAAAATTGAAGCAAAAAAAATAAAAAAAAATTAAATTAAAAAAAAAACAAAATTATTAAATTTTAAAAATTATTGAAATTCAAAATCGTATGCAAAAAAAATGAAACGGAAGATCATTTGGGGTCCCGTTGCCCTTGTGATGCCCTTGATATTTGAGCTGGTAAGTAAAGGTCACGTAGGTACACTTCCCAGCAGAGCACCCTGCCACACTATCTCTTTTTATCAGCGCAGCCTCCAATATTCCTGTTTTTTTTTTTTTTTAAATGGTCTCCCCAAAATACGCAGAGGTTTAGGCTGGTCTTTTTAAGTAGAAAGTCCACTATATGTACTACGTGTATCTATCTATTATTTGTACTGTATATGTATATATATAGGTAGATGTAGGTACATGAAGCCTCGTGACTGATGAGATAAAGATTTGTTCCAATCCTAAACCTAAGCACAATATTCCAGATTAGACAAACATCTTAAAGAAACTGGATAAAGATTCTAAATAATCACTTCATTTTTAACATACCTCTGCTAGAAGATAAAATCTCATGTTCCTGGTTAGTATTATTGCTAACCAAAGTAAGCGTAACCGCTCCTTTATGCACTTTGCACTTCGTTTTCTTTCAACGAATTTCAATTAAAAATCTAAGAATTAATTATTTATTAGTATACACTTTGTATACTTATTTTTCACAAGAAATATTCACCTTCATGAATCACTTTCAAGTTTAAAATACTCAATTGTATGAATAAAAAAAAAATCCATATGATATTGTTATGTATATGTATAAAAAGTTCTTACAAAACTTTAACGCACAACTGCTCTAAATTCAAATCTTCGCGCTTTGACTTGCAGTATTCATATGACTTGCAATCAGAAAAATGCAGTTTTTGCGGTCATTGGCCTATTGCCCCACTTTCATTATTCTCATTATCACTGGAACTCAAGTTTTCTTCCCCTAACTGTTCTGCAAATTCGTTCTACTTTTCTTCTTGTCCTTGTTTACCCCTATTAATTATTCCATCTGTCTTAATAGTTTGCATCTCTTCCTATTCCTCATTTCTTATTTAGCTATCCGAGTTTGCGTGTTACCTACTGTCTCCTTTAATACCATCTAGTACTTAATCATACTTTAACAAACTATTTACTTTAAAACAATCACTCAATGCCTCGTATTGCATTGGAATTTGTTTTTCAGTCTTTTTTTCTCATTAAACCTAACTTAACTCTTAAATATTGCACCTAATTATCCTGATCAAGTTCTCAAGTTTGAATTTGAAACCGTCGTTATCTGACTCAGTCTTTACTTCCCTTTTTATAATGTTCACTTTTAAGTTCTGCTAATCACCACTGTGAAAGTAATCGTGATGTATGTCAAGGTACTCTGGCATTTGACATTTCTCCTTCTTTGTAATACTCGCGTAAAATAAGAATCGAGAAATGTGCCAACAATTGTTGCCCTCCAACAAAAATTAAATTTCTCAATCGTCTGTGATAAAAATGTATGTTTGAATTATAAATTACCATTAAATGGAATATATATCAAAGGCAGGGAGTATAATACATTAAGTGGTCGCTATGGAAGCGACGGAATATCAACTTCTACCTCATCGGCCGGTAAGCTTCTTGTTTTTTTTTTTCTTTATGTGCCCAACCACATTTCTCATTCCACTATTATTTTTTTTTTTCCTATTTTAGTTACCCCTTATGGAAAATAACCTACCTCAACACGTTCCAGGCCTACCTAATAGATAAGTGGTTGCTGTCGCTGAGATTGTTTCTTGATACTTCAATTACTTTGAATTGAATTCTATCAAAGAACCTTTCTCCAGCGACACCAAATTCCCTAGCCATTTGAAATAACCATTTTTTTTTCTTTCTTTTCAGGTGCCTATGCAGGAGAAGCTTATGGTCACCGTATAAAGTTCCAGATAGTAATTTCGCCATCCTGACGGAACATCAAATTCGGGGATAATATTCATCACATCTTTGAAATTTAGTTCAGTGTTGATGACCTTGGTTCGTGAGTTTTTTTTTTTTTTGTTCTATTTATTATGTGTTTTTTTCTTTTTGAAAGTATGGTTGAGCCTATCATGGAATTTTGATTCCATAAATAAAATAAAAAAGAGGATGAGTGCCTCTATGGATCTGTGAACGTATGGTCTTATTATTTTTTGTTGGGTCATTGAATGTTCTGTCCACAATTGGATCGCGGTTTGATCGTGTATATCTAATATGCAACCTTTTTTTCTTTGAATGTGCGTATGCACTTGGTTGTATATAATAATGTGTATCTTTACAACGGGCAGTTAGATACGAGATATGTTTTTCTTTTATTTTTATATCTGGATTCATTCGAATCCGAAGGTGGAAGCTACGGCTTTCGTAACAAACACGATAACAGTCTCCGAGTGGTCGTGAGTAGACTGGACTCGAAGAAGATGGAAGTCGTAGTTTGCTCATGTGAAATATGTTGGCCTTATTTTATTCTTTCATTGGAATTACAAGTCATCAGAACAGCTTGCATGTTTTTCCCAAGTAGCTCTATTGAGTTTTCAGCCGTTCGTCAACGTGTGGCACGTCCCACGCCCTGAATTACTAGGTATTCTGTTTGCCGATGAGCCTACGGTTACTTTAACTATTGTTCCTAGTTCGGTAACTAACCAATTCTGATTTGAGGTACTATTCTTTTTGCTATACCAGTTGATGGGTTAAATTTTTTTGCTCTGTAGACATAGGTAGTTATAGGTAATTTGGTTGGCGTTTCAATCGGTTTTAGTTATTTGTTTCGTTATAGAGTGTCGAGCTATTTTTTTTTTTTTTTATAATACCTATTGAATTGAATGTGACAGATTTTAAATATACGTCTCTGTTATGAATTGGTCGCGTGAGTTTATAAACCCTGAGTTCGATTTTAAAGAATGCAATCGAGATTCTAGGCTAAAGGTCAGTCTGTGATTCTCCAAAAAAAATAATAATAGTATCAAAAAAATAAAAAAAAATAAAATACCTGGAGAGTTAAATTATAAATAAATTGAATCTTGTTTCCTAATGGATACAAAGAAATCAATAATTAAGTAAGTGGAACCGAAATTACAAAATCTTTAAACTGACATTGACAACACAAATAGCTAAAATAGCTATTATATTGTGGATGAATGAATTGCTATGTGAATACACAGATAAATCGATATATGTATAGTATATAAATAAATAAATAAATAAATAAATGAATAAATAAATAATATAAATAAATAAAATAAAATAGGTAAATTAATAAATCTCTATACGGCACAAACACATATATCACAGATCATATGAGTCTTATTGCTAAGACTTGTATATCAATGATAGTCGATAATAAGAGAATAAATAAATGTGTATATAAGGACGTAACTAACACTTATATCACAGATCATGAGGTTCTTATTGAAAAGATTTATCTATCAATAGTAACCCATAAATGAAATAAATAAATGAGTAGGAAAAATAATTAAATGGATGGATTAATAAATATATAAATAAATAAATAAATAAATAAATAATATAAATATATAAGGACATAACTACATCTATATCACAGACTGATGGCTAATAGAAACAACAGCAGCTGAGTGCGTCAAAGAAACTATGTGTGAATATCTTTGGCGTGATAAACACCAACCTTTTCCCCTCTCAGATTCCCTAACTCGTACATAGAGTTTCTAATGGGCTTAAGGACTATTGATTTGATGAACTTGGGTCCCAATTTAGCATTATAGTGATCTGCTAGGTTACTCTGTTTGAAATTTCGTCTGTAAACAATTTGTCCTGTTTTGTAAGAAATGTTCCTTGTGCGTAGGTTGTAGTGTCTAGTCGATTTGTCGTGTGCTAATTTAAGGTTGTCAAAAATGTCTTTGCGGATAAGTGCCATTTTGTCAGCTTTGTTGGTAATTTCAACGTTTGTGTCTTTCAACATGTCTAATCTACGCAAAAGTTCATAAGAATTCCCATGTTGGACCATTTGAGTGCCAAACACTGCATAATACGGTTCATAAGAAGTCGCGTCGTGGACAACGCTTCTGAGCGAAAATGCAGTGTTGCTCACATGGGTATCCCAATTTCTTTGGTGACTATCGATATAGGACCGAATTTTAGATAACACGGATCGATTCACTCTCTCCGAAGCGTTAGCTTGGGGGGAGTAGAAAGCGGTGCGTATGTGCTGAACTCCGTACCTCTTTAAAAGGCTGGAAAACAATTCTGAAACGAATTGTTTTCCATTGTCAGAATGTATAAATTCGGGAACGCCAAACATATGGAAAACACCTTCTTCGAGGTATTTCACTACCTCAGCTGCTGTTGCTCTACGAATGGGTTTAAGAAACACATATTTGCTAAAATGGTCAAGTACTATAAAAATGTGGGTATTACCGGTCTTCGTTCTTGGGTACGGTCCTAAGAAGTCGATGTAGAGTCTCTGAAATGGTCTTTCCGTTATTGTCTGTTGTCCCATGGGTGGCCGTAAAATCAAGTTCGTCGATTTATTGCACTTACAAGTATCACAGTTTGTTATGTAGTCTTTTACTTCAGCCGTCATATTAGGCCAGTAGTATTTTTGTCTTAGTTTGGCTAGGGTCTTATGGATTCCTCCATGACCAGCAGTAAAGGAATCGTGTGCCGTTTCCAAAAGTCCCCTACACAACTCCTTCGGGACCCAGAGTTTCCAGGCTCTGTCTTCTTGGATCGGATCTCCTGTTCGTCTGTCAGTTCGTTTATAAACGTAGCCGTCGGAAATACAAATGTCGGGTAGTTTGTCTTGATTCTCGTTTACGGTCTTCTTCAACTCAACATACTCTTCTGATGAAAAGTATGGTGAATTGAAGTCAACTTCTGGCATTTTGGTACTGATTTCGTCCATATGGATTCTTGAGAGAGTATCCGGGACTACATTTAGGACACCCTTTCTATGCTCTATGGTGAAGTCAAAGCCTTGCAGCTTTAAACTCCACCGAGCTAACCGACCACTCAAATCTTTTTGTGTCATCAGCCACTTGAGACTTGCGTGGTCTGTTATAATAGTAAAAGGTAAGCCTTCGATGTAGGCTCGGAACTTCTTCACGGACAAAACGGCTGCATAGCACTCAAGTTCCGTTACACTGTAATTCCGCTGAGCGGGATTCAGCTTCTGGGACATGAATGCGATGGGTCGTTCGCCTTTCTCTTCGTCCATTTGGAAAAGCACACTCCCTACTCCAGAAGTTGATGCGTCGCATTGTATGTAGAAGTGTTTGTTGAAGTCTGGGTTCGTTAGTATAGGTGCAGTAATCAATGTCGTCTTCAAGTTCTCGAAAGCTGTTAGCGCTTCATTAGTCATTATGAAATCCTTACCCTTTTTAAGACAGTCTGTCATTGGGGCCGATATAGACGCAAAATTTGGAATAAAGCGTCTATACCAACCCGTCATCCCTAGAAACCGACGGAGTTGTTTAGGGGTTTTTGGGACAGGGAAGTCCTTAATCGCTGAAACCTTCTCAGGATCTGTTCTCAGACATCCATCGCCGACGAAATAGCCCAAGTACTTGATCTCTTTGTAACAGAATTTGCTTTTCTCCACATTTATTGTCAACCCCGCCTCACGCAAACACCTCGCCACCTCTTTAAGAACGCCCATGTGGGTTTCAAAGTCTGGAGAGCAAATCAAGAGGTCATCGAGATAGACAAAGACATTCTCTCTCAGACGAGCGGGAATAACTTTGTCCATCAGCTTACACATTCTCTGGGCGGCGTTGCACAATCCAAACGGCATAACCGTGAACTGATACAACGGTCGTCCAGGGACTGTGAATGCCGTCTTCTCTCTTGATTTGAGCTCCAGAGGAATCTGCCAAAAGGCGTCCTTCAAATCGATACTCGATATGTAGTGCGTGTTGTGGAGTCGACTTAAGATCCCTTCAATATGTGGGAGAGGATACGCAAATTTTTTCGTGGCCGCGTTTATTTTCCTCGAGTCCAAGCAAAGTCTGTTCTTGCCTGGCTTACGCACCAACACAACTGGAGAGCTATAAGCGCTGTTGCTCTCCTCGATCACACCGAGTTCAAGCATGCGGTCAAGCTCAGCATACATTAACCCTTGAACGACAGGTGAAATTGGATAATGTCGTTGTTTGATGGGAATGGTTTCATCTTCCATCTCAATGACATGTTCTTCGACGTGAGTCTTACCCAATCCCATCTGTGCGAACGAAGGGAATGCAAGCTTTACACGCTCGAGCTCTTCAGTTTGTGTTGGAGTAAGCTGTCGCATAGGATCAGACTCCTGCCCTCTCGTCGGCGCTGGTGTGTCTAGAGCACAGATCACGTTCGGAGCAACCTTGAACACCTTCCAAAAATCTACCCCTAGATAGAGTTGCTGTTGCAAACTTGGAACAACATACAACTCCATCTCTTGGGTTTTGCCACCCCATGAGACGTTGGTCTTAAATCGTCCGTTAATTTGCTGGTTCTTGCCGTCTGCTGTCTTTATGTCTATAGTCATAGTCGTCATTTCTATGTTCTGGTCTCGGATAAAATCCATTGCCCCTTTCCCTAAACAACTTAGTGAAGCGCCACTGTCTAAAAGACCCAACATTTCTACGCCGTTCACAGCCACTTTAGCATACGGTCTGTTATCGTCACAGATCGATAGAACAGTGGACTCAATTTTCATTTTCCTACTCCTACATATTGCACTCTTTTCCCTAAGCCTAGCTATTTTCTTATAATTTCTACTGCTTACTACTATTTTTTCACAGCTCATCACTTCTTCATTAAAAATACGCCTACGAGCTTCATCATATTCTTTAATTCTCTGGTGAAGCGTTTTATGTGGTTTCAATAAATGAGGTTGTATTATTTCTAAATTGTGTTCTCTTTTTAAAATTTTTACTTTTCCAGTTCCTGGATTTCCGGAAGAGGCACTTTCGTCAGCGGTGGTGCTCCGGATGCACTGCCGACTTTCAGGTTTCCCTGACAAGTTCCACAGTGGAAGGAAACATTCCCCTGGCCGCAACTGAAGCAGGTCAGAGCGTGGAATGTTGATGGACATGTTGCCGCAGCTGTTTTGCTGTCTTTAGTAGGTTCTGTCTTTTTGTCTCGTTCGTTATTTTTATGTGTAGCATTCCGTTTGTCTTGTTTATTGATTGTTTGGGGTCGGTCAATTCGGTTGTAATTGACTGCTGCAATATGTCCATCATCATCATCTTCCGAACTCTCTAAAACTACCCTATGACGGTGAATATCTCGTTCTTCTATTTCACTAACCAGTCTTTTAGTTTTGTAGTCACGAGTAGCTAAGTGCTTCTCTGCACGCCTGCACTCCTCTCTCAGGTCACGAATGCTCTCAACCGAGCATCCAAATATCAAGTTCGCTACCCTATCTTTAATATTAGTTCTCACGATCGAGACGAGATCTTTCTCATTTGGTCGGTTTTGCATTTGCAAAACCAATCCTCTAATGTCTTCATAAAACTCATCATAAGACTCGTTTGGTTGTTGTTTTCGATCCATAATAGATCTAAGAATCTCGTGGTCTCTTTTACTATTCCTAAATTGTCTTAACAGCTCTGTTTTTAGATCGTAGTAATTAAGCAAATCATCCCCCTGATTTTCCTCAAGGTACTGCCAATACCACTTCTCTGCTGGCCCGGTTAATAGGTGGTGGAAATTTGCAAATACTTGCTCATTACTGGCACCATTTGTTTTTTGAAGCGTTTCAATTCGAAAAATGAAACTTTCAACGCTCATAGTCTTCGACGTTCCGTCGAATTTTACCCCCCATTTGTGAATCTCAAGACGCTTCCTATTGTCTTGTCTATCTGGATATTTTTCCTCTCGAGATTCTCTGCCCTGTTCTAATGAAACACGTTTCTTAGGAATAGGGTTGGAAGCTTTAATCTCATCAGTCATTTCCTGCTTTTCATACCACAATATGGCCGACTTCTCAACCAACAAGAGACGCTCATGAACTGTTGTCACATTGTTCGTTAAGACTTGGACCATATTGTGCATAGTTTTCATGCTAGCCATCTGCTGGTTGAGCAGGCACATTGTTTTCTTTTGTGCGTCCTCTATGGACCTAGACACCGCAGCCTCGATAGCTTTGTCGATGTTCTTGTATGTCGTGTTAGTTGTGTTCTCGTCGTCACGTTCGTTTTGCCGTTCTATGTTATCATGTAAAGCTTGAAGTTCTTTTTGAAATTCGTGAGTTCGTCTTCGTATCGTCTGTCTGGTCTCCTCTTCTTCCGAGTCAAGGAGAATCAAAGAATGATTTTTGCTTCGGCCTGGACTCAGCCCTACCGCTCCTATCTCAGACTCATCCCTATTCTCTGTTCCCTCTTCATGGAAGCCATGAAAGCTAGATTCATCGGCCAAGGATTCATTGCTACCTGAATCTAGGGATGAATGTTCCAAAATAGACCTATGACCATTCGCCTCAGATGGTCGATTTCTAGGCATCGCTAGTGGAGGATCCTCTAGGACCCCATTCCTGCCAGTCCTAAGAATATGAGGGACTCTTTCTTTTCCCTTATTTCTCTGGGACAGAGTGCTCTTAGGAACTGCGCCTAAGTTTTCCTTCACCATCTTCACTCTCAAGGGGATCTTGTATGTGTAGATTTGTTTCTCCTTGTTTTATTCTTTGTTTACTCAAAGTTAAACCTTTTAGTTGACTGTCGTAAATTTTTCAAAAATTATGTTTAAAAAAAGGATATGTAAAAAGCCAAAATAAAAATTCAAAAAAAAAATGTATGTTATAAAAAAAATGGAATTAAAAAAAAATAAAAAAAGTTATGTAAAAGAAGGTAATATTAAAAAATTAAGAAAAAAAATGAATAAAAATGGAATAAAGAAAGGAAATTATAATAATAAAAAAAAACTTCAAAAACTGCAAATCACTTTAGATTAAAAAAAACTATGTTAATATAATGAATTATAATAAATGTGTGAAACAAAATTGTTAAAAATATTTTCTTTTTGTAAATATGTTTTCAGTTGTCTTTTTTTTTTCTATATATTTTAATACGTTGCTTGGTGTGTGGAATTTCAGCCAGGTATCCTAAACAGTAGTTGAATGGGCGAAATAAAAGTCTCTAAAACGTTAGTTAGTCGTCTAGTATTAAGTCAGTCTGTCAGTCAGTTCGTCAGTCAATCACTTCTGCGATTGGTGCCTCTCTGTGACCTGACGAGTGCTTCAGCTTATTCCAAACTTCCCTACCACATCATACTATCTGGTGTATAACCTGATAGTAGGCTAGCTGGGGGTTTAGAATCAACCTCCACACGAATAGGATTTCAATGTCCCACACTTGCGCCTCACTATACGTCTGGCTATGCCTGACTATATGGAAAGCAACAAGTGTTGGGCATCTCAACCCCATTCCGCTCTTTGACTTGCGATAGTATTCAGATTACCTCACAAAATCTTCGGGTGCTCGACCCGTAAGATTGGACAGCTATCCTTCATCTATCGCTTTACAAAGAGCTTAAACGATACCTAAACTTGTGCAATTAGGGATCGGAAAATTATTAAAATTGAAGAAAAAAAAATCTGAGAGATAATCGTAAATCCAAGGGGATGATCTTCATAATGAAAATCATCTCCTTGAAGAATTGATTTATCTCTAAGCCGTTCGAAACCGTTGGGCGCCATTGTTGTGAGTTACGGTATACCACGGAGGTGTTCTTTGATGCTGGACAGGGGCATGGCACGCTTGCACTAGCTCGGCTCAGCTCGAAGGTTTGGGGGTGGTTCTTACCCCTATCCATACATCTCCGACTCAGCAAACAAAACTCTCGTGCCAGGAAAAGTACGGGAATAGGGAAAGGAAAGGAATAAGGAAGAAGATAAAATCAGGATAAGGCAAAAAAAAATAAAGGAAATGCACAAATCTAGGTACCTATGCCACCGCCTGAGGGAAAGGTTGTGTCTTAGAAACGGATTTGTTCAAGATGAACCAATCTAAACCTATACTCATCTAAACCAATATTAATTAACATGAGATATAATATTTTTATATCAAAACCTAAAATTAGGGATTTATATCTGACCAAGATATAAATGAGATATAATTTATTTTATATCAAAAAAACTAAAACTATTTATTTATAATCGAAATGAGATATAATTTGTTATAACTATTGTTATATCTGCTATTCTAACCTAGAACTACACTAATCCCTACAAATCCGTCCAAAGTCCAATGTCTCACTCAGGCAGTGGTTCGCCAAGTCACTCAAGGCCTCGACAGATGGTATCGTCGAGAATTGACCTACCCACCCTAGTATCCACGGATACTACCTTTGCCACCTCCATGGCCGTATTCTGCGAAGGTGACCCCTACTTCTAATCCCAATCGCTAAGTCATAACTTATAACTGTTGAAAAGTCTCGTCCCTAGTCAAAATGTTCGTCTTGTCTTCTTAAGTCATCCAACCATTTATCTCAACACTTCCACTGTCGGCCCTGCCAAAACCCCACACCCCATCGCAGCTTGAATTAGCAACACATTATGAATAGAGAGGTTTAACTCTTATTTATAAAGAAAAAAAACAACAAAAATCTTGTTTTTTTTTCAACTAATTTGGCCTCTGGCCATTTATTACATTACAAAATTTGGTACTATAATTGAATTAATTCAGCAAAAGAAAAAAAAAAAAATAGTAAAAATAGTAAAAAGGTTAAAAAAAAATCTATAGGCAAAAGGTGACGATATTGTCTTTACTTTTCTTACTAGGAGGATTTTTATTCTACCTCCTCTCAAAGAAAAAAAAAATTATCCTTTATCTTTGTTCTAAGGATTGTATAATGCGTAATATATGTATGTGTATATAGTATATAAAATAATATAAGAAAATCGCAAACTTACAGTTTACACGTCCCACGAAGTCCTGCCGGCAGCACGTTCCTGGATGACGGTTTGGCTCTCAACTTCGAGCTTCAACTTCGCGCACTTATCTCACTTTATACAAATATCTATATATGCATGTTCAATATAGTTCCAAAGTTAAAGGATTCACTTCAATAGGGTTATTCTACTTTCTTTTACTATTATGTTTAACTTTTTTACTCTTCTACTTTACACTTAGTTCATTTAAAAGGAATTAAAAATTAAACTCACAAAAATAAAAAAAATTGAAGCAAAAAAAATAAAAAAAAATTAAATTAAAAAAAAAACAAAATTATTAAATTTTAAAAATTATTGAAATTCAAAATCGTATGCAAAAAAAATGAAACGGAAGATCATTTGGGGTCCCGTTGCCCTTGTGATGCCCTTGATATTTGAGCTGGTAAGTAAAGGTCACGTAGGTACACTTCCCAGCAGAGCACCCTGCCACACTATCTCTTTTTATCAGCGCAGCCTCCAATATTCCTGTTTTTTTTTTTTTTTAAATGGTCTCCCCAAAATACGCAGAGGTTTAGGCTGGTCTTTTTAAGTAGAAAGTCCACTATATGTACTACGTGTATCTATCTATTATTTGTACTGTATATGTATATATATAGGTAGATGTAGGTACATGAAGCCTCGTGACTGATGAGATAAAGATTTGTTCCAATCCTAAACCTAAGCACAATATTCCAGATTAGACAAACATCTTAAAGAAACTGGATAAAGATTCTAAATAATCACTTCATTTTTAACATACCTCTGCTAGAAGATAAAATCTCATGTTCCTGGTTAGTATTATTGCTAACCAAAGTAAGCGTAACCGCTCCTTTATGCACTTTGCACTTCGTTTTCTTTCAACGAATTTCAATTAAAAATCTAAGAATTAATTATTTATTAGTATACACTTTGTATACTTATTTTTCACAAGAAATATTCACCTTCATGAATCACTTTCAAGTTTAAAATACTCAATTGTATGAATAAAAAAAAAATCCATATGATATTGTTATGTATATGTATAAAAAGTTCTTACAAAACTTTAACGCACAACTGCTCTAAATTCAAATCTTCGCGCTTTGACTTGCAGTATTCATATGACTTGCAATCAGAAAAATGCAGTTTTTGCGGTCATTGGCCTATTGCCCCACTTTCATTATTCTCATTATCACTGGAACTCAAGTTTTCTTCCCCTAACTGTTCTGCAAATTCGTTCTACTTTTCTTCTTGTCCTTGTTTACCCCTATTAATTATTCCATCTGTCTTAATAGTTTGCATCTCTTCCTATTCCTCATTTCTTATTTAGCTATCCGAGTTTGCGTGTTACCTACTGTCTCCTTTAATACCATCTAGTACTTAATCATACTTTAACAAACTATTTACTTTAAAACAATCACTCAATGCCTCGTATTGCATTGGAATTTGTTTTTCAGTCTTTTTTTCTCATTAAACCTAACTTAACTCTTAAATATTGCACCTAATTATCCTGATCAAGTTCTCAAGTTTGAATTTGAAACCGTCGTTATCTGACTCAGTCTTTACTTCCCTTTTTATAATGTTCACTTTTAAGTTCTGCTAATCACCACTGTGAAAGTAATCGTGATGTATGTCAAGGTACTCTGGCATTTGACATTTCTCCTTCTTTGTAATACTCGCGTAAAATAAGAATCGAGAAATGTGCCAACAATTGTTGCCCTCCAACAAAAATTAAATTTCTCAATCGTCTGTGATAAAAATGTATGTTTGAATTATAAATTACCATTAAATGGAATATATATCAAAGGCAGGGAGTATAATACATTAAGTGGTCGCTATGGAAGCGACGGAATATCAACTTCTACCTCATCGGCCGGTAAGCTTCTTGTTTTTTTTTTTTCTTTATGTGCCCAACCACATTTCTCATTCCACTATTATTTTTTTTTTTTCCTATTTTAGTTACCCCTTATGGAAAATAACCTACCTCAACACGTTCCAGGCCTACCTAATAGATAAGTGGTTGCTGTCGCTGAGATTGTTTCTTGATACTTCAATTACTTTGAATTGAATTCTATCAAAGAACCTTTCTCCAGCGACACCAAATTCCCTAGCCATTTGAAATAACCATTTTTTTTTCTTTCTTTTCAGGTGCCTATGCAGGAGAAGCTTATGGTCACCGTATAAAGTTCCAGATAGTAATTTCGCCATCCTGACGGAACATCAAATTCGGGGATAATATTCATCACATCTTTGAAATTTAGTTCAGTGTTGATGACCTTGGTTCGTGAGTTTTTTTTTTTTTTGTTCTATTTATTATGTGTTTTTTTCTTTTTGAAAGTATGGTTGAGCCTATCATGGAATTTTGATTCCATAAATAAAATAAAAAAGAGGATGAGTGCCTCTATGGATCTGTGAACGTATGGTCTTATTATTTTTTGTTGGGTCATTGAATGTTCTGTCCACAATTGGATCGCGGTTTGATCGTGTATATCTAATATGCAACCTTTTTTTCTTTGAATGTGCGTATGCACTTGGTTGTATATAATAATGTGTATCTTTACAACGGGCAGTTAGATACGAGATATGTTTTTCTTTTATTTTTATATCTGGATTCATTCGAATCCGAAGGTGGAAGCTACGGCTTTCGTAACAAACTTCTGGAAAAAATCATAGCCAAGCGGCTCCTCTGGTACGCAGAGAGAAACAACCTAACTAGTCGTAACCAAGTCGCTTTTAAATACGGTCGTGGCACAATAGATTCTCTTCTACATATCGATGAACTCGTTACTTCTGCGTTGTCCTGCAAAAACCACATTTCGATCCTCTCCTTGGACTTCGAAAAGGCCTTTGACCGCATTGGAATTCATGTTGTCCTAAAAAACTTAACCAATTGGAAAATTGGTGAGAAAATGTACAGATATGTAAAGTCCTTTTTATTAAACAGGAAATTCAGATCTAAAATAAATAATACTTATTCAAAAGTATATAGTATTGACAACGGTATTCCCCAGGGTTCGCCTCTCTCTGTGATCCTATTCATCATCGCATACGATGAAATAAGCAAACTCATTTCTAAGTTCAACAAAGTTGAACATACCCTCTACGCTGATGACCTCTATGTGATGGCTAAGTGCAATAATATACACCAAATTAAAGACATTTTCAAAGAACTCCTTATTTGCCTATCTAACTGGGGTACCACATCTGGTGCCATTATCTCGGCAAATAAAAGCAAACATTTGCACATTTGCAAAAAAACTAGCTGCACTAATTTTAACATTGAATTCCTAAATGTTCAAATACCAAATGTTAGTAAGTTAAGTATTTTAGGTATTTTATTTGACAGTAAGCTAAGCTTCAAAGAACATTGTCTAGATATTAAGAAAAAACTAGCTACCAGGCTAAATATAGTTAAATACTTATCTTCTAAATATAGTCTTGTTCACTCTAACACTCTAGTTCACATAACAAAATCCATCATTTTATCTAAAATCGATTACGGGCTGGTTGTGTATGGCAAAACAGCAAAATCAACTCTACAAATGCTCAATTCAACTTATCATGCAGCTCTGAGATATAGTCTGAGAGCATTCCGCACATCACCAGTCAAAAACTTACTCACGGAAGCAGGATGTTTACCAATCGATTCACGTAGGGACATCCTTATCTCCCGGCTTGTTCCAAAAATTTGCGAATCCTTCAATTCTCCAATCACGAGTTTAGCAAACAAGATTATTAGAAGGAAAAAAACACCGAAGTTCCCTTCAACAATATTCCAAGTCTTAGAATCATGTTCAGCCCTTGGACTTAACCCAGACCCTAAATCGTTGGCTATGGAACAATTCCCTCCTTGGCAGCTGCCCCCTGACACAATCAACACCTCGTTATCTAAATTCAAAAAAGATACCACGCCCAAAGAATTGTTCATTCAACATTATAATCAAACGATGAGCAACTTCGATGGCTCAACATGGAACATTCTCTATACGGATGGCTCGAAAAGTGAAGCTGGCACTGGATTTGCCATTGTCAACAGAGCAGGACATGTTATACACGCAGAACATATACCGGACTATTTTTCAATTTTTTCTACCGAAGCATTAGCAATTCTTAAAGCTACAGAGCTAGCAACCAATTCTGACAAAAGCACAGTCATCTGTTCCGACAGCCTCTCAACCCTCAACGCTGTTCGCAACATAAAGCATCAATCCCAAATCATAAACAAAATAAGAAACAACATTACTAAACAAAGCCTAAAGCTACAACTAATTTGGATTCCGGGTCACATAGGAATAAATGGAAATGAAAAAGCTGACATTGAAGCGAAATCAATATGCAACACAGGTGTCATTAAATCCTATCCTCCAACCAAATCAGATTTCTTAAGACTCGCAGATGCTTATTGGCGACTTAAACGCAACTATCAATGGAGTCAATATTCTCACCACTACTCCGAAATTAACCCGAAAGCTTATCCAACAATCTACCCAACAACAACAACAGCCAAAATGAATAAATGTTTTCTAAGACTTCGAATAGGCCACACAAAAATTACCCACAGTCATCTTTTTACACGGGAGAATCCGCCCAACTGCCCCCTTTGCCGTCCGGATGCTAGCCTCACAATCAAACACTTAACATCAGAATGCCCAAGAATGAATGCCATATCAACCAACCTATTTAATACTAATTTAATTTCATTATTGTCAGTTCCTTCAGAACAAAATATAAAAAAAGTTTTTAAGCTATTAGAAATAACACTCCTAGTTAATAGTATATGACCTTAAGTCTTTCTAACTCAGACTGCGGGCGGTCGGGGGTGGCGGGGATGTCTATGGGGACAGCTTTGCCCATTCTCTCGAAATGGACGGAGTTGTCCTCAGGGTAGGCTTCGCTGCTTTCGGCCGCCCCTTTGCTGTGTTTACACATACATTATTTTATAAATATTTTCTCCATTATTTACCTCTTATAATCACTTATTATGTATTCTTATAGTCCAGCTATAAGCCCTGGTAGCTATCGCTGTAAACTCTCTTTTTTATCTGTACATTTATGTACATTTAATAAATAATAATAATAATAATAATAATAATAATATGATTGATTCTTTATTGAAAGTAATATAATATAAGCTCGAACTAAATGCGACTCAACACTTCGATGACTTACCCCTTGAACAGAATGAATGTAGCTGCAGCTGGTAGCAAGAGTTGAATTTATTTTAACTTCTGCTACACCATACATTCCTTGCTACATTTACAGCTTCTCATTGTGGCACTGTATACTATTTTTGTATCTTTCTACTTCGACAGTGCTACACGCGACAACTACAGCTACACCATTCTGTTCGGCCAGTTAAACGACAATGATGCATTTCGAATGCGTCCTCTCTCCTTCTCACTCAAGGTTCAGTGTTGCCGTGGCGTCACATTACTTTATTTCTTCTGGAAACCCTACTTTGATTCAACACAAAACGAAGCAGATGGGCTTGTTTTTTTTTTAATTAGCATTTTGTTATTTCGCTTTATTTATTTAGGATTTTATTGTTAAGTTTTTTTTATTTGGGATTTAATTGTTTTTGACTCCCATTAAATTACAATTGAATACCAAATAAAAAAAGCTTAGCAGTAAAATGCCAAATAAAAAAAGCGAAACAACAAAATGCAAAAAACAAAATGCAAAATTGAACATCTTCATAAAACCTAATTTTCTTTCACCAACAGCGACAATCAGGGACTCAATTAAAATCAACCCCCATCAACGGATACACAAAAATATGTAAAAAGCCACATAGCCCAGCAAAATTAGACTTTCACTTCGAAAAAATTGGGACAAAGCTGATTTTTGGTGGAGTGACTTATTATGACGTCTTAAGCATTTCCTGAAAAGTACCCTTAATTTGGCCCGGGGCTAAATTTTTTAGGGGTGGTGAAAGGGGTTGAAGTTCAGTTTTTTTCTCTGAAACTATTGGTTCTACAAAAAAAAGTATGTTAAAATTTTGTATGTAGAATAACATCAGCTTTAATTTTTACCTTCACATTTTTTCAATAAAACCAATAGTTTAGCAGCAATTCCCAAAAAACTGAACTTCAACCCCTTTCACCCCCCCCCCCCCCCTAAAAAATTTAGCCCCGTTCCAAATTTAGGGTACTTTTCAGGAAATGCTTAGGACGTCATAATAAGCCACTCCACCAAAAATCAGCTTTGTCGCAATTTTTTCGAAGTTTGGCCATTTTTTTGTCTAATTTTCCTGGGCTCACACACAAGTACGGATATATTTTGCGATTTGCGCTGACATCGAGGAGGGATTCTGAATTCAAAATCATAAAAACATTACTTAAACCCTACTCAGCTGCAACGCAAGTGGGTATTCTGAAACATAGTACGGATTTATTTACACATATTAGATAAACGCCATGAAAATCCTACTCGTTTTTTGCGTTGTACTGAAGGAGGGTTAAAGGTTAAAAATCGAAAAAGCACTACTAAAACCCTCCTTGACGACAGCGCAACGTGTGCGTTGCTTCATAGGAGCAATTCATAATACGCGGGTGTGTTAATGTTGGAGCTGTGATAAACGATTCGAGCAACGATGTGACTAAAGCTTCCAAATTGTTTTTCCTTTAAGTGTTTATGTTGGCGCGTCGATAAAGGATTCGAGCTGCCTATTGGAAGAAGCTAAAGCTAGCTAGTAATAGCTATTACTATGAACTTAAGCAAGACAGTTCTACCTTAAGAATACAAAAAAAAAGATTACGCTAACATTTCAGATCAAGCTTAATATTTTAAGCTTTCGTTTGTTTATTCACAGGTTTCGGCTTCGAAGCTTAAGCTAAAACTGTTATTTTTGGGACCGAAAAGCAAAGCAAGGAGATTTTGACTTACCAAAACTGTTTCCTTGCTCTATATGTCTATCATGTAAAAAGAACTAGTCAAAGCTTTCAAGTCAGGGGTCCATTAATATTGATATTTTTGTAGCTTTAATTAGGTATATTCTAGCGAAAAAGCAATTTTTAATCACACACATTGGAGCTTAAGCTGGAAAAACAAGCTAACGTTGTATAAATTTAGATTTGGCTAGTTTAAAATAGCTATTACTAGAAGACATCTTTAGTTGCTTAAACTTGTTTTTAATCACACAAAACCTAGCTTTAACTTAAAAATCCAAGTTTTAGCTTAAGCTATTTATTTATTCATAAGACATAATATCGTAATAACCCCTCACCCCTCTCAAAGGCTGAAAACAAATCTACCAGATTTTGGTATTCCATATCACGATACAAGTACCTATAATCCCTCATACTTCGACTTTGGTTATACATACACACTCAAAATTTGCTGTCGGCTCTTATAGACTGTAGGTATACCTACATAGAATTTGTATTAAAAAAACATCTTAATATAAAGTAAAAATGTGTACAACATGTCATCTCATCGGCTAACTCCACAATTTCCTGATATTTCATTGTAGTCTGAGCCGACAGCAAATTTTGGGAGTGGATATTATAACCAACATCTGAGTAAGAGGGTTTACATGTATAAAAATCGAGATATCGAATACCAAAGTCTGGCAGGTTTTTCTCTTTCTCAGAAGGGGTGGGGGTTAAAAAGAGCTTTTCCTAAGCATAAACATTTTAAACTTTTCGGTACGATTAATAGAATTAAAGATACACACCCCTGTTCTGTTATCCGATCGGAATCAAATCCGTTTACGAAAATGATTTCCGTAAGGATTCAAAAATCATGTTCTGAATTTAGTAAAAATTCACTTCCGCAAAAGTCGATATTCAAACCTATTTTTTTTTTTTGAAATTCGTAAAACGAAAACTCTAAACGTCAAAAAAAATCTGTATAAATAAAGTAAATTTAAAAATAACATCAAAAATGTATTTGATATTGTGGTCCGTGGCTTTTTAGTGAAAATCTAGTGGTGTGTCTGCCCGTATTTGCAACAAAAAATAAGTTTTTTAAATTATTTAAATTCAAGAAAAAAATTAATTTCAAATTAATTAAAAATGTCAAGCTAGTTTTCAATTCACCTGAAAATCAAAACACACTCATTCCGAAAGTATTGAAAACGAAAGGAATTTCAAAACACCGAGAGTTTGAAAACGAAAGGATTTTTTAAGTAATCGGAATTCAGAACAGGGGTGATAACAATTTTAGGCGAACCTTATCATCTTTTGGAGATTTTATGCAGAACAAAAATCAACAAAATTAAAAAGGTCAAAAAGGTTTGCTTAATTAGCTTAAATCATGGGTTCTACTCATGGGATCATCAAGATAAAAGTATTTAAGAGTGTTCCGAACTGAACAAAACCAGTCATTTGCTGATTTTAATTTTTTTTTTTTGCATATACATAGGTACCTTTTTTCACTTTTATCATATACTTTGTTTGATTAAACCTTGTATTTTTACTCATTGGTCACAAGTATGGGTATTATTGTACTAAAAAAACATTTTGTAAAAGTAACTGATTTTAACTTTCAAAATTACATTATTTTTCTGTCAAAAATTTTAATATCAAGTGATACAATTATGATAATATAATTAATGAAAATCGTCAAAAATAAAGTGAATTTATATCCACTAAAAAAAAATTGACTGTCAAAAATGCATTTTTTCAAAATTTAATTTTGTATTATTAAAATTTTTATTAGGTACAGTGGAATTTTTAATATGGGACATTTTTTTTGCAAAAAATGCTATGGTGTAAGCTACATTTGCTTTGAAAAACAGCCATTTTCGCCATTTTCTTGTTTTCTTAGAGGCTTTTACCAAAAACTGGAGCACAAAATTAAACTTTTTTTCCAATGATGTCCTTGAAAACAAGTTTATCTGTCCATAGACACCTTAATCGTTTTGATCGGACAAGTACACGCTTCACAATCATTTTCATGAAATTCTCAATTTCAGTCCGGAACACTCCTAACTAAAAGTTGCATCCAGGAATGGATTCAAATCAATAAACATAGCAAAACTTACTTTGATAATTATTGCTATTGGTAAATCAATATGACCATTTTGTTGGCCTTTAAGCAATGGAAGAACAAGGTTTCCTAAATGGTTTAAGTTTTCATGTTGATGTTGTTGGAAGATCTTATTTCCTAAAGAGAAAACCAAATTAAAAATTCAATGAATAACAAGGTTAAACAGAAAACTTACCAGTTTGGAAAGAGTTCATATTTTTCGTTCAGAAGGAATGTCAGACAATTTTATTCTTAGCTTGGATGGATGAATAATGAGTGTTTTGTTTTGCTTCATGTTTGGTGCCGGCTTCCACTTCCACCTTTTCAATAGTTTTTCTCGCAGCTGGTAGACTTTTTGCCCGAGGGTCTTATCAATTCTTTTAAGTAGGCTACACACTGTCATTTCTTAAATGACATTCCAAAACTGTCATTTCCAGTCATACCCACGAAAAATTTTGATCTTCATCATTTCCTTCATCATTTACATCTACACACTATCGTTTTTTGCATCATTCCAGCTCAAATGATGTGAAAAAATGACAGTGTGTAGCCTACTTTATGTGTAGAAGAAATGGTTTTACAAACTGTAGATTACTATAACGAACTGTTCAAATATTAATATATTCAATTTTTGTATAAATACCATTGTATATCCACTCTAGTATTCTCATGAAACACGATTTTGTAGGTTGACATTTGGTCGATAGGTTCGCTGTGATCGCATAACCGAGATCCCTTAACAAAAATAAGGATTACATTTGGACGCATAAATGGCCACGAGCTTTTTTTCTTCATACTATAGAATTTATATACAATGTAAATACTGAGAAATTGCAAAAATGCAATACTGACTGCCTGCAATTACAAAACAAAAAAAAAGATCAAAAACCTAACATACAGACACACAAAAACAAAAAAAAACATCCTCGCGTTGGGACATCTCGTCTTGTCGGCAATTTCATGGCCCGATATTTCCAGTACGATTTTTCCCAAAATCGAGTGAAATGTTTAGTCGGTATGTCGGCATTTACACCACCCGATTTTTCCAGTACGATTTTTCAAAAAATCGGGTGAAATGTTTACATGAAACGATATGAAACGATCTTTCCAGTCAGATTTGTGTCCTGTCCTCTTCATACTTTATTGCTGTCTCTTTCATTTTGCATTCAGAGGTAGATGGCATAGTCGGCATTTACACCACCCGATTTTTCCTCACACGATCTATTGTTCATGGGTGAAGGGAGTAGAAAGTGAGGGGTTAGGACCAAATCGTCCGTTCCTGGCAAACTCACACGATTTTTCCAGTATGTTTGCGTTCTCTTTTATACTTTTCCCAGAGTCTTCTGTGTACAGCGTTGCCACTAATCGGAGAATTTTCCGAAGCTGATCCAAAAAGAAAATGCAGTAACTAGATTTATTTTTTTTCGCAGTAGATATGCATTTCCAAATTTATATTTGTATTTTCGAAGAAGAAATTAATAATACATATAAGTGATTGAAAATACATACATAGTTTGCTACACAGCACATATGCAAGGCACTTAAAGGTTGGGTTTCAGGAGAAAAAACAACAACAATGATGATGAAATTATTTGTGGGTCTAATTTTGTTGAACTAAATTTTTTTTTCGTAAAGCTAAGTATACAGTTCTTTTGAGTAAAAAAATTCTTCGTGGTGAGAAAAAAATATTTTCGACAAAGAAAAAATGTCCGTGGTGTAAGCATTTTTTTTTATTCGTCCGTCAGTTTACAGTTCCAAAAAAAAAAATCTCAATGAGACTGATCTATGAAAAAGCAAATACAAATGCCAAAACGCATTATTTTTTTCGGAAAAAGAATGTCAGTGACATTGTTTTGTACGAAAAAATTTCGTGGTGAATATAAAATTTGTTTTCTTTGGGTAGTTCACAGTTCGATAAAAAAATTTAAACGTAAAAATTTGTTTTCACAAAAAGTGCTCCCATAAGAAATACATGTAGTTTTTTTTCGTCAAGGAACTGTATACTTAGCTTAAAACCAAAAAGTATTTGATTGCCAGTAGATGTGTTTTACGAAAAAAAAAATGCAGTAGGCAACGCTGGTCCTAATATGCCATCTTCCTCTGAATGCAAAATGAAAGAGACAGCAATAAAGTTTGAAGAGGACAGGAATAGAAATCTGACTGGAAAAATCGTTTCATATCGTTTCATGTAAACATTTCACATGATTTTGGGAAAAATCGTACTGGAAAAATCGGGTACTGTAAAGGCCTGGTCAAACAGAGCGCGGTCCGGCGATCTTTGTAAAAATTTACAAAGAAAATTTGACCGTCGCGTTCTTTCTCTCCCAGTAAAGTATTGACCGTCCCGTCGGATCGCGCTCTGTTTGACCAAGCCTTAAATGCCGACTATGAACAAAAGATCGTCTGAGGAAAAATCGAGTGGTGTAAATGCCGACTAAACATTTCACACGATTTTGGGAAAAATCGTACTGGAAAAATCCGGTTGTTCTTATCATTTCAATATCAAAATTATGCCGGATTTACACGATTGGAAAACTGGCAGTATAATGACAAAAACAACAACAAAAGAATGGACAATTTCATTCTTTTTGACATTATAGTGGCAGCTTTCCAGTCGTGTAAATCCGGCATTAGTGCGTTGCTCGAGGCGCTTTTTGTATGAGAATAAGGGCCAGTTTGTTCACAGTGGGTTAAAGCAGCAATTAGATTATCACTGATTCTGTTTAACCCATAGTTATGAATCTGTGATAATCAGAGAGTGTTTGTTCACTCAATTTTCAGTTTGATTAATAAATCATAGTTTTTCCAATAATCTTTCCATTTTCCAGTCTATCTGTCATCAATTGTCAGACATATTCCGTCATTAACTTATTTCAGTGTGAGTGAGCTTTCGAAAAAAACATTTTTTGTGCAAAAAAAACACGGAAAATCAGTGCTTGAAATATAATGTTGTGTTCAATTTAAGATTATTTCCTGTTAAATTACTATACAGAATAGCTACACACGTGAAATTTGTATTTATTTTAATGCGGCTAATTGATTTTTTTTTTCCAAATATATAGTTGAAGTGTGTAGGTAGTGCTGGCATTTTGTGAAACCTAGTGATGGGATTTTCTCCCAGTTGTAGTTTTTCTATGCATATTTTATATTAGGCCTTGCAAAAAAGCACTTTATTTTTCGATAGTAAATAAAATAACTACAATTTGTAGTAAAATCTGTACAAATTGTTTATTTTTTTCTTGCAAGATGGACGATGCTTGGTTTCTCTTCATTCATGTTCTTTGTTCGAAGGAATTTAATAGATTTTGTTTCTCTTTTTTATACCTACGCTTAGGAAAACCAATGATGAACAAACGAAATTCCAGAAAATCTTTGATTTAATCATGCTAATCAGACAGAATCGGCGAATTAGTGATTTCTCCAATTAAGTGCTCAAATCATGGATTCTCTGTTTAAAATTTTGCTGAACAAACGCATTCAAAGATAACCAACTGGAATAATCATTGATTTAAGTTGACAAGGTGTGAACAAACTGGCCCTAAGAATAAATCTTTCAATTTATCTGTTATAAAATATAGTTGTTAACTACGCCACTGTCCATAAACAACTTAACCACATTTATCCTCCGAATCGAACAGTACAGAAACGAAGATACAAAAATAGATACAGATAGAGACGACAACACAATGAGACTTGCAACAAATATATTAGTAATTGAGAGATGACTGAGAAGATAGCTGCGAATTAAAACGAGTCCTATTGTATTTTTTTAACTTTTCATATTAATTACCTTTTACTTTATTATATTAAATAAATTAAATAAGTTCATAAACTAAATTGAGTTCGGTTTTTCTTGACTTATAAACAGAAGATTACATTCAGAAGCGGGATTGAATGCACATTGCCTTTAGATTTTGTGTGATTGCGTCATCCTATAACGAGAAATAAAAAGACATCAGAGTCTCGAAGCAAAAATGGACGCCGAAGGTTTGGTTAAATTGCTTGTTGAAGCGTTAAAAGCAAACACCCCGCAGGGAGCAGATCAATCAAACGATGTTAAATACCAAATCATGCCAGATTTTAACAAATCCATTAGAAATTTTAATGGAAAGGAAAATGATTGTGAGGCGCGCGATTGGTTACATTCTGTGAATGCGGTGGCTGATCTCAACAGGTGGTCGGATGAGTTTCGTCTGGAGTGCGTTAGATTTCATTTGGTTGGAGCTGCTAAGAGCTGGTACAATTCCTTAACAATATCCACTTGGATTGCATTTAAGTCGGAGTTCCAGAAAACTTTTACGAGTCCTTTGGATACAGCAGACAGATGGAGGATGCTACTAGAGCGCAAACAGCGAAAGGGTGAAGACATTATTGATTATTTCTTTGAGAAAATGCGAATGTGTAATGATCTCAAACTGAGTTTCACAGAGATCAAAACACAAATCATCGATGGAATCATGTCGAGAGACCTGAAACAATTTCTGTTGTGTCGTACACATGCTGATACTAACGAAGTTGTTAGAGACATAAAAAACTATTCACAAATAATGGGAACTTCAGTTATGGATCCTGTTCCAGTGAGGAGAACTGGCGCTGAGTATAAAAGTCATGCTTTAGTTTTGGAGAAGTGTCCAATTTGCAAAGTTGCTGGACACAAAGAGGAATTCTGTACTAAAGGTAAGCCAAAAGATGAAATTAAATGCTTTAGATGCCTTACTCCTGGCCATTATAAAAGTGAGAGCAAAGTGCAGATAAAATGCATTCGTTGTGGCAAGCCAGGGCACATGATTAAAAATTGTCCAGAGAACAAAACAGATTTTCGTACATCGAGCGCAACAGCCAGTGTCGGCAAGAATGAATCAGCTTATAGAGTTACATGTGTGAATTCATCTGAGGGTCCGTCTAAAGATTTAAAATACTATCAAACTGCGAAGTTGAACGGACATGAGGTGAAAGCGTATATTGATAATGGAAGCAAATGTGTTATGCTCAGAAATTCTTTTGCAAGCCAATTTAACATTCCATATGAAAAGACATCAGACACTATTTGTGGTTTCGGCAAGGGCAAAATTTCGTCATTGGGAGTGTTTGAGGCTAGCCTTGAAGTCGACCAACCAGAGGCAAAGGTGAAAGTTCATGTCGTCCCAGATGAATTTCTTCAGATTCCGCTTTTAATTGGACAGCCTTTCACTGAAAATGAATATATTACCATTGTGAAGCGAGGAAACAACATTCGAGTTTTTGAAGAGCGACAGATCGAGGACGAGGAGTGTTTTAAGGACTTGGTAGTACCACCTTTACCAAAGCAGGAAGTTAAATTATGGGCAAAAGAAGAGACAGTCATCCCAGCGGGCTACATTGGTTTTATAACTGCATGTGCTGACGACATGGAGCCAGAGTCAGATATTTTCATCGATGGAGGTGCAAATCGTGGAGGTTCTTTAATTCCGAGTTGCGTTGTGAGCATTAAAGATGAGGTAAACATTCCAGTTGTTAACATGAGTTCAAAGGAGATCGTTTTTAAGAAAGGAGTTACTCTGGCACGAGGAAAGCCATGCGTTGAAGATTCAAGTATCTGTGAGAAAGATGTCGAAACTCCAGAAAAATGTGAGTACACTGTTCTTTTATCAGCTGTAGAGATGTCGTTTTTAGAAACTATTGACATAAATCCTGAAATTTCTACGAGTATAAGAGAAAAATTAATAAATATTTTGAAAGACTACCGAGATTGTTTTGCTTTAAATATGACAGAGTTGGGTTGTACAAAAGAAGTAGAGTTTGAGATAGAGCTAAATTCAGATGTTCCGGTAGTGTATCGTCCTTATAGGTTGAGTCATAGCGAAAGAGAATTTTTGAGAGGAGAGATTGAGGAAATGAAGGCTGCTGGAATAATCCAAGATTCAGTATCTAACTACTCGAGCCCAATACTAATTGTCACAAAGAAGAATAGTAGTAAGCGTGTTTGTATTGACTACCGTGCGCTCAATAAGCTGACCAAAAAGACGAGTAATTTGGATAAAGCTGAAAAACAAATTCATCAAGAGTACGAGTTGAGTGATGGTCGAGTTTTCAAAAAAGAAGACGACAAGCTAAAATGGTATGTTCCAAAAAGTGCAAGAAGTCAAATTGTTATGAATTGCCACAATAATTTTGGTCATGTTGCGTTTGACAAAACAATTGCGAAGATAAGAGAGAAGTACTGGTTTCCGAGAATGCGAAGGTATGTTAAAGGTTTTATTGGCTCTTGTATCGAGTGTCTTTATCATAAACAGCCAGGTGGTAAAAAACAAGGGTTTCTTCATTCAATCGACAAGATTGGGTTACCATTTCATACTTTACATGCGGACCATCTTGGTCCATTTATTCGAAGTTCCAGAGGCAACCAGTATATTTTGGCAATCATAGATGGGTTCACCAAATTTTGTGTGTTGAGAGCTGTACGAGATGTGAAAGCACATACCACTGTTAAAGTTTTTGAAGATGTGATTACCACATTTGGAGCGCCAACACGTATCATTACTGATCAGGGTACTTCTTTTACTGGGAGAGTCTTCGAGAAAATGTGCAACGAAAAGAATATCATACACATAAAAAATGCAACAGCCACACCAAGAGCTAATGGCCAAATTGAGAGATTGAACCGCAGTATTACACCTATGCTAGCGACTTTGAGTAAAAAAACTGATGGCTCCGATTGGGATCAATTTGTGCAAGTTGTACAGTGGAGTTTAAATAACACGATACACGCAACTTTAAAGAAGACGCCGTTTGAGGTCTTATTCAATTATGATCCGAGAAGTATTGACGGAAATCTTATCGATGACGAGTTCAACAAGGGACAAATATCTAAAAATATTCAAGACGTTCGAGCAAATTTGAGTGAGGTTATTAAAGAGAATCAAGCGTATCAGCAGAAACTATATAACCGCAAGAGGTGCGAAGCAAATAAGTACCTACCTGGAGATTTTGTTATGGTTAAACGAGCTTATGGTGCTACTGGAGATTCCCAGAAGTTGCTGCCTAAATATAAGGGTCCATACGTCGTAACTGAAGTTTTACCAGGAGACCGATACCGAGTTCAAGATGTTCCTGAAATGCAGAGGTCACAAAGATTCTATGATGGTATAGCTGCAGTAGATGACATGAAAAGAGTACCAACAGACAATGCACAGTCTAGTGATGAAGAAAGTGTTAAATCCGACGTGTTAAATCAGATAACATCAGCAGAGGGGCGACCGACCAGAATTCGAAAAAGACCAATCCGTTTTGCTGACTTCGAGATAGATTAATCGAGGGCGATTGTTAATTAGAATGGCCGAATGTTAACTACGCCACTGTCCATAAACAACTTAACCACATTTATCCTCCGAATCGAACAGTACAGAAACGAAGATACAAAAATAGATACAGATAGAGACGACAACACAATGAGATTTGCAACAAATATATTAGTAATTGAGAGATGACTGAGAAGATAGCTGCGAATTAAAACGAGTCCTATTGTATTTTTTTAACTTTTCATATTAATTACCTTTTACTTTATTATATTAAATAAATTAAATAAGTTCATAAACTAAATTGAGTTCGGTTTTTCTTGACTTATAAACAGAAGATTACATAGTGAATTAAAATTAAATTTTATAAAAACAGGGTCGGGGTGTGGCGTGCCAAAATAAATGTGAAAAATTATATGAACCATCTAATTTCTTACAATCAAAATCTCATCTCAAAATGTTGGAAAGTGAGTTTTTAGAGTTAGCCGCCATGGCTGTTAATACGCTTGATAGGCTTCCCAGAATTATGCCTGTCAGCTATAATATGTCAACATTTTTCAATAACCAAAATCGCAAGCCCATAGCCAGCATCCCAAAAACAGAGAAAACGGCCGATGAAGTAAGGGCATCTGTTAAGCAACTTCTTATTGAGGGAAAAGCTGAATCTCCAGTTATTATTCGATATTTATACGATCAACTGCGACTGTTGAAGGAGACATGTGAGAAAGAATGGATCTCATATGGAACCCAAATTGCAGGCCCTCTGGAATCGATAAGCCCACTGAATATTTTGCAATGTTTAGAAAACGGAGTGGCCTTGGATCTACCGAAAGGAAGTACAGCGAACGCCGATGATGACAAATGGATGCTTGTATATATTGTTGCTGTCTACCAAGCCAGTAGAATCAGAGTCAATTCAAATTCATATCGCAATAAAGTGCTAAGTCCCATCAACAATCACTTCACTCCGCCGTCAGGATTAAATATTTCTCTGAAATCTATTCCAAACAGTTACAAACAATGGATTTCTGATCCCAATTTCTGCAAATTGATTGCCGCATTGGACATGTTTTTGTTCAAATTCCCGGGATCAAATTGGGCACACTTAAGGGCTGCAACCAGCGTGTCAAGATATAAGGATTGCGCAGGGCTACTCGCATGGCAACATATCTTGCGCATTTTAGGAATCGATCACGATAATTTCTCTGAATGGTTGTGGGACAGAAAATTAAAAGTTGACTTCGAAAGGATGTTTAAACAGTCTGAGGAGTATGGAATTGAAAACTCTTACTTCCCGTATCAATCCGATTTGGGTCTAGTAAAAATAACGGCATATTCCGCATCTGAAAACTGTGGAATTCACTTTTTCTGTCATGCTATTGGAGCTATGTTGGGGGATGATAGATCCAAAAACTCCCATTATCTATTAAAGAATACTGTTAGTGTCTCTAATATTATTACCAATGTCAAAATTGCTTCTTACGTGTTGGATAACAACAAAGCTGAAATAGGAGTTGCAGAGGACGGAGAGGAACCAAGTTCGCGAGATCCCAACTTTGGTTAACCTATATGAAACGCAGACAATATGAGCCAACGGAGAGAATGAAGCAAGTTCTAAAAGCACAAGTTGCTCGAATATCTAACCCTCGAGAAGGAACTATTGGAAGAATGATCAAGGAAAAATTCGATATCTAACCCTGCAATTTTGTATTCTACCTACCAACAAATTTACTTTATGATTTGATTAATTAAATGTTTATCTACTTTTGCAATTTTTTCAAACTCGTGCGCTTGCTTGTACAAATATCGCTCATTGGGGTTGCTACCAGTGATGATACATGGAAACAAGAAAAGTACCTACGGCATATACAAAAATCCCTACTTTTACCCTACACCAACAAAACGCACAAAATAACCACTAAATGAAAAAGATTGAGATATCGTAACTTTTATCATTGTATATCCAATCTATAGTATTCTCATGAAACACGATTTTGTAGGTAGACATTTGGTCGATAGGTTCGCTGTGATCGCCTTACCGAGATCCCTTGACAAAAATTAGTATTACTATTACATTTGGACGCATAGATGGCCACGAGCTTTTTTCTTCATGAGAATACTATAGAATTTATATACAATGCTTTTATATAGTTTTTAACTCAATAGATTTTGTCTACTTCCTATAAATGACATTTTCATTTTTTCATATTTGAAGTGAAGAGTGTTGTTTCCTGCTTGTATATTTTATGGCACCGTACATATCGTTATATCCCCTAAAGAATTTTTCGCTGGATGTTTGTATAAATGTCATGCTGCATTTTAAACATGTTTTGTTACATATAAAATCTTAATATACAAAAATGGTAAGAAATATATTCTACACAAAAAATGTCGTAACTTCATACATACCTATATTTTTGCTCAGACGAACAAGAGGCGAGGTAAATTGCGTTAAAACCATTTTAAACTTTAAAATTTTGAGTGTTTCCACAGTTACTTTTATTACATGAAAGAGGTGTGAAAAATATCTGTAGGTAAAAACTTAACTTTAAAACTGTAGTACCTCGTGGCTTGATGGTTAGTGCGTAGGACTGTCATGCCGAAGGTGTGGGTTCGATTCCCAGCCGTGCCATCTAAAAACAGAAATGTTTTATTCGAGGTACTGCCTCTTGCGAGGAACTGACAAATCCTCCAAGAGTATACTTGTCATGAAAAAGTGCTTCTCATTTAGCCGTTCGGACTCGGCAAAAAACTGTAGGTCCCCTCCATTCCTGCCAACAAACACGCACACAGGAATGGTTGTGAGTTGTAAGTCACTAGGCCCTGGTTCTCCATGAGCTGTTGCGCCACCCAATTTATTTATTTATATAAAAACTTTATAAAATATTGTAACCTACCTATGACTCTAAAAATAAAAATATTACTCTACTGCCAATAGGAGTCAGAACGTATGTACATATGTACCTATGTACTTTTTTTGTTATTAAATTTAAGGTGTGGTAAGATTTTTAGAAAGAAATATATTTTGGTACCTATATGAACTTCTGCTGTGTGTGAAGTTATAAAAATTATTTAGTAATACAATTCAGAAAATACATACGCTTCATAGAATAATCTTATAGTTGAAAAATCCGTCCTTTTTTCCCTACAGTGGGATTTTTCCCTACGTGAACCATCACTGGTTGCTACTAAAAACTTGATGATTTTGGCCGAAGTATGACGTTTTTTAGCACCAAACATCGATATATATTAGGCGAGTTCGGGAAAATGAGATCTCAGAGCCCTCAGCAATCTCAGTCTCGTGAACAGGGGTGGAATCGGCTAAGCTGATTGTCGTTTTGACGATAGCTATCTACATATCGTCAGCCGAGAATTACAAGGTCGTATGTGATAAACATATACATTTGAGATACAGCGAAAACAAAAAAATGAGACTTTTTTAGTGTATCTAGAGTTAGTTTTGTTTTGGTTTTTTTAGCTAAATATGCCTGAACCCATAAGCATAACTGAAATTACACCAAAAAAAAATTAAATTTTATCCACAAATTAAATAATGAGCATTTTTGAAATCCACATACGACTTTGTAACTAAATTTTGTTTAGTTCAAAGACGTATGTTAGACATACGCCTTTGAACTAAAATTTATCTTAGAAAAAAGAAAAATTAAAAGGTAGTTACAACTGCAATTTCTGAAATATGAATTAAAAATCAAATGGTAAAAGAAAATGTTTGAAAAGTCACATAATAAAACACATTTTTAGTTAATTTTTTAGCATTTTTTTATTGATTTATTTTTTTTTAACATAGCAACAATGTCGACTTTTTTTTGTTGATCAACTTGCGCTGGACGGTCAAATTCAATCTCGTTTTCCATTATTGTTTGCTACATTGTTATTAAATTGAGTTCTTCGTAAATAATTTACTGGGCTTAAGACTTACCTTCTTAATTTTTAATTTAATTTGATTTTTATATATTTCTTAAAGCAAAATTTACTTGATTTTTGGGCAGCAAAAAACAAACTTTTAACACCAAAACGGGCTTCAAATGAGATAGCAAAAAGGTTGAAATGCTTTCGCTAGCCTCTAACAGTGATGAGATAGAACTATTCTTCTAATTTTGATTTCTTTTGCAGAGTTACCTACAACTTTGTTTCAATTTTCGAGTAGGTATTGCGATTACAAAGTTGTATGTGCAACATACGACCTTGAACTAAGAAGTGAGTGAAATTTTCACATACGACCTTGATTTTATGGCTTTTTCTGCCTCAATTTAAATGTTGGCATATTTTAAGTGATGCAAAACGTTTCTTACTTGATATCTGAACAGTTTTGCATCAAAACCTCGATTTTGATATTTTTCGAGATACGACCTTGTAATTCTCGGCTGACGATATGTATATCATAACTATAGAGAAATATAGAGAGAGCAATGGTAAAAACGACAATCATTTATTTTAACGATCGCTTTGGTCTTACGCGATACGAGCCCAGGATTACTCAGAAATTTTGCTGTCAAATAACTGGGGAAATAAAATATTGGATTCACTTGCTCAGTTTTTGATACTGAGCCGTCGGAGATCTCATTTTCCTAAACATGCCTATTATATTGTCAATTTGAAGAGCACATTATTTGTTGAACTAAAATCGTTTTTTCTAATACGAAATTTGATCGCATTTATCTCGAATCAACAAATTTTCGGTTATAATACGGTCTTGCAGCAAATTGATAAAATATTATGTACAGTGCTGAGCTGACAAAAACATTCTTCACTATTTGATCAGCTTAAACATTTTTTCTTTTTTTGTAAAACGTGCAAAAAAGTAAAAGCTTCTATTATTTATTTTTATTTTTATTTTAAAATTAACGAATTACACAATTAAGAAAAAAAAATCACTAGGTATCCACCAAAAAATAATCAAAGGACCCTATTATGACTTACGATTCACGGAGTCGAACGTACGACTCAACTCGAACATTCGATATTTTAAAAATAAAAATGCGATTTTGTTCAGAGTTTCAAAGAATTTAAGTTCGACATCGACGATTGACGTCTGGAGGCAGTACTCTACCGGGCAAAACTTGCAACAGGATAACTACATAAGATGTCAAAATTTGTTGTAAATCGTATGTGATTTGTGAAGTGTTTTTCCGAAATTATTTATTAAAAGAAGAAAAACTATTCTAATAAATATAAAAACTATATTTTTATTAAATAATAAAGTAAAACTTGCAATTACACATAAATTTGTGCTGAAAATCGAACCAAGTGTTTCCTAAAGTATAACCAAAGTGAAAACGATTTCGAAGGTGCTCTCGCCCGTAAATTGTACGTGTTTATTTAATAATTTAGGAATATTTAACGATTATTCCTCCTTGGTGATCGTGTCATTCCTAAGATTCTGGCCAACATAGAATTCAACATCTGGATTGAGTGCACGAATTTCACCGGCTTTTAAGTAATCGGTTGGGATTGTCCGTTGAATATTTTATTGCTTTTGGAAGGTCTAGGCCAATTGTTTCCTTAACTGTTACTCAATGATGTGGCAATTGAGAGCAGCTTCAACACATCATCCACCAGCGACAACTTTTTTGATTTCCAACACCTTACAACGCACATCGCACTTAAATCTTTCCATTTTGTCGCAGTTGAAATAATTTGGACCCCAGAGAATAATTTCAGGAGCAGCTACCGCTGTTGTACACTTGATTAAAATAAGAAGAATTTGTAAATATATTTTTGTTTTATGGTGGATTTACATGTATCTTGATTTGGAATCTTGAAAAAGAAAGGGATGTCAAATATAAAATTTTTATTTGTTGGGTAGAGAGGGAAGACCAAAACGCAGAGCATCTTGATAATATCAAGATTATAGTAAAACATAGAAATCAAGATCAAGATTATAGGAAAGACGAACATGTTCATCTTGATTATAGCATCTTCATCTGTATTTGTGTGTACATGTTCATGTTGCGTATGTGGGCATATTTTACTATAATTTCTTGGCACGACTTAAAAAAAAAAGCTGTCAAATAATTGAACAGTCAAATATGAAAGAAAAAAAAAACTTTCTTTCATTGCCGCATAATGTCAGTTGATGCTTAACCTTTGTTTTTTATATTTTCGTTCTGTGAAATTATTAAATACAAAAATGAGTTTTACAAACAAATTATGTGCCCAGCATTCAGGATGTATGTTTAAAAAACATTGGTTGATGTGCGTGATACGGGAGCAGCATCAGAATTAGCAAAGTTAGGAATCGCTGTAACATATCCCAACCATGTTCTCAAAGAACAGGGACCAAAAATAAAGTGAAAAATTAATTTGATAAAATGAATTCAAATCTCAAGAATTTTACATTTTTCAGGCATGAAATGTTACTTTTCGCTGAACCCCGAGTTACTGACGTAGTTAAAGATATAATCCATCCCAATTGGCATGCAAAACAATGTCACGTCTTCGGCGACCCAAATGTACTGCTGGAAGGTGTTGCACAAGCCCAAGTTCTAACCAAAACAGTTAAATCAATGAACTTCCCAAAAATATCGAAGAAACAATCGGCAAAATGCAATTGAAAAGCAATGTGGACAAAAACATTCAGAATTCAATTATGGCTTCGCATGTCTTCGATGCAAGTGAAATTGCCAAAAATTAAAATTCTTGAATTACCTGCTTTTAATCTGCCAAGAGAGTAAGGAATCTCACACAACAGGAGAAGATAAATATATTTTTTTATTTTTATTTGTATTTAATTTAAAAACAATTATAATACTTTATACACTTTACATTCTAGTTGTGGGTTTAAGTATATGTATAATGTTTGGCTTAGGATAGTATTGTTGCTTCTTCATAGAAGTCTGGTTCATCTTCATCTGCATTTGCTTCACTTCCATCCAAAGCTTTCATCTGCTCCGCAGTATATAATGCTGCTAATTTCTGCCGCAAAGGAACCAATATTATTAAGAAAAATGGAAAAGCTAAAGAGATTTTGGAAGATTTAACTGCCCAAAGAACAGCCAAAGGAGTACTTGAACGGTTGTGAACATATGCATCTTCCAAGTTGGAACTCGTTTAACATAGATTGTAGGTGGGTAATGTTTCACAGGCATGAAATACAATCTCACCCTATCAAAGAACTGAACACCATTCATCGATGCTATACCCACATACAAGAAAACCCAAAAAGTACAGCCATAGGAATGAGCCTAAGGAGTGGAGCCATCGTTACAGATAAGTCAACCATTAAAGCAACACAAAAGCCAGAAATTCTTTGTTCTTTGACATCAATGATGCGAGGCGATTCACCAGGTGCGTGAGTTCTGGACATCACAGTCAAAGAAGAAACATGAGCAACCGAACGCACTGTAGCCGAAAATTTCCTGTGTGAATCTAGTGAATAGCCTCACATAGACTCTTTCTTCGAAAGCCGAAACCGTCAAGGCAATTATGGCCAGCCAGATACCAATGTACGCCCTTTTTGTGGCTTTTCTTCTTAACTTGGGGGAGATACAACAACTCTTTTTTTTGCAAACTGTACGTGTTTTTCATCACCTGAATCCGATATTATGACCATGTTCAGCACGTAGTATCGCACTAAAGGACAATCTTCTGGAATATAATAATTTTGTATTGTAATAGTGCAACTTGGTTCCGTACTATCATTCTCCGAATCTTCTCCAACTATAAATTCTGGACCACTCTTTTTCCACTGTTGTTTCTGTTTGAAGGGTCCAACTGCGGACTTTGGTTCATTTGCATCTCGAAACGATGATACATCAAATTTTTCTTTTAGATTATTGGAACTGGCGAAGACCTTTTCCATTTCCGTATCCAGGAGGACCAAATCTGGGTCTTCATATCCTCCTGCCTTCTTCGTGTTGAATCCTAAGAAGGAAAGTTTCCTTCTATTGTTATCGTATAGCGGTGGGCCACTCATTTTGACTGGTGGCCTGGGATTTTGTTGTTAAATAATTTATTCTATTTTTTTTTTATTTTTATTCAACTCTTGAAATCAAAAGTTTATTTATATTGAAATGGCTATGGTATTCGTCTTTGAACAGTCTAGGCATACGGATTATGGTCCTATTTCTGGTGTTTCTGGTGAAATCAAGATTTTTGATTTTAAGTGCGAACTATGAGCAGTGTTGGCGCCTTTTAATATATTCAGCGTTTTTTTTTTCAACTCTTTGGTGTTCCGATTGTTGAATATATTTACACCTGGCTAAGTTTCACAAAAAAAGTAGATAGGTTTTTTTTTCTCAGTACACAAACAATTTCAATTTTCTTTTAAATTCTTAGCGAAACAAAAACGTATTTCAAAAACCTATATAAAGAAAGGGAAATCACAAATTCCAAATTGTGTCATTCACGGCTCATTTAAACGGAAAAACTTTTCATGCAGCTTTTTAAAGCACCAAATGCAGATAATACAGAAAGGTTTCGGCGTATAACTTTTGAACGGTTTTGGCCACGAAGATGGTTATTACTTATTACCTTTTTGGAATCTACATTACGTTGTTGCAATAACAGTATTGATTTCAAGACAGTAATAAAAAAAAATTGGTCTTGATATCAATGTAAGTGTTTTAATAGAAAACTGAAGATAACTCAAAAAGATTTCAGTTGGTAACTTTAGAATGGTTTATGCTGGGTGATATCTTTTTGGAATCTGTATTCGATTGTTTCAGCTGGTCGGATTAGAGATCTTTTTATATTCGTTTTTCTCTGATACATTTTGAACTTTCTTACAGGTATCTTTCGAATATGAAAAAAGACAACAAAGATTATTTGTTGAAGATTACACACATCCGTACACATATGTACAGAGGACCCTTTTCAACTTAAACACAACGTTACCAAAGCATTTTTTACTGTCTTTGGATGCAATTGGGGATGCTGCAACTCCACAAGGACAGTCTTTAGAAATAGCCGTAGCATTTTTTACATTTTTGTTTATGTACGGATCATTCAATAAAATATTAAAATAAAGTAAGAAAGTATAATTTCATTGTTTAATTTCGTGCAATTAATGAAACATACAAATTAAATAAAAATACTAAAAGTTTAAACTGTAAGCCTCCGATATATATATATATATATGTATATATATATATATATATATATATATATATATATATATATATACAGTAGGGAGCAAAAATGAGTACATGTTTGTAACTCGCGCACTTATTGATGCATAACAACAGAAATAATAAAGCAAATTGAAAAATTTTGTTTGCTCTGTATTTTGTGTTCAATTCTCAACAAAATGGTATATAATACATAACAGAAAGGAGCGAGTTCTAAGAAAAAAACAAGTAAAACAAAAATAAATCGCATGTACTCAATTTTGCACCAAGCGTTAATCAGCAAAAATATCGAAGTTTACTGTTAGATTTGCAAGTTTTTGGTTTGTTTATGACTTCCTTTATCTTTTGTAGTTTGAGATATGTTTAATTGCGTATGGTTAGAACTTTCACCAGCGTATTTTAATAAATGAAATAAATAATTATAAAAATGTCATTGCTCTTAAAAATTATGAGGAAACTATCACGACAGATTGAGGACAGTATTGTAGTCATGACAAAGAGTGGCTTCTCGACGCAAATGATAGCTAAGAAGCTTAAAATAAGCCAATCGGTGGTCATAAAAGTCCAGAAAAGGCGAGTTATTGTTCCTAAAGCACAAGTCAAAGGCCGCAAAAATTTTTTGACGGATGCGGATGGCCCTCGCAGGATATTAGAAATGAAAAGGAACAAGTGTTGAACACCAAATCATGCTTCTTTAGCAATAAATAAGCCCCTTAGCCGATGGACTGCAAGAAGAACCCTCAACGACATTGGTTATATCTCAGCGGTTAAAAGAACAAAAGCCTGAACTGTCGGAAAAAATGCTTAGGTGTGGTTAAAGTTCGACAGAGAACACAGAAATTGGACAGCAAGTATTTGGAAACGTGTAGTGTGGTCATATGTCCAATTTCTATGTTCTCTGTCGAACTTTAACCACACCTTAGCATTTTTTTCGACAGTTCAGGCTTTTGTTCTTTTAACCGCTGAGATATAACCAATGTCGTTGAGGGTTCTTCTTGCAGTCCATCGGCCATGGGGCTTATTTATTGCTAAAGAAGCATGATTTGGTGTTCAACACTTGTTCTTTTTCATTTCTAATATCCTGTGAGGGCCATCCGCATCCGTCAAAAAATTTTTGCGGCCTTTGACTTGTGCTTTAGGAACAATAACTCGCCTTTTCTGGACTTTTATGACCACCGATTGGCTTATTTTAAGCTTCTTAGCTATCATTTGCGTCGAGAAGCCTCTCTTTGTCATGACTACAATACTGTCCTCGATCTGTCGTGATAGTTTCCTCATAATTTTTAAGAGCAATGACATTTTTATAATTATTTATTTCATTTATTAAAATACGCTAATGAAAGTTCTAACCATACGCAATTAAACATATCTCAAACTACAAAAGATGAAGGAAGTCATAAAAAAACCAAAAACTTGCAAATCTAACAGTAAACTTCGATATTTTTGCTGATTAACGCTTGGTGCAAAATTGAGTACATGCGATTTATTTTTGTTTTACTTGTTTTTTTCTTAGAACTCGCTCCTTTCCGTTATGTATTATATACCATTTTGTTGAGAATTGAACACAAAATACAGAGCAAAAAAAATTTTTCAATTTGCTTTATTATTTCTGTTGTTATGCATCAATAAGTGCGCGAGTTACAAACATGTACTCATTTTTGCTCCCTACTGTACATATATATGTAGTACCATGGCATGATGGTTAGTGCGTAGGACTGTCATGCCGAAGGTGGGTTCGATTCCCAGCCGTGTCACCTAAAAACAGAAATGTTTTATTCGAGTTACTGCCTCTTGCGAGGAACTGACAAACCCTCCAAGAGTATACTTGTCATGAAAAAGTGTTTCTCATTTAGCCGTTCGGACTCGGCAGAAAACTGTAGGTCCCCTACATTCCTGCCAACACCACGCACACAGGAATGGTTGAGAAGTGTAAGTCACTAGGCCCTGGTTCTCCACAAGCTGTTGCACCAACCAATTTATTTATTTTTTAAGCCGCCGATATCCGCTACTTTTATTTCTTTTTAACTCCTTAGGATGGGAAAGATTTTCTCGAATGATTTTTAGATCTCCTGTATTACTTAGACAAACGGCACTGGTTCATAAACAATTTTACTCGGCCGTAGGATAAGAAGCACAGTACACATGTTTTTTGTACTGTGGATAAGAAGCACAATTCTCGGCTTAAGCATGGATGGATCGCCTGAACCGGGAGTCATTCATGAGCTGGGCTAATGATCTGGTGGATGTTTCTAATGTTTTTGACGCGTTCACTCATTGGTATCGTGGGTGACATAAGGCTTTGCAGAGTTTGTGGCTGCATCAGGCTTTTTGGAGTAGAATAGCTCGGCTGATAGCATTGCATTTGTTTCTGAGGTACTGACATAAATGAAGGCATTCCCATCGATCAAAGTTCGTTGCCGCAGTTGCTTAGTTTGTCCATTGCCTCCCTTTTGAGAGCTACCCATTCGGGTTATAAGATGGTACACTAGGTTTGGAGCGATTTGTTGGTCAGCTTCAGGCTAATATGGGGCTACGATACTGAGTTTAGTAGGTATACCATTTTGCTGAAAGAAAATTTTGTTAAGTTTTTGCTAATTTAAATTATAAGAAATAAAAATAAAATTAGCAACAAAATCTTTCAAATGACAACAAAAACATATGTTTTTGACAGCCAAACAGATTATAGCATATTATAGTAACTAAAAAAGAGTTATCACCCTTGTGCTCTTTCACACGTTCATATTTTGTCATATATCTGACCCACTCTACTTTTCTTGATTCTTGAGATCAAGATACATGTAAATCCACCATTAGATAAAATACTGTAGTTACTGACGGCTGTCGGCTTGTTATGAATGTTTTCTTTTTGTCCTTGTTTTCATCTGTTGGTTTTTTTTCTTTCGAAAACTGAAATAAAATAGAAGGAAATATGTTAATAAAGTCATTTAAGTATATTTTGATTGAAATAAAATCAATTTTTATTTATAAAACAATTATTTTACCTGAATGTTAATACATGCATTTGTTATGGCGGCCAGTTCATAATGTAGTTATCCAGTTGTTTTTATCTGCCACCAGGTATCGCATTTTGACTTTTCTAGTCGTCAATAGAGGCAAACGTTTGCTTATGCGGGGTATACACTGTTCAAATGCATGTCATGCATGTGAGAGTGTGTTAGTGAAAATGACACACGTATACATGGTGTGAATGCTTGAAGCAAAATCAAAACATTTTGATTTTTGTTCAATCAGACTGACAGAATTGACATAATGTATATTCGAGAATGATTGCTTGATCATGCATGAGCTCATTTTCGAATAGAAGCCGATGAGGAAACATTACGTTTGTAGGGGAATATGTTCAAAATGGAAAATAAAACTTTTATTTTGGAGTTTATCGAGGTCTACCGTTCCCTTCCAGCCTTGTGGAACATAAAGGGAAAGGAATACACCAATCGAGACGATACAGCAGTCATCCGTGTCACTCATGTTTTGTTTTTATATTTTTATAAAAGCTAATTCAAATAAAATGAAACAATACAATTTGAAACAATTATTTTTCCGATGAAACGACAAAGAATAACATCCGCGATCGGACCAGAACCATAGGTCTTTTCGTTTCAATATTTCAGTAAAAATAAATGATTGAAGCCTCATGCATGATGTGTGTATATGCAATTGAAAAAGAACTTACTAATACACTCTCACACGCATGACAAGCATTTGAACAGTGTATACCCCGCATTAAGATATTCATGCCTATTACCGATGTCGTCTCGGTTTTTCGACAACTCTCGTTTTCTCTGTCGTGTCGTTTTTCAAACGGCATTCCATAACTTTTTCGACGCGACAAATCTATAGCAGATTTTAAAACGATGAAAATGTAATAGATATCTGTCAAACTCAAGTGGAATTGAAAAAAAAAATCATTAGACAACGCTCAAAAAACAACAAGTGCGGTTTAGTTTTGTAACATATTTGCAATTAAGTAATTAAAGTGATTAATTTGAAATGTTTTATGAGTGACAGTGACGAGTATGAAGAAGTAGAAACGCGGAGTTTTGAAAATTTACAATAAATTATGTATAAAAAGAAATCACATAGATAAGGCATAACTGAGAACTATTTGATTTAAATGAAACTTTTGTACGCTTTAACAGATTCAAGCAGTAAGATTATCAAAACAATCTAATTCCCTTTTTTATATAAATTTTTTTTTGTATGCCCTTCAGAAAACTCCTTGCAAGCTGCTCGTTCCTTTCCTTCAGCTCCACAAGCGTCTGGCACTGATTTTGGTTTGATAATTTTAATTGCCAATGTAAGCGTTTTGTTTATAATGCAAAATAAACAACAATAAATTTTATAAAATAAATTATTTAACATGAATATTTACCATTTTGCGGCCTTCCATCTCTGTCGTGAACAAATTTTTGATCGACAGATTCCGTCGTTTTTTTCGTTGACGTCGCTTCTTTTCGTCTTACAGAATGCAGATTGAGAACTTTCAACGACGTTTGACGTTTACTCACGACAACGAAACGAGTGACAAAAGTTGAAAACGACAAATGGAATGCAGATTGTGTCGTGTCGTATATTTTGCTGTCGTTTACGACATCGGTAATAGGGGTGATTGACTAACATTCAAATCTTAGGCGAACTTAATTTAGGTGAGTCTCAAACGGTAAAAGTGCCTACACTATCCCACAAAGTATTAACACATGTCAGAATAAAGTGGGAAAGAATTTCATACGACTGCCAAATTTGTGTGATGAAAATAGGGGTATTCACGATCCGATGTAACGGGTCTTGTATCATTGCAAAAGTGTAAAAGTGTAACACTTTCTTGCACTACAACAACAAAATATACTGAATGTCAAATTCTTACACTTTTACACTTTCTAAACAAATCAAATCTTTCGTTTTTAAAGTGCCTCTACACTATCCCACAGAGTATTAACACATGTCAGAATAAAGTGGGAAAGAATTTCATACGACTGCCAAATTTGTGTGATGAAAATGATTTTCATATTTTGCTTCCACACTTGCATCAAAACAAATCAGTTTCACCATAACCTCAAACGCCCAAGTGGGATAGAATGTGTGATGGTTTTAGAACCAATCCTAAATATTTTCAGGTATTCACATTCACATGTCAAATCGTGTCGGATGCGCTGTCAATTTGTGTGTGATGAAATTTCATATTTTGTTTCCACACTATTATACATGATTTCTTCCCACTTTTTTGACATATGTTAATACTCAGTGGGATAGTGTGGAATGGCTATAATGCTACATAGTCCCCTATTACAGGATGATTCTTTGGGCTTGCTTTTTTTTTAATTTCTCTTTGAATATCATCCTGTGAGGCACACGCTATTATGCCCAGTAGTCGTTATTTTTTTTGCTTGGGATTTTGACAATGAAGTCGAAAATAAAAGCCGAATATTCTCCCACTCATTCTTCATCGCTGGCAAGAAGAGAACTTGTCAACACGTGCGTTTTTGTGATTGCTGCTCTAAAACGTTAATATTAGGCGTGTTCAGGAAAATGAGATCTCAGAGGGCTCAGTGTCAAAAAATGAGCAAGCGAATCCACTATTTTGTTTCCTCAGTAATTTGACAGCAAAATTTCTGAAGAATCCTGTTCACAAGACTGAGATTGCTGAGGGCTCTCAGATTTCAGTTTCCTGAACTCGCCTATTATTTTTTTCTCAGCGTAGGGAAGATTTACTCGCTACAATATAATTACCCAACTAACATTTCAGTTTCTATTAGCTTAGAAACATCGATATGCTGCAAGTCTGGATATGTATAAAGCTTCTATAAAGCTTTCATCAAAAATAAATTTCTAATAGAAGTCATGATTTCAATAACTGCTTCTTTAAAGTCGTTTGAAAGCTTGATATAGAAAATTAAACGAGACTAGCGTCTTTGTTTCGGATAGACCTCTGTTAATAACATTAACGAAGAAACATGAAGCTGTCACTTTATAAAGATTGTATAGAGTAATTTAATTGAAGCTCCTGTCACTTTGTCTTTAAAAGGTTTCGGTTACAATTTGCTGGAAGCCTTATCGAATACTTCGCAGAGACTTCTCAGACTTTATTAACGAACCATAATAGAAAATGTCAGTCTATGCTAAAGAGCCCAAGGGGCACGCTAAGTTTGTGATAAGTTGTGGTGACTTCTGAGTAACATAGTGACGGTCGCATTTGTTAAAAAAGAACTAGTCACAGGAACACCACTGTAACCAAAAAAGCGCAGGGATGGTCCTATTGTGCAACTAAATTCAAGTTACTTTGTAGTTACACGTAACACTTGTGTAATCAACGTAAATCGTTTAAAATAAGTTTCTTTATACTGGATTGCAACAAGTTTGAAAGGTTTCAGTCAAGTTCTTGTTGACTTAATAGCAACAGATCAATTTGTCTTAGGGGAGTTTATAAACACTAAACTGAAACCTACGGAAGAGTTATTGAAAAGTTTTTCGTTACTATATTTTAAGTTTTTTTTACATACATAAATATTTTTCAGTTTCAGAAATGTATTTCTTATTTAAATATGCAACTAAAAATACAGTCAGACATTTGTATTGTGACAACTGTTTTTTTCCTCTTTTATCAATTAATTGAAATAGGTTATATTAAATAATTAATTTTCAAGGTTGTAAGTATTTATTTTTCACTACGCTCGCAGTTGAATCAACTAATATTCATTGCTTCCCCCTTCAAAACTAGCGCGCTCGTAAAATGGATTGAATTTAAAGTTTTTTGTAAAAAAATTACTGCCCTTCTATTTTTTAAAAGATTTTTTTTGAGGAAATTATTATCAAATATTAAAATATTATTACATTTTATAAATTCTGAAAGTGAAAAATCATGGTTTAAATATATTAAATTAAAAGAACAAGTATAAACATCTAATTTCTTGTTTTTTTTTAAGACAGAAACATTTATTTCAGAAAAAAAATATGGCTGATAGAAAGTTTCCTTTCTATAACCCCACAGCAACTGATCTTTTAATTCAGTTCAGGGTCGGATTTCGTGGAATGGTTCACATGAGTGAAATTCAGGATACTGATGTCAATGACGACAGCAAATAATATCATTATTAATTAATTTTTGACACAAAATAATCATTTGTTCCAGTACTAATGATTGTGAATAGTGTAAATTTAAGCCTAATTAGACATGTTTTTAAGCGCATTTCTATCTTCGCTTGAAAAAAAGCGAAAGTGTACAGAAATTTAAAATCGTTAAATTAGTGAAAAACCTAACTAAACTAAAAATAAAAGGGTGAAATTAATGTAAATATGTGAGGTATGTTACATGCAATACTTTATTTGAAAAATATATATAAAAGAACATGCAATGCTGCATTAAATCCTGTAAACACGCCTACAATACGGTGTAAAAATTTTTCATTTCACAGGTAAGTTTTGACTCATATTTTTCATAAAGTTATGAGAGGTGACGGTTTTTAGGTAAATAAATTATCGTAGAATACTTTTAAACTATTGAACACTTCTTGGCGAAGATATAAAACCGACAAGATTTCTGCAACAGCAGAAAGACATTTAAAAATATTTTATTTAAAATGTTTAAAAATAACTTTGCATTATGGTTGCTAAATGGATTTGAGCGCCTTTGCCATCACCAACAAAAAATAATTCGTCCCTGTGCGAGAATTTTGCATGACATGACAGATGAATCTCAACTAAATCCCTCGATTGAAGTATATTTTTGTTTACGCCAAATTTGCTTTTTTGAAATCAAAATGCCATAAAATATCAATCTAAAAGTATTCTACGGTGATTTATTTATCTAAAAAAACATCACTTCACATTACTTTATGTGGAAATATCAGAGTAAATAAACTTGGGAAATGAAATATTTGTACTCTCATTATTAAAGGCATTTTTAAAGCACTTAACATTGCACCGCATTATATTTTATATATCGTTTAATAAACTTTTAAATAAAATTATTCACCACACTTATTTTTATTTAGTTTAATAAGCTTTTTTCACTTGATTATTAATTTTAAATCTCAATACACTTCTCTTTTGCACGACGAAATGACAGATATGAATCTCTATTTGTTTTTTTTTTTTCTTACTGCCTCACTCACCCTCGCTCTTTTTCTTTGCCTACAATGAAACTGTGAAGAAACTAACATAAAAGGTGTGTTCCTTGCCGACTTTCAAACAGTTTGAAACCGCCAGATTTAGTCCGAAGTCGTTCCACACTTGAAAAATTGTACTGGTCCGCACCAAATCTGGCGGTCTGAAACTGTTTGAAACTGTTTGGGACTAAACCAAGGAACAGGGTTAAAGTTTAGTTCTAAAGAAGTTTCAGAAACTTCTTTGAAACATTTACGAACAAAACATTAATAGAGCGTTCTTTTTCTTAACAAATCTTAGCTATTTTTAATTTGTCATACAAAAAACCTTATGTCTGTTCGCGTACCTCCCAAAACTACGATTTTCTACGAATTTAGCCCAAACCCAAGGGGCACAGATTTGAATTTTGCAACAAGAAATTCAAAAATCTGGTTTCACAAGAATAACTCGGAAGTTTTTGTAGAGTTGTTAAATGCTCTCATTGTATTTTAAATTATTTGAGTTCCAACTTTGTTATATTCAAGTCACTGTTCTTATTTAGTGAGACTGAAAATAAATAGGCGTGGCTTAATAGTAACTGAGTAGTTATCCATTGTGTTTCAATGTAACCTAATTTTAATTAGCCGTTCTCAAAAACAAAATCGAAACTGTTTTGCGACTTTGATCTTTTGCTACTTCAAAGCAACTCTAAAGTGTCTAATCATTATGATAAAAGTAAAACTAATATACAACACTTTTGTAACAAAGTGAAAAAGTGACAGAAATATTAAATAAAATCCTAAATGCAACTACATTGTAACTTGCTGTCAGATTCTTCAAAAATAATTACCATATATTAGGGCAGCGGTTCCCAAAGTGTGTTCCGCGGAACCCTGGGGTTCCGCGGGAGAGTTTTCAAATACAAAAAACTTTGCTCCTAGAAGTACCAGCAAACACTGTATTTTCCATCGTTATGCACTTGTTATGAAAAGAATGCCAACTGATTTAAAAAAATTCTCGGTGAAGCTGTGAAAATAGTAAATTTTGTAAGGAGTCGTCCTTTCCAATCGAGATTGTTTAAATTAGTGTGTAAAGATATGGGCAGTCAGTACGAATCGCTTCTTGTTCATACTGAAATCCAATGGCTTTCCAGAGGGAAAGCTTTATCCAGGTTATTTCAACTTCGTGATGAGTTGAATGTGTTCAAACTGGAAAAAAATATGTCTTCAACTGCAAACCTCTTTGATGTATTTCGAGAAGATCAATGAAACTGCTACAGCTCTGCAGGAAAAATCAATTACAGTATTTTTGCGAGAGACAAACTGGAAGCTTTGAAAAGAAAAATTAGTTTCTGGTTCTTTGTCCAGTTATTTTGTGCTTAAAAAGGCTCTTTGCGAGGAATTTGTGGGGTGGTTTTGATTTTTTCCTTCCTACATGTTTTCGGGGGTGCTGAATCCGAATCTGAGGTTTTCCAAACAAATTTCTTCACGCGACAAAACGCAAAAAATGATGCAAAAATGCATTTCTTCGGAGTTTTTCACGAATGGCTCGAAAACTACCAACTATTCAAAAAGCACATCAAACTATCATTGAAAGTATACACAATTTCCCATAAATCTCTATTCAAGATTTTTTTCTGCGACAACCCATTTGGACTCAAGCGCTAGTCGAAAATTGACGTATTTTTACTGTTTTCGAAAATCCACTCGAAAGCGCTAAGAAATTACTTTGTGTGAACTTTTGTCTGTAACATGAACCAAGATATACTTTTCTGATGGTCTTTGATGCGCTGAGTTCGAATTTGGCCTTGGAATTGCTCTATCACGTTACGTTTTTAAGATTTTTTTTTTCGAAAAAATGTTTATGGTCAATTCTATTCTATTATATTTGAATCTTTTAAATAAATCCATTCGTCCTCGAGAAATCGTTGGTTTTCGTCTTACTACCTAATTCGAAAAATCCAGTCAATTTGTGCTCAAAAGGGCAAATTGTGGGATCTTTCGAATTAGGTAGTAAAACGAAAACCAACGATTTCTCGAAGACGAGTGGAGGTTTTTGAAAGATTCATACTTCAGAATGACCATAAACATTTTTTCGAAAAAATTACCTCGAGAAAAAAAATCCCCAAATTTGTATAAAAAATGCATTTATTTTAAATTTTTAGATTTGAATATCTCAAAAACGTGATGTGATAGAGCAATTTCAAGGCCAGATTCGAACTCAGCGCGTTAAAGACCATCAGAAAAATATATCTTGTTTCATATGTTACAGACAAAAATTCAAATTTTGTCACACAAAGTAATTTCGTAGAGCGTATTTTCGAAAACAGTAAAAATACAACAATTTTCGACTAGCGCTTGAGTCCAAATGGGTTTTCGCAGAAAAAACTTTAAATAGGGATTTATTGGAAATTGTGTATGCTTTCAATAGTGGCTTGATGTTATTTTCGAATAGTTGATAGTTTTCGAGCCATTAGTGAAAAACTCCAAAAAAATGCATTTGCATCAATTCTTGTATTTTTTTTCCATGTTGCGTCACGAAATTTTATTGGCAAACCTCAGATTCGGATTCAGCACCTCCGAAAACATAAAGGAGCGAACAAAGCAAAACTACCCCACAATTTTAATGGTAAAAATACAATATGACTGGACTATCTCATGTGTACAAAAGAACAATTTTGAGTGTTTTCCAGTTTTACATGAATTCTTGCAAGAAAACATGCTTGAACTCAGAGCAGATATTAGCAATGTTATTGCTCTCTATTTGGTTAGTCTCGAAAGATCCATGCTGGATAACTTTCCAGATATAAATACTGACGTCGGGTGGGTAAAAAATCCATTTCTAATGAAAACCATCAAGTCTATGACCCTGAGTATACCATACGAATCCCTGATAGATCTGCAGAGCTCCTCCTCATCAAAATTTGACTTTACATATTAAATTTGCTACCTTTTGTTACTACGTACCGCTGTGGAGTAGGCTTTTCAGCGTATAATTACACAAAAACTAAATACAGATCGAGTCTGGACGCTGCCTGCCCCAGATATGCGAATACAACTTTCGGACATAGAAGTTAATTTATAAACAATTATAAATCAAACAATGATATAGATTCTTCTTCAAAATAAATACAAAATTGATTTTGAAATTTGTTGTTTTTCATTTTGTACTATTGTCAGGATGGGGTTCCGAAATATATTTGGGCATTGTTTAGGGTTCCACAGCTTAAAAAGTTTGGGAACCGCTGTATTAGGGTGTCTATTTCCCAACATATTTTTTTAATGACAGACATCTCCTTAGTAAAATATGAATGTCCTAAAAAAATATTTTACCAAAAAATTGTGTCCGATTTGTCAATAACCCTTACAAATTTATATTTGTATAGGATTTGCTGTTTTCACATTTTATTTTTGTAATTACTGCAGCTATTCATTTTATATAAAATATTATGACTTTTAATTATTTAATTAATAATATTATGACTTTTAATTCAATGATGAGAAATAATTTGTTTGGTCAAATTTTTTTTGGTCACTAAATTTTATTTAACCTTTAATACATTATTTTGGAAAATTGATGACACCCTAATGTAGGTTCATGTTAAAAAAATATTTGTTTGTTTGGCTTGAAAACAAAATGGCAGAAACAAACCTAAATGCAACAAGAAATACATGCAGACGGTCACAAAACTGTTTTCGATTTCTGGAGTTATTGAAGGACTTATATGCAACTCTAGTATGACAACTGTGTCTGTCACTTTCGTTGTTATTGAACAGTCACAGAGGGAAAGCATGTTGTTTCAAAGGAGGTGCGTTCTTTTTCTTCATTAAATCGAACTTTTGTTAACGTTCATCGTTCATTTATTCCAAAATTGTATTGTTTTGTTTTATTGGATTCGAAATTTATTTGGAATTTTTATTTATGTATGTATGTAGTTATTTTCAATTTAGTATTTTCTATTGTTGATTTCCATTTTTGATATTTTTTATTAAAATTTATATTTTTATCCATAAATAGTCCGACTTGGACAAATGTTATTATAATGGGAATTTTGCCCCTCCTTAAATGAAAAAGAGAGGTATTAGTAGGCTCAATGATTCAATTTCTTACAAAAATATTGATAAGGGGAATTTGATTTGTTAATTATATGAATATTTAAGTACTAATTGTATGAATATTTGAATACTTAACTTTTTCCTAAACCAACTCGAAATCATAGCGAATCATTTGCAACGATACAAATAATGCAGATACACAACTCTTAGTAACATAGAAAAAATATTTTAAGTGAACAACAGGTTTTTTGAATGACAAATTAAAAATAGCTAAGATATGTTAAGAAAAAGAACGCTCTATTAATGTTGTGTTCGTAAATGTTTCAAAGAAGTTTCTGAAACTTCTTTAGAACTAAACTTTATGTTAGTTTCTTCACAGTTTCATTAGGATCATTGTAGGCAAAGAAAAAGAACGAGTATGAGTGAGGCAGTAAGGAAAAAAAAAACAAATAGAGATTGATGTAAAATTTTTGCACAGGGACGAATTAGTTTTTGTTGGTGATGGCAAGGCGTTCAAATCCATTTAGCAACCATAATGCAAAGTTTTTTCAACGTTTTAAATAAAATATTTTTAGATGTCTTTCTGCTGTTGCCCCTTTCTATCTTGTCGGTTTTATATCTTCGCCAAGAAGTGTTCAATAGTTTAAATGTATTCTACGATAATTTATCTACCTAAAAACCATCACGTCGCATAACTTTATGAAAAATATGAGACAAAACTTACCTGTGAAATGAAAAATTTTTACACCGTATTATAGGCGTGTTTACAGTATTTAATGCAGCATTGCATGTTCTTTTATATATATTTTTCAAATAAAGTATTGCATGTAACATACCTATTCACTATATTTACATTAATTTCACTCTTTTATTTAGTTTAGTAAGGTTTTTCACTAATTTAACGATTTTAAATTTCTGTACACTTTCATATATCTTGGCAAAATGACGGAAGCATCTCAATCATTTTTTATCTTGCTTCCTTTGGGCACCCCAGCAGATAAAAGCCTTTCCTTTAAGTGCATTTTTATCTTCGCTTTTTTCAAGCGAATAAGGCTTAAATTTACACTATTCACAATCATTAGTCCTGGAACAAAAATGATTATTTCGTGTCAAAAATTAATTAATAATGCTATTATCTGCTGTCGTCATTGACATCAGTATCCTGAATTTCACTCATGTGAACCATTCCACTAAATCCGACCCTGAACTGAATTAAAAGATCAGTTGCTATGGGGTTATATAAAGGAAACTTTCTATCAGCCATATTTTTTTCTCTGAAATAAATGTTTCTGTCTTAAAAAAAAACAAGAAATTAGGTGTTTATAATTGTTTTTTTAATTTAATATATTTAAACCATGATTTTTCACTTTCTGAATTTATAAAATGTAATAATATTTTAATATTTGATAATAATTTCCACAAAAAAAATCTTTTAAAAAATAGAAGGGCACTAATTTTTTAACAAAAAAACTTTAAATTCAATCAATTTTACGAGCGCGCAAGTTTTGAAGGGGGTAGCAATGAATATTAGTTGATTCAACTGCGAGCGTAGTGAAAATTAAATACTTACAACCTTGAAAATTAATTATTAAATATAACCTATTTCAATTAATTGATAAAAGAGGAAAAAAAACAGTTGTCACATCACAAATGTCTGACTGCATTTTTAGTTACATATTTAAATAAGAAATACATTTCTGAAACTGAAAAATATTCATTTGAAACTATAGTTATGTAGTTTATGTAGGTTTCAGTTTAGTGTTCATAAACTCCCCTAAGACAAATTGATCTGTTGCTATTAAGTCAATAAGAACTTGACTGAAACCTTTCAAACTTGTTGCAATCCAGTATAAATGAACTTATTTTGAACGGTTTACATTGATTACACAAGTGTTACGTGTAACTACAAAGTAACTTGAATTTAGTTGCACAATAGGACCACCCCTGCGCTTTTATGGTTACAGTGGTGTTCCTGTGACTAGTTCTTTTTTAACAAATGCGACCGTCACTATGTTACTCAGAAGTCACCACAACTTATCAAAAACTAAGCATGCCCCTTGGGAAGTTATGTCAAAGCTCATATGAAAAAAATAAAATTCGTAGAAATTCATACTTTTGGGAAGTACGCGAACAGACATCTTATGATATTATGATAACACTTATGATATTTTTTCTTTGTTATTAAGAGTTGTGTATCTGCATTATTTCTATCTTTGCAAATGATTCGCTTTGATTTCGAGTTGGTTTAGGAAAAAGTTAAGTACTCAAATATTCATACAATTAGTACTTAAATATTCATATAATTAACATAAATTAAATTCCCCTTATCAATATTTTTGTAAGAAATTGAATCATTAAGCCTACTAATTCCTCTCTTTTTCATTTAAGCACCATTATAATAACATTTGTCCAAGTCGGACTATTTATGGATAAAAATATAAATTTTAATAAAAAATATCAAAAATGAAAATCGACAATAGAAAATAATAAATTGAAAATAACTACATACATAAATAAAAATTCCAAATAAATTCCAAATCCAATAAAACAAAACAATAAGATTTTGGAATAAATGAACGGTGAACGTTAACAAAAGTTGGCTTTAATGAAGAAAAAGAACGCACCTCCTTTGAAACAACATGCTTTCCCTCACACCCCGACTCCACAGGGCATACAGATGCCCAACATCACAACCACAATCCAATCAACAATCAGCAGATTTTTTCTCGCTGGGCAATTCATGTCATGTCGTTTCATTTCCCTCTCACCCCTACTTCTATTTTTTGCAATAATAAACGGCCTTTAGACTACAGATAACAGTAGAAAGACCTTTTTTAATATCCAGCTACCTCTAGATACAAGGAAAACCAGAAAAAAACTCACACACATGTGAAACGACAAATCTCATGGCAGGCTTTGAACAGCGTTCATGTCTTGTTCAAAAATTTGTTTTCTTCGGCATGTCGTCGACAAGACATGGATTTTTCAAGCTCCATTGGATTTTTATTAGACATGTTCATAGTCTTGGCATCTTTCATGGCAGGTGGAGCCAGCATGTCAGTGACTGTTCAATAACAACAAAAGTGACAGACACAGTTGTCATACTAGAGTTGCATAGTCCACTTTTACACAGCGCATGTTTACCTTGCATGCTTGGAGTGCAAAAGAGAAAAAAAATGAAATAGAAATAGAAGAACCTAAACATGCACGGGTAGGACTGTCCCTGCAACTTTTTGACGTTTCTCTTTGTCTATATTCTTTTTTTTTCTTATTTTGCTACATTCTTGTTCTGGATGTAGCTCAATACAACAAAAACATAATGATAGAGGAAAGATAGCTGTCAAAATTATTCGCAGCTGAAAAAAAAGATGCGCAACTCGAACATGCTTCGTGTAAGAATGCGTGCATTACCGAATACAAGTTCAAAATGAAATAAGCAAGAGTTGCGCATTAATTTCATGCGCCGTGTGAAACGGGACATACAAGTCCTTCAATAACTCCAGAAATCGAAAACAGGTTTGTGACCGTCTGCATGTATTTCTTGTTGCATTTAGGTTTGTTTCTGCCATATTGTTTTCAAGCCAAACAAAAAGATATTTTTGTAACATGAACCTACATTAGGGTGTCGTCAATTTTCCAAAATAATGTATTAAAGGTTAAATAAAATTTAGTGACCAAAAAAAATTAGACCAAACAAATTATTTCTCATCATCATTGAATTAAAAGTCATAATATTTTATATAAAATTATTGGGCCTTACTAATAATCAAACACTAATGTCGACTATTAGCTAACTGAGAGGTTAAAATAAAATGTGGAGCTTAAACGGAATGCTACCAATAAAGAATTTTACCCTTTTGCTAACAAAATCCTCAGACTTTGCTTGAATCTACTACAATTTGCGTCAAATTCCATCAAACAAAACCGCACACTACATTAACACAAGTGAAAACATAGAAGAAGAAATACACAGACACAAATGCATTGACACAGGGTCGGCGTGCAGTCACACGGCTAAACTCTGGGGCGCCTAAGGAAAGCAAGATTAAAAAAAAGAAAAAAATCATTGAGGTGCTTCTGTCATTTTTGCCGAGCTATAGCAAAGTGTAGAGAGATTTTAAAACGTTGAAAAATTAAAAAAAAAAGTTAATCAAACTAATAATGCAATACTTATTTAAAAAAAAATATATGTATAAGACAACATGCGGCATTAAATAATGTAAGAACACCTATAATACGTAGTGAACAAATTTTTCATTTCACAGTAAGTTTTGTCTCATATTCTACATACAGTTATGTGAAGTGGAGTTCTTTAGGTAAATACATCATCTTAGAATACTTTTAAAATGAAATAAGACTTCTTGCGAAAATACAAAACTGTGATGATAGTTAGGGCCGACAGCAAAAAGACCTTTAAGAATATAGTCATTTCAAACGTTAAAAATAACTTTGCACTTCAGACACTAAAGCGCCTTGCCATCACCAACAAAATGAGTCCGTCCCTCCTGGAAGAGAATTTCTCATTTGACACATCAATCTCAACTAAATCACTCGATTGAAGTATATTTTTATTTACAACAAATTAGATTTATAAAAGCAAAATATCATGAAATATCAGTTGAAAAGTATTATACGATAGTTTAATAACCTAAAAAACATCACTTCACATTACTTTATGGGGAAATATCAGACAAAACTCACGTTTGAAATGAAATATTTGTACATTCTTTGTTATAGGCGTTTTTACAGGATTTAACGTAGCACCGCGTGTTTTTTTTTATGTTTTGTTTAATAAAGTATTGCTAGTGTTCATTTCACTAATTATATTACACTTTTTATTTAGTTTAATTAGGTTTTTTTTCACTTGTTTACCGAATTCAAATCTCAATACACTTTCCTTAGCTCGACAAAATGACAGATGAATTTCAATTTTTTTTTTATTGTTCAAAGAGTGAAGACAAGTATTGCCGTATTCTTTTTTAACAGCAACTTTTTCAGTACTATAGTATGTAATTTGTTGTACATAGTTGATAACCATAATGCAAGAACATGCATATTTTGAGTAAACTTCATAGTTGTATGACATATGAACATACCAGTATGATATTGGAAATTGCTACGGAAATAAATTATTTCCTGTTGGGATTCCTACAGTGATATTTCTGTTCCTGCCAATTTAGTAGATATTTTTTTTTAATAATTGAATATGAAGAAAATTTGAAAAGAAATTCTTCTGTTTAAGTGGAGTGACCGTCGGTAAACATCGATACAAAATTGCGTCTTGGAAGGGTACGATAGTCATCTAACTGATGAGCCCAACTATCGTACCTGGGCGAAACGCAATCATGGAGTTGAGCTCACTTGGATATTTTTTTTTAGTTATCAGGTGGCAATGGTGCAGTGGATGTAGTGCATGACTGCTAGCTTAGAGGTGTGGGCTCGAGCCCCATTCTAGGCAGCATTCTTTTCTATATTCTTCCAGCTTAACTGGACGCCACCCGTGAGATTTAATGAGATAATAAACACCTTGATCTCAATCCACTGTGCCAAATCTTTCCTATCCTCCTACTCTTTCTAACTAGTGCCGTGCAATTCAGGTTGCATTTAAAAAGACCTTAGGTCTTACAGGCATATAGTTAAAATATTAAAAAAAAAAAAAAAAGAGTACTGTTGTTTCCATTGGTTTTCTAAGAAATCTTATCCTTTTTTATTCCAATAAAATATGAAACGAACGAATTTCAAATGACAAATGATGCTATTTTATGAGAAAAGTTTTTTCAAACATTAATTTCTCTGACAAGTAATCCGAAGAATAACTACGTATGTTTACGTGTATAGGTGTGCTCTCACTGCTTAATGACAGCGGGAAGTAAAAAACACTCCTAAAACATGATTGTAATGAACGAAGCCACTGGAAGACTATTATTGCAATAGAGGAGTTAAAAAGGACTACTAAGAGTGACCAAAGAAAAATCACATGATTGACAACCATTTTGAAAAATATAAAAATATTAAAATAGATTTGATTAACTTATATAATGTTAAATAAATAAAAAACTATGAAACGGATTCTAAAAACTCAAAATAAATCCTTTCCCATTCAACACAAAAAATTACTTTTTAGATAATACGTAATTTTGTATGCTAATATATATAACGGAATCAAAAAATTATGCACATATTCAACGTAAATCCAGACGTACTAAATATTTAGAAACAAAATAAATAATCTGTTCCTGCTGCAATACGTAAGCATAAGAACAATAAATAAAGTACTTCTAAATAAAGTTCTTCTTTTTCACTGTAAAACAAGGATCTGAAGATTGAAACCAACCCATGAAAATAGGTACCTATTGAAATCAACCTGATAACTTGGGAATAGATTTAAGTATTAAATACAAATTTAAATACCATAAAACAGCACTAGGGCAACACTTTTTATTTAGTGTTCGACTTTAAACATGGATTTCCATGTATTAAATTTTGACATATTACTAACAACTAAACTGGAGATTAAATTCGTTATTGGTATGTGGATTTTCTAAAATCCGGAGATTTTCTTCTAAGCTTAACACTAAATTTGATTATTAGTAAGGCCCATTGTTTATAAGTTTTTGAGTGGGGGCTTTTAAAGGAATAAAAAACAAAAAATGATTGTTTATAAGTTTTTGAGTTAGGGCTTTTAAGGGATTAAAGAACCAATATAAACAAACAAAAAATGAATAGCTGCAGTAATTACAAAAATTAAACGTGAAAACAGCAATACCTATACAAATATAAATTTGTATGGGCTATTGACAAATCGGACACAATTTGTTGGTAAAATATTTTCTTAGGACATATTTTACTAAGGAGATGTCTGTCATTAAAAAAGTATGCTGGGAAATAGACACCCTAATATATGGTAGTTATTTTTGAAGAATCTGACAGCAAGTTACAATGTAGTTGCATTTAGGATTTAATTTAATATTTCTGTCACTTTTTCACTTTGTTACAAAAGTGTTGTATATAAGTTTTACTGAATCATAATGATTAGATACTTTAGAGTTACTTTGAAGTAGCAAAAGATCAAAGTCGCAAAACAGTTTCTATTTTGTTTTTGAGAACGGCTAATTAAAATAAGGTTACATCGAAACACAATGGATAACTACTCAGTTACTATTAAGCCACGCCTATTTATTTTTAGTCCCACTAAATAAGAACAGTGACCTGAATATAACAAAGTTGAAACTCAAATAACTTAAAATACAATGAGAGCATTCAACAACTCCACAAAAACTTCCCAGTTATTCTTGTGAAACCATATTTTTGAATTTCTTGTTGCAAAATTCAAATCTGTGCCCCTTGGGAGACTCAAAATCTGTCAAAGTCATTTTAATGAAGTCATTGATAAATTTCCGTTTATTGAATAAATTGTTTGTGAAATTTTTTTGCGTGAATATGTCTACTTCGTGGAAAAAATTTAAAAGTCGGGAAATTATTATAGATCTCTTGCGGTGAGACGTTTCTTAATACTCCAGAGAGCTCGTAACTTAGATCTTCAAAAGAATGCAAATGAAAGACAACGACGTGACGGCAAGAAAGTTCAGATTTAATAAGTCTTTCATCGATAAATCAAACATCTCCAGAGCCAGAAGATTTAAGTGTGTTTCATTGTTTCTCTGTTGTTCAAGATTAATCAACCTAAATTTAAATTCAAACATTCATTCAAATCATTCATTCAATTCATTACAAATTAATTTGATTTAAAATAGCAATTAAAATTATTTTCATTTGATCAAATATATTTTAGTAAAATATTTTCTAAACTTGCCAAACATTAAAAATAATACCCTATGAATTTTTGCTCTTTAAACTTAAATCTATGCACATGCAGTTATATTTTTTTTGTATACATAAATCTGTTCTTGCGATAACAAGTTGTCATCACAGTTAACATATTTTCACTCAATTTGTTATTTTCTTTTGCACTCACTTTCTTGTAACTTGCCAACAAGAATTTTAACAAATAATCTTTCTCTTTTGAATTCGACCTGCAAGCAGTTAACATGGTAACATACTTTGTATCAAAATTAAACATATATTGACAAATACACATACATTTAATTAAAATTAACATTCAGGCTTATTTTATTCGACAATTTGTATAAAGACAGTTACAACAAAAAACATTTAATCAAACAATACACCATACAGTCCATATAATCATCAAACATTCGCATTCATTATTGGTCCTTCGACGCCGAATTTAAAGAATTTATTCAAAGTGTTTTTTTTTTGTTAAAAGGAGTTCGAATTACATATATATAGATTGTATGATATCTTCATATGTCTTTCGAAGCTCCTCATGCGCCGCATATGTGATACAGTGAACTCATACACTTTTTTGAATTGATTTCGTACATTTAATCAAATCGGTTAATCATTTAAAATACATTTTGATTAAAACATAATTAATCAGGCTGATTTATTTTTTATATTTTTTGTTGTTTCTGCAAGGAACATAGTATATATACTCTTTTAAATTGTGCTTTTCGATATGGCGAATGCATTGAAAATAAAATGTGGTAACGCAAAGGGACGTTTAACGCGGGCGGCAGCATTTGTGGACACAATCGGTGAATCCACATCTCTTGAAATGCTGGAGATTCGGTTAAATAAACTTGAGACCGCGTGGTCAGAATTTTCTGTTCTTCATAACGAGATTCTCGAAAAATCTCAAGAAGACGAAGTTGATGAAATTGAAAATGAATTTTCAACATACGAAACGAAATATTTTTTTACCAATGCCGAAATAATTAAAGCTATTCGCGAAAGGGTAAATTCCAATGAACTCTCGATAAATACTTCAGCTATAGATCGGTTAGTTGACCAGCAATCGGTTTTTTTGGAAAAATTAAATAATTCGTCTTCGTTGTCGACGAATAACTCGAATACAACCAAACTTCCGAATATAGTTGTGCCACCGTTCAGCGGAAGCTATAAGGACTGGCCATCCTTTCGTGATCTATTTTTGGGTTCAGTTGACACTAAGACGAATCTTAGTTCAACGCATAAATTTCATTACTTGAAATCTTACCTACGTGGTGATGCAGCTAATCTCATTAAGCACATTAGCATATCCGATGTTAATTACGCTGAAGCATGGGATCGTTTAGAAAAACGTTATGATCGTAGACAATTAATTGCACAATCATTTATTGAAACCTTTTTGTCGCTTCCTACTACAAATGTTTGCAATGTTCAAACTTTACGAAAAATTTCTGACGGTGCCGATGAAGTTGTGCGTGGGCTTAGTGCGTTGGGTAAATCGAGTCGCGATCCATGGCTCATTTATTTATTATTGAACAAACTTGATCCCGATTCAAAACAAGCTTGGGCAGAACATATCGGGTCTCGTGAAGACAGCACAATAGCAGAATTTTTAGAATTTTTAGAAGAGCGATGCGATGCTCTTGAGGCATGTCAGTCTCTTAATTCTCGTTCGTTCACAACGCGGACAAAGCAACCAACTAGCATTCGGGCTCATTTAGCTGGGCCTTCAGATTCAGCTTCATCCTCAAAATGCCCAATGTGTAAAGAGGACCATATCCTTCCGCAGTGTACAAAATTCGTCGCGTTAGACATTGACTCTCGTCGAAGTTTTGCGAAAACAAATTTACTCTGTTTTAATTGCCTTCGTACTGGCCATTCGTCGCATAAATGCCGTTCCTCGTTCCGTTGTCGGGTGTGTAAGTCACGCCATCATTCGCTTGTGCACTCCGAAGATGCATATACAAAATCTCAATCTTCTTCTTCGACTTATTCGCTTCAATCTCAACCTCCGTTATCAACATCTACAGCTACATCTTCAGCTACAACTACAACAACATCTACTGCTCCGAATCAGATTATTAGTAACCATTCACTTGAAATTAGTTGTCGTAAAAAAACACTTCTGCCAACCATCTTGGCTAAAATTAAAGATATTCAGGGAAATCTTATAGATTGTCGGGTGCTTCTGGATTCCGGGTCACAATCTACATTCGTTGTTGAATCTTTTGCTCAAAGACTCGGGTATCATAGAACTCATTCAAGAATCCCTATTCTTGGTTTATCGGCTACGGAAATAGGATATACGAAAGGGCGGATATCGTTAAACCTTCGTTCTCGTTTTAACACTTCTCATTTATTCGTTGATGCATTTATAATGGATAAATTATCCTCGAATTTACCATCCAAATCGTTAGACGTATCGTCCTGGTCTCATATTTCCAATCTCGATCTCGCTGATCCAAATTTCAATATCGCTGCTCCTATTGATGTTCTTCTTGGAGCTGATAAGCTTTGGAGCATTTTAAAGAGTGGACAAATTCGTGGTTCTGATGGGTGCCCAATTGCTCAAAGTACTTCGTTCGGTTGGATCATAACGGGACAGTTCTTTGAACCAGAAGAATCAAATTATCTTACGTCTTTTCATTCTTCAGTCGACATAGACTCGTTATTACAATGATTCTGGGAACTCGAGGAAGTTGCTCCAGCAACTCATTCATCTGTGGTCGACCAGGCGGAAGAACATTTTCGCCAAACATTCTCTCGGTCTCCAGACGGGAAGTATGTCGTTCAACTTCCATTCAAAACTCCAAATCCATCTTTCCAAAAAACTCTACCTCTTGCTGTTTCACGTCTCTATGCAATGGAACTTCGGTTTTCTCAAAATTTGAATTTGAGAGAATTATATTCTAATTTCATGCGTGAATATATTGACTTAGGCCATATGACTCGGATTCCTCGGGAAGAAATCGCGATCCCAGATGGCAGATGTTTTTATCTTCCTCATCACGCAGTGTTGAAGCCCGACAGCTCGTCCACAAAATTACGTGTTGTGTTTGATGGTTCTGCTAAGGACTCAACGGGAAAGTCGTTGAACAGCGCCCTATTGATAGGCCCTCCTATTCAACGCGATTTGATAGGTGTGTGCTTACGTTTTCGTCAACATCCGTTCGTGTTTACTGCGGACGTTGTTAAGATGTTTCGCCAGATTTGGGTTGATGATTCACACGCTGACTATCAGCGCATTGTTTGGCGTGACTCTCCTTCGAAAGAAATCGACCATTATCGTTTACGTACCGTGACGTACGGTACAGCATCTGCTCCATTTTTGTCTGTTCGAATACTGAAACAACTTGCAGAAGATTATAAATCAGACTATCCAAACGCAGCCCGAGTTCTACTAGAAGATGTCTACGTCGATGACGTCATGACAGGAGCTAAGTCAACCAGGGAACTCATCGAATTACAATCCGAATTAGTTGCTCTTCTTTCCTTAGCTAAACTTCAGCTTCGAAAATGGAGCTCTAATTGTTCTTCTCTTCTAGCCTCGCTCCCAAAGGAAGAATGTGAGTACTCTATCTTCGATACCGAGCGCTCAAAATCGTTTGTAAAGGTGCTCGGCATGCATTGGAATCCTTTAAATGACGAATACTCCTTTCGCATGTCAAAGAGTCTTCCAACCATCTTATTGACGAGGCGCTCCCTGCTGTCAGAAGTGTCGCGAATATTCGATCCATTAGGACTTCTTGCACCATCCGCTGTTCTCTTCAAAATCTTATTTCAGGAGCTCTGGTCATCGAACTTAAATCTTGGATGGGACGACCCGTTGCCTTCGGAATTAGCTGAAAGATGGGCAAAGTACAGACAAGAGCTTTTGTTTTTCGAGCAGGTTCGTATCCCCAGAAACTTGTTTGCATCTTCATTCAACGACGACGTTGAGCTCCATGGATTCTGCGATGCGTCCGCACTTGCGTACGGTGCTGTTGTATACACTTGCTGTAAACTCGCTGAAGGATTCAAGATAACCATCGTTGCAGCGAAGACAAAGGTTGCTCCGTTAAAACCAGTTTCAATTCCTCGCTTGGAGCTTTGTGGGGCTTTGCTGCTAACTCGCTTGTTCAATCTCATAAAGTCGTCGTTTTCGTATAAATTTTCCAGAACTGTGGCGTGGTGTGATTCTGAAATTGTTTTGCACTGGCTCTCTTCACCTCCTCGTCGCTGGACTACGTTCGTCGTCAACAGAACCTCAGCTATTTTGGAAACAGCTCCAAGGAATTGCTGGAACCATATTCGATCCGAGTCAAATCCAGCTGATTGTGCGTCGCGTGGCGTTCTTCCGTCAAATCTTCCAAATCATCATCTTTGGTGGGCTGGTCCACCGTGGTTATCGTTGGAGGAAAGTGAATGGCCAAAACCTAAACTCGTGACCTTTAAACCGGAAGAGAACGAACTTTTACTCGAAAAAAGACAATGTCCACCTCAAGTTCTTGTAACATCTTCTAACAAATTTGATGTCATCGATCATATAATTAACAAAACATCATCGTGGTTTCGTATGCAAAGGATACTCGCTTACGTCATACGTTTCATCTTCAATTATCTAAGTAGTAAATCTAAAAAACCTAATCGTCGTACCTCATACTTAACCCTAAAAGAAATCACCGTCGCGAAAACAACCATTATAAAATCAATTCAACAAAACTCATTCAGTGAAGATATTCGCGCCCTAATAAACAAAAAACAACTTCCCCTGAAATCAAAGCTTCTGAAATACTCCCCCTTTTTAGATAACAAAGGTCTTCTAAGAGTCGGAGGCAGGATAAAAAATGCTAATATATCTTTTAACATAAAACATCCTTACATTCTACCTAATAACAATTTTTCTTCTCTGATTATAGAAGATATCCACAAAGGTAACCTTCACCCAGGAGTATCCGCAACCTTCGCCATTGTAAAACAACAGTTTTGGATCTTGGGCTCTCGCAACATCATCCGGAAGATAGTTTTTCATTGTAATAGATGTTATAAACTGCGAAAAGATACCACTACGCAGCTAATGGGTGACTTACCATCGCAAAGGATCTCACAAAGCCGTCCGTTTTCACATTCAGGTTGTGATTATGCTGGGCCTTTTAACATTAAGGTTTCACGAGGTCGTAATCCAAAAACGTCCAAGGCTTACATATGTTTATTTGTATGTATGGCCACAAGAGCTATCCATCTCGAGCTAGTGAGTGACCTCACTTCCGAAGCCTTTCTCGCTGCTTTCCGTAGATTTGTTTCGAGACGTGGATTCTGTTCAAACGTCTATTCGGACAATGGAACCAACTTCCAAGGTGCGCGTCGATGTCTCAACGAGATGCACAAGTTGGTACTATCAGAAGCATACAACGAAGCCGTTGCTACGGCACTTGCAAAGGACAATGTGGAATGGCACTTTATTCCCCCATCGGCACCCCATTTTGGTGGTTTGTGGGAGGCTGGTGTCAAGTCCGTCAAGTTTCACCTACGACGAGTAATTGGATCAACCATACTCACTTTCGAAGAATTATACACTGTTCTTACTCAGATCGAAGCTGTTCTGAATTCTCGTCCTCTATGTGTTATATCAGATAATGATTTAAACCCTCTAACCCCAGCACATTTCATTATAGGTGAACCGTTTACTGCAGTCCCAGAGCCTACTACTTTGAGCACACCAGTCAACCGACTCTCTCACTGGAATCACCTCCAAAATATGGTTCAAGGATTTTGGAAACGTTGGCATATGGAGTACATCACCACCCTTCAAGAACGTCCAAAGTGGAAGCGATCCACTCCAAACTTAAACCCAGGGGACCTGGTTATTATAAAGGAGCCAAATCTTCCACCAACAAAGTGGCTTCTTGGCAAGATCGAAGCTACAACTCAAGGTTCTGATGGTCGAGTTCGAGTGGCAACTGTAAGGACGGCTGGCGGAACATATATCCGTCCAATCACTAAGCTGGCACGAGTACCCATGTCCTGAAACTCGTTCCAGGGGGGGCGGAATGTTCAAGATTAATCAACCTAAATTTAAATTCAAACATTCATTCAAATCATTCATTCAATTCATTACAAATTAATTTGATTTAAAATAGCAATTAAAATTATTTTCATTTGATCAAATATATTTTAGTAAAATATTTTCTAAACTTGCCAAACATTAAAAATAATACCCTATGAATTTTTGCTCTTTAAACTTAAATCTATGCACATGCAGTTATATTTTTTTTGTATACATAAATCTGTTCTTGCGATAACAAGTTGTCATCACAGTTAACATATTTTCACTCAATTTGTTATTTTCTTTTGCACTCACTTTCTTGTAACTTGCCAACAAGAATTTTAACAAATAATCTTTCTCTTTTGAATTCGACCTGCAAGCAGTTAACATGGTAACATACTTTGTATCAAAATTAAACATATATTGACAAATACACATACATTTAATTAAAATTAACATTCAGGCTTATTTTATTCGACAATTTGTATAAAGACAGTTACAACAAAAAACATTTAATCAAACAATACACCATACAGTCCATATAATCATCAAACATTCGCATTCATCTGTTTATAATTTTCTTTTAAATATAAATATTCATTCTGTACTTAGATATGAACCCCACTACCAGCATGAGAGGCGAAACTTTTATGAGGGATAACACACATGAGTTTAATGATCAATGTTTTCAAGAAAGCGATGACGAAGATGAAAAAATCAATAGCTTAGACTTAACCTCAGGCAATGGGCGATTGAATTTAAAAACAACCACTCAGCTCTTCAGATTTTAATTTCAACAATAAACAAGCGATTTGAAAAAAAAATCTTGTCATCTTGTTTCTTTGTGTAAATGGGTTACAAATTTGTTATTAACATGGTGGCTCCACTGGGCATGAGCCATGGTTAGATTATGAACATGTTTAAAAAATAAACAATGGAGTCTCAAAAATCCATGTCCGTGCAGTGACATATCCATACAAATCAGTTTGCTGATTGGATTGTGGTTTGGATGTTGGACATCATTCATGTCTAGTGGAGCCAGCATGTAGGACTGGAAAATACTGATTAAGTTTTTGCATCTTCCATTTTATATCTAAGATGGCTGAGTGGGTATGGGTAGAGTGATGGACTCTTACGCAGGAGTTCCGTGTTCGATTCCTAGACGGGTAAGAAAAATCTTTGGGCCTTACTAATAATCAAACACTAATGTCGACTATTAGCTAACTTAGAGGTTAAAATAAAATGTGGAGCTTAAACAGAATGCTACCAATAAACAATTTTACCCTTTTGCTAACAAAACCTTCAGACTTTCTTTGAATCTACTACAATTTGCATCAAATTCCATCAAACAAACCCGCACACTACAATAACACAAGTGAAAACATAAAAGAAGAACTACACAAACACAGATGCATTGACACAGGGTCGGCGTGCAGTTAACGGCTGAATTCCGGGGCGCAAGATTTAAAAAAAAAGAAAAAAATCATTGAGGTGCTTGTCATTTTTGCCGAGCTATAGGAAAGTGTATAGAGATTTTAAAACGTAAAAAAGTAAAAAAAGCTAATCAAACTAAATAAAAAAGTGAAACTAAAGGAAATACAGTGAATACCTGCAATACTTATTTAAAAAATATATGTGTATAAGACAACATGCGGAATTAAAAAATGTAAGAACACCTATAATACGAAGTTAAAAAATTTTTCATTTCACAGTAAGTTTTGTCTAATTCTACATAAAGTTATGTAAAGGGGAGTTCTTTAGGTAAATATATTGGGGCGTATTCATAGAGAATTACTAAAGTCATGATTTCTTGATCTATAGTTTAAGGCTTGTGGATTAAATAAACACAGCTCTTATTCATAGTCAATTTCCCAGCTGTGTTTAGTAGAACCCCAGGTTAATGTTAAGTTCTACTACAATTAAACTTCAAATGATGACAGATCAAAAAAAAATACACTTATGTTTCCAAAGGGTAAAATTTGTTCCTCATATTGCACGTTGAGAAAAGTAAGAAAAACAAAACTATTAATAATAAGAATTCAAAAAAGAAAATGGAACAAATATTCTATAATATTTTTAGATGAATAATAAAGAAAATATAAAACGCAAACGCCAGGAAAACTGGTTGCAGCCAGAGAAGGAACTTTTTTCTTTTTGTATTCTTCTTTCTCTTTTTTTCTTTTTCTTGCTGGCACATTTTGCAATTCACTTAATAACTCAACCTAATCTAAAATATCCATATCTTCTTCAATTGCAGTATCAATCGACATTTTTCAGGGCGATCAGTTTATACGTAGCATTTATTTGATATAAATTATTTTTTAGCTTTTTTATTCACAAAAAAAATCAAATGTGACATTTGGTTGTGATAATAACTACTTAAACACAGCATTTCCTATGTTTAAAGTTAGGCCACAGGTTTAGCCCTAAACTTAGGCTTAAATTTATTTATGAATAGCCTAAACTCTGGACTTGCCTAGTAACAACTTAACAAGAGTTTAGCAAACATCTATGAATATGCCCCATTATCTTAGAATACTTTTAAAATTCTTCTTCTTCCCGAAAATACAAAACTGAGATGATTGTTAGGGCCAACAAAAAGACCTTTAAGAATATATCATTCAAAACGTTGAAAATAACTCTGCTATTCAGACCCTTAATGGATTTGAGCGCCTTGCTATCACCAACAAAAATGAGGCCGTCCCTGCTGCACGAGAATTTATCATTTGACAGATGAATCTCAAACTAAATCACTTGATTGAAGTATATTTTTATTTATAACAAATAAGATTTATTAAAGCAAAATATCATGAAATATCAATTGAAAAGTATTCTACGATAGTTTATTAACCTAAAAAACATCACTTCACATTACTTTATGTGGAAATATCAGACAATACTCACTTTTGAAATGAAATATTTATACACACTTTATTATAGGCGTTTTATTAGGATTTAATGCAGCACCGCGTATTTTTTTATAATTTATTTAAAAACGTATTGAAAGTTTTCATTACACTAATTATATTACACTTCTTTATTTAGTTTAATTAAGTTTTTATCACTTGCTAAACGATTCGAAATCTGAAAAAAACATTCCTTTATCTCGGCAAAATGACAGATGAATTTCATTTTTTTTTTATTGTTCAAGGAGTGAAGATAAGTATTGCCGTATTCTTTTTTAACAGCAACTTTTTCAGTACTATAGTATGTAATTCGTTCAAAGGGTTTGGACGATTTTAATTTTATTTTAAGTACATAGTTTTCTGACATATATGTATGTACATACCAACATGAAATTGCTACGGAAACAAATTATTTTCTGTTGGGATTTTTACAGTGATATTTCTGTTCCCGTCAACTTAGAAGATAATTTTTTTAGGGATCAGAGTACTGTTGTTTCTATTGTTTTTTCAGAAAATGTATCCTTTTTAATTCCAATAACCGACCGACTTTCTGAATTCATACAAACTTTATCAAATGACGCTATTTTATGCGAAACGATTTTTCATACATTAATTTCTCTGACAAGTAATCCTAAGAATGACTACGTATGTTTACGTGTATAGGTGTGCTCTCTGACAAAAATACTCCCAAAACATAACTGTAATGAGCAAAGTCACTGGAAGACTTTTGGAAAACAGAAGGAGTTAAAAAGGACTACAAGGAGTGACCAAAGAAAAACGACATGATTGACAATCATTTTGAAGTTTGTCTCGTTATGTTTTTGACAAGACGTTTGTGGAAATATAAATATGCTTTAAAAATATTCAAATGGATTTGATTAACTTATATAATGTTAAATAAATAAAAAACTATGAAACAAATTCTGAAAACTCAAAACAAATCCTTTCCCGTTCAACACAAAAAATTACTTTTTAGTTATACGTAATTTGGTATGCAAATATATAAAACAAAAAATTATGCTCATATTCAACGTAAATGCAGACGTACTAAATATTTATGAAAAAAAATAAATAATCTGTTCCTGTTGCAATTCATAAATATATACTCGTAAACAATAAATAAAGTAATTCTAGATAAAGTTCTTATTTTCACTGTAAACGATGATCTGAATATTGAAACCAACTCATGAAAATACCTATTGAAATCTACCTGATAACTTGGGAATAGATTTAAGTACTAAATACAAATTAAAATACCATAAAACAGCACTAGGGCAACACATTTTATTTAGTGTTCGACTTTAAACATGGATTTCCATGTATTAAATTTTGACTTATTGCTAACGACTAAACTGGAGATTAAATTTGTTATTGGTATGCGGATTTTCTAAAATCGGGAGATTTTCTTTTAAGCTTAACACTAAATTTGATTATTAGTAAGGCCCTTTGTGTTTTATAATTATTTCCAATTCATTAATTTACAAATAACTGAAAACAAATAATAGTTTCAGGTTTAACAAACATTAAATGCGGTAAAAATCACTCAAAAGAAATTGAAAGTAAAAAGAATTATATTTTCCCCCATTTTCCTACAACCTCTGTAAGAGCTGTATTGTCGGCTTCTAATAGCTATTATAAGACTTTCTATTACACTTGCGTGTTTACTTTTATAGAAACATTTCTGAAGCTATCTGTCAAAACCATAATTTCACTAAGATTTCGAATAGCGCTCGTTAAAACTTCTTATGGATCGTATAGAATTTGAAGCTTTAAAGAGATCTGCGTACGAGGCCTCCAAGAAGATTTTCCGAAATCATTTTCGAAGTTCTATAATATTCTCCTTTTTATGCTTAACGAAATTTTACAAATGTCTTAAGGAAATCAGTTAGGCCGAACCGAAGCTGAAATGTTAGTTGGGAAGTCCTGCCAAAGATCAAAAACAGCTACGGTAGACATTTTGTTTTTATTCTTGAATTTTCAATCGGGTCGCCAATTTAAAGTCTCGTAACTTTTCGTCTTCATTTATATAAATTTTAAAGAAACAAAAAAAAAAAAAGAATTCATTAATTGAAAAAAATGTAAAAAAAACAATTCAAAATGTTTTTAATTACTGTTTTTTTTCAAATTTGTTGACGTTAAAGAACCAGTAGAATTGTTTGTTCAAAACGTTCGTGTACTTTTGCACAGTTTTACTTCTCTCTGAGAGAATTTCATCCCCACTCCTCAACATTTGATAGGCTGCGAATTTTAGTCCAGAAAGTTCACGAACAGACCTTTTGCTATACTTTCGTTTATTGTTACTCATGGTGAGTAAGAAAACAAAAAAAATAAAATTTATTGCTTGGCAGCACTTCAAACTAATCATCATCATGTTCTTGCTATAAATACCCATCACCAGGCAGATACAATATATTAAAAATTTAACGTGTAACAAGTTACGTCTAGAGCCGTGTATTTTCAAACCTTATCTTTTTTTTACTTAAACAAATAAATAGTTTTATTTTAAATCTGTTGTTACTATTATTCTTTCTGAAAGAACACAGCAATAAGTCACTTTAGAAAGAAGAAAATTCAACGATGTGGTTAAATATCTGCAACTATTTGGTTGCATGTGCGCGCAGTTACATATTATTCTATATGACACAAATTAAAGAACCGATTTCAGGCAATCGTCCAGTTTGTGGCAAAACACAAACTAAAAAGTTGCTAGAATCGACGACTGAATAGTTTTTGCATGTGCGCGCTGTCCCATATGAGTTAATAGGATTCATTTTTGCAACCAAACAGTTGCGAAACTGAAAGTTGCATGTGCGCGACTAGCCTAATATTAACATTTAAGTGATTGAATATACATACATAGTTTGCTACACGGCTCATATGCAAGGCACTTAAAGGTTGGGTTTCAGGAGAAAAAACAACAACAATGATGATGAAATTATTTGTGGCTTTAATTTTGTTGAATTACATTTTTTTTTTCGTAAAACCAAAAAGTATTTAATTGCCAGTAGATGTGTTTTACGAAAAAAAAAATGCAATAGGCAACGCTGGTCACAATATGCCATCTACCTCTGAATGCAAAATGAAAGAGACAGCAATAAAGTATGAAGAAAACAGGAATAGAAATCTGACTGGAAAAATCGTTTCATATGACGGTGCTTATACGAGCTTCACGTGAGGCGTCTCATTTTGACGTCTCTAATTTGTATCTCACTCTCATCGCTTAGAAAGAAAGAGATGGCCAAGTAAAGCTGAAGTTTTTAATTTTTTTGAAAATTTCTGCCTCACCTCGCCATCTCTTTCCTTCCAATAAATTGGAACGAGATAAAAAAGAGAGACGTCAAAATGAATCGCCTCCCGTGAAGCTCGTATGAACACCGTCTATCGTTTCATGTAAACATTTCGATTTTGGGAAAAATCGGGAGCTGTAAATGCCGACTTTCCATTCGTGTAAATCCGGCATGATAATTGATTTGATTTTTTGGATTAAATCGTAGAATATGAATTAAAATTAAATTTTATAAAAACGGTCTGGGTGTGGCGTGTCAAAATAAATGTAAAAAATTATATGAACCATCTAATTTCTTACAATCAAAATCTCATCTCAAAATGTCGAGCAGTGATTTTTTAGAGTTACCCGCCAGAATTTGCTCTATTCGTAATCCGACGCTTGTTTTGATTCCCAGAAGTATGCCTCTCAGCTATAGCTATATGTCAACATTTTTCGATGACCAAAATCGCAAGCCCATAGCCAGCATCCCAAAAACAGAGAAAACGGCCGATGAAGTAAGGGCATCTGTTAAGCAACTTCTTATTGAGGGAAAAGCTGAATCTCCAGTTATTATTCGATATTTATACGATCAACTGCGACTGTTGAAGGAGACATGTGAGAAAGAATGGATCTCATATGGAACCCAAATTGCAGGGCCTCTGGAATCGATAAGCCCCTTGAACATTTTGCAATGTTTAGAAAACGGAGTGGCCTTGGATCTACCGAAAGGAAGAACAGCGAACGCCGATGATGACAAATGGATGCTTGTATATATTGTTGCTGTCTACCAAGCCAGTAGAATCAGGGTCGATTCAAATTCATATCGCAATAAAGTGCTAAGTCCCATCGACAATCACTTCACTCCGCCGTCAGGATTAAATATTTCTCTGAAATCTATTCCAAACAGTTACAAAAAATGGATTTATGATCCCACATTCTGCAAATTGATTGCCGCATTGGACATGTTTTTGTTCAAATTCCCGGGATCAGATTGGGCACACTTAAGAGCTGCAACCAGCGTGTCAAGATATAAGGATTGCGCAGGGCTACTCGCATGGCAACATATCTTGCGCATTTTAGGAATCGATCACGATAATTTCTCTGAATGGTTGTGGGACAGAAAATTAAAAGATGACTTCGATAGGATGTTTAAACAGTCTGAGGAGTATGGAATTGAAAACTCTTACTTCCCGTATCAATCCGATTTGGGTCTAGTAAAAATAACGGCATATTCCGCATCTGAAAACTGTGGAATTCACTTTTTCTGTCATGCTATCGGAGCTATGTTTGGGGATGATAGATCCAAAAACTCCCATTATCTATTAAAGGATCGTGTCTCTAGTATTATTTTCTCTAATATTATTACCAATGTCAAAATTGCTTCTTACGTGTTGGATAACAACAAAGCTGAAATAGGAGTTGCAGAGGACGGAGAGGAACCAAGTTCGCGAGATCCCCAACTTTGGTTAACCTATATGAAACGCAGACAATATGAGCCAACGGAGAGAATGAAGCAAGTTCTAAAAGCACAAGTTGCTCGAATATCTAACCCTCGAGAAGGAACTATTGGAAGAATGATCAAGGAAAAATTCGATATCTAACCCTGCAATTTTGTATTCTACCTACCAACAAATTTACTTTATGATTTGATTAATTAAATGTTTATCTACTTTTGCAATTTTTTTAAACTCGTGCGCTTGTACAAATATCGCTCATTGGGGTTGCTACCAGTGATGATACATGGAAACAAGAAAAGTACCTACGGCATATACAAAAATCCCTACTTTTACCCTACACCAACAAAACGCACAAAATAACCACTAAATGAAAAAGATTGAGAGCCGTTTGCTCATACGATACAGGCATTTATGTTCTACTTAAAAAGCTTATGTTCTACTTTTTCCTCTGCATAAACTGTCACATAAGCCCTTATGTTCTACTTAAATATTTAAGTTTCGTATCAGCAAATGGGCCTGAGATATCGTAACTTTTATCATTGTATATCCAATCTATAGTAGGCGTTTTCCTTTGGAGGTGGCGAAGTACTTGCAAGTACTTTGCCAGCTTTTTTCAATGGAACACATCAAACTGCTTTCCCATGTAAAATGTATCTACTCGCGCATGAGAGCATGTGCAGTTGGTAGTACTAGATTAGGGTTTTCATCTACTCGCAAGTACTTCGCCACCTCCAAAGGAAAACGGCTAGTATTCTCATGAAACACGATTTTGTAGGTAGACATTTGGTCGATAGGTTCGCTGTGATCGCCTTACCGAGATCCCTTGACAAAAATTAGTATTACTATTACATTTGGACGCATAGATGGCCACGAGCTTTTTTCTTCATGAGAATACTATAGAATTTATATACAATGCTTTTATATAGTTTTTAACTCAATAGAGCCTCTGATTGTAGGTTGCAGCTTGCTCTAAGCTCACTACAACAAAGATTTTGTCTACTTCCTATAAATGACATTTTCATTTTTTCATATTTGAAGTGAAGAGTGTTGTTTCCTGCTTGTATATTTTATGGCACCGTACATATCGTTATATCCCCTAAAGAATTTTTCGCTGGATGTTTGTATAAATGTCATGCTGCATTTTAAACATGTTTTGTTACATATAAAATCTTAATATACAAAAATGGTAAGAAATATATTCTACACAAAAAATGTCGTAACTTCATACATACCTATATTTTTGCTCAGACGAACAAGAGGCGAGGTAAATTGCGTTAAAACCATTTTAAACTTTAAAATTTTGAGTGTTTCCACAGTTACTTTTATTACATGAAAGAGGTGTGAAAAATATCTGTAGGTAAAAACTTTAAAACTGTAGTACCTCGTGGCTTGATGGTTAATGCGTAGGACTGTGATGCCGAAGGTGTGGGTTCGATTCCCAGCCGTGCCATCTAAAAACAGAAATGTTTTATTCGAGGTACTGCCTCTTGCGAGGAACTGACAAATCCTCCAAGAGTATACTTGTCATGAAAAAGTGCTTCTCATTTAGCCGTTCGGACTCGGCAAAAAACTGTAGGTCCCCTCCATTCCTGCCAACAAACACGCACACAGGAATGGTTGTGAGTTGTAAGTCACTAGGCCCTGGTTCTCCATGAGCTGTTGCGCCACCCAATTTATTTATTTATATAAAAACTTTATAAAATATTGTAACCTACCTATGACTCTAAAAATAAAAATATTACTCTACTGCCAATAGGAGTCAGAACGTATGTACATATGTACCTATGTACTTTTTTTGTTATTAAATTTAAGGTGTGGTAAGATTTTTAGAAAGAAATATATTTTGGTACCTATATGAACTTCTGCTGTGTGTGAAGTTATACAAATTATTTAGTAATACAATTCAGAAAATACATACGCTTCATAGAATAATCTTATAGTTGAAAAATCCGTCCTTTTTTCCCTACAGTGGGATTTTTCCCTACGTGAACCATCACTGGTTGCTACTAAAAACTTGATTTTGGCCGAAGTATGACGTTTTTTAGCACCAAACATCGATATATATTAGGCGAGTTCGGGAAAATGAGATCTCAGAGCCCTCAGCAATCTCAGTCTCGTGAACAGGGGTGGAATCGGCTAAGCTGATTGTCGTTTTGACGATAGCTATCTACATATCGTCAGCCGAGAATTACAAGGTCGTATGTGATAAACATATACATTTGAGATACAGCGAAAACAAAAAAATGAGACTTTTTTAGTGTATCTAGAGTTAGTTTTGTTTTGGTTTTTTTAGCTAAATATGCCTGAACCCATAAGCATAACTGAAATTACATCAACAAAAATTAAAATTTTATCCACAAATTAAATAATGAGCATTTTTGAAATCCACATACGACTTTGTAACAAAATTTTGTTTAGTTCAAGGACGTATGTTAGACATACGCCTTTGAACTAAAATTTATCTTAGAAAAAAGAAAAATTAAAAGGTAGTTACAACTGCAATTTCTGAAATATGAATTAAAAATCAAATGGTAAAAGAAAATGTTTGAAAAGTCACATAATAAAACACATTTTTAGTTAATTTTTTAGCATTTTTTTATTGATTTATTTTTTTTTAACATAGCAACAATGTCGACTTTTCCATTATTGTTTGCTACATTGTTATTAAATTGAGTTCTTCGTAAATAATTTACTGGGCTTAAGACTTACCTTCTTAATTTTTAATTTAATTTGATTTTTATATATTTCTTAAAGCAAAATTTACTTGATTTTTGGGCAGCAAAAAACAAACTTTTAACACCAAAACGGGCTTCAAATGAGATAGCACAAAGGTTGAAATGCTTTCGCTAGCCTCTAACAGTGATGAGAGAGAACTATTCTTCTAATTTTGATTTCTTTTGCAGAGTTACCTACAACTTTGTTTCAATTTTCGAGTAGGTATTGCGATTACAAAGTTGTATGTGCAACATACGACCTTGAACTAAAAAGTGAGTGAAATTTTCACATACGACCTTGATTTTATGGCTTTTTCTGCCTCAAATTAAATGTTGGCATATTTTAAGTGATGCAAAACGTTTCTTACTTGATATCTGAACAGTTTTGCATCAAAACCTCGATTTTGATTTTTTTCGAGATACGACCTTGTAATTCTCGGCTGACGATATGTATATCATAACAATAGAGAAATATAGAGAGAGCAATGGTAAAAACGACAATCATTTATTTTAACGATCGCTTTGGTCTTACGCGATACGAGCCCAGGATTACTCAGAAATTTTGCTGTCAAATAACTGGGGAAATAAAATATTGGATTCACTTGCTCAGTTTTTGATACTGAGCCGTCGGAGATCTCATTTTCCTAAACATGCCTATTATATTGTCAATTTGAAGAGCACATTATTTGTCGAACTAAAATCGTTTTTTCTCATACGAAATTTGATCGCATTTATCTCGAATCAACAAATTTTCGGTTATAATACGGTCTTGCAGCAAATTGATAAAATATTATGTACAGTGCTGAGCTGACAAAAACATTCTTCACTATTTGATCAGCTTAAACATTTTTTCTTTTTTTGTAAAACGTGCAAAAAAGTAAAAGCTTCTATTATTTATTTTTGTTTTTATTTTAAAATTAACGAATTACACAATTAAGAAAAAAAAATCACTAGGTATCCACCAAAAAATAATCAAAGGACCCTATTATGACTTACGATTCACGGAATCGAACGTACGACTCAACTCGAACGTTCGATATTTTAAAAATAAAAATGCGATTTTGTTCAGAGTTTCAAAGAATTTAAGTTCGACATCGACGATTGACGTCTGGAGGCAGTACTCTACCGGGCAAAACTTGCAACAGGATAACTACATAAGATGTCAAAATTTGTTGTAAATCGTATGTGATTTGTGAAGTGTTTTTCCGAAATTATTTATTAAAAGAAGAAAAACTATTCTAATAAATATAAAAACTATATTTTTATTAAATAATAAAGTAAAACTTGCAATTACACATAAATTTGTGCTGAAAATCGAACCAAGTGTTTCCTAAAGTATAACCAAAGTGAAAACGATTTCGAAGGTGCTCTCGCCCGTAAATTGTACGTGTTTATTTAATAATTTAGGAATATTTAACGATTATTCCTCCTAGGTGATCGTGTCATTCCTAAGATTCTGGCCAAGGATGTAGGTCTATTGCCCTTGATTACTTTGAATGTCTGAAGTAACATAGAATTCAACATCTGGATTGAGTGCACGAATTTCACCGGCTTTTAAGAAATCGGTTGGGATTGTCCGTTGAATATTTTATTGCTTTTGGAAGGTCTAGGCCAATTGTTTCCTTAACTGTTACTCAATGATGTGGCAATTGAGAGCAGCTTCAACACATCATCCACCAGCGACAACTTTTTTGATTTCTAGTACGCCTAGTACGCAGATCGGGAAAAAAATTTTCTCCCATACAATTTTTTTCCCCGGACAAATTTTGTCTTCGATTTTTTTCCAAGCAGTACGGTGTTCAACGCAAAATTGTGACGTTTAACTTAAAAGGTGTGTTGAACAAAGTGAAACTTTCACAATATGCTGTCAAAACCCATACGAAAAAAACCCAAGTTTAACGAAACTTGGTGAAGATTTCATGTTACCAAACAGGCAAAAAAAAGTCTCCACTTGGTGCTGTCAAAATTTGTCCGGCAAAATAATGATTGGAACATTATTTTTCCGAACAAATTTTGACAGCGGCATCATAAAATTAAAAAAAGACTGAAAAAAGGCGCTGATTTGAAAAAGTTAAACAATTAAAGAAATGGATTTTCTGGAGGAGTTCTTGAATTTAAGTGAAATCACAAAAGGTGCAGTTTTCAACAGAAGAAAAAAAAAACTGTGCAGGTTGGTCCAAGAGCGTCCAGTACCGAGATTCAGCTATTTCAGCGAGTGAGATGAGATGACTCGCCTTACTCGCCGACTCATCTCACTTCACTCGCAAAAGCGATTCAGCTATTTAAGTGAAATGAGTAAGTTCGAATCTAGTTTCGAACATGAGACAAAGAATAAATATAAAAGAGCTTAATTCTACCTCCTTGTCGCACTCGTTACGCAAAACGAAATGAAACAAAAAATACAACAATGTAAACATTGGAATCTTTAATAATGGAGTTTGGAGTTTTTTGTCATAATTAAAGTTTAATGTGAGTTTCACCCTTGAGAAATAAAAAGTTTAAAAGTGTTGAAAGTGAATAGAATATAAATTTATTTAATATATATATGTGCATATGATAATAAAATAAAATTAAAGAATCAATAAAAGGGTAGTGTTTTTTATCTACGTTGTTGTTTTTTATTTCGTTTCCTATCCATGAATAGGAATTCTTGTGAAAAGCACACATACCTATCCAAAACTGGAAATTTACCAACACATACACCAAGTCACTGCGGAAATATCTGGCGAGTAATCTGACATTTCATTTCACTCGCTCACTAACTCCCTTTTGCTAACTGAATCGATTTTTGACGAAAAGTGACTCATCTCACTCACTCCCTGCGGCTTCGAATTAGCTGAATCTCGGCACAGTTATTTGGGACCTCGGAGACAAGTCCCACAGTAACGGTGAGGCAGTGCATTCTGCTTGGCGATATATCGCCGAGGATATGAATAGGAAAGGTTTGTATGAGCATTTTAGATAAAACTAATTCAGTAATTATTGTGTTTTTTTGTATATCAGTGGATGAGTGCAAGACATCGTGGAAATCGCTCCGTGGCAGTCTACGCTACCACAAATCCGGAAAGTTGAAGTCAGGGAGTGCTGCAACCTCTTCAGTCAATGGTGACACAGAGGAACATCTCTCAGATGATGACACCATTGACTGGGAGTTTTCGGATTGCCTGGCTTTCCTGAAACCCAATTCCGGGAAGCGCACGTAAGTACTTACAAAACTTTGTAAAATGCATTTAAACCAAAAACAAATGATTTTTTTTTGATATTTTACAGAACATTTTCGAGCATCGAGTTGGAAGAACCTCCAGAATGCACACAGCAGGAGCAAGAGACACCCTCTTCAAGCTACAATTTTGTAAGTATATATTGAAAATATGATATAGAACAGACTTATTTATACATTTTGTTGTTATTCCAGAGTCCAAAACCAGCGAAAAAGGAAAGGACTCGATGCTAGAGAGTGTTGTGACGCTAACGCAGACGGTCACGGAGCTGATGAATCTTTGAAGAACCGAAGTTCCGCAACAAGAAAAACAAGATCAGCAGCCTCTCGCCAACTACAGCCTCTTGGCTAATTTGGACCGAGTTCTGAAAGAACTACCCACTGGAGTGGTAGAGGACCTGGGGCTTAGTTTCCAGCAACAGGCCATCACAGAGCTCCGCAAGCATAGGAACCATGGCTTGTAAGGTATGTTATGTCCTATGGGTAATGTGCATTGTTTAAAATTAGCTATTTTAATTTAAATTTAAACGTTTTTTTCTAAATGCTATTTAAATATCAATTTAGAACAAAAAAAAAAGAAAATTTGTACTAATTGTTTACCTTCATGGAGGGCTCACAGCTGTACCAAACCAAGTCATATATTTTTTTTTTTAGTATTTTTCAACTCGAAGTTTTTCATTTTTAAATGAGAGAAAAATAATAATAATAATGTTCTTCAGAGAAGTAACTTAAGACATGTCCTTTTTACAAATAAAACAATCATTATTTAATGGCAGTTTATTTATTAAACCTCTTATTATCTACGAATTTTCTTTTTCAATAATTCAAATATGTATATTGTAATAGTAAATGCTAAATAATATCTTCTTATCTTTCGCAGGAATCGCCCCAGGTTCCAAACTATGCAACGGAGGCATTTTTTGTTTGTGGTTTGTCAGCGGCAAACGATACTCTGCTTAAGCCTCTAAAGATCAACAATCGCCGGCGTGTAAAAATCGATCGTCCATAAATAATATGGAAAGTCAAGTTATTGGTAAGTTTCTTTGTTTTCTAATTTAAATACCTGATTAAATTTGTATTAATGTTTGGGATTAATTTTTTTTACAATTTAATGTTTTATATTCACTTTTTTCTTCTGCCCAATTCCATAAATTTTTTAAAATGAATTCTCTTTCTGACAACCAAACTTATTTAAAGATTTGATTATCTTACTTTCCTGGAACTTTTTAATGATGACTTGAATTTTATTCCGATATTCAACTTGAAAATTCATTTTTAATACTTTTAAAATCTTGGATTCCTCATCCTCCGATAAAACTTTGGATAAAAATAAATTCGGCTGAAACATAACTTCTAAAATAGCTTAAAATAGAATATCTTAGCAACCTAATGTGGTCGGGCAAATCTGAGTCCTGATTTGCATTCAAGGCATCGAAAAATTCTTCCCAGACAAAAGCGAAATCTTGGCTTACATTTAATCATCGTGTGCAGCATTACTTGCTTTCCCCCAAAGCTTCTATCGATATTTATTGTTTTAGTTGAACTACATTTAACAAATTCTTTCTTTTCGTTTATTTCCAGATCAAACAAAACCTCATTATTAGAGTGTGTAAATTCACAATAAGGAAATCGGCCATATGAATGTTCTCCAGTTGCAATCATAGCGACAGGAATTCTCAAAAGAGGACTTTAGCAGAGCGTTTTTTGCGTATAAAATCAAAAAGTAAAAATCTATGTATATAAAAACAAACTATCCGTATTTTGAATGATTTTTATTTAATTTCATTTAAGTTAATATTATCTTTTTGCTCTTTTATGTTTATCAGATAAAATTACTTTTAATTTTCTAATGTTTGGGATTATTCTATTATATTCATTACAACATACTATTTAAAAAGAAATCCCATTTGTAAAAAAAATGGATAACTCTGTATAATATAGGTAACTACATACATATTTATAATTATAAAGATTTTTTTTTAAATACAAAGAACAAACATTTGTTAACGATAAGTAACATCATTAAAGAACTGAATGATTTTATTCACATATGTACAATGTACATTTTAATAAGATAGATTTGAAATAAACTTTAATATATGTTATAAATATTCGATTCTGTGCCAACCTTCTGGCTTACTCCCTTTACAGTCTATACTTGAATGACTCCAGGAGAACAGATTCTTCTATTTATACTCATTCTGAACGACATTTCATGAAAATATTATTCAATGTTCGAACGATCATTTCCAAAGTGATCGTATTAAGTTGTTTAGAACAAAGTACTTTTCAACTATAACACGGCCATCCTGCAATTTTCATCGTTCTCGATGAAACAACTCTTAGCCTGCATCATTCTTAAACAAAATAATAATCACATGTTCAGCTCTTCAACGTCACTACAAAAAAAACGTCTTATACCATTTACAATTTCCCTTAAGTAGATCAGAGGTATACAACTTGTCTACTTTTATTTCAAAACAATCCAACACAAACAATAAGCTCAGAGGTTTAGCTCGCAAGCATAAACTTGTGTTATATCATTACCAACAAACCTTAGTAGCTCAGAGGTTAACAACACCTTACTTTTATTTGAAAATAACACATCACAAATAATAAGCTCAGAGGTTTAGCTCGCAAGCATAAACTTGTCTTATACCATTACTAATAAACCTTAGTAGCTCAGAGGCAATCAGCTTGTCTACTATTATTCGAAAACAATCCACTATCAACAAACTATAAGCTCAGAGGTTTAGCTCGCAAGCGTAAACTTGTCTTATACCATTTAGCCCAAGCCAACACTCATAATATAATAGTAAAAACCATGAGTTTTTCAAATTTCCAATTAACAATTTAACAATTTAATAAAATTTAATAATGAATCATAAAACTTACATTAACATATGTTTCTAATTTTCTTTTGGAATTGGTCTAATAGTTTCTCTTGCAGCTACTATAACGATTTTTGAATTGACTTTCTTCAATTTGTACCTGTCATTCGGCAACACGCCTATAACCTCATATAGACCTTTAAAGTGAACGTCCAGTTTAGATTTCCGTATTTGGTTACTTTTGTGCAAAACGGTAGTGCCTATTTCTAATTTTGTTGGAGTACATTTACCCTTATCAAATCTTGTTTTCATTTTTCCAGCATTTTCACGAATTCGTTTATCTGCCAACTCTCGTAAAGCATCAAAATTGTCATATTCAGGTTCAATGCTTAGGTCTGCAAACAAAGCACTCATTTCAGGAGTTCGTCCATTGATTCCAGTTAAAATTTTTAGTGGTGAAAGTCCGGTAGTTTTGTTAATTGTTGTATTAAGGGCCAGTTGAACTCGACTGACATAGCTTGTCCATTCCATGTGAACTTCCAAATTAGTCCTTAGGAGATTTGCCACTGTATCAACGTATCTTTCGACTTGTCCGTTTGCTCTACTTATCCCCGGTGCAATTGTGTGGTGTTCAATACCATAGGATGTACAAAGATTTTTAAAATGTTCACTTGTAAAGTTCGTTCCCTTGTCACTTATAATTTTAAATGGAGCTCCAAACAACATAACAAAGTTGGTTAAATGTTGAATAGTTTCTTTTGCTTGTAGAGTCTTGCAAGGATATAAAATTATGAATTTTGTAAACGCATCAACGATTATCAAAATGTAACGGCTATCTTCCTTGTCTTTTCCATGGAATGGACCCATACAATCGATATGAATGGTGTGGAAGGGTATCGGTTTTTTTTCAATTGGATGCAGCTCGCACTGTTTTTTGCCGGAGGGTCTTTTTGATACCAAACAAATTAAACAGGATTCTACAAATTTCCTTACATTTCTTGACATTCTAGGCATCCAGAAGTGTTCTTTCATCTTGGCTAGCGTTTTCTCCCATCCAATGTGACAATTGTCTTCATGATAACGTCTCATTAATGCCAAACGGCAATTTTGTGGAACGAATAATTTATTATTTTCACCTTGAATTTTCCGGTATAGTAATCCATTTTTGATGACATATTGTGAGGTAGTATCCAAGTCTCCCCCCTTAATTTTGTCGATTATTTCAGTGCAATCAAAGTCAGCATATTGTTCTACATTAAGCCAATTTTCTGACAAACTGTTAAGTTGGTAACAAGTCTTCTGCGGTGGATTGCGGCTTAAATAATCGGCATGCTGCATAGTCTTGCCCTTACGATATATAATGTTGAACTCAAAGTCTTGTAAGTAAATCCACCATCTAGAAACGCGGGATATGAGATCTTTTTTCTCTTTAGTTGCTTTCAATGCATTGCAGTCTGTTACAATAGTAAACCTGATTCCTAGCAAGTAATTTCGAAAGTTTTTGACAGCGTTTACTACAGCAAGCGTTTCCAACTCGTAGCTGTGATATTTTTCTTCATAGGGTTTCGTACTTTGGCTATAGTAAGCTATCACATACAACTGTCCATTTATTCTTTGGAACAAGATAGCACCATAACCCAAAGCACTGGCATCAGTGTGCAGTTCAGTTGGTTGATTTGGGTCGAAAAACACCAACACTGGTCTGTTAATCAATTGGTTGATTATGTATTGCCGGGCTTCCTCACACTCACTTGTCCAGTTGAATTTAACATCATTTTTCGTTAATGCGGATATGCACCTAGTTTTAGCGGCAAACTCTGGAACAAATTTTCGAAAATAACTGGACAATCCCAAAAATTGTCGAACTTGTTTCACATGAATTGATTTAATAAGAGCCTCTATTTTTGTTTTTCCAGGTCTTATTCCTTCAGCAGAAACCTCTCGACCAAGATACTCGATTTCGGTTTTCAAAAACTTGCACTTTTCAATGTTCAACGAAAATCCACTTTCAGTCAATGCTTTCAATACTAAATCCAGGTTTTTGATTCCTTCTTCAACAGTTGTTGATGGTATTAACACATCATCCATATAGACAAGAGCTGTTTTGTCCTTTAAGGTCCCCAAAGCTTTATTGATAGCTCGCTGAAAGACTGCTGGAGCATTGGCGAGTCCAAATGGCATCCTCAAATATTCATAGTGGCCATCAGGAGTAACAAACGCAGTTTTTTCAATTGAACTTTCTTCGATTGGTATCTGGTGAAACCCTGACGCCATATCCAATGATGTAAAATATTTGTTGCCAGAGAGTTGATCTAGTTGATCTTCTATTCGTGGTAAAGGATACCGATCTTTGACAGTTGCGCGATTCAATGCTCGATAGTCGACACATAGACGATGTTGTCCATTCTTTTTCTTCACCAACACAACTGGACTGGCAAATGGTGAACTGCTGTCGCGAACTATATTTTGACTCTTTAGTTCACTTATTATTTGGTTTACTATTGATCGTTCTGAAAAAGCCATTCGGTACGGTCTATAATTTATAACCACTTCTTGATTTAGGCGGATATTCAATGAACCAGTTTGTACCTTTGTTACTGGAAATCCCTTCACAATGGATGCCGAATATTTGTTTAACAAACTTTCTACTTGAAGGTCTTGGTCAGGAGTGATTTCATAGATCTTCTTTGTTAATACGTTTGATGATGTGATCAGATGGTTTTTTCGCTGTAACGTTGATCCATGCATATCAACTCTAATTTCTAGTGATGAATCACTTAAAACATCTCGTCCGATTATTATTTCGTTCTTCAGATAAATTTCGTCGATGATATGGAAGGTTATTTCAGTGTTAAGTTTTTCAAATTCGACCAGTAGAATCACTTTTTCTGTCAAAAGGATTGGATGCTTGGAAACACCTTGGATGGTTAGAAAATGTGCAATTCTCTTCAGTGACATTTGATTCGCAATATCGGCCCTTAGTAATGAGCAATCAGAACCTGTATCCAATAAGCAATGGTATAATCTTCCGTTAATGAACACATCTGTGGTATTATCAGATATCAAGACATCATTGCACAAATTAACTTTTCTTTGATCGGCATTCTGTTTGGACCAGCAAGTTTTTTCTTCATGTCCAGCCTTATTGCAATACGAGCATATCTTAATATTCTCAAATTTTTCACGTTTAAAACGGTTTCTTGAATTCATTCGTGGACAATTTGCTTTGAGATGACCCACTTTTCCACACTCGAAGCATTTTTTCTCTGTTTCTAAACGAGGACGCTTGTTCGGAAACCCAAAGTTATCTTCATCACTAGGTTTGTTGCTGTATAATCTTTTATTGGTTCCATCGTTCAATATAGATGCATCTTGTTGTCTTCGAGGTGACTCACTAATAGACGATAAATGGTCTATTAAGCATTGAATAGAAGTTGGCATGACGAACATCAGAGAATTTTTCAATCCCAAATTTGTAATGCAGCCAATCACTATTCTGACTATTTTATCCTCTGGAACCTCGAATGGTAAGCGGTTTATCTGTGATACTTTCTCCATCACAAAATCAGAATACGATCCGAATTCTTTGCTTTCGGAGTTGGCAACTTTCCTGAGTTGAGCCACAATGTCGGTCCCACTTGAAAATGCGTGAATGATAGATGATCGTAAGTCGGACCAAGAGTAATGTTGGTACCCATATTTGTCGAACCAGACTTTTGATCGTCCCATCAAAGAAGAACGTATACGAGGTAGAACATCAAAATCTTTCAAATTGTCACGCTCAATTCTTGTGTCAATGTCAGAGCACCATTTGGAAATGTCCACCCGTGAATGATCGGGATCAAAAATGGGGAATCCAACGATACTATCTTCTTTCCGTTCCGTAGTCTGTTTAGCAGTCTTCAAAAACTTCGACAATGCATCAGCTGTAATGAGCATTGTGTTATTTTTTTCTTGATAAAAGTCCTCAGAGATTTCTTCTTCATCTTCCAAATTCTTCTTTTTTTCCATCTTTTAGTAAATTATATTTTTTTTTTTTTTAATTTTCTTTCACTTTTTTTTTTTTTTTTTTGTTTTCTTTAGGGTAATCCCACTTCTGATGTTATAAATATTCGATTCTGTGCCAACCTTCTGGCTTACTCCCTTCACAGTCTATACTTGAATGACTCCAGGAGAACAGATTCTTCTATTTATACTCATTCTGAACGACATTTCATGAAAATATTATTCAATGTTCGAACGATCATTTCCAAAGTGATCGTATTAAGTTGTTTAGAACAAAGTACTTTTCAACTATAACATATATGTATTGACTTGAGTTACGTTTATTATTTTTGTTGTGTTTTCGTATGCACATCCAAATGAAAAATTTCATGAAAGATTTTAGAATGTTGAAGGAGAGTTTATTTTTACTCTTACCCTTCTCTGGAAGTTTATGGTAAAATGCAACAGGAGAAAAAGTAGGTCACTTTTTGAATTTTAACAAAACCCAAGCGATTTTAATTAAATAGTACAGTTCTTTACTGAAACAAGCCACGTTTTTGAATTTATTTTTATCTCCCCTTAAAAATTTTATTTATAAAATACAACAAAAATTTGGTATAATTCCGTATTGTTGTTGTATTTGACATGAAAATTTTGTTATTTTGTCTTGTTATTCTTTTTAATTCTTAATTCCCAATCGGCTTCATCTATAAATCTGGAATAAATAAAGAAAAATAAGAATCTTGAATCATAGTACACAAACAAAAATTTCTTACCTTCTACACGAAATTGTTTTGTTTGTAGTAAGTTCCTGAAACATCATCAGCAAGCCTTCTTTGTCTTCATTTGTGAGTTTCATTTCTTTCTTTATCAATGGAAAACGAAGCAAAATTTCGAGATAATGCTGAAAACCTTTTTTGTAGAAAATAAAATTTACAATCAAAATGCATCATTCAAAAAAATTTTAAAAATTTTTAGTTAGTGAAATTGAAAAAAAATCATTGCAAAAAAAATGTGAAAAACCACACTTTTTGGTTTTTTACTTATTTGCCTATAACTAACAGCAGAGATAGGTATAGTAGGCCAGGAAAAATTAATTCATGAAATATTAATCACAACAAAAACATAAATGTTAAAAAAGGAGCCAAGTTCTTATGTGCACAAGAAACCTGTGCGTAAAAAGTCAGCCAAAAAAAGTAATGAGATCTAAAATATATGCCAAGTTTTAAGTTCATGAAGTTCAATATCAAATATCTTAAGTAGAGTAATATCGAAACAATTCCAAATCATGACAGAAATTTGGTAATTAATGATTACTGATTAAAATTTGGTGGGTTCACTGGTCAAGTTTTCATACATTTTAAATTTGTGATTAAGTAAGTATTTAAGAGAAAACTTGCCAAGTAAATCCACCAAATTTTAATCAGTAATCATTAATTACCAAATTTCTGTCATGATTTGGAATTGTTTCGATATTACTCGACTTAAGATATTTGATATTGAACTTCATGAACTTAAAACTTGGCATATATTTTAGATCTCATTACTTTTTTTGGCTGACTTTTTACGCACAGGTTTCTTGTGCACATAAGAACTTGGCTCCTTTTTTAACATTTATGTTTTTGTTGTGATTTCACTCCTTTTTGCAAAGACTTATTTTGCCAGGTGAAAGTCAAGCCCTACCGCTCTACAAAGTTTCATAATTCTACGACAACCGAAAATGCTCTGTACAAATAATAGCAATTCTGATGATGGATGGCACCCCCCCCCCCCTGAATGGACAATTCCAAATTTTTTCCTTTATAGGAACTTCAAGTCCTACCGACCTACCAATTTTCATCGTTCTACAACAATCGGAAGTGCTCCATATAATTTATAAGAATTTTTAAGAATGTGGGTGGATGCCACGCCCCCTGAATGCAAAATTACAATTTTTCAATTTTTCTTTCTAAGTACTTTGAGCCATACCGACCTACCAATTTTCATCGTTCTACAACAATCGAAAGTGCTCCATATAATTTATAAGAATTTTTGAGAATGTGGGTGGATGCCACGCCCCCTTGACTGAAACTTCCAATTTTTCGATTTTTTTTCTTCTAAGTACTTCAAGGCCCACCAACCTACCAATTTTCATCGTTCTACAACAATCGGAAGTGCTCCATATAATTTATAAGAATTTTTAAGAATGTGGGTGGATACCACGCCCCCTGAATGCAAAACTCCAATTTTTATATTTTTTTCTTTCTAAGTACTTTAAGCCATACCGACCTACCAATTTTCATCGTTCTACAACAATCGGAAGTGCTCCATATAATTTATAAGAATTTTTAAGAATGTGGGTGGATGCCACGCCCCCTGTATGGAATATTCCTATTTTTCAATTTTTTTCTTTCTAAGTACCTCAAACCCTACCAACTTACCAATTTTCATTGTTCTAGAACATTCGGAAAAGCTCCATATAATTTATAGAATATTTAAGAAAGTGGGTGGGTGCCACGCCCCTGAATAGAAAATTGCAGATTTTCGATTTTTTCCTTTGTATGTACCACAAGACCTACCGTTGTGCGAAATTTCAAGTTTCTACGATGTCGGGAAGTGCTCCATAATTTTGATGATCTGTCAGTGAGTCAGTGAATCAGTGAGTCAGTGAGTCAGTGAGTCAGTGAATCAGTCAGTCAGTTACGGTTTTTGCGATTTTTGAAGTCCTATATCTTGGGAACTACTAGTTCTAAGAAGTTGAAATTTGGTGAGCCACCTGTGTTTGATCAGCCTAGCAAATACTGCGAAATTGAAGTTTCTGACTTTATTGGTACTGAAGTTAGAGGGGGGTTGAAAATCGCCTGAGTTTGTTCCTGTAAAAAGGGTGTAGTGCCGCGAACTTGGCTGGGCACTACCGTGCCCTTTGATATTGGAATCGATGTAGAATTGCAACCTCTATAACATATCCAACGTCCCTCAAAATCCCCGCATTGGCTTTTTTTGTAGATGCATTTGAAGAGGTGCAGACGGGGAGAATTTGGAGGTCTATCAAACTTAAATACTTGTTTTGGCACAACCTAATCATATGATGAAACCAAATATTTAAAAACCAAGAAATATTATTGAAAAATGTACCTTTCCAGGAATATTACTATCACTGCTGTCCATTATCAGGCCAAAATCAAAGTTTGTTGCCGCATTGCTTCCGTGGCGACTAATGATGTTGTATTGCGAAGTGTTTCCGCTGCCGCTATTTCCTTGTGATGTATTATTATTGATGTTGTTATTATTATTATTATTGAACGACAGCAATTCGGAAGAAAACTTTTGCAAATCTCTGAGATTTGGAAAATTGTTCGGCACTTGTCTAAAGTTGTTGTTACTACTTTCACGCTTGCCAATTTGACCCACACCAAACCTCTCGAAATTAACATTAACTGCCAGCGGATCGTTGTTAAATAAAGATGACGAGCTAGATGGATCCATTTGCTTGCGATTGGCGTTCGTATTGTCATTGTTGTAAGGCCATGACTGTGTCGACGCTGACGCACCACTCATTCGATTGGCAATCTCTTGGAAAGATGCAAGTCCTGCAATGTTGTTTACACAATTGTTGTTGGCACTTAAGCTATCGCTCACGTGGTTAAATCCCTTGTACATTGGGCATATTGGACCGAATTTACTAACCGAGGTGGGAACGTCAAAAGGCAGATTATCCTCATCCAGGATCGAATCAGAACGGACAAAGCTATCACGTGTATCGCGCAACAAGTTTGCCGCTGCACTGACGTCTTGAAGGCTCTGAGATGATGCACCCTGTTGCCAATACGCGTTCAGAAGATCATCCTTAGTCAAAATGTTGTTACTTCTGTGGTTGTTGCTGTTGGTGGTACTCGTGGATGAGTTGCTATTATTGTTATTCACCAGCTGAGCTAATTGGGAAGCAGCAGAATTCCTGTACATTTTGCTTCCGTTCAACAAGATCGCAGATGACTTTGTGAACTCTAGATCCTTAAGATACTCTAAATGTTTTTTGTCCGAATGGATAGGGAATATAGGGCTGGAGGGTGCATCACTGTTGCTACTGTTATTGCCACCCATGTACGACGAAGCGCTTTGTGGATTTAGACCAATATTCATAAGGTTTCCACTGTGCTGCAGTTGCTGGTGGTGGTGTTGATGCTGCGTCGGCTGATGTTGATGCTGATGCTGCTGACGTTGATGGTCCCATAGATTAGATTGGCGGATTCCGTCCACAGTGAGTTTTCCATACTTGTTAGCACTGCCCATGTAGGACGTTGTATGACCAACTGGATTATGACGCGAAGGTCGTATTCCAGACTGTTGCATTGAAGATGGAACTTGATTATTAAAACCACCTGAGCCCGTGTACATATCAGATGGCCCAAAACTACTAGCTGTTGGACATGATTTCGTATGGAATACGGGTTGTTTTACAGGTGGCTGCTGTGTTCCAGACTGTGGAAAATTACTATGGTGGGATCGAGGAGATGTGAGCGACATGCCGCTGCCAACAACAGATGCAGAATTCCTTGGCAAAGGTGGTGGTGGCGGGAAATTTAACGCCGAGTAGTGGCTGTCGTAGCGATGTTTTTGGGATTGCGGAATCAGACTCTGGCCATGCATTGACGGTGGGATCAAATCCACATAGCTAGGTGGTGCCGATGGCATTCCTTCTTGCGGCTGTGGGTGATAAGGCGCTGACATGGACGCTACGGGCGATGGTTTACTAGCTACACTACCAAATCTTAAAGGCGACGGCAATTCATCCGGTGGGAGACACGATGAAGACAACGAAGACGGCGGAGCGTCCAGGTAATCTGAAGCAGTCTTCTTCGTGTTTACAATTGGAGTTTTTGTACTATTCTTTCTATTCTTCGCCCGGTACCGCTCCAGTTCTTCATCAGAATGAGCGAACGTACAACTGGTTCCACGAGGACAGATCCTTCGTAGGTGGTGTTGGGGTTAGTTGTCGACGATTCTTGGAGCTTGCGGTTTCAATGATGTTGAACGAATTCTACAAGCCCGATGACTACTTGCTTTACAGCGTCCAGCGCTTTTGCCACTTCTTGCCATGTCGGAACAGGATTTTCTACACTAGAATCGATGCTGGCCAAGTGTTTCAGATGAGTTCGCAAACCAGATAAGTTTGCCGGATCCCCGGTCCTCTGAAGAGCAATAACTAGCTCCTGCACTGATTGAGCGAATGATTGTGGCGTTTGAAGTTTGTCGATAATACTTTGCATATGCGACTTGTGAATGGTATCACCATAGAGCAGCGACGACCACTGATCCGGTGCTATCCGGAGACCAGCTTCCGTTGCTATTTGGACGATTTGCGCATCGTGCTCTCGTCGAAGGGCATCATATGTGCGGAATTCCTCTTTAAGTTGCATCAGCGAAGAGTCAGCTTCTCTTTTGGATACCTTAAAACAGCTAGCACGATACAGTAGCTGAACAACGTGGCCTATACTGGTTTTTGAGGCCTGTGGCGTTGAACAACAAACATTACTAGAACCTATCTTGATAATGCAGATCCATCTTCCAAAGCTAATAGAACTAGTTTAAGTACTTCTTCTTGCATGGCCGGACCAAGGAATTGACAGCCACGTGATCGCACAGCTGCCCACAAATTTGAGCTTAACTGTTGCAGATTCTGGTGCTGCAATATAAGTTCAGTGACAGTACGCTCGCCCAGCGAACGTGCTGCTCGCAATGCTCTCGATCTGCCCTCATCTTCCATCAGTTGGCAATTGACTAAAGTGACTAATTTTCGTTGCATTGGTCGCGAAAGTAGACTTCCGAAGTTGCCATTGTTGATGAATGGCTTTAGATGTAGGGCGAGACTTTCGATGCATTTCTTTCCAAGTTTATAGCATTGTTTGTCGTCCGGCAACAGACTTTGGACGCTGGGTATATTTGTGGCAGATGATTCTGATTCGGTTGTAATTGAGGTCTGTTTTGAATAAATAACAAATTAGAAATATATTTTGTTTTAATTAAAAAAAAAAATGTTTTTTGTTAATAACCTGGTCAAATGGACATTGCTTGTTTTGAAGTGTGGCTAAACAAGTGCGGCATATTGTATGGCCACATCCTAAGCTTATTGGAGGACGTTGATATTCTGCAAACTCGTTACAACAAACGGGACAGGATAAAAAGTCTGTCCATGAGGGCCATGTATCGGCATTCTGTAAATAAATCAAAACATATTATAAGTATCTAATTAGTTTCTTTTTAAACAAGCGTTTGATATATGTAAACAGTCTTCCTGAAAATAATTATCTGCTTCAATAATACTATCCTAAACTTTTTTTTTATATCTAATTTCTTAGTGTTGACTGTTTTGGAAACGAAAACTTTACTAAACCGTTTAATATTCCCCTTACAAAGTTTATAAAAGTTAAAGGCTCACGTTTAAACGAATAGAGAAGAGATCGAACAGAAATTATGCGAATTAAATTGGTATGTTAGATAGCAATGATTGAAACTAAGTTATCTGCTAGTCGGTATTCGTATTATAGGTGAAAGCTATTTGTCTCACAAAAGACAACCATCGTTTAATGATCCAAGTTCTAACAAGAACTAACAAATTGGCTTGCAGATCAAAATTCATGGTAAACTAACGCGAGCTACTCACTAACGTAGTAAGCGTCTTTGACGTTATGCTTTTTGTACAGAAAGCCTCAAAGTTTTTAACATACTCATATCGACTGCAGGCCATTGGAAATATGTAAGTTACGCTCATTCCAAAATCTAGCTTGCGGCTGGCTGAGTCAACTCGGGCCATGAAGTTCTCCTTCATTTTTCGTTGTTTTTAGGTGTCAAGGCATTGGCTGACGAGGAAAGACTCGTTGTAGGGCTGCGTATGTTCTGGATATCATCTGAAAGAAAATATTAAATTTATAACTCCAAACATTGGGATGGCAATAAAAAGTACTCTTTACCTTGACACGATTTACGTCTGACTTCAAGGTTCTTACGGTGACGTTCATATTCCAATTCGAGGGCACGACGACGTCTCGCATGATCAACACACTACTAACAATTGTCTCTTGTATGACAACTTTCGCTTCGTTTTGTTTCAACGAATCCATCTGTGGTGGCGACATGGAATCCAAATTGTTAGCAGCTGATAGAGAGGAGCAACAATCCGATTGCGAATCAAGGAAGTTGCTAGAAATAAAAAGTAGGTCTTTAGATTATTGATAGAGGTCAAGAAATTCATTACTTACCGATAATCGTCCCCGAATTCCATTAAACGTCTAGCGGCATCTGAATCAAAGCCTTTGGAGTAATTTTCAGAGTTATACTTCTCTTGATAATTATCCCAGGCAGTTTCTGAGAAACTACTATGGTGATCCTCAGTTCCAGTGGTGTATTCTCCTTGTGGATCCTCCTCATTCATATAGGTAGCCAACGCGGCCAGTGATCCTAATTTAGTCTCATTAGTCTCATTGCAGAACAGCCAATAAAACTGCCAGTTGTACTGCTACTATAATTGCTGCTGCCTCCGCCACCGCAGCCACCGATGCCACCGCTACCGCTACCGCTGCAACCGTTCGATTGAATTTCGGTTATAGCAATCTGACTGGACGAGTTCACTGATGAGGAATTTCAAATGGACGGTGTAGTTTGGTTACTGTTTTTATTGCTGCTGATGCTGTTGGTGGCAAAAAGCGATGATACAGCTGTGGCTGTTTTGTTCTCCTTATCAGAATCGTTGTTGTTACTGAGCTGAGATGAGGAGCTGTTGTTGATGAAGGTCTTGTGCTGGTGACTTTTTTCTTGGTTTAAGAGGATTTTTGTTTGGCGATGACTTCCGTCGATGCAATGTTCAGCACTGTTCGAGTAGAGCCATCCTTCATCGTCGTCAGAAGATGATTCCATGCGACGATGACAGGCCACCGCCGCTAAAATTCGTATCGTTATCCGTATCCAAATGCTTAAAATAGAATATGGCACAACTATTTGACTTTGGATTGGACTCATTGAATTTGGAAATGTCAATGTTTCGATGACCATGACTGTTTCAAACTGTTTGGGACTAAACCAAGGAACAGGGTTTATATTACCACCAACGCTGACGTTGACACCGCCATTGCTGCAGGGCGATGTTGTCAAGACCGTAGACGCTGTAGCTGTCGTTCCTGATTTCGAATTAGCACCAATTGATTTTGTTGTTGTTGTTGGAGCTGTTGCTGTTGTGGTGACAGGCGAGCTTTAAGCTAGAACTATAATGCTCGGAGGGGCACTTAAGTGGTCGGAAGAAAACAACCGAATACACGGAAAGCATTTGACGCGACTATAATTGCGAAGTGGAGGGTTTCGTCAAGTTTCGTTCAACTTTGGTTACGGAAGTGAGGTGCGCTCCCGAGCGCACCTCACTTAAGTAAAACTGACATTTGGTGAAATAGGAATGCCAAAAAGAGAAAGATGATAGTTACATTATGGGTGTGTTTCCCTTTTTTCGGTACGGAAAGCTACTTTTCGTTGGTTTTTGACATTAGCTTCAGTGCCCTTCCGACTATTATAGTTCTACCTTTAAGGTAGAACTAGAATAGTCGGAAGCCAACTTAAGTGGTCGTACGAAATCGAGCGAAAACAAGAAATTTATATGACGCGTACATAATTGCGAAGTGGAACTTTTCGTTTAGTTTTCGTTAACTTTTGCCGTCGGACGTGAGAGCGCTCAACGACCGCTCTTTCGTAAGTGGGCGAATGCAAAATCAAAATGGTGGAAGCAAACTAACAAGAACTTGGCGCTTGGTGCATAGTTTTCAACTTTTTTTCTGTTCTTTGAATGAATGAGTGAAGTCAAATCAATTTTCTTTTAATTAATTTATATCACATCGAATGTTAGTGGTTTCACAAAATAAATAATTAAAAGCATATCACTCTGTGCTGTGAAAAAAGTATGAGAAAATAAACATTGAATAAACAACTATGTATTTTTGTTTTTTTTTTTGAAATTGACGTTTCGGATAGCTACTTTTCGATCGGTTTTGACATAAGCTTCCGACAGCTTCCGCCTATTCTAGTTCTACCTTTAGTGCCCTTTCACACGAGGAAACTGAGTTGCCAGCAACTTTTAGTTCCTGGGTGAGAAGGGCAGGAGGAAAGAGGGGCGAACAGAATCTCCCCGGTCGAGGATTTGAGGAGATTTTTTGACATTTCCTTTCACATCTAGGTTTAGGTGTGTTCAACCAGTAGACTTTCAAAGGAAATTTCAAAAATTGCCGGGAGATTTGTTTCCTCGTATGAAAGGTACAAGAGATTTTTAAGGAGATTAAAAGAAAACGTTAAAAAAATCTCCAGCAACTTGTTTCTTCGTGTGAAAGGGGACTTATTATTGTGATTGCTTATTACCACGTTTACATGTGGTGAAGCTTGAAGCTCGCTTCAACTCTTTGTATACCTGGCTCGAGTTGAAATGAGCTTGATTCGACTCGATTCCGCTCGGGGAGCTGAGTCGAGTCGAAATTTCTGACGAAAAACCTAGGTCGAGGATTTGGCTTTACAGATAATACACTTTGGTCTGTTTATTTGTATGTTTGTCTTCAAATATAGTTTTGTTTAAATAGATACGTGTAGTAAAGTACTCGTGTTAATTCAGTTATATTTGCTTTGCATTAAAATAAATACATTAATGCCATTCATTTTTCTGGAATCTCAATACCATGTCAACTCAACTCTGAATGGAGCACTCAACTCAAGTAACGAAAAACCTGGGTTGAATATTCGACCCTATTTCAACTCGAGCTCTCGATTCTGCTTGTAAACGTAGTATATGTTGAGCAATTTGGGTGAATTATGTTGCTGTTGAGGGCCCTACACACGATCAATGTTAATTGACAATAAATATTGAAGGCACTTTCTGTCAAAAAATTATTGATGAATAATTGCCACCACACGTATCAATGAAAATTGACAATAATTTTAAGTAAAATTGTATGAATTGGCTGCAAGAGTGCTCCATTGTGGGCGTATCAGCAATTAAAAAAAGGAAGACAAAAATTGGGTAGTAAAGAAGTTGTTGCTAAATAAAAATTCCTTTTTGAAATTCGCGAGAATTAAGCCGAAAATCCACATTTTCTTTTTTGATTTCTTTCATTTTTCCTACCGACTACACAACTTAAACATCAGTATGGCCTACAAATGGTAGTACCCTCGTGGCTTGATGGTTAGTGCGTAGGACTGTCATGCCGAAGGTGTGGGTTCGATTCCCAGCCGTGCCACCTAAAAACAGAAATGTTTTATTCGAGGTACTGCCTCTTGCAAGGAACTGACAAATCCTCCAAGAGTATACTTGTCATGAAAAAGTGCTTCTCATTTAGCCGTTCGGATTCGGCAAAAAACTGTAGGTCCCCTCCATTCCTGCCAACAAACACGCACACAGGAATGGTTGTGAGTTGTAAGTCACTAGGCCCTGGTTCTCCATGAGCTGTTGCGCCACCCAATTTATTTTTTTTTTTTATGGCCTACAAATGACATTTACATTGAAGAAAACCAAATCGATTTTGGTTCTCATCAATGTTGTCAATGTTCATTGACAATGGCATTGAAGAGCATACGAACGATCAATACTTAGCGAAAAATTACTTTTTCACTGAATATTGACAATAAACATTGATCGTGTGTAGGGCTCTTTGGAGCGGTTGGGGTGATTGTTTAGAATTTAGATAGTTCACCGGCACCTCCCGCAGAGCTACCATTTCGATTGGATTAGCGATTTACTGTCCATGCTATCACTCAAAATATGAAATTTTAACAACTTACCCATCATTACGCCTGGAACTGGGCCTAGTACGCAGATCGGGAAAAGACAAAATTTATCTCTACAATTCTAATCTCTACAAAAACTTTTCTAACGACCGCGCAAAAGTTTGAAGTTGGAGAGATAAAAAAAAGCTGTCAAGTCTGTCATAATTAAAATATTCGTAAAAAAGTTTGGATTCTCGTCGAGATCGAATTTGGAAGCGCATCAAGCTTACTATTGCTCCCACAGAGGTAATGTTCAATTTTATTTAGCGCCCAAGGCATAAATATTAATGGATGGTTTTTGTTTTTCGCAAAAAGAAGCCGAGGAAGATTCGACATATGGTGGCGGTGGTGGAAGTGGAGCTGGTGCTGGGAGCACATCATCGGGAGATAAATGCACCACCACATCCAGTGGTGAACCATCTATTAAGACTGGCAAGCAGTACGCTTGCACACAGTGTTCCTATAGTGCCGATAAGAAAGTCTCATTAAATCGTAACATGCGAATGCACCAAAGCTCTCCGGCGCCAAGTTCGAACGCCAATAGTGGCGATGATAGTTCTAGTCAAGTGAGTTGGTTGAATTAAATAAAATATAATTTTCATTTGAGATACTTTACTTAATTATATTTTTCTTTTTTTTACCTCACAGCATGGTGATCGTTACTGCTCCGAATGTGATATTAGATTCTCGAATGTCAAAACGTATCATGCTCATAAGCAACATTATTGCAGTTCCAGGCGTAATGATGGGTAAGTTGTTAAAATTTCATATTTTGAGTGATAGCATGGACAGTAAATCGCTAATCCAATCGAAATGGTAGCTCTGCGGGAGGTGCCGGTGAACTATCTAAATTCTAAACAATCACCCCAACCGCTCCAAAGAGCCCTACACACGATCAATGTTTATTGTCAATATTCAGTGAAAAAGTAATTTTTCGCTAAGTATTGATCGTTCGTATGCTCTTCAATGCCATTGTCAATGAACATTGACAACATTGATGAGAACCAAAATCGATTTGGTTTTCTTCAATGTAAATGTCATTTGTAGGCCATAAAAAAAAAAAATAAATTGGGTGGCGCAACAGCTCATGGAGAACCAGGGCCTAGTGACTTACAACTCACAACCATTCCTGTGTGCGTGTTTGTTGGCAGGAATGGAGGGGAGCTACAGTTTTTTGCCGAATCCGAACGGCTAAATGAGAAGCACTTTTTCATGACAAGTATACTCTTGGAGGATTTGTCAGTTCCTTGCAAGAGGCAGTACCTCGAATAAAACATTTCTGTTTTTAGGTGGCACGGCTGGGAATCGAACCCACACCTTCGGCATGACAGTCCTACGCACTAACCATCAAGCCACGAGGTACTACCATTTGTAGGCCATACTGATGTTTAAGTTGTGTAGTCGGTAGGAAAAATGAAAGAAATCAAAAAAGAAAATGTGGATTTTCGGCTTAATTCTCGCGAATTTCAAAAAGGAATTTTTATTTAGCAACAACTTCTTTACTACCCAATTTTTGTCTTCCTTTTTTTAATTGCTGATACGCCCACAATGGAGCACTCTTGCAGCCAATTCATACAATTTTACTTAAAATTATTGTCAATTTTCATTGATACGTGTGGTGGCAATTATTCATCAATAATTTTTTGACAGAAAGTGCCTTCAATATTTATTGTCAATTAACATTGATCGTGTGTAGGGCCCTCAACAGCAACATAATTCACCCAAATTGCTCAACATATACTACGTTTACAAGCAGAATCGAGAGCTCGAGTTGAAATAGGGTCGAATATTCAACCCAGGTTTTTCGTTACTTGAGTTGAGTGCTCCATTCAGAGTTGAGTTGACATGGTATTGAGATTCCAGAAAAATGAATGGCATTAATGTATTTATTTTAATGCAAAGCAAATATAACTGAATTAACACGAGTACTTTACTACACGTATCTATTTAAACAAAACTATATTTGAAGACAAACATACAAATAAACAGACCAAAGTGTATTATCTGTAAAGCCAAATCCTCGACCTAGGTTTTTCGTCAGAAATTTCGACTCGACTCAGCTCCCCGAGCGGAATCGAGTCGAATCAAGCTCATTTCAACTCGAGCCAGGTATACAAAGAGTTGAAGCGAGCTTCAAGCTTCACCACATGTAAACGTGGTAATAAGCAATCACAATAATAAGTCCCCTTTCACACGAAGAAACAAGTTGCTGGAGATTTTTTTAACGTTTTCTTTTAATCTCCTTAAAAATCTCTTGTACCTTTCATACGAGGAAACAAATCTCCCGGCAATTTTTGAAATTTCCTTTGAAAGTCTACTGGTTGAACACACCTAAACCTAGATGTGAAAGGAAATGTCAAAAAATCTCCTCAAATCCTCGACCGGGGAGATTCTGTTCGCCCCTCTTTCCTCCTGCCCTTCTCACCCAGGAACTAAAAGTTGCTGGCAACTCAGTTTCCTCGTGTGAAAGGGCACTAAAGGTAGAACTAGAATAGGCGGAAGCTGTCGGAAGCTTATGTCAAAACCGATCGAAAAGTAGCTATCCGAAACGTCAATTTCAAAAAAAAAAACAAAAATACATAGTTGTTTATTCAATGTTTATTTTCTCATACTTTTTTCACAGCACAGAGTGATATGCTTTTAATTATTTATTTTGTGAAACCACTAACATTCGATGTGATATAAATTAATTAAAAGAAAATTGATTTGACTTCACTCATTCATTCAAAGAACAGAAAAAAAGTTGAAAACTATGCACCAAGCGCCAAGTTCTTGTTAGTTTGCTTCCACCATTTTGATTTTGCATTCGCCCACTTACGAAAGAGCGGTCGTTGAGCGCTCTCACGTCCGACGGCAAAAGTTAACGAAAACTAAACGAAAAGTTCCACTTCGCAATTATGTACGCGTCATATAAATTTCTTGTTTTCGCTCGATTTCGTACGACCACTTAAGTTGGCTTCCGACTATTCTAGTTCTACCTTAAAGGTAGAACTATAATAGTCGGAAGGGCACTGAAGCTAATGTCAAAAACCAACGAAAAGTAGCTTTCCGTACCGAAAAAAGGGAAACACACCCATAATGTAACTATCATCTTTCTCTTTTTGGCATTCCTATTTCACCAAATGTCAGTTTTACTTAAGTGAGGTGCGCTCGGGAGCGCACCTCACTTCCGTAACCAAAGTTGAACGAAACTTGACGAAACCCTCCACTTCGCAATTATAGTCGCGTCAAATGCTTTCCGTGTATTCGGTTGTTTTCTTCCGACCACTTAAGTGCCCCTCCGAGCATTATAGTTCTAGCTTAAAGCTCGCCTGTCACCACAACAGCAACAGCTCCAACAACAACAACAAAATCAATTGGTGCTAATTCGAAATCAGGAACGACAGCTACAGCGTCTACGGTCTTGACAACATCGCCCTGCAGCAATGGCGGTGTCAACGTCAGCGTTGGTGGTAATATAAACCCTGTTCCTTGGTTTAGTCCCAAACAGTTTGAAACAGTCATGGTCATCGAAACATTGACATTTCCAAATTCAATGAGTCCAATCCAAAGTCAAATAGTTGTGCCATATTCTATTTTAAGCATTTGGATACGGATAACGATACGAATTTTAGCGGCGGTGGCCTGTCATCGTCGCATGGAATCATCTTCTGACGACGATGAAGGATGGCTCTACTCGAACAGTGCTGAACATTGCATCGACGGAAGTCATCGCCAAACAAAAATCCTCTTAAACCAAGAAAAAAGTCACCAGCACAAGACCTTCATCAACAACAGCTCCTCATCTCAGCTCAGTAACAACAACGATTCTGATAAGGAGAACAAAACAGCCACAGCTGTATCATCGCTTTTTGCCACCAACAGCATCAGCAGCAATAAAAACAGTAACCAAACTACACCGTCCATTTGAAATTCCTCATCAGTGAACTCGTCCAGTCAGATTGCTATAACCGAAATTCAATCGAACGGTTGCAGCGGTAGCGGTAGCGGTGGCATCGGTGGCTGCGGTGGCGGAGGCAGCAGCAATTATAGTAGCAGTACAACTGGCAGTTTTATTGGCTGTTCTGCAATGAGACTAATGAGACTAAATTAGGATCACTGGCCGCGTTGGCTACCTATATGAATGAGGAGGATCCACAAGGAGAATACACCGACTACACAACTTAAACATCAGTATGGCCTACAAATGGTAGTACCTCGTGGCTTGATGGTTAGTGCGTAGGACTGTCATGCCGAAGGTGTGGGTTCGATTCCCAGCCGTGCCACCTAAAAACAGAAATGTTTTATTCGAGGTACTGCCTCTTGCAAGGAACTGACAAATCCTCCAAGAGTATACTTGTCATGAAAAAGTGCTTCTCATTTAGCCGTTCGGATTCGGCAAAAAACTGTAGGTCCCCTCCATTCCTGCCAACAAACACGCACACAGGAATGGTTGTGAGTTGTAAGTCACTAGGCCCTGGTTCTCCATGAGCTGTTGCGCCACCCAATTTATTTTTTTTTTTTATGGCCTACAAATGACATTTACATTGAAGAAAACCAAATCGATTTTGGTTCTCATCAATGTTGTCAATGTTCATTGACAATGGCATTGAAGAGCATACGAACGATCAATACTTAGCGAAAAATTACTTTTTCACTGAATATTGACAATAAACATTGATCGTGTGTAGGGCTCTTTGGAGCGGTTGGGGTGATTGTTTAGAATTTAGATAGTTCACCGGCACCTCCCGCAGAGCTACCATTTCGATTGGATTAGCGATTTACTGTCCATGCTATCACTCAAAATATGAAATTTTAACAACTTACCCATCATTACGCCTGGAACTGCAATAATGTTGCTTATGAGCATGATACGTTTTGACATTCGAGAATCTAATATCACATTCGGAGCAGTAACGATCACCATGCTGTGAGGTAAAAAAAAGAAAAATATAATTAAGTAAAGTATCTCAAATGAAAATTATATTTTATTTAATTCAACCAACTCACTTGACTAGAACTATCATCGCCACTATTGGCGTTCGAACTTGGCGCCGGAGAGCTTTGGTGCATTCGCATGTTACGATTTAATGAGACTTTCTTATCGGCACTATAGGAACACTGTGTGCAAGCGTACTGCTTGCCAGTCTTAATAGATGGTTCACCACTGGATGTGGTGGTGCATTTATCTCCCGATGATGTGCTCCCAGCACCAGCTCCACTTCCACCACCGCCACCATATGTCGAATCTTCCTCGGCTTCTTTTTGCGAAAAACAAAAACCATCCATTAATATTTATGCCTTGGGCGCTAAATAAAATTGAACATTACCTCTGTGGGAGCAATAGTAAGCTTGATGCGCTTCCAAATTCGATCTCGACGAGAATCCAAACTTTTTTACGAATATTTTAATTATGACAGACTTGACAGCTTTTTTTTATCTCTCCAACTTCAAACTTTTGCGCGGTCGTTAGAAAAGTTTTTGTAGAGATTAGAATTGTAGAGATAAATTTTGTCTTTTCCCGATCTGCGTACTAGGCCTAGTACGCAGATCGGGAAAAGACAAAATTTATTTATTTAGACTTAACCTCAGGCAATGGGCGATTGAGTTTTTGCATCTTCCATTTTATATCTAAGATGGCTGAGTGGGTAGAGTGATGGACTCTTACGCAGGAGTTCCGTGTTCGATTCCTAGACGGGTAAGAAAAATCTTTGTGTTTTATAATTATTTCCAATTCATTAATTAACAAATAATTGAAAAAAAATAATAGTTTCAGGTTTAACAAACATTAAATGCGGTAAAAATCACTCAAAAGAAATTGAAAGTAAAAAGAATTATATTTTTCCCCCATTTTTCTACAACCTCTATAAGAGCTGTATTGTCGGCTTCTAATAGCTATTATAAGACTTTCTATTACACTTGCGTGTTTACTTTTATAGAAACATTTCTGAAGCTATCTGTCAAAACCATAATTTCACTAAGATTTCGAATAGCGCTCGTTAAAACTTCTTATGGATCGTATAGAATTTGAAGCTTTTAAAAGATCTGCGTACGGGGCCTCCAAGAAGATTTTCCGAAATCATTTTCGAAGTTCTGTAATATTCTCCTTTTTATGCTTAACGAAATTTTACAAATGTCTTAAGGAAATCAGAAAGCCTATTCAGTTAGGCCGAACCGAAGCTGAAATGTTAGTTGGGTATAGGTCTGATCCTTTACTTTGGGTTTCTGTGATTTTTAGTCCAAATTTGTGTCAAAATATTTTTTTTATATGAACTTTGACACAACTTTGGACTGAAATGCGCAGAAATGCACAGAAAATCACAGAAATTCAAAGTAAAGGAACAGACCTTATATGTCTGTATTGAAAATGGCACATTTATTGAAGAGCCCTGCGTGGTAGATTGGCCAAGTGAATTGGATGTGGCGCTATAAGTTATCGTTAAACTGCGATTACGAGAAACGATTGTAGTAGCGCGAATTATGCTGTTTTCCATTGGACGCCCGGAAGCGTCCAGAATCGTTCGGAACGCTTCTGAAACCGTTTCATTGGCACAAAAAATACTCTTCTGACGATTCTGAGGAGAGAAAATTGATTCTTGATTTGAATTCAGAAGACACTCAGAAGCACTAATACATGCAACACGAAACTTCAACAAAAATTCACTCAAACGTCAAAACAAACTGCAGTGCAATTTCATATTTCTTGTTCATCCCATTCCAATTAATTTTGCACTCGAAAACACTGAATTTAATAAAATTTAATAAACAAATTAAGGGTTGTTTTTAATTTCACTTTTTGTGTGCCAGCAAAAAGTTTCTATTTAATGATTCACTAATACAGAGACGAAACTTCAAAATTAAGTAGAAGTAACAAGCACTGTTCCATTGGATTCAGAATGAGTGTCTTCTTGAGTGAAACCAATGGAAAACGACATTAGTCAAACTCCGTCTTAAAGAAACGATAATCGTAAACACTACAATACTCGTATTCGTTTTGAAATCATTATCAAATCTTTAATTATTTAGCTAGGGCCCGTATTAGGATTAGCCTCGTACGCAGATCGAGCTAAAATTTCGCTCCCATACAAAATTCTCTCCAAAATTTAGCCAAGCTAAAATTAAGCCAAACATTTTAGCCGAGAGGTACGCAGCTCCAGCTAAAAAATCAAATTTTCGTTTCTTACTGAACGCACTCATCTGTCAAAATTTAGCGCGTGAAATAATTGTTCGGCACATTAATTCTCGAGCTAAATTGTGGCAGGTTCATTTATTTGTGAGATTATGTGAGCTTTACATTGCGAAAATGAAAATTGAGACCGAGAAATATTCAAGGACAAACGATTTAGTAATGCCAAAAGGAAAAATCTATTTTATTTGATTATTTTAACTTGAAATATTGAAAGAAAATTCTTTGAAATTGTTGAATAAAATTTCTTTTCAGAGAACAGCTGTCTGATTTCTCCACAAAAATCTTGTGTCAAAATTTAGCTAGGATTTTAGCTGGTGTTTGGAGAGAAATGTGGGTGCGGAATTTTAGCTCGATCTGCATACTAGGCTATTATGGTTAAAAATCCAACGTTATCGTTCCTTTGCAATTACGTTTTACGATAGCCGTTTTTTTTTTAAACGATAACACAGGCTTACAAATATCGGTTAACTTTTCGACGCGTGAAAGTCAGAGTCGTTCTAAGGGTAATTCTTTTTTTAACGCTGAACCCAAATCCGTTATACGTTTTTTGCTCTGGTTGTCGAGATATTACCGTTAGAAAGTAGAAAAACCCCCTTTTTCGATATTTTTGGGGTTATGTAACTATGCGAATTGATTTTTTTTGTATTGTACAGATTTCTGATATTAATGATTTTAATCTTTGAAATTCAGCTTTAATTGTTCCAATATCTCTTTAACTTTTTGAGAGACATTAAATTAGTTATTAGTCCTCATCTGACTACATATAATTTTAAAAATACTTTCTCTTTGGCTTAAGTCGTTTTCGACAGGAGCAGGTAAAATATGTTCCAAAAAGGAGTTTTTGGTGTAGATTTCAAATCTGAAATCCATTTTTAGCTATCAGCTCAACTTTTGGAAATAAACTGAAAAATCACCCGTTTTTGACCAGTTCTTTTAAAATTAGAAATAACTCTTACAAATTAAAACAAAGTGTAAGAGACCAACAATAGTCACTTAACATACCATCATCCCAAAAACCTTCGTAATTTTTGTCTATTCTTTCTAAATCTTGGTGAAGTCGCTCTCCTTGCTCATCAGAGGGCTAGGATTTCTATGTAAATGCATATATTTTTTGATAAACCTTAGAACCAAGAGACGAAAGTATCTTTACGAATCATGAATTCTCCTTCAAAATGGGATTCAATCGTTAGTGCATATTTTTGCATATTTTACTGTAAAAGCATATTTTTGCATGTTTTCACAATAAATGCATATTTTTGGGACATATTTTCAATAAAATTAACATAAAGTAAAACATCGGTTTCAAAGCATTGCAACAACTAGTAATATTTCGGCAGTTCAGCTTATGGGCAGTGCGAACGAAATTCTTTCTTTCTCATTTGATGGTGTCTTTGATGGTTTTGTTTTTTATCTATGTATTTCGAAGTTTCTGGGCTTATACTAAAAAGCTTTATTTTCTTCGAATCGTTGAATTATTCATGGATGTATTGCTTTTAATTGAAATATCCCACATAGCAACCGACAAAATTTTTAGAATTTTTAAGACTTTTCATACTGTATGGCAGGATTTTTTTTTATATTGAAACGAAATAAAGATATATGGTTAAAAATTCGGATTTATATGCATATTTTAAGTGCATATTTCCCATTTATAAGAGTATATTAAAAGCGCATATTTTCCGTTTTTATGTGCATGGAAATCCTAGCCCTACATCACAATATATTGAAAAATGCAACTGAAGATTTCTCAAAAAGTGAAAGAGATATTTGGACGATTACAGCTGAATTTTGAAGATTAAGATTAGTAACTTTCGTGTCGAAAACCTTGTAAGACGGTGTCCACATTGGCTATGAAAAAGTGGATTTTTAATGACTTTTCAGTATTCACATCTCACTTCAATGAAGGAGTGGGAGCGAGATATGAATACTGAAAAGTCATTAAAAATCCACTTTTTCATACCCAATGTGGACACCGTCTAAGCCTGTGTAAAGGTTTTAGTTTACGTTTGCTTTCGTTTTGATTTCGATTCTATCAATGTGTTAAGCAGGGTACACATTATCAAACCTGAGCGTCACGCGTGTTGGATATCAAACCTGCGTGAAAAGTTTCGCGTACACACTTATCAGTTATGTTGGGCGTCAGGCAAAGAAATTCCACTACTCTCAGAAAATTGTTTCTTTTTATTTTAAGGCTATTTCCGCCACGAATCGTGTTGATTCCTTTTTTACATGACACACACGAGCTTTTTCTTATTTTGTTTGCACATTTTAAACTGATTCGCTATAAAAATTTTTGTTTTGTTCGGTGAATGACGGCTCATGAATGAAATTGTGTACACATCATCGAGCAACCACCCAACAAACCGAGGGTTGTCACGCAGTATCAAAAAATTTTGTGAGCAGGCAGTTCTGAGTGTCAAACCATCATTCAGCGTGTACACATTGTCAGTTCGGTTTGATATCCAACATGGCTGACACTCAGGTTTGATAATGTGTACCACACTTTATTGGGTACGTTAAGACGACCCAAGGGACTTGATATTCAGTCAACTGCATTCGTTTAACGCAAATTTGACCAAGGTAACTAGGTTTTTTTGAAGTGTCAAACTTGGGACTTTACTTCAAACATTTACCTTCAGTTGATAGTGAAGAAAGTAGCGATTATATTTTTTTCTAAGAAAAATCTCACACCTGAAATGAACCCTTAACGAGTTGTAATAAACAAGTTTTTTGAAAAAAAGTTTTTCAAGACTATTTGATTTTTGTATTAGGAAACCAAACATAAAATTAACAAATCTCATACAAAACTTGTATTTTTTTACTTATCATGCAGTTAATAATTGTCTTTTTCGCATTTGATAAAGAATCTTCCCACAAAATGGTAAAAATGAACGTGCAAAAAAATTAATAGATCAGAAAACAATAAAGTTCAGCCATTGTATATCCAATCTATAGCATTCTCATCTCATGAAACACGATTTTGTAGGTAGACATTTGCAGTGCTATTTATAAACCCATTCCAAGCGATGTCTAACTTTAGACTCTAACTCTAAAATGTTATTTATAAATACTTAGCACCGATTGACTAATGTCGAATTCCTTACAACCATTTCAAATCGATTTTTTTTGTTGGTTGTAAGGAACACACAAAAAATCAAATTTTTCTTGTGGGATTGTGTGTGTGTCATTTGACAGTAGCTTTGAGGCAAAAAGTAAACAAACTATGCGCATACAAATTTGTTACAAATATTCCAAAGTGTATTTAGTTCTTCGCGTCATTTTGTTAGATTAAAAACATATATATTTCCAAGAAAAGTAGAAAATATAAACAAAAAATAGTTATGTGGCCATTAAAGTAAAAAAAACAACCGAAATTCATCCAAGAAACACATTATTTGAGAAACACATCGGCGAGCGCGCGATTTATACTTTTAATCGACTTTGTGCACTTTGAATCGAAGTTAGTTTATATTTTTATAACTTCTTACTGACTATTCACTATTTTTTGATGAATTAAAATTAGTTTTGAAGATTTATTTGCTTTTAATCTATTTAAATGACCGACGAACACTTTAGAACATTTGCTAAACCCACCGCAAAATACTTTCAACTCCTGAGAAATGTCAAATCTTGTTAGTGTGTGTGAAATCGATTTGAAATCTTGCTGAAAATGCAAGATTTGTTTTGACAGATTAAAATCGATTTTGTTTAGAAAAAAATCGATTCTGTTTAGAAAAAAATCGATTATTTGGTTGTAAGGAATTCGACATAACTTATCCACTGATATTGGTTGTCCAAATCTTATTTGAAAGTAGACACGTTTAATGAATAAGGTGGGCAAATATTTCTGGTTTTCTAATTTTCTAGTTTTGAAATGAATGAAAAGTTAGTTGAACGTGCCCCAAAGCGTACTAATATTGAATTCCTTTCAACCAAAAAATTCGATTTGTTTAGAAAAAATTCGATTTGTTTAGAAAAAAGATCGATTTTTCTAGGCAAAACCAAATCTTGGATTTGAAGCAAGATTTACACAGACTTGCACACACACTAGGAAGATTTGACATTTCTCTGGAGTTGAAAGTAGTTTGCCGCGGATTTAACAAATATTCTAAAGTGTTCGTCGTTCGTTTGAGTGGATTAAAAGCAAATATATTTATGAAAAAGTTTCTTATTGATTAAAAAATAGTGAATAATTAATAAGAAGTAATCAAAATATCAATAAATTTCAATTTCAAGTGCCCAAAGTCAATTTGTGATAAGAAGCTCACGTTCGCCGATGTGTTCTTCGATTGATGTGTTTATTAATGGATTTTGGAACATTTTTTTTAACTTTAAAGAGTGCACAACAATTTTCGTTTATGTTTGCAACTATTCTCGAAAATATATTTGTTTTTAATCGTACAAAACGACACGAATAAGTTATGAATTTGTATGCACATTAATTTGTTTACTTTTTGCCTCAAAACTGCTGTCAATTTGCACACATACAATCACAAACAAAAATTTCGACTTTTTTACAAATTCCTTCTACCCAAAAAAATAATCGATTTAAAATCGGTCTGAAATGGTGTAAGGAATTCGACATAAAATTCATTAATTCATTCAAAAATGAATAAATACAGGCATGTCAGTGAATAAATGAGGCCACATTTGGGCAATGGTTGGAGTGCGTTTATAAATAACAAGTTGCCTAAACTATTTAGGCATTGACTAGCTGGACAACTGCCCAAGCATGTTCTAAGAAAATCTTATAAATATGACTGTTGGTCGATAGGTTCGCTGTGATCGCCTTACCGAGATCCCTTAACAAAAATTAGTATTACATTTGGACGCATAGATGGCCACGAGCTTTTTTTCTTCATGAGAATACTATAGAATTTATATACAATGGTTCAGCTTTCTGTTTAGTGACCAAATATAATCAGCTGATATTCTGACACAAGTACACTTGACTAGATATTAAGGGAGATTTTTCTTGACTTACTTTCCAGTCAACTTTCCAATAAAGTTGCCTTAATTCTGAATTTCCACCAGACGTCAGTCTGAAACAAGCAAAAAAAAAAAATGAAACAGCTGGTCGAACTGAGCTAAAACGTAAACAAACTAAGTCCCCTTTCACACGAAGAAACAAGTTGCTGGAGATTTTTTTGACGTTTTCTTTTAATCTCCTTAAAAATCTCTCGTACCTTTCATACGAGGAAACAAATCTCCAGGCAATTTTTGAAATTTCCTTTGAAAATCTATTGGCTGAACACACCTAAACCTAGATGTGAAAGGAAATGTCAAAAAATCTCCTCAAAACCTCGACCGGGGAGATTCTGTTCGCCCCTCTTTCCTCCTGCCCTTCTCACCCAGGAACTAAAAGTTGCTGGCAACTCAGTTTCCTCGTGTGAAAGGGCACTAACTTCTAATTGTCAAAGTCAAAGGCGCGAATTGTGAATTTGTGTTATTTCTAAAGGCATATTTTCGTAATAAGTTGGCTGAAAATTTAGTTTTGAAAAAAGTTTTTACTAAAACTATTGCTACAAATAATTAAGAGTTCTTAACAGTGTTGAACGAGAAAAGTTTTAGAGAAAATGCCACATTATTGCTGTGTAATCGATTGCCAAAACATTGGCGATAAGGGAGGATTCTTTCTTTTTCCACCAGCTCGGACAAGGAGTCCCTTATTGCAGGAACTGGCCAGGATTAGGCGAAATCGTTGGTTTGCAGCAATCAATGATAAGACTCTAAACACGAAAACTGCTCGTGTTTGTTCAAGACATTTTATTTCTGGTAAGCTAAACATTTTCATTTGCGTGCAAAATAAGAATTTTTATATGCAATTCATAGGTAAAAGTGCGGGTCTTAAGGATCACCAGAATCCAGACTGGGTTCCAAGCTTGCACCTAGGATATAATGCATATTTGAATGCGTTGCCTACCAAGTTTGAGGGCCAAACAAAAATGGTGCAAAAAAATGAAGAATTGGTAGCGAGTCAAGGTTATGGAGCTGAGGCAAAGGGTAAGTTTTGTCCTAAATATTTCTCTATTCCCTTATTAACGTTTTAGATAGTAGAAAGTAGTTATCAGATTTATAAAATGTTTTTTTTTTTTTTGGTAATGAAAGATATACCTACCTACCTTTTTTTACCACTGAGTTCACGTTGCACGTACTTACTTTCATTTTCATGAGGCTTTTAAAAATTCATATATATAAGACATGGCAATTATGAGAGAAAATTGTTTAAAAGCATATAATAGGTTTGTTCGTTGAGCCCTGAAGTCACCATGGGGTCGCCCCAAAGTGTTTTTTGAAAACCCTGCATTCTGTGTTTTTTGAGACCTAGGGTCGCCCTGAACTTGCCCTGAAGTAGAACTAGGTTTTTCGCTGGGGCGAGTTGAGGTAAAGAATAAACTGCCAAAGTGACATGAGCTCTGAAGCATTTAGCAGATAATTCTTTGTTTTTGAAATATAAATTCACGGAATACACAATTTTACTTTAAAAATAACAAAAAGAAATAGAAACCGAAAACTGTGGTTTGTTTTTATCTATTTTTAAAAGAAATTTTATTTCTTCTTATCTCAACAACACAAAAGAAGACCCTTTAGTGTTTTTTGAGAACCGAAAAACCCAGGTTTTTTGACAATTCTTGGGGTTATCAAGAAAACCTGGGTCAACCCTGGGTAAACTTCAACGAACAAACCTAATTAGACATTTGAGGCGTTGAAAGCCGTCTAAGTCCATTTATTTCTAATTCTGGAAATTTAAAGGTTTGCGTTTTACCTACTTAATTCAAAATATAGGAAAGTGCTGGAATAGAAGTATAGTAATTTAGTTCATTTTAATTACCTATGTAATTAACTTACCCAACAAGAAAAAAAAAATAAATGAATTGGCTTTTAGTTTTATTTAAAATGTAGGTATCAGGTAAATAAAATACAAAAACAAAATAAATGCAAAAATAAACAAAACCCAAGAGCTGAGTGTTTTAAGAAATTATAAATAAAATGCACGTCGCACGTACTTGCTTCCATACCCAAGAGGCTTTTTAAATTTGTATATAAGACATGGTAATTATGAGAGAAAAATGTTAAGCATAAAATTAGATATTTAATGCAAAATTACTCCATTCATTGTTTGAGGTGAAACAAGGAATGTTATCTGAATTCTTGATCAAATATAAATGTATGAAAACAATTTATGGACAAAAATGTATAAAAACAAATATTAAAAATAAACAATTGATATTTGTTTTTGGAATGGAACATTGGAGCTCTTGCCCTTATAAACGTTTATCTGTAATATTTTTGATTAGAGGTAGTATTTTGTGTTTTATTTTTAAGGGCTAAAATGGCCCTAGTGTAAAACCATTTTATAGATGATCGAAACGTGTCTGGCGCTCTTCACAGTCGTTCCGCGCACCATTTTCATATATAATTCTGAAAGAACTTTGTATGCCGATGTTATACATATACATACAATGAGTTTTTTGTCTCTTTTATTTAAGAAAATGTGCCGAATAACTTTCTTATACCTGGCACTAATAGTATTCATTGCGATGCTATGGTAATAAGTGACGAGGGTATTATATACGTCGATATCACACCAGTCCAAGACCCTTTTTATAATGAATACGAGGAAGGTGACAGTTCACAAGAAAATTTCCTTCAAGAAGCAAATTTAGTAAGTGACGAGGCTAAGATCGACGTCAATATCAACCCAGCCCATCGAGATGCATATTACAATGAATATGATGAAGCTGAACATTTACGAGGAAACTTCTATGGAGAAGCGAGTTACCACAACTCTGCAGTAGGATGCCTAACAGATATAGAATCGCTTGAGGCTTCTGGTAATTCTGTAGGTACATCCATGAAAATAGTTGGCGTTGATATTTTAGAGAGTTGTCATAGGTCTGTAGGTAGGTACCTTCTAATAAAAATAAAAAATAGTTACAACTTATGTATGTGTATTTTCATTACATAGAGACGCAAACTGATCTCTGTATGACAGATTACGAGATTTTGAGCATGAAATTACAGGAAGCACAACACAATCTGAAGATAAAGGATATGAAGATTGCAGCTTTAGAAACAGAGCTAAGAGATAAGAAAATGGGAATGGAGTCTTTTCGAGATAATGACACCAGGACAAAATATTTTACAGGCTTGCCTTATTTTTTAACTTTAAATACTATTTATAACGCAATAGAACCAAATATTCCACATTGTCTATTGAAAAACTTGAATAAATTCCAGATTCTAATGCTGACACTTATAAAGTTGCGATTGGACTTGCCTTTTTCGTTGCTTGGATACATGTTTGGAATTTCGACGCAAACCGTGTCAAGAAAGTTCCATGACTGTATTCTCGTGCTTAGTAAGGAGATGAACGCGTTTGTTAGATGGCCTGATATAACCGCAAGGAATCACTTTACTCCGTTTAGTTTTAAATATCTTTTCGGTGATAGGCTTGCAGTGATTATTGATTGTTTTGAGATCCGAATAGAAAAGTCTGGTTAGTTGAAGTTTTATATTTAGTTTTTCTTTTTATCTAATAATATCCGTTCTGGGCTCTTAGGTGATCCATTGGCAAGAGCAGCAACTTATTCATCGTATAAGAGCTCAGAAACTGTGAAGTACCTTATCGAAATAGCCCCAAGTGGAAATATCAGCTATATTTCAAAAGGGTTCGGTGGCAGGACGAGTGACAAATTCATAGCAGAGAACTCTGACTTTTTAGAACACATTCAACCGGGAGATATTGTACTATCCGATAGAGGATTTTTGATTGAAGAAGCCATCAAAAACAAGGGAGCAGAGTTAAAAACACCTGCGTTTCTCCAAGGGAAGTCGCAGTTAGATGCCAATTCAGTTGAGTATTCCAAAAATTTAGCTACTGTTAGAATACATATTGAAAGAGTAATAGGAAATCTGCGCCAAAAGTATAATATTTTATCTCATTTTCAGCCGATGACTACAGTTACCAAAAAACTGAATGAAGATGAAGTGTACTACGATGCTATTGTGCGGACTTGTTGCGGATTGGTCAACCTTACTCCTTCAGTAATTCCATCGACATTAAATAATTAATAAGACTTTGTATATTTTATTTTTTCTTAATTCTTTATTTATAGTAGATTATTGTTTATTTTTTGTTTTGTATATGCATGCATAACCTAGTAATAAGAACACAATGGGCCTTACTAATAATCAAATTTAGTGTTAAGCTTAAAAGAAAATCTTCAGATTTTAGAAAATCCGCATACCAATAACGAGTTTAATCTCCAGTTTAGTCGTTAGCAATATGTCAAAATTTAATACATGGAAATCCATGTTTAAAGTCGAACACTAAGTAGAAAGTGTTGCCTTAGTGCTGTTTTATGGTATTTAAATTTGTATTTAATACTTAAATCTATTCCCAAGTTATCAGGTTGATTTCAATAGGTAGAGGTATTTTTGGGTTGGTTTCAATCTTCAGATTTTTGTTTTACAGACGTAGTTCAATTATTGTTTGTACCTATGTTTATGTGTTGCAGCAGGAACAGATTATTTAATTTTTCATAAATATTTAGTACGTCTGGATCTTACGTTAAATACGTATGTAGTTGATTTGACTATTCCGTTTTATATATTTACATATATTCCTTGTTAAGTAGGTATATCTAAAAAGTAATTTTTTGTGTTGAACGGGAATCGATGTCAATATTGATGATTTCATTGCATTTAGTTCTGTCTGTTGAAAAAATGACAATATTTTTTTTGTTTATGAACGTACATATTTGTATGCGTATATTTGTAAGCGATTAGGTAGGTAAATGTTTGTTTTGTTTTGCGTTCTCAGAATTCGTTTCATATATTTTTATTTATTAAAAAAGTTAATTAAATACATTTGAATATTTATACTTCCACAAACGTCTTGTCAAAAACATAACGTGACAAATTTCAAAATAATTGTCAATCCTGTCGTTTTTCTTTGGTCACTCCTATTAGTTCTTTTCCACTCCTTCTGTATTCCAAAAATCTTCCAATGGGTTTTCTTATTGCAGTTATGATTTAGGAGTTGGAGAGCACACCTATAGGTACACGTAAACATACGTAGTCATTCTTCGGATTACTTGTCCGAGAAATAAATTGGCCAGTTTATATTGCTGAGATCTCAGAGGGCTCAGAGGACTCTGAAATATAAACACGATTCCTCACAAAAATTCCTCACATTTCCCCTTAAAAACTGAGACTGAAATTTTTTGGATTCGCTTGCTCAATTACAGTTAATTACTTAAGAAGAAAAGAAAAAGAGAGATGTTTTGACTTCTATTTGAGGAATCCTGTTTATATTTTATCCTCCGGCTCTGTCAAAGAAAGGAGAAAAATTACTGAGCGCTCAAGAAATATAAACTGGCTAAATGTTTGAAAAAAACGTTTCTCATAAAAGGCGGTCGTTTCATAGTTTATTGGAAATGAAAAGGATAAAACGTCTAATAAAAACAACAGTACTCTGAGCCCTAAAAAAAATATATTGGCAGGAAGAGAAATATCACTGTAAAAATTCCGACAGAAAATAATTTGTTTTCGTAACAATTTCGTAGGTACTGATATGTGCATAAGCCAAAAACCATGAAGTTTACTCAAAATATGTATGTTTTTGTATAATGTTTTTGAACTATGTTCATTAAATTAAATAAAAATCGTCCAAACCCTTTGAACATTTTACATACTATAGTACTAAAAAAGTAGCGGTTAAAAAAGAATACGGCAGTACTTATCTTCACTCTTTTAACAAAGCAAAAAAAAAAAACAAATTGAAATTCATCTGTCATTTTGCCGAGCAGTTGTCAAGTGTATTGAGATTTAAAAATGGTAAAACAATTGAAAAAAGCTAATTAAACTAAATAAAAAAGTGTAATATAATTAGTATAATGGGCACTTGTAATACTTTATTACACAAAATGTAAAAAAAAACACGCGGTAGTGCTTTAAATCCTGTAAAAACGCCTATAATTAAGAGTGTACAAGTGTTTCATTTCACAAGTTAGTTTCTTCTTATATTTCCACATAAAGTAATGTGAAGTGATGTGTTTTAGGTTATTCAATTATCGTAGAATACTTTTTAAACTGATATTTCATGATATTTTGCTTTAAAAAATCTAATTTGTTGTAAATAAAAATATACTTCAATCGAGTGATTTAGTTAAGATTCATCTGTCAAATGAGAAATTCTCGTCCAGCAGGGACGGATTAATTTTTGTTGGTGATGGCAAGGCACTCAAATCCTATTAGCACCTGAAGTGCAGAGTTATTTTCTACTTTTTGAATAAAATATTCTCAAAGATCTTTCTACTGTTGGCCCTATCTTTCATGTCAGTTTTGTATTTTCGTCAAGAAGTTTTTATCAGTTTGAAAGTATTCTACTATAATGTATTTGCCTTAAGAACACCACTTCACATAACTTTATGTAGAATATGGGACAAAACTTACTGTGATATGAAAAATTTGTTCACTCTGTATTATAGGTGTTCTTACATTATTTAATGCCACATGTTGTCTTATATATTTTGTTTGATTGAGTATTGCAAGTATTCACTGTATTTATTTTTATTTCACTTATTTAAGCTATTTTTTTTTTTTACTATTTTAACGATTTAAAATCTCTATACACTTTCCTAAAAGCATCTCAATGATTTTTTTCTTTTTTTGAATTCATGCTTTCCTTGGGCGGCCCAGAATTTAGCCATGTAACTGCACGCCGACCCTGTGTCAATGCATTTGTGTGTTGTGTATTTCTTCTTCTATGTTTTCACTTGAGTTATTGTAGTGTGTGTGTTTTTTAGAGCATGTTGGATGGAGTTTGATAGAAATTGTAGTAGATTAAAGGAAAGTCTGAGGATTTTATTAGCAAAAGGGTAAAATTGATTATTGGTAGCATTTTGTTAAAGCTCCACACTTAGCTTTGATCTTAAGGTTAACTAATAGTCGACATTAGTGTTTGGTTATTAGTAAGGCCCAATGGGCCTTACTAATAATCAAATTTAGTGTTAAGCTTAGAACAAAATCTCCGGATTTTAGAAAATCCACATACCAATAACGAATTTAATCTCCAGTTTAGTCGTTAGCAATATGTCAAAATTTAATACATAGAAATCCATGTTTAAAGTCGAACACTAAATAAAAAGTGTTGCCTTAGTGCTGTTTTATGGTATTTAAATTGGTATTTAATACTTAAATCTATTCCCAAGTTATCAGGTAGATTTCAATAGGTACCTATTTCCATGGGTTGGTTTCAATCTTCAGATCCTTGTTTTACAGTGAAAAAGAAGAACTTTATATAGAAGTACTTTATTTATTGTTCTTATGTTTATGTATTGCAACAGGAACAGATTATTTATTTTCTTCATAAATATTTAGTACGTCTGGATTTACGTTGAATATGTGCATAATTTTTTGATTCCATTGTATATATTTGCATACCAAATTACGTATTATCTAAAAAGTAATTTTTTGTGTTGAATGGGAACGGATTTATTTTGAGTTTTTAGAATTCATTTCATAGTTTTTTATTTATTTAACATTATATTAATTAATCAAATCTATCTGAATATTTTTAAAGTATATTTATACTTTCACAAACGTCTAGTCAAAAACGTAACGAGAAAAACTTCAAAATGGTTGTCAATCATGTGGGTTTTCTTTGGTCACTCTTAGTAGTCCTTTTTAACTCCTTCTGTATTACAATAGTCTTCCAGTGGCTTCGTTCCCTACAATCATGTTTTAGGAGTGTTTTTTTACTTCCCGCTGTCATTAAGGAGTGTCAGAGAGCACACCTTTACACGTAAACATACGTAGTCATTCTTGCGGATTACTTATCAGAGAAATTAATGTTTGAAAAAACGTTTCTCATAAAATAGCGTAATTTGTCATTTGAAAGTCGGTCGTTTCATATTTTATTGGAATTAAAAAGGATAACATTTCTGAGAAAACCAATGGAAACAACAGTACTCTGATAACTAAAAAAAAAATATCTACTAAGTTTGCAGGAACAGAAATATCACTGTAGGAATCCCAACAGAAAATAATTTATTTCCGTAGCAATTTCATACTGGTATGTTCATATATCATAACTAACTATTAAGTTTACTCAAAATATGCATGTTCTTGCATTATGTTTATCAACTATGTACATAAAATAAAATTAAAATCGTCCAAACCCTTTGAACAAATTACATACTATAGTACTGAAAAAATTACTGTTAAAAAAGAATAAGGCAATACTTATCTTCACTCTTTGAACAATTAAAAAAAAAATGAAATTCATCTGTCATTTTGCTGAGCTAAGGAAGAAAGTATATTGAGATTTCAAATCGTTAAACGAGTGAAAAAAACCTAATTAAACTTAATAAAAAAGTGTAATATAATTAGTGTAATGAACACATGCAATACTTTACTAAACAAAATATGAAAAAACACGCGGTGCTACGTTAAATCCGGTAAAAACGCCTATAATCAAGAGTGTACAAATATTTTATTTCAAAAGTGAGTTTTGTTTGATATTTCCTCATAAAGCTATGTGAAGTGATGTTTTTTAGGTTATTTAACTATCGTAGAATACTTTTCAATTGATAACTCATGATATTTTGCTTTAATAAATCTAATTTGTTGTAAATAAAAATATACTTCAATCAATTGATTTAGTTTGAGATTCATCTGTCAAATGAGAAATTCTCGTCCAGCAGGGACGGCCTCATTTTTGTTGGTGATGGCAAGGCGCTCAAATCCATTAAGGGCCAGTTTGTTCACAGTGGGTTAAATCAGCAATTAGATTATCACTGATTCTGTTAAACCCATAGTTATGAATCTGTGATAGTCAGAGAGTGTTTGTTCACTCAATTTTCAGTTTGATTAATAAATCATAGTTTTTCCAATAATCTTTCCATTTTCCAGTCTATCTGTCAACCAATTGTCAGACATATTCCGTCATTAACTTATTTCAGTGTGAGTGAGCTTACGAAAAAAACATTTTTTGTGCAAAAAAACACGGAAAATCAGTGCTTGAAATATAATGTTGTGTTCAATTTAAGATTATTTCCTGTTAAATTACTATACAGAATAGCTACACACGTGAAATTTGTATTTATTTTAATGCGGCTAATTGATTTTTTTTTTCCAAATATATAGTTGAAGTGTGTAGGTAGTGCTGGCATTTTGTGAAACCTAGTGATGGGATTTTTTCCCAGTTGTAGTTTTTCTATGCATATTTTATATTAGGCCTTGCAAAAAAGCACTTTATTTTTCGATAGTAAATAAAATAACTACAATTTGTAGTAAAATCTGTACAAATTGTTTATTTTTTTCTTGCAAGATGGACGATGCTTGGTTTCTCTTCATTCGTGATCTTTGTTCGAAGGAATTTAATAGATTTTGTTTCTCTTTTTTATACCTACGCTTAGGAAAACCAATGATGAACAAACGAAATTCCAGAAAATCTTTGATTAAATCATGCTAATCAGACAGAATCGGCGAATTAGTGATTTCTCCAATTAAGTGCTCAAATCATGGATTCTCTGTTTAAAATTTTGCTGAACAAACGCATTCAATGATAACCAACTGGAATAATCATTGATTTAATTTGACAAGGCGTGAACAAACTGGCCCTAAGTGTCTGAAGTGCAGAGTTATTTTCAACGCTTTGAATGATATATTCTCAAAGGTCTTTTTGTTGGCCCTAACTTTCATCTCAGTTTTATATTTTCAGGAAGAAGAAGAAAGAAAAGTATTTTAAGATTATGTATTTCTAAAGAACTCCCCTTCACATAACTTTATGTAGAATGAGACAAAACTTACTGTGAAATGAAAAATTTGTTCACTCCGTATAATAGGTGTTCTTACATTATTTAAGTCCGCATGTTGTCTTATACATACATATATATTTTTTAAATAAGTATTGCAGATATTCACTTATTTACTTTTGTTTCACTTTTTTATTTAGTTTGATTAGCTTTTTTTTACGTTTTTAACGTTTTAAAATCTCTATACACCTTCGTATAGCTGGGCAAAAATGACAGAAGCACCTCAATGATTTTTTTCTTTTTTTTTAAATCTTGCTTTCCTTGGGCGCCCCAGAATTCAACCGTGTAACTGCACGCCGCCGACCCTGTGTCAATGCATTTGTGTGTGTGTATTTCTTCTTCTATGTTTTTACTTGTGTTATTGTAGTGTGCGGTTTTGTTTGATAGAATTTGATGCATATTGTAGTAGATTCAAGGAAAGTCTGAGGATTTTGTTAGCAAAAGGTTGAAATTCTTTATTGGTAGCATTCCGTTTAAGCTCCACATTTTATTTTAACCTCGCAGTTAGCTAATAGTCGACATTAGTGTTTGATTATTAGTAAGGCCCAATGTTTGTAATTATTTAATTTTAGTATTTATTTTTTTTTCTTCACTATGTTAAAAATGAATAATAACAATAATAAATAATGTTAACAAACGTGTGTAAATAAATATGTATTTAGTACCCATGATTAGTAAATAAATAACAAAACAAATTAAACTAGGTGTTTATGAACTTCACGGACAGTATGATTATTATAAAACAAGAATAAAGGAAAAGGTTAACAAAAGGATAAGGTGTTAGCATATGACATAAGCTTTAGAATACAAAATAAATAAAATTTTTTACTTGACTTCATAGAACTTGAAATAAAGACACATGAACAACAAATATATACATATGTTAGTATGTACATTTAAAAAAAAAAGATATACAAAACTAATTAACATAACATAACTTCATAAAAATTAATAACAACAAACCATAAATAACAAAAACACAAACAAAGCAAAATTGATACGGAAAATATTAGAATAAATGAAGTGAAATAAAATACAAAATAAAATCAGATTAGAAAGCTACTTCTTTTTGAGGCTTAGTGAAAAAAAATGTCATTAACTCGGGAAGCAATATATTATAAAAGTATTTTTCACTCTCCAGCATATTCACTCTCATAAAATTCTCATCGAGGTCTACTTTAATAACAATTTTTGTCTTTGGTGAATAGATGGAAAAGTAACCGAATTTGACCTTTAAAATATATATTTGCATCTGTACTTGATAATAGTATTCGTGATGGATATTCATAAAATACTCTGAATTAGCTTTATAAATACAGGCATCGTTTTTAAGAATCGAGTCGATGTCCTCACCATTTTTAAGTCTGAAGGGACATTTGACCTCAACTGGGGCCTTTCCACAGCACTGGCATTCAAATATTGAGTCCGGAGTTGCAGCGTAAAAGCTTTTTTCCTCGAATATGAATATTCCACAGGCAGACATCTTAGGTTGTTTATGATTTTTCCTAAGGAATGACTCAACGTATTTGACTGCCTGTTTTTCTGTTCGTTTGCCATAAGCTGTTGCGGCTGTTGAGAATGTTTTCGGTTCACAGATCTTCTTCAACAAGCTCATAGCAGGAATATTCTTGTTCGTTCTGCAAACATCCTTGAAAACTGACGCTGTTACTCTCCCAACACGAAGTTTTTGCCAAATGTTATCAGGAGTTAGGCTTTGTAACTTTGTCAGTTTTTCAATTGTTTCAGCACAGTGCGAAGAAATTGAAAAATCAATGGTTTTCCCTAATATCAACAAAACTTCCTTTGAGCAGTTTATCAATGGAAGTTTGTACAAATTTGAAAAACAAAATTTGAGGAGAAAAAATGTTATTTCGTCCGACTTGTCTATGACGAATTCATTATAGGAGGTGGCAGCTGCAGGGAGATATTTTTGACCGATGGTCTGTAAAATCTCTAATGCCTTTTTGTCGTCAATATTAACGACGTAATTTGTTAATGGCATTGACGGAGGTTTCTTCTTAAAATCAATAGCTCGTATTTCTGCCTGAAGCTTTCTCTTGATTGGAGATTTGCGCCAATAGCATGCCACATCCGTTACTGATAGCTAAAATTTTATATTTTATTATACCTTTGCACAAAGTGTAGTACAGAATTTCAAACAAGTTGTATGTGTGTATTGTGTTTGTGTTGTATTGTGTATTGGTGCAAGTGTTTTAATTTTTTAAATATAGGGTGAAATGTTTTAGTGAAATGGTTCTTGTGAAAGTATCCAAGTAATTTTTTCTATGTAGATAGATAACATATAAAATGAATCTATATGTTAAAACGATGAAAAACTCAAACTGATTATTAAAAAAAACATTTGAACATTGAAACAACCGATGCATTATACTTTTCAAATGGCTTCTATAAAATAAAATCTAATCAAAAACATACAAATAAATTAGAGTCTAGATTGTTGACCGCTACACCTTCAAAGAGGTTTCTTTTTTAATATTGACTTAAGTATACTATTTGACTCAACGGAAGATGTTCTACGACTGTAATAAGGGCCAAAGGGCTCCAATTGTTTCTTAACAAAATACCGATGGTTATAGAAAGTTTAATTTTCAAAATCAATGAGAATTTGTAGACAGAAGCGAAATTTTCGACTTCCCAAAAACTAACAATTTGGACATTGACCCTTTTAGAACTAATGTGCAGATTGATAACTTTGTATATTTGTGTTTAAATATAAGGTTTGTATGTTATGTGGTTATAGATTTGCTAATTAATTCCTTACATTTTCCGACGAACAACCACTTGCTATGCTCTGGAGACCAAATAGCACAACTCCAATGTGGGTGCAGGTTTCGAAGAGCCCTGCTCGACATTGGCAATGGGCGGAAACAACCTTTCCATCATCATTGATAATGACCCACGCTTCAAGTGGTCTCTCGTTCAACCGTTGGGTGTGAAGTACCTGTAAAGGGATATTTAAAATGAAAATTTGCAAAATGTTCAGTAGATTGCATGAGTTACCTTTCCTAAGACAACGTACGAGTCCGATATCCTTGTACTGCCGAGTTCTTTGAGCCATCCTGCTCTGAACAGTTCATCGCCTTTCGTGATGCTGTTGCTGTTTTGGCAATGGTTGTCAGTGTACGCTGATGTACCTGCAATCAGATATTCATAGATTTGGGAAAAGGATACATTTTTGGGGAACTGCTGCGATTTGATGGAAAATAAATAAGGATCTTTCCCAATTTCTTCTATTTTATAGAAATACCGAGTTTTAGTGATTGGATCTAAATCTTTAGAATATTGGGAAAGCTCCATTGCTGGTAAAAAAAACTTATCTTTTGTGGGGTAGCGCCAAACAATATCCCAGCAGCTTGCACCTATTCACTTTGAAAGTAAGGTAAGACCAATTATTTAGTTCTCTAGAAGGATGATTCAATATGTGTTAGCACTTTAGAAAATATTTATGATTCTTTTTTGAGCTTAACTCCACTTTGGAAAACTTTTCTTTTGATTTCGTATGTATGTATTTTATACTGCAATTCTTCTTTATTTTCTTTCCGAAATAAAAATCTTTAAATTATGGTTTTACTACAATTTAACAATTAATCAATATTAAAAACTTATCAAATTAATTATAGTCACAAATCACTGAAAATATTACAAATCCGCCTTGATTACACTGAAAAGAGCATTTGTTTACATTCTCGCTCAGTTCGAATTCACACGTCTTTTTTTTTTTTGTTGTAGTGAACTGTCAAAATTAGAAAGAGAATAGACAAAGATAGTTTTTGGAAAAGCCCAATTGGAAAGCAATATTTTGGCAGTCCCTACCCTTGGGTCGTCCGAACGTACCCATTCTGTGGCTTTCGCCGAATCAATATACATACCAATATATATACCATAGGGAGCAAAAATGAGTACATGTTTGTAACTCGCGCACTTATTAATGCATAACAACAGAAATAATAAAGCAAATTGAAACATTTTTTTGCCCTGTATTTTATGTTCAATCCTCACCAAAACGGTATATAATACATAACGGAAAGGAGCAAGTTTCAAAGAAAAAAACGAATAAAACAAAAATAAATCGCATGTACTCAATTTTGCACCAAGCGTTAATCAGCAAAAATATCGAAATTTGTCGTTAGATTTGCAAGTTTTTGGTTTGTTTATGACTTCCTATATCTTTTTAAGTTTGAGATATGTTTAATTGTGCATGGTTAGAACTTTCACCAGCGTATTTTAATAAATGAAATAAATAATTATATAAAACTTCATTGCTCTTTAAGATTATGAGGAAACCATCACGACAGATTGAGGACAGTTTTGTAGTCATGACAAAGAGTGGCTTCTCGACACAACTGATAGCTAAGAAGCTTAAAACAAGCCAATCGGTGGTCATAAAAGTCCAGAAAATGCGAGTTATTGTTCCCAAAGCACAGGTCAAAGGCCGCAAAAACAATTTTGACGGATGCGGACGGCCCTCGCAGGATATTAGAAATGAAAAGGAACAAGTGTTTAACACCAAATCATGCTTCTTATGCAATAAATGAGCCCGTTAGCCGAGAAACTGCAAGAAAAACCCTCAACGATATTGGTTATATCTCAGCGGTTAAAAAAACAATAGCCCGCATAGTCTGTAATCTGTGTTGCATATTGATTTCGCTGCAATGTCAGCTTTTTCATTTCCATTTATGCCTATGTGTCCTGGAACCCAAATTAGTTGTAGTTTTAGGCTTTGTTTACTAATTTGTTTCTTATTTTGTTTATGATTTGGGATTGATGCTTTATGTTGCGAACAGCGTTGAGGGTTGAGAGGCTGTCGGAACAGATGACTGTGCTTTTGTCAGAATTGGTTGCTAGCTCTGTAGCTTTAAGAATTGCTAATGCTTCGGTAGAAACTAGAAAAAAAAATTGAAAAATAGTCCGGTATCTGTTCTGCATGTATAACATGTCCTGCTCTGTTGACAATGGCAAAACCAGTCCCAGCTTCACTTTTCGAGCCATCCGTATCCGTATCCATGTTGAGCCATCGAAGTTGCTCATCGTTTGATTATAATGTTGAATGAACAATTCTTTGGGCGTGGTATCTTTTTTGATAACGAGGTGTTGATTGTGTCTGGGGGCAGTTGCCAAGGGGGGAATTGTTCTATAGCAAACGATTTAGGGTCTGGGTTAAGTCCAAGGTCTGAACATGATTCTAAGACTTGGAATATTGTTGAAGGGAACTTCGGTGTTTTTTTCCTTCTAATAATCTTGTTTGCTAAACTCGTGATTGGAGAATTGAAGGATTCGCAAATTTTTGGAACAAGACGGGAGATAAGGATGTCCCTACGTGAATCGATTGGTAAACATCCTGCTTCCGTGAGTAAGTTTTTGACTGGTGATGTGCGGAATGCTCTCAGACTATCACCCCGATTACAGAATCCGACGAATGAGCTGCCTAGGGAATCTGAATCAATTTTGACATTTGGCTCATAGTAAAAATTTCAAAATTGAGTCTGATTCCCTCCGCAATTCATTCGTCGGATTCTGTAATCGGGGTGTATATCTCAGAGCTGCATGATAGGTTGAATTGAGCATTTGTAGAGTTGATTTTGCTGTTTTGCCATACACAACCAGCCCGTAATCGATTTTAAATAAAATAATGGATTTTGTTATGTGAACTAGGGTGTTAAAGTGAACAAGACTATATTTAGAAGCTGATGTACTAGATTTGCAAAGTATTAGTGAAAAGCAGTGCAAAACGCACACATAGAATCAACTAGTCATTCAGCACATCATTCAGCACAGGTCTTGTTGTTGTTGCAATTCACATCTATTTCCTCGACTTGAAATGAAATTACAAATACAACAATGAAAACAAATGGGTTTGGGGGGTGAAACGTACGAAGGATTGGCTTCCTTATTTCATATTCTCTGGTCTTGTGTGTTCAGCGTTGCCACTAATCGGAGAATTTTCCGAAGTTGATCCAAAAACAAAATGCAGTAAGTAGATTTATTTTTTTTTCGCAGTAGATATACATTTTCAAATTTGTATTTGTATTTTCGAAGAAGAAATTAATAATAACATATAAGTGATTGAAAATACATACATAGTTTGCTACACAGCTCATATGCAAGGCACTTAAAGGTTGGGTTTCAGGAGAAAAAATAACAACAATGATGATGAAATTATTTGTAATAATTTTGTTTGATTATATTTTTTTTTTGTAAAAACAAAAAGTATTTGATTGCCATTAGATGTGTTTTACGAAAAAAAATGCAATAGACAACGCTGGTCCTAATATGCCATCTACCTCTGAATGCAAAATGAAAGAGACAGCAATAAAGAATTAAGAGGACAGGAATAGAAATCTGACTGGAAAAATCGTTTCATATCGTTTCATGGTGCTTGATTACACATGAAGAACGAAAGTGTTCAGATGTGAAGAAAATTATTCTGAAGATTTTGTTCTCCTCTTTGTGTTTTTCGTATTTTCATAATGAAAGACACGATTTGATTGGTTGGATTGGATAGGAAAAGCAACACAAAAGAGAACGTCAATTTTCTACACCGAATATTTTCAAATATTTTAAAATATTTCATCCCCCTCCCTCTTCTGCAAGTTACCCCGCTTACCATCACAAATCGCAGAAAATGCTTGAATTTCTTCACGTGTGATCAGGGACATGTAAACATTTCACACGATTTTGGGAAAAATCGTACTGGAAAAATCGGGTGGTGTAAATGCCGACTTAAAGGTAATATCAGGTGTTTTTTTCCTCCCCCGAATGGGCTTGGACGAAAAAAACGACGTCGGGGCTAAGAAATTTACATGTTTAAAGCAACAACAACTAAGCCCCTTCGGCCTTAGCTTTACCCCGAGGCCACACGAGCAAGTACTTGCAAGCAAGTTGCAATACATAAACATTTGTTTACTAACACAAGCAAACCCAAGCAACTTGCTTATCAACTGGCATGCAAGTTTTGAAGCCAGTAGTGAAGCAAGTTGGGAGACAAGCAAGTGGAATGCAAGTGGAAAGCAAGTGGGAGGCAAGTGGAATGCAAATTGCGAATTTGACAGGCAGTGTATGTAGCCAACTTGCTTGCAAGTACTTGCTCGTGTGGCCTCGGGGTAAGCCCAGAGAATTTTCGGGGCTTAATTTAAGCCCAGATAAAAACTGTGTTACCGGCACGAATTTCATACATGTTATCGATAATTTGTATGGAAACTCCATTATTTTTTCTGTAATCGTCGCTAAGCCCCGATGTCGTTTTTTCGCCCTTTTCCCCTGGGCTTGCAAAAAAAACACAAATATTATTAGAGTTTAGATTTTTGTTTCTTCTGCGCATATATCAAAAATTTGACAATTTTAATTTTCATTTGTTGTTGTTTTTACGTGTGTTTTCTTCCTCACGTTCACAGCCATTTTTTATTTCCGACTGATAACCTGCGCAGTATAATAACTTAGATTTGTGTACTGTGCATTCCCCCATCATCTTTTTCTAAGGAGGCGTTATGTTCTCTGAGCGAAAGAGAACAAAATGTATGTAATTCTTTCTATTCTTAAGCAAAAGAATAGGACAAAGGGTGATATTCTTTTGGTTTGTTTTTATCCCTGAGGCCACACGAGCCAGTACTGGCTAGCCAGTCGCAATACACTCACATTTTTTTACTAACACATACAAACCTGAGCAACTGGCTCGTCAACTGGCTTGCCTTTTTCGTAGCCAGTTGGGGAGCCAGTAGAGCAGCCAGTAACAGGGTTAGGCAGTACTATTTCGTAGCATATTTGGAAAAATAGGACTAAAACTTAAGTTAACTCCCATTTTCTTTCACAAAATATTAATAATATAAAAACTAACAGCAGTATTAATAAAAAACTGGTATCCGCTCCCTAACACACGTGTTAACTGGCACACGGATAGACAACTTGTCCACTTGATAACTTTTCTTATTAAAAAAGATATGATATCTTTCCACTATTTATCATTTCACCAAATTCACCACTTCATCAAATTATGGTGATTTTCTAATACATGTGTCACATGCATGCACTGCCCTACGAAGTGTATACTGGTAGTAGTAAACGATGCTATCATGCGCGTGCGTGTATGTGCTAAGAAGTTATCCGCTCATTATACGTGGAATCTGGCTAGTTAAAGTTATCCGTACGTTAACACACGTCACAGACTATTACGCATTTGTTAATAAGAATTACTAGTTAACAGATGTATAAACGCTAGCACGTTGTTATCCGCCGTTTATTAATATGGGGGTTAGGAAATTAATGTTAAAATTAGTGCAGCTAGTTTTTTTGCAAATGTGCAAATGTTTGCTTTTATTTGCCGAGATAATGGCACCGGATGTGGTACCCCAGTTAGATAGACAAATAAGGAGTTCTTTGAAAATGTCTTTAATTTGGTGTATATTAGGCGTTTTCCTTTGGAGGTGGCGAAGTACTTGCAAGTACTTTGCCAGCTTTTTTCAATGGAACACATCAAACTGCTTTCCCATGTAAAATGTATCTACTCGCGCATGAGAGCATGTGCAGTTAGTAGTACTAGATTAGGGTTTTGATCTACTCGTAAGTACTTCGCCACCTCCAAAGGAAAACGGCTATTATTGCACTTAGCCATCACATAGGGGTCATCAGCATAGAGGGTATGTTCAACTTTGTTGAACTTAGAAATGAGTATATCTGTACATTTTCTCACCAATTTTCCAATTGGTTAAGTTGTTTAGGACAACATGAATTCCAATGCGGTCAAAGGCCCTTTCGAAGTCCAAAGAGAGGATCGAAATGTGGTTTTTGCAGGACAACGCAGAAGTAACGAGTTCATCGATATGTAGAAGAGAATCTATTGTGCCACGTCCGTATTTAAAAGCGACTTGGTTACGACTAGTTAGGTTGTTTTTCTCTGCGTACCAGGACAGACGCTTGGCTATGATTTTTTCCAGAAGTTTGCTAAGACATGGAAGTAAAGATATTGGTCTGTAACCGCTTGTTACAGAGATTTGATGATTATTTTTAGGTAAAGGAATTAATGTTGCGATTTTCCATGATTGGGGAATAGTGCCGCTATCGAAAATTTTATTGTACAGACTTAAGATTCGTTTTTTTGTTGGCAGCGGTGCGTTTTTGATCATGGGGTAGGAGACACGGTCGAAGCCTGGTGTTTTACCCTTCACTGAACTCAAACAGCACTCAAGCTCCAAAAAGTTAATTGGCGCTTCAATAAACTTCGCAGATTGACTTAAGTTTCTAGTAGTGGTTGAGGTATCTATAGTTAGTTGTTTGGAATTTCGGAACTCAAGTGAAAAGTTTGAGTTACTCGAGTAGTTAGACCAGGTTTTAGCGAAGTGTTCGGAGATGCTGAGGGGGTCAGTAAGAGTTACGGAGTCAGTATGTATGGCTTTTATAACGTGTGGAGTATAGTTACCTGTGAGTGTTTTTATGTCAACCCATAGTTTTTTGGGTGATGACATAGGATTAATGTTGTCAGTGAATTTCTGGAAACTTACAGTGCTATTTATAAACCCATTCCAAGCGATGTCTAACTTTAGACACCTGTCCAACTCCAAAATGTTATTTATAAATACTTAGCACCGATTGACTAACTTATCCACTGAAATTGGTTGTCCAAATCTTAGTCCCCTTTCACACGAAGAAACAAGTTGCTGGAGATTTTTTTGACGTTTTCTTTTAATCTCCTTAAAAATCTCTTGTACCTTTCACACAAGGAAACAAATCTCCAGGCAATTTTTGAAATTTCCTTTGAAAGTCTATTGGCTGAACACACCTAAGTCTAGATGTGAAAGGAAATGTCAAAAAATCTCCTCAAATCCTCGACCGGGGAGATTCTGTTCGCCCCTCTTTCCTCCTGCCCTTCTCACCCAGGAACTAAAAGTTGCTGGCAACTCAGTTTCCTCGTGTGAAAGGGCACTTATTTGAAAATAGACACGTTTAATGAATAAGGTGGGCATATATTTCTGGTTTTCTAATTTTCTAATTTTGAAATGAATGAACGTGCCCCAAAGCGTATTAAAATTCATTAATTCATTCAAAAATGAATAAATACAGGCATGTCAGTGAATAAATGAGGCCACATTTCGGCAATTGTTGGAATGCGTTTATAAATAACAAGTTGCCTAAACTATTTAGGCATTGACTAGCTGGACAACTGCCCAAGCGTGTTCTAAGAAAATCTAATAAATATGACTGTTAGTTTCTTTGATTCTTTGACTTTTTTTCTGAACAAGGCATTCGCCTTGCGATATTTTATTAAGTTGTTATCTGTGGGGTGCTTTTTGAATAATTTGAATAGTTTTTGTTTATCAGTTCGTAGTGAGTGGATTTCTGAGTTCCACCATGGCATAAAAGACTTGTGCTTTATGCCTTTCGTTTGCGGGATAGCGAGATTCGCAGCATATCTTAGAGCTTTGTTGATTGTGGATGCTTCCTGATTTACATTTAGCGATGGCGGGTTCAACATTAAAAAATCAAATACCTTTGCTTGGAAAGCATCCCAATCAGCGCGATCGGTTTGGAATTTTGTTGGTTTTTTAAAACTTGTATCGCTACCAAGACGAATATTTGTTATTATGGGGAAGTGATCGCTTCCGTGAAGATCATCGAACCTGTTCCAAGAAGTGAAAGGCAAAAGTTGAGGAGAGACAATGGTTACATCTACATGAGTAAATGTTTTGTGGGTGGAGAAGTGGGTGGGACTGCCATCATTTAGGACGGAGAGGTTTGAGTTATTTAAGAAACTTTCTATAACTTTACCTCTGGAATTGCTTGCAGGTGAGCCCCAATAAAGGGGACTCCAGGAATTGAAATAGCCTGTTAATAGGATTGGGGTGTTAATAGTTCTGACAATATTATCGAGGTCAGAGGCAGTGAATTGTTGTGAGGGATGTATGTATAGTGAAACTATTGTTAATTTAATGTTAAGATTAACTTAAATAGCCACGGCTGAAATATTAGAATTAATATGGAGAAGGGAGTGGGGAATTGATTTGTGAATCAGAAACCCGACACCTTGAGATGCACTGGTATTTCTCGGAAGGTTGTGGAAATATGCCGCATATTCTTTTGGGGCAAAAGTGACCGGTTCTGTTTGAAGGTGGGTTTCTTGAAGCGAAATTACAGACAGTTTTTTGTCTTTTATGATCAGTTGGAGTTCGTGGTAGTTATTCGTGTAACCATTAAGGTTCCATTGTAGAACGTTAAGGAACGAATTTTTACCTGCTTGTGACTCTTGGACAATATATGGTGGGTTATACTGCGAAAAGTTGGGGTTAGGTAAAGGTGGGTTGGCAAAGTGCCGACCCCGCGGTCCAAACGTTGAGCCACCCGAACTCCCAGGGGAGTTCGGATGACACAACCGCCGAGTCGCGGAGCCGGGATTAACAGGAGGGATATTATTATTTTTAGATGCTTTCATCATCATTGTCGGAGGGAAGGTTTGTGAATTGTAGTCGGGCTTGTTTTAAGATATTGATTGATTGGTTGATTAAAGGGATGGATGAGTTATTGAGATCGTTATTTATAGATGTGGAGATGGTATTTGAAGTGTTTTCATGGATATTAGTTTGTGAAGAATTAGTTGGTTTATTGACTTGTGTTTGCGGCAGGTTTTGAATACTCGTTTGAGGCATGGGTGCGGTGGAGTACGATGAACTTGTTTGAATATTTTCATTGTGTTTAGTTGTTGTGTAGGTTGAATGATGATTTTTCGGCGTTTGGTTCTGAGTTTGAATTTTGGAGGTTGAAGGATTAACTGGTGTAGGTGAGGTTGGGTTAATTTCTGCTACTGAAGTTGTTGTTTCCATTGGAGTGTAATCGGAGTTGAAGGGATTCAATTGTACTGAAAGATCTATTGGTGCTTTGGTCACTGCGGAGTATGTGTAGGTTAATTCAAAAGAGGGATTTTGGTCTTTGAATGCTTGCTTTGCGTCAGCCATGGTGCATTTTTTAATTGTCTTAATTCTTAAAATCTCTTTCGCTTGTAAGTAGCGCTTGCATTGCTTGGAAGAAGATGGGTGTTCTTCAAGGCAATTAGCGCATGAAACACGTGTGCATTCACTTGAACTGTGAGGAGGTAGGTTACTTACAGTTGACACATGAAGCAGGTCTTGTACATCTTTTAGTTGTGTGGCCAAGCAGCTGGCAGTTGCGGCAGCACATAGGGTTTGGGAAAAATTCTTCAATTTTGACATTGTACCATCCAATATTAACATTGGATGGTGGACGGAATAGATCGAATGTAAAAAGGACCAAACCTGTAGCACGTGCAGTGCCATCTACTAACTTAGTGAATTTAAAGACGTCGGTAACGCCTTGGCATTTCGTCTCATCTATGATTTCTTTTTCGGGAACGTTTATTAGGTGCCAGTTATAGCTATCATTGAAACTCATCATTGAAAATTCTAATGATTGATTTTGAGACATTTAGGAAGCAAAATCAGTTATTATTTTGATGGACAGATAAAGCTTAAGACTTAGTTAATATTTTTAGCCAAAAAAATAATTTAAATAGGCCCAACTTTCTACATAAAAAGACTTTTCTTATTTCAATGATTGAACTACCTTACCAATGATCATTGAAAAATCAAAAGTCAATTTTTGTGGAAAGTTGGGCCTATTTGAAATTTTTTTTTGACTAGAAATATTAAATAAGTCTTGAGCTTTAATCGTCCATCAAAATAATGAATGATTTTACTTTCTAAACATCTCAAAATCAATCATTAAAATTTTCAATGATGAGTTTTAATGATAGCTATAACTGGCGCCTTAGGCAGGGAGCGTATGCTGTGCCTTTTGATGAATTTAAGTTTGAATGGAGTGTAACGGAGGTGGGACAAAGATTAGCGAGTGTTTTTTGAGCGAGGAATAGATCCGCAGATTTTTGTGATTTGGCTAATATCAGGAGGCTGCCATCCCTTAATTGGGTAATGCTTTCATATGCTGTACTGATACCGTCAATGGCCTTTTTGAGTTAGAAAACACTGAATGAGGTTAATGGATGATCAGCAGACGAGGGAGCAATTACAATAAATTTTGGATTGTTAGAAGATAAGGTTGTCGGAACATTGAAATTTAATTCGTTGTCGATGAAGTTAGTTTTTCTTTTTCTTTTATATTTTGAGTTGGTAGGCTGATCTTCATTAAGAATATCAAACTTACCACTCGCAGGAGCACGTGACCCAGGGGCCATTTCAAATTGCTTGTGACTTTTTACAAGTTTTTTTTTTTTTTTTGCACACACTTGAAATAAGAAAGAAACCGGAAAAAGAATAATGCTATGGAAATAGCGGGATATCACCAACGAAGTAAACCGGTAGAGAACGAGACAAACTGTGAAAACGATGCTGCCGGTTAGAGAGATAGTCGATGACTGAAGCAGGAAAAGTAAACAAAAACCCACAGTACACATATTAAAGGTTATATCATTGGAGTTTTGATTTTTGTTTCTTCTGCGCATATATCAAAATTTGTGTCAAATGTCAGTATTTGTTGTTGTTTTTACGTGTATTTAAGTCATCACACTCCCAGCCATTTTTATTTCTGACAATTTCAATTTAAATTTGTTGTTGTTTTTACGTGTGTTTTCTTCCTCACACTCACAGCCATTTTTTATTTTCGACTGACAAAAACCAACCTAAGAAAATCAAAAAATCAAGGATTTCTTAATTTTTTAATAAATCGTGCATAACTTTTTGTTGAAGCAAAGATAGGATCAAGACAAGCATAAACAAAATAAAGTAGAGACTAAAGGGTTTAATATGCCATGTTAAAAAAGCAATATATGTATTAGGGTGGTCCTTATTTTAAAAACTTTTGAGCACCCGTTTTTTTTTGTTCATTGACATCTTAAAACACTACCCTATTTTTTTTTTTTTTTAAATCACGTTAACACGTGCCGCATTGAGCATAAAGTTGATGCCCCTGTGAGAGTTGGGGACTATTTAATTACTGTTTTAGCTCCAAAAATAACGGTACTTGCTGTACAACCGTTATGAAAAACTTTATTTATCTTAAAAACAGCTCAAAAGATTTCGATAATAATTTTAAAAATGTTTTTATAGTTACTCGAATATTTTTAAAAATTGTTAATTTCCAAGTTAATTTGAAAGAAGAACAGAAAAAAATGGTGCTCAGTAAAACCACAAGTTTTTTGTTCCTCCATACAAATAAGGACCACCCTAATATGTATATTCAAAATTTTTCAAATTTTCATTCAAACTTTACCACTTCCTATAATTTTTCTCAGTTTTTGCCCGAAAGCCCCTTTTTCGGAAATGGTAAAGTTTGAGTTTATATATTCTTGACAGTTTTTAAAAAATATGGTTTTCTTAACATGTCATATTAAGGCCTTAAAACTCTACTTTACTTTGTTTAAGTATATCTTGAGCGTATCTTCGCTCCGAAAAAAGTTATGCGCTATTTAGAAAAAAATAAAAAAACAATAATCAATTCATGAAACAGCGCAAAGTCGTCGTAAACGTGGTAAAGTTGTTAACTTCGCAAAACTGTCAAATTGTCCATACAAATTGTGACAGAACTACGAAGTCTTGAACTTTACAACGTTTACGACGACTTTACGCTTTTGCATGAATACCCATAATGATTTTCTATTTTTTTTTTTTTTTAACTTTTCCTGGGGGGTAATTCCGTAATTTTTAGAACGATTATCGTCAAAACGATTATCTTTAACGTTGTTGTCGTCTATAATTTGCTTCACGTAGCTCAATCACTGATGTCGTCCCGTCTATCGTTTTTTTTTTTTGATGAATGAAATGAATTTGAAAAAATAAATTAAGCTGTCAAAATTATAAATCCTTGTCGTTTTATTTGAAATGTCACGTTATTTTAAAAATTTAATTGCAATATCATCTGCTAAAGTTTGCATTCTTTTCTGTTCCTTAAATTTTTGCTTTGCCATTCGGGATTTTTTGCCATTTCGGGATTTTGGCATTCGGGATTTCGTACCCAACCCGTTCATTTAGGGCATAGTTCACCCTGTGTTCACCTTCGAGAAAAAGAAAACACTCCCTTATGTGACGAGAAAGTATATACAACTTTATCAAGGACAAAAGATATAGACAATTAATATGAATACAAAAAATGTCGCTTATAAACATGACTGAAAAAGTTTTACGACGATTTTCAAGCGATTGAATGCCAATAAGTTGACACCTAGTGGAATAAGAGGGCCCTACTGAACTTTTTTTGAATAATTTCAATTCTATTGGATTGAATGCTGTAATACGGATTCCATATTACGCAATAATAGGTGTTTTTTTCCTTGCCCGAAAAAAACGACGTCGGGGCTAAGCAATTTACATGTTAAAAGCAGCAACAACCAAGCCCCTTCGGGCTTAGCTAAGCCCAGAGAATTTTCGAGGATTAACTTTATCCCAGATAAAAACAATTTTACCGACATGAATTTCATATATTTTATCGATAGTTTGTATAGAAACTCCATTTTTTTTTCTGTAATGGCGTCGCTAAGCCCCGATGTCGTTTTTTTTGTCCGATTCCCCTGGGTTTGCAAAAAAAACACACCTAATATTCCAAAATAGGTCTGACATAGGCACTACAAAACGATTTAAGTGTATATTAGGGTGTGTCACTTTGGTATGGCAAAAAAAAATACTGTTCAGATTTGAAATCTAAAGGCGCGTCCACATTATGTCGAATCGTGTAGATCAACAGTGTTGAGTAAGTGTAGACGTGTTGATCGACAAAGCCATTCAACATTTGTTGACCCGAACGTAACCCGATTCAAATGGATAGCAATCGACAAAGTTGTTCAACAAATTTAATTTTATTAAAAACATTTGTAGGGTTTTAATTTCATGAACATAATTTATTGATTTTGTGCGTTATTAAACACATTTTTATTAGATGAAAAATGCAATATTTTTTGTGAATAAGTATTTAATGCTAAAAATATCGTTTTAACTTAATTGTTCACAAGAAAAAATAAAAAAAAGTTGGGAACCACCAGGATTCGAACCCTGAACCCTTCGGTTGCGTACTGACGCATCTATCAGAAAAATCCAAACCACACAAATGTTTGCTACGAAAGTTTTTCACGTACACACTAGCATGTTGATCGACAATGTTAACCAACAATGTTGATCGGCATAGTGTGGACCGTCCTTAATACCTGCCAAAAGCTGCATTAGATTCATAGGAATAAGAATATATGAAAAGTTTTTGAAATTAGATGGTGTTTTGGCTCGCTAAATAACAAGGTTTATTTTCAAAAACTGTGTTTTTAGTACTTTTTCTGTTTACTGCTTGGATATGGTTATAGTTAATCTGAGCTGATTTAACTAATTTAAATAATTTTGCTTAAAGTATCCAAACATTAAAAAAGAAAAAATTTAAGGCAATAAAAATTAGAATTAAAAATTCGAAACCACTCAAAATTGAATTTTTATACAATTTTCAAGTGCGACAGATATTAATAATTTTTTCTTAAATCAATTTTTACAATAAATCAAAATGTTATAGGCTAATTTAATGACACTGAAAAAGAAAAAGACATTCAAATTTGTTTGTAAAGAAACCTTTTTGAAATAACCATATCTAAAAAAGCATTATAAAACGTTTTTTCGCCATAAAATGCGGTTTTGCACTTTTTTTTGCAATGATTTTTTTAAAATTTAGCTAACTAAAAATTTTTTTAATTTTTTTTTCAAAAATCCATTTCGATGGTAAATTTTATTCTCTACAAAAAAGTTTTTCAGAATTATCTCGGAATTTTGCTCCGTTTTCGAGTTATATGCAAAAATACAAAAAGGGTGCTTTTGCACCCCCTCTCCAAAATGCACCCTCTCATTTAAGAGCTCTACGCGGTTTTCTTATCTTCAATGACCCCTTTGAAGATTGTTACAATAAAATCCCATGAACGTCTTAGTTCCTTTTTGCCCTGTTTTTTTAGGACATAATAAATAGCCTAAAACAAACGTTTTTGGTGTTCTTTTCAAGATTTTTTAGCGAGCCAAAGCCAATAACTTAAACGAAAATTTCAAATGAAGAACTTTATTTTAATATAAAGCAGCTTTTTGGAGGTATTAGATGTGGAAATTCCAGAGTTGAAATAAATGACACACCCTAGTGTATATGGATCACTGAAGTCTCTGGAATTCCGTTTAATGAAACCTAGCATAGGATTAGCTTTAGCAGTAATGTATTCAGGGCCGGACAAGCTATACGTGCAAGCGGTGCAAATGCGCAGGGCGCTAAGCTCAATGGGCGCCTTGAGCAAGCATCAAGAACGCCACTACCACTATACCTACAAGACTTTTTTGATTTTCAATTCTTTTTAATAGCTCACACCAATGTTGATATCCATTCTTTTTCTGAATTTAAAGACAGATATTTACTATTCCAAAAATAAGTCGATGCTTAGCTTCCTATTTACACCCGCAGTAAAAAAATCAGAAAATTCTTGCAAAGTGCACGGATTTTGTTCGCCTCTTGGGGATACCTCGTTCGCCTCTTGGGGATACTTGGTCAAAAAACGCATATCAGAGGGTACATCTTGGGTAATGAGAACGACTTCTTTCACTTATAATCGCAATCGAGGGGTGGTAATGACGAAGATTGCACAGTGCGCTAATTTGGCTCGGGCCGGCACTGAATGTATTCAACATGTATAATAAAATTTAATTTAGCATCAAACACAGCACCTAAGTCTTTCTTTTCAAAAACTCTTTTAAGAACATTATTGCCAATTTTGTACTCAGAGATAATTGGCGAGAAATAACGATAGAAAGAAAAACATTGACATTGGAGACGTTTAAAGACAAGTCATTAATCTTACACCATTCCGTTAGCCTATAAGAAGGTTTTATAATACAAATTCTATATACAGTAATCCCCGTTTAATTGCACCTCGCTTAATTGATTTTCCCGCTTACTTGACCAAAAAATTTCCATTCGAAAATTTCCTATATAAGTAGAACAGCTTTTTATAAGGTTAATTGAACCCCGCTTAGTTGAATTACTCGCTTAATTGGTCTTAAAAAAATGCAGCTTAGAAATTAAACACGTGTTAATTTGTTGGTTAATTGAACGGCCCCAAACAACAAATTATAAGAGAAGTCTAAGAAAATTGTTGCAACTTGGAAGCACTGAAATTGACAGCACTGCTCACTGGTATAAAAAATGACAGCTCCCTTTAATTTGCTTTTTGTCATTTGCAAATTGTAATTTAAATGTTGACTACCGGTGGCACTGGAGCACGTTTCGTTAATTTTTTGACAGTAATTAAAACATAAATAAACAAAAATGAGTGGAAAAAAGTACACAAGTCTAACAATTAAACAAAAACTAAAAATCATAAGTGAATCGAGAGAAAAAAATAAGACCGAATCGTGTGTAAAATACAAATGTTCCCTCAGCTCAATAGAGTTTTTCGCGATGTGAAAAAAATTAAAAACATATCTAGAAGCTGTGCATTATCACGTAAACGCGAAAGAATTGGGTCGTGCAAAGAGGTTGAAAAGGCTCTTTTAACCTTTTTCGGTCAAATGAGAAGTTCAGGAGCAGCTATTTCCGTCAACATTGTGATGCAGAAAGCAAAGCAGTTTGCGGTGATGCTGAATCTGGATTTTACTCCTACTGCAGGTAAGCTCATTCAATAATGTTGGTCAATTTACATTAAAGAGTTGGTTTTATTATATGGTGGTTTTGGCGTTGGCAAAAACGACATGGAATTGTCTTGAAAAAAATGCAAGGAGAACAATCTTCTGCAGACTTTGAAGGTGCTGAGGATTTTCGAAACTCGATTCTTCCGAATCTAATATCAAATTATGCTGCCAGTGATATTTTCAACGCCCATGAGTCAGGCCTCTTCTTTAAAGCCTTGCCAACAACTCTTACAAAAAAAGGAGCTGACATCCGGGGTTTCAAATCGACTTACATTACTTTTCATTTGTAATGCCACAGGGGATTACAAAAAAATTATTGTGATCGGAAAGACCAGAACACCAAGATGTTTTAAGAATAAAGTGGTTCCTTTAAAAGGCTTGGATGACCCAACATTTATGGGCCGAGATTTTATACTCATTTGATGAAGAAATGGTGAAGCAGAACCGAAAAGTTATTCTTATTATTTTGTCTTATATTTTTTTTCTGAAATTTGATGCTGAAATTTTTCAGATGAATATTTTATCTGTTAATTAAACGACTGGTTCAATTAAACGGTTTTCGCTTAATTGAACAGGTTGGTCAATTAGGCGGGCTTTTGTTAATTGAACCACCCGGATAATTGACCGAAAAATCTGACAAAATGGTCAGTGCAATTAAGCGGGGAATACTGTACTACTGAAATAAATCAGCCAAGTAGAAGACTTAGCAGTAAGGATTGGACTTGTTGAATTATTGATTCAAAATAGCTTTTTATGGCCTTTAGTCCTATAAATTGGCGTTTCGTTCGGCTTACTCACTTGAACTCATCAGTGACATAGTGAGGGCTTTGTCATACGCAATTTATATTAAGTTCAGTTCAACTTACATGAATTTTTCAACGAAAATCCACTGTAAACTATATCCAATAAGATTAGAATTCCTAATCATTAAGCTGGAAGTTTTTTTTTGCCCTGGGCCAGGCATAGTTTCTATATAAGAAGGTTTTATAATTCAAATTCTATATACTACTGAAATAAATCAGCCAAGTAGAAGACTTAGCATTAAGGATTGGACTTGTTGAATTATTGATTCAAAATAGCTTTTTATGGCCTTTAGTCCTATAAATTGGCGTTTTGTTCGACTAACTCACTATGCCTGGCCCAGGGCAAAAAAGCTTCCAGCTTAATGATTAGGAATTCTAATCTTATTGGATATAGTTTACAGTGGATTTTCGTTGAAAAATTCATGTAAGTTGAACTGAACTTAATATAAATCTGGTTTTCAGTGTTCATTTAAAAATTACAGGAAAAGTGTATAATAGAAACTAATATAATTCCTGATTTCATATTTTCAAAAAAGAACAGTACCTATATAATTTTTTTCAGTTTTTTTTTTTAATGTTGGGTTTGAAGGTATTTTTTTCGAAAACTATTGGCAGGAATAACTTATTTTGAAAAAATAATTAAAGAACAAACTTGAAAATCTCAAAAGAAAATAGTACTTTATTTTAAGTGTTTTAAATGTATTTTTTTTTAATTTTAGTACTATTTTCAGAAAATTGCTCCTCCCGGTTGATTGAGGGGAGATAGACCCCCCCCCCCCTCAGTATTAAAAAATGTTTGTACTATGTCTCTCTATAAAACCCTATTATTATTTTATGTCGCTGGGCGAATCATTTTGGGCCGGAAAAAACAGAATTTTCGAAAACGAAAATTGATACTTTTTGAAGTCTCAATATCTTTTTATTAGGGCCTTATATCGAAAAAAATCTTCATAAGAGTTCTTATAGAGAATATTATTGTGTATTCAAAAAGTATAAATTATTTTTCAAAAACTTCACCATTTAAGAGAAAACCGCAAAATACCGTTATTTTTGACTTGTGTGCATTTTATATAAAATATTATATCTTTTAAATAACCGCAAAAAAAAAAACATTATTTTCTTGTAGAAGGGTAAATAACCTACAAACTGTGAAAAAATAAAATTTCAAACATATTATACCGTTTAAGAGTGGTAAGCGAAAAATCTTTATTTTCAATACTTAACCTTTTTGATGTAGCAATATCTTGTTACTGGTCACTCATGTGGAAAAAAGTGTGTTAATATTTTTTGTAGATTACATTATAATCTATAAGCTGAACATAAATTATTTTATGATATTTCGTTATTTAAGATTTAAAAGCAAAAGTCTGGAATTTCAGGTTAAATTATCACTCTTAGAAAAAAAATAATTTTTTTTAATAGAGGGTAACATAGTGTACAAACTTTGTCTATAAATGTTTTCAATAACACTCACCATTTCTGAGTTATACGCAAAAAAGGGATAATTTCGTTTCTTATAGATTATCACATTATCTACAAGTTTTGTCTGCATTACTTTTTAATACCATGTACCGTTTCAAAGTTATACGTGGAAAACCGGTATTTTCGACATTTAACCTTGAATAACTTTTAACGCAAGCCAGTTTCGTTTGTGACTTTCGTATGCGTATTCCTTATGCACAAATAAGGATAATTGCATTCAAAAATCTTCACTTGGAATTTTTCCGCAGCAAAGTACATTTTTCCTGGGCTACGTTTTGTCCTATTATCCTTTTCCGGGACAAACGTTCAATGATAATCCACTGGAATAATCAGTGATTAAAGTTGACCAAGATTTGAGCAAACTGGCCCTTAATATACTTACTTGCCAACAGAAAAACGATTCTTAAATCCGATGAACCAAAACAAAGAAAATGCATATAGAATAATTATAGAAAGGGTATATTGTTTTTTTTGTTTATTAAAATTTAACTTAAGAGCTAATTATGTACATAATTAAACAACTGAGCACTTTATAATAGTTAATTTAGAAAAGAACATAAACGCTATAACAATAGAATTTTTATTTATTTACTGTGTGAGATATGGATAATTCATTATTACCATTAGTACAATTTAAGAAACGAAACAAATTATTGTCTAATAATAACAAAACTAATCGAAATAACTTAGTTTATAATTTAAATAAGGTTGTATTACATTAAAATAAAGCAACAAAATTAAATTTTCACTATTTGTTGATATTGTTATATTATGTTTTCAAATGTATATATAATATGAAAACAATCCTACAAAATAAATTTGTTTAAAATCTATGGATAGCCATAGGTTATATTGCATGAAAAAAGTAATAATAGAAATTTAAGTTTTGGTTTATAAATCCAAAGTTGTTTTTAAAATAATAAACTTTTATTAAGATAGTAAACATTACAATGACAAACAATAATAATTTTCTTTTTTCATTTACATTTCAGATTTGTACGTATCTGACATTGTTGTATGCAATAGTAACTGACTTAACTCTATAAATGGCACAATGTATAAAAGGAACTTTGCGCTGGTTATGATAAATTACATTATATTTTAAAGATGAAGACATTTTGAAAAGAAAATTCTTGTGTTTAAGTGGAGCAACTGAATATAATTCTAGTTAAAAATTCATTTAAAAGGATATCTTGCCACGGGATCCTATGCAGCGGGATTTCATCCTCATAGCGTGAATAAATACCTTCAAAAATTTCTATGATAAACACTTCGCATTTGGAATAAATCTTAATGTATCGGAAAGAACTATAATGTGAAATGCATTATGGAGTCAAGCTCATTCAAACTTTTAACCTGATATTAGTTTATTTTTAAAATAAATAAATCCTTATAAAAAAGTTTAAATTGTCATTAAAATAAGTAAAAAAAAATTGGTTCAAAATTCTGAAAGAATATCTAAAATTATTTTTGAAGCTCAATTAAATACATTTCTTAATTTTGCCGTTAAATATTTTCTTTAAATTTTTTGCATATAGATGTTGAAATTTGGAAACCGATCGAATTTTTCTCCAGAAGAGTGAGTCGTACCGAAAAAATTTACAGCACGTATGATAAAAGTTTTCAGCGATATTTGCAGCCTGCAAACACTTTTGCGAAGGGATTTCGAAAACATTCTGTTCACCTGGCTTGGCAACCACGGAACACGATTTCGTGAAGTTGGAGGACCAAGAACACGCGGAGTCCCTTAGGAGGTTTAAGAAATATTATTAAACTCCACCTTCCCGTCGGAATCGATATCTTACAAAGACATTTCACTCTCTTTGGGTCTATTACAGACAAATCTGGTGATGCTGAAGCCACACTAGCCATCGAACAGCCAGTATGTTGTGAGAAAATTAGTCAAATGATCGAGCGACGGTTAAAATTCAATTTGACTTTCGAACCAAATTCCACCATAGGGTCCACTTACCATCCACGTTGCAGGGTTTAGAAATTTGCTAGTTGTCCCGAATACCGAACCGGTTCCGATTCAAGTAGTAGGAATTAATTATTGCAGCCGTTAAATTTAAAAAGTCAAACTCAAATCATGGAACCCAAATTAAATGGGAAAGTGACAGGTAGTTCTCTAAAAGTAGGTTCAGGCTTAATTAAAATAATCCACAAAATATAGATTATAATGAAAGAAAGAAAAAAAAGGTATAATTAATTGAAAAAAAAAAATTGTAGACAAAAATACAAAAAAAAAAAAAAATGAACTACGAAATAAAGAAAAAAAAAAGGTATGTGAATACGTGGATTCGAACCGAGGAAACCCAAACAAAAAGACGCAGTGACGGAGCTGCTTGACCATTCAGCTACGCAAGGCACGAAGGATGCTGCGGCGAAGTGGGTAGTCCAAGGGTTTGAGGAGGCGTGGTTACTAGGGTAAAAAGAAGAATCGAGGATAGAAATAGTTCGTTAACTAAGACAAATTCAGCGGATTGGTGTGTGTTAATCCTTGAAAGGAAATTGGAGTGTTTTCGAAGGATTTTGACTGGAAGGATTCAATTTTGGTACACTGATTTTCGAAAAATTCTGATTTGAATTTTGGTACCAAATTTGGATTTTTCTAGTCAAAATCCCGCTTTAAAACGGGAAAAAACAGTGCCCGGAAACACTTCCATGTCAGAGAAAATTTGACGAAACCACTGCAGTAGGACGAGCTGATTAAGGAGGAGAGTCCAAAAATGCGTCAGTTGGTTTTGGAAATTCGGGCGTGAGAAGTCTAGTGCGAGTGTGAGAAGGTCTGTCAATAAAACAGAAAAAAAGTTAATAGTGAAAATAAAAAAAAAAAAAAAATATACGAGTTAACTAAATTGTTATAAAAAAATAGGAGAAATCAACGAAAATACGAATAAAACTATTCAGGTAATTCATTTTGGAATAATTCCCTCGGGAAAACTAAATATAATTATATATGCAAAGGGCTTTCGAACGGAAACCCCACGTGATTTGGGATCAGTGCGTTTAATATGAAATATATTTTTTCTATTTGATTTGATTTATATTAGACTGTGTATTCTACACAGATACCACCCTCGCGACTCCAAAGACTCGCTCGTTCGAGGCACGCCCGACGAGCCAAAACCAACGCCTTTAATCGAGTCAAGGGCTCAAAAGGTCACATAGCCAATACCAAGGAGGCTAACAAAGACTTGCCACGAGACTAAGCCCAACGCAAGGAAATTCGGGCTCCCAGAGTCAGGAAAAATTCAAAAGGGCATACCTATACAAAGCCCGAAACCGAAACACGTCACAGCTCAACACCAAGAGGGCTGCACGACCTTGGAGTATACCGATCAGGCCTGAAAGCTACTCCATTGGTAGCCTTCTGCTCGAAAAACAAAAATACAGTGGCGAAATATAACAATAGAAGTCTACACCACCAAAAGACGAGAAGTACCAACTACTTCCCTACTACTACAATCCGCAGGTGCTTACGACAACAAAAGCACCCAGGAAGACGAAAACTACATGCGACATCTACGTCACCATTAAAGGCGAAAAGTGCCAACTACGTCGACATCACCTTTACGCAGCGACACACGAAACATACCTACACAACACCATAAAAACAACACCTACAAACAACATCGACATCACCTTTACGCAGCGACACACGAAACATACCTACACAACACCATAAAAACAACACCTACAAACAACATCTACATCACCATAAAACAACGAGTACTCACAAACAGCTCTTAAAAGGACAATAACATCAGCGATAGACATCCACAACATACAACACTAGCAGCATTAGAATTCAAACAGCAAGAACATACAACACCTACTCCATGAAACTACAACATCTACCCCACCGAAATAACATCTAGTTGCTAAAAATCTACAGCCGCAGCAGAGAAAAAAAAATATAAAGACAAGAAAGTGCGACATCTAAACTCAAAATTACAAAAAGCTATTGAGGGAGCCACAGAAATAAAAACCACTATATACGGTAAGTGGTACAACCGTAATATGGCTTCCGTATATGTGGACATTAGGGCCCAAAATTTTACATATCTCCCAAATAACGAGGAAGGTGCTACTCGATTGAGACTCTACTCTCCGTGCATCCTCCCCGATGTTTGGATTCAGATATTCGCAAGACAGCTTGACAAAGGGTGTCTCAGCTTCCCTGTCCCTTATGGGCTAAATGGACCGGCTGGCTTCCATGAAGGATTAGAACCTCTAAGGATAGGGGTGACAAAACTAACCCCCTACATGTCACCAAATACGCTAACATCTTATCATGCTACCAACAGATTAGAGCGGGAGTCTCCGGAATCTAGGTGGAATGTAAGGTTATTTAATGTCTCATTAGACCAAACTGATTGGGTATTTATTGGGGGTCCTTTACCCCCAGACTCATATGTTAAAGGAGCTCTTCCCAAACAGATTAACCCCAGATTAGAGGGATGGCAGCAGCGGCTAAACATGCTTCATACATCTACGTTGGCTTTACCGTTTGTATGGAATGACGGTCGGCGAGTATATCCAGTAGCCAATGTCGAAGATGCCAGTCAAATCTCTAGAGCTGAGCTTGGCCTAGCACGCCTCTCCTTGGCCAGTTGGGTTATTGGATCAGTTACGCTTAACAACCCCTCTGTAATAGCTGACGTGACAAGGGATGATATTTATGCTTCTTTTTTATCCGAAGTTGCCTCGCCTGCGGTTGTTACAACCATAGATCCCAAAGTAGTCACCCAACTTGTGGATCCGGCCATTGGCGAGTCAGTGGTGACATCTTCCCAACCCACGGTGGAACCCACTGTTACTACTTAAACATGTACTTAGATAATCTCAGAGCATATCGTAAACGACACGATTGGGACTGGGATCCTACAGTATCTAAGCTTGACCGTATACTAGTCTTGAATAAGAAATTACTGACCATGACAGAACATGAGGAACTGGTTGACTTAACCAACCACGTATATAATATAGATGTGAAACCCCCTCCTCTCGCCACTACCCTCGCAGCTATGGGATTAACCAGACACACTATAGTGCGGGGTAACAGCAAATTTAAAAATGATAGTGACCTGCAAAGCTACTTCCAGCCTAGTCCAAAAGCTTACTATTCCACTAGACGACTTAAAATGTCTTGTTTACTCAAATACCATGATTTTCAATATTTGCACGCCTTAAAAGGCCTACCCTATCACACAGCGTTAAACATCATGATATGGCAGATGGCGTATCCTGATATGTTTATTACTCTAGCTGAATTTGGAGTGTTTAAGGATATTGAAACATGTAACCATAGCTAGGGATATTAGTGATTTGGTTAAGCCTATTGGCCCACAATCGAGAGAAAAACATGCCCTCGGCGAACTCCACGTCTTAGAAGGTTTTAGATTCCAAGATCCTAATAAGTACCTACCTATCCCTATATCATAGTTCCTAAATTAGTTTTTTTATTATTTTAAAATTTTTAAACAATACTATAACCTAATCAAAAAAAAAAAAAAAATATATATACTTAACATAAATAAATCATCAGTAAAGAAATAATTTTTAAGTAAATTAAAACTACGTAAGAGTAGATCAAAATAGAAAAAGAAAAGGAAAACACTATAGACTAACATAATAAGTATATGAAGGTATTCAAAATTTTTTTGTAGGAATACTAAACATTTCTATTGTAAAGCGAATCGTTTATAAATTCAAATTTTTAAAAAAATCTATACAGGTACCTACAAATAATTACACAGCATACAATAAACATAAACCTATATAACATCACGCAAAAGCCAGTCCCAATTGAAGCGGTGCACCTCGTCATTGGTCTTCGGCAGAATTACCTAATCATAATCAGCGTAATCAATCATTCAAGATAGTAATACAAAAAAAAAAAGCTTTCGGTAAGTCGTTGTTTATAATCATATTATTTGTTTGAAAAATTGAAATTTATATTCGAATTCGCTGCGAACTTTTATTCGCTTTGGTTTTTAAATTGGAGTTTTTACCAAAAAGTATGCTTTATTTATAATATGTAATGTAAATCAAAAAGATCATTGCATACTTCAAGGCGCAAATTTATCGAATATTGCCATGAATTCAATATCAATGCATATTAGGTATACCTACCTAAAAGAAGAAATAGAAAACAAAAAAAATTGATTAAAGTGTTTGCAATTAAGAGTAGGAAAAGCGAAATTTAAAGATAATCCTAGATAAAATTTTTACTTTGATATTAAAGGAAACATTACCAATATATAAGCCTATATCTTGGTTTATTTGATTTTAAAATCTTTCTTAAGATTATCCAAGATTGGTACCTTATATTTTACATGTATATATGTATGTATATTCACATATTTTTTTTTTTTAAGAATAGGAATTAAGAAAAGGGTACTAAAAGTACTATAGAACGAAAAAGAAAGAATTAATTATTCATTGACACTGAAGTAAAGATGAAAGTAAAAGTGGATGTAATTACTTCAGCATTAGATAATTAATTAGTATCAGCATTAGTTAGACAATAAATGAATATGAACATACTGGCGTTGCCGTTCTGGTAAATTATTAGGTAATTTATCGTAGGTTATAAGTTTATTTTTGTTGTTGTTTATATTCTGTTTTTTTTTTTTTTTTTTAATAAAATGAATATTGTACCTACTTTTGTTAAAACATGAATTGAAAGGTTTTCTGATTTTTTTGGTTTTTATTTAGTTTTATTTAGATTTATGGGAAGTTGTTTCACTGAACTTTACAGGTGTAGCTCATGATTCCAAAAATGGATAGTTGAATTCCTTCCTGAAGGGTAGATTGTGGTGGCGTTAAGGAGAACCCCTCAAAGCAGGTGATAAGGTAAGGTTAAGAAGATGGTAAATTGGTGAAATTTAGGTTAACCTTACATTAGGGGGCTACTGCATATAATATTACGAGGCCGCAGTAGCCATGGACGTATCACAGGGGTGGTGCGTGGGCGGGCTAAAGCCTCTAGGGCAACAACACCTTGTCCTTCCCTCTTCCAGGGTTGCCACTTCACTTTTCTTTCCTCAAACTCTAAAATAATTAAATTACAAATATTTTTATGAACTTTTTCTTTTCAATCGGGATGACATTCGGTCTCAAGAGTTTTTAATATTCTTGAACCTTTTTAATCGTTAACTTAAATTTTTTTTTTTCTAACATTCGGCATGATTTTATTTAAAACGTAACACACGTTCTAACTACCCTGGCAAGATCCCCACCCAAATCGACGAGCGTAGCCTTGGCTTAAGCAAGCATGCCGAGCCATGAGTAGTTAGAACACCCTTCACTTCAGCTGCCAGGATCGGCCTATGGATTCCTGTACGCCATAGGTCGTAATGGTGGCATAAGGAGTGGAGGTTTGCAGGGACATAAAATGAATTTAATTATATGTGCTTTTACGAATGAGTTTCGAGGGTTATAGCACCTCCTCTTTAGGGACGGTATATTATCCATTCACGAGTGTCCTTGCTTGAACATCTGGTTCCGTTACAGGTGGCGCCCAACGTGGGGCCGAATTCGTCCTTTTTAGTCAAGAAAAGGACATGCCAAAAACAGAAAATATATTTTTTTTTTAACTTTGTTCCTTTTTTTTAGTTTTTTTAATTCGAAAATTTGTGGTAGAAGCTTCAGTTTTTCGTCCAGTGGATGAGTGAAGGAGTCCTTGTTCAGCCTGTTGCGAGTGACTTAAGTTTTTACGGCATTTCAAGGAACTTTAGGATTTGAACTTTCAGATTTAATCCGGTTTTTTTTTTGAATTTTTGTTTTTATTCGAAGCTTGTTGTTGAGCTGGAAGTTTAAATTTTGTTTAGTGTGATGGATAGTGCTCAACCCAAAGCTGAGTTTCATGACTGGTTCTGGATGTGAGTACAACGACTTAGAAAATAATACACAAAGTTTTCTTTTTTAAATCATTAAAAAACGTAAAATTATTTTGAGAAACAAAATGTAAAAGTTTTCTGTTTGCGGCGAATATTTGTAATTTTAGATTTTGGAGAGTGAGTGAGAGAGAGAAGGAGTGTGTGTGGGAGAGTTACTAACCAGCTTTATCATCTGCTTACGAGTTGGGGACACTTGGCAAGCCACATCTACCCTTAAATTATTATGATCGTTACAACATACATATATTTATTTTGAGTTGGTTATGGAATTTTATTTTGAAATTACATTCGATATTTGAAGTTTCATTTTCTGAAAGGTTAAGTATAGTATTTGATTTTTTTCATTGATTTTGGTTTGGTATACAATTTTTTTTTGAAGATTTGATATTTTGTTTTTGGGTTTTAAATTTTAGTTTTTGATTTTAGATATTAGTCTGTTTCTGCATTAGAAAAGCGAATAAAGTAAAGATACATTTTACTCTATTTGGAAGCGGAGTTTCAGACGGTTTGAAAAGATTTATTTTTGTTACCTTTTGAATTTTCAAAACAAAATTTTTTTTTTCCTACTTTTTTGGGGCTTCAAAGTTCAACAAGGACCCACAATTTTGCTATTGTAAATTGGTTTATTTTTGGTTTATTTTTTTTTTAATCTTTTTGGTAATTTTTGGGTATTTTATCCAAAAGTTTTTTTTTTGATACTTTTAGTTAGTTTTAGTTTTTTTTGATACTTTAGTTTGATTTTTATTAATTGCTGGACAGATAAGTATTTGTTTTTATTTTTTTTTCGTTCGAAACTTCCGTGATTCAGTTAAGGATTTGAGCTTGCTCTTCATTTCGTTTTGGTTAGCATTACTTTTTTTTTATCAAAATGCCACCTAAAAGAAGATTGTCAATTTCGGAGCTTGTCAAGCGTAAGGGTACGAGGAGTAATCCCAGACCCTTAACAGAGACGTTAGCAGCTCAAAACATGGCACAAAGTAGCACTAGGATTGTTGTAGAGCCTAATCAGGAAGAGGGAACAGGTCCGAGTTTAGAGTCAGAGGAGGAGGAAGTCCTGACCGAATACATTGAAGAAGTGGTGACTGCGGCAATAGGGCACAACCGCGAGAAGGATATGGAGTTTATCCGTGCTGAAGCAGAGAGAAGCAGAGCGTATCTCCATGGCGAAGTTGCCAACATAGTTCGCCAAACTCTTGCTTCGATAACTCCAGCAGCTACTCCCTTAAGGTACGCAGAGCAGAGAGAGGCCCCTTTTTATGCAGCCACACAAGGTCAACCTCCACCCGCTGGTACTCAACCTCAATACGAATGTCATATACATCCACCTAACCAGAGTCATACATCTAATCCGGATGAATTTTTGAGGCGACTCCGAAACCTCAACTTAAGTGAACCCCAAAATAGTACTTTTCCATCAGTTCCTAATACTTTTAACTCTACGAACCTCAAGTATCACCATTTCCACAAGTGGGGCTTGAAATTTGACAACCGTCAAATGACGGTTGACGATTTCCTGTTCAGGCTTGAACGGTTGAGGATCAGCTATGGAGTAAGTTGGGAGGAAGTGGTGCTAAACTTCCACCATTTCGTCACTGGTTCCGTGGAGAGTTGGTACTGGGTGTACCTGAAGTCGAACCCAACTGTGAACTGGATGACCCTTCGAATAGCCCTAGTGGAGCAGTACCGTAGCTTGGAGACCGATTCGGAGCTATCACGAAAAATGTTTGATAGGCACCAACTTCCGGCAGAGTCTTTCGATGACTTTTATTCGGCTATCCAACAGTTAAATAGCAGATTGAGAATTCCTAAACAGCCACAAGAAATTGTGGAGCTCTTAAAGCTGAATGTGAAGAGACGGATGGGAGAGCTTCTGATTACGTATCGCACGGACAGTCTTGCAGAATTAGTATACGTCTGCAGAAATATCGAAAAGTATCTCAGCGACCACGATAATTCCCAGAGACAACAACGGTTTACTACACCTCAACGTAGAAATGTCTCGGAATTGGAAGCTGAGAAACCCTGCGAGCCATACGAAGATGAAGTCATTCATAACGTGGAAGCTTTCCAGGCGAAAAGGGAAGCCCGTATTTATAGCTGCTGGAACTGCAAGGGAAAGGGGCATTCATTTTTCGAGTGCTCTGATCCCCAGCGGAACCTGTTTTGCTATAAATGCGGGTTGGAAAATGTCACCTCTCCGCAGTGCCCTCGCTGTTCGGGAAACGCCCCACAGAGCAGCCCAATGAACCGGCAGAGCTGCTCGCCAAAGAAGAATCCGGAAACCAAATAATCACAACTGGATAATGTCATTTTGTCCGTCCATTTGTCCGTCCGATAAAGATGAAACATCTAACTTAAACTTACCTGCAGTGACAATTTTAAAACCTGATAGGAACTTGAGCTTAGAAAATCCCATGCCAAAACTTACCGTCCAGCCTCTGAAAATCCAGCCAAAAACCCTCCATGAGAGGATTCAAAATTATTATCAGGTCAGAGAACGAATTTTCGGTACTGAGTCGCAAAAACCTCCTATCTCAGATAAGGTGAAGAAGCTTAGGGAAAAGTTTAAGGCGAAAAAGAACACCTATAAAGCCATTGAAGCCACAACATTGTGTAGTTCTGATGACCCGCGTCCATACGCTTCCGTGAAAATTTTTGATGAGCCAATGCTTGGTCTACTAGACAGTGGTGCGAGCATCAGTTGCTTGGGCGTGGGTGGAATACCATTGTTGACCAGAAACAACGTTAGCTACTCCAAATTCTCATCAGGTCTGAAAACAGCGGATGGAAAAAACCAAGCCATAGTAGGACAAATCTTGGCAAAGGTTACGTATAAGGGAGATACGAAGGATATCAACCTATTCATTGTACCGTCCTTACAGCAGCCGTTGTATTTAGGCATAGATTTTTGGAGAGAGTTTGGTATTGCTCCGGATTTGGTGTCAGAACTGACACTCGATATGACCCAAAAAGGACCCGATCCAAAGGCACACGAACTGACTAGCGAACAATCGAATACATTAAGGAAATCCATCAATCAGTTTCCTTCCTCGGCGACACTCGGCCTTGGAAAAACAGCTCTTTTGGAACATGTGATAGATACAGGGGACGCTGAACCGATAAAGCAGCGTCATTATCCTGTTTCTCCAGCGGTTCAAAAACTTCTGTATGAGGAATTGGACCGTATGATCGAGCTTGGTGTTATTGAAGAAAGTTCCAGTGCATGGAGTTCTCCGGTAGTACTTGTACGTAAGCCCGGAAAGAATCGTCTATGCCTGGACTATCGGAAAGTTAACGCCAAGACGAAAGGTTATGCGTATCCAATGGCTCATATGGAGGGTTTGCTATCGCGTCTTTCAGATACACGCTATATCTCTAGTGTGGATCTGAAGGATGCGTTTTGGCAGATACCGTTGGAGAAATCTTCAAGGGAGAAGACAGCTTTTTCGGTACCCGGCCGACCTTTAATGCAGTTCACCGTAATGCCATTTGGTCTGAAAAACGCGGTTCAGACAATGTGCCAAGTGGTAGACAAAGTGGTTCCAGTGAACTTGCGAGAAAAAATCTTCCCATATGTAGACGATTTGCTAGTGGTGTCGAGTACCTTCGAGGAGCATATCGAGTTGTTAGGGATTCTGGCAACCAAGCTCCGTGAAGCAGGACTTACCATCAATGTCCAAAAATCTAAGTTCTGCTTTAAGGAGTTAAAGTTTTTAGGATTTGTGGTAGGTGACGGATGTCTAAAAACTGATTCTGGCAAGGTTTCAGCAATTGTAGACTTCCCTATCCCAAAGACTGTTAGGCAGGTTAGAAGTTTCCTAGGCTTAGCAGGTTGGTATAGGCGTTTCGTCAAAGACTTTTCGACGATTGCTAGTCCCTTGACAGAAACTTTAAAAAAAGGAAAGAAGTTTGAGTTTGGCGATGACGCGATGGCAGCTTTCATAAAGCTGAAGGAAACATTAACTTCGGCTCCGATCCTAGTCAATCCTGACTTCGAAAAGGAGTTTATCATCTTATGTGATGCTTCGAACACAGGTATTGGCTGTGTATTATGTCAGCTCGACGAGGATGGAAACGACGAAAGCCGATATATTACCACTCGCAGAAGCTCAACAAAGCGCAAAGAAACTACAGCGTTACAGAGCGAGAATGCCTAGCTGCGGTAGTAGGTGTAAAAAAATTCAGACCGTACGTCGAAGGACAACCTTTAGAATTATAACCGACCATGCGAGCTTAAGTGGCTGATGAGTCAAAGAGATCTGAGTGGACGATTAGCTAGATGGAGCTTAAAGCTTCAGGGGTTCGAGTTTACCATCGAACATCGAAAAGGATCACTAAATGTGGTTCCAGATGCTCTATCTCGTATATACGAGGTAGAAGCTCTGAATTTCGATGGATCGATGGATACTGGAACCTCCGACGTGTTGCATATCGATCTTGCAGATCCCAGTTTTCAATCTGATGATTACTGCAAGCTCATTGCCACCGTCGAAGATCAAAAGAATAAGCTACCTGACCTTCAAGTTTCAAACCATTTTGTATACAAGAAGGTCAAACACTGCACAGGAAATCCGTTGCAGGACGACCTAGTTTGGAAGCTTTGGGTGCCCAAAGAGCTAACCGCAAGCTTGATAGCTTTGGCTCATCAACCACCTCGAGCCTCGCATGGTGGGATTTCTAAGACGTTGTACCGGTTGCGGAACCAATTTTTTTGGCCCAGTATGGCAGCTCAGGTACGCGAATTTATAGGTAAATGCGACGTGTGTAAAATGTGTAAGGCCCCCAACCAAACGCTAAGACCACCGATGGGGAAAGCATTTGAAGTGGATAGACCATTCCAAATGATCTACGTGGACTTCCTTGGTCCTTATCCACGTTCAAAGGCTGGTAATACGCATATTTTCATAGCCTTGGATCAATTGACTAAATTCGCGTTCATCAAACCGATTCGCAAGGCCACCAGCGACGTAATAATAAGATTCCTGCAGGAGGAGATCTTTTGTGTATTTGGGGTACCGGAGACGATACTTTCAGACAATGGCAAACAGTTCACAAGCAAGGAGTTTGGCAAGCTGATGTCCTCGTACGGTGTTAACCATGTCAGGACAGCGGTATACTCCCCACAAGCAAATGCAAGTGAGAGGGTAAACCGTTCAATTTTAGCTGCGATTCGGTCTTATATAGACCCAGACCAGAGGAATTGGGATGCTAATCTTGCTTGCATAGCTTGTGCGCTGCGTACCTCTGTTCATTCGGCAACTGGGATGGCACCGTACGAGGCTCTGTTTGGCCAACCCATGGTAGAACACGGTTCCGATTACCAATTGCTTCGTGAACTGGATTGCCTAAACAACGCCGAACTGAAAGTGTTGTCGAAAGCATCCCAAATGAACATCCTACACACCCATATTAAGGAATCTTTGGCTAATGCTCACACGAAATACGAAAGTCTTTACAATACCAGGAGCAAAGACATTAAATACATACCTGGTGACATTGTGTACCGACGGAACTTTGTTTTGAGCGACGCCTCAAAGAAATTTAGTGCCAAACTTAGCCCTAAGTTTTTAAAAATGAGAGTGCGTAAGACAATTGGCAACAATCTGTACGAAATAGAAGACCTGAATGGCAAAAGAATCGGTGTATACCATTGTAAGGACTTAAGGAGATAAAACATAAGGCCCGGCTACCTCAGCCTGTGCATGAGAGCTCTCATTCGTCTCGCCTGCTCCTTTTTCCTCATAGGATTCGAAAAAGTACCAGGTTTTGTGAGAAAATTAGTCAAATGATCGAGCGACGGTTAAAATTCAATTTGACTTTCGAACCAAATTCCACCATAGGGTCCACTTACCATCCACGTTGCAGGGTTTAGAAATTTGCTAGTTGTCCCGAATACCGAACCGGTTCCGATTCAAGTAGTAGGAATTAATTATTGCAGCCGTTAAATTTAAAAAGTCAAACTCAAATCATGGAACCCAAATTAAATGGGAAAGTGACAGGTAGTTCTCTAAAAGTAGGTTCAGGCTTAATTAAAATAATCCACAAAATATAGATTATAATGAAAGAAAGAAAAAAAAGGTATAATTAATTGAAAAAAAAAAATTGTAGACAAAAATACAAAAAAAAAAAAAAATGAACTACGAAATAAAGAAAAAAAAAAGGTATGTGAATACGTGGATTCGAACCGAGGAAACCCAAACAAAAAGACGCAGTGACGGAGCTGCTTGACCATTCAGCTACGCAAGGCACGAAGGATGCTGCGGCGAAGTGGGTAGTCCAAGGGTTTGAGGAGGCGTGGTTACTAGGGTAAAAAGAAGAATCGAGGATAGAAATAGTTCGTTAACTAAGACAAATTCAGCGGATTGGTGTGTGTTAATCCTTGAAAGGAAATTGGAGTGTTTTCGAAGGATTTTGACTGGAAGGATTCAATTTTGGTACACTGATTTTCGAAAAATTCTGATTTGAATTTTGGTACCAAATTTGGATTTTTCTAGTCAAAATCCCGCTTTAAAACGGGAAAAAACAGTGCCCGGAAACACTTCCATGTCAGAGAAAATTTGACGAAACCACTGCAGTAGGACGAGCTGATTAAGGAGGAGAGTCCAAAAATGCGTCAGTTGGTTTTGGAAATTCGGGCGTGAGAAGTCTAGTGCGAGTGTGAGAAGGTCTGTCAATAAAACAGAAAAAAAAGTTAATAGTGAAAATAAAAAAAAAAAAAAAATATACGAGTTAACTAAATTGTTATAAAAAAATAGGAGAAATCAACGAAAATACGAATAAAACTATTCAGGTAATTCATTTTGGAATAATTCCCTCGGGAAAACTAAATATAATTATATATGCAAAGGGCTTTCGAACGGAAACCCCACGTGATTTGGGATCAGTGCGTTTAATATGAAATATATTTTTTCTATTTGATTTGATTTATATTAGACTGTGTATTCTACACAGATACCACCCTCGCGACTCCAAAGACTCGCTCGTTCGAGGCACGCCCGACGAGCCAAAACCAACGCCTTTAATCGAGTCAAGGGCTCAAAAGGTCACATAGCCAATACCAAGGAGGCTAACAAAGACTTGCCACGAGACTAAGCCCAACGCAAGGAAATTCGGGCTCCCAGAGTCAGGAAAAATTCAAAAGGGCATACCTATACAAAGCCCGAAACCGAAACACGTCACAGCTCAACACCAAGAGGGCTGCACGACCTTGGAGTATACCGATCAGGCCTGAAAGCTACTCCATTGGTAGCCTTCTGCTCGAAAAACAAAAATACAGTGGCGAAATATAACAATAGAAGTCTACACCACCAAAAGACGAGAAGTACCAACTACTTCCCTACTACTACAATCCGCAGGTGCTTACGACAACAAAAGCACCCAGGAAGACGAAAACTACATGCGACATCTACGTCACCATTAAAGGCGAAAAGTGCCAACTACGTCGACATCACCTTTACGCAGCGACACACGAAACATACCTACACAACACCATAAAAACAACACCTACAAACAACATCGACATCACCTTTACGCAGCGACACACGAAACATACCTACACAACACCATAAAAACAACACCTACAAACAACATCTACATCACCATAAAACAACGAGTACTCACAAACAGCTCTTAAAAGGACAATAACATCAGCGATAGACATCCACAACATACAACACTAGCAGCATTAGAATTCAAACAGCAAGAACATACAACACCTACTCCATGAAACTACAACATCTACCCCACCGAAATAACATCTAGTTGCTAAAAATCTACAGCCGCAGCAGAGAAAAAAAAAATATAAAGACAAGAAAGTGCGACATCTAAACTCAAAATTACAAAAAGCTATTGAGGGAGCCACAGAAATAAAAACCACTATATACGGTAAGTGGTACAACCGTAATATGGCTTCCGTATATGTGGACATTAGGGCCCAAAATTTTACATATCTCCCAAATAACGAGGAAGGTGCTACTCGATTGAGACTCTACTCTCCGTGCATCCTCCCCGATGTTTGGATTCAGATATTCGCAAGACAGCTTGACAAAGGGTGTCTCAGCTTCCCTGTCCCTTATGGGCTAAATGGACCGGCTGGCTTCCATGAAGGATTAGAACCTCTAAGGATAGGGGTGACAAAACTAACCCCCTACATGTCACCAAATACGCTAACATCTTATCATGCTACCAACAGATTAGAGCGGGAGTCTCCGGAATCTAGGTGGAATGTAAGGTTATTTAATGTCTCATTAGACCAAACTGATTGGGTATTTATTGGGGGTCCTTTACCCCCAGACTCATATGTTAAAGGAGCTCTTCCCAAACAGATTAACCCCAGATTAGAGGGATGGCAGCAGCGGCTAAACATGCTTCATACATCTACGTTGGCTTTACCGTTTGTATGGAATGACGGTCGGCGAGTATATCCAGTAGCCAATGTCGAAGATGCCAGTCAAATCTCTAGAGCTGAGCTTGGCCTAGCACGCCTCTCCTTGGCCAGTTGGGTTATTGGATCAGTTACGCTTAACAACCCCTCTGTAATAGCTGACGTGACAAGGGATGATATTTATGCTTCTTTTTTATTCGAAGTTGCCTCGCCTGCGGTTGTTACAACCATAGATCCCAAAGTAGTCACCCAACTTGTGGATCCGGCCATTGGCGAGTCAGTGGTGACATCTTCCCAACCCACGGTGGAACCCACTGTTACTACTTAAACATGTACTTAGATAATCTCAGAGCATATCGTAAACGACACGATTGGGACTGGGATCCTACAGTATCTAAGCTTGACCGTATACTAGTCTTGAATAAGAAATTACTGACCATGACAGAACATGAGGAACTGGTTGACTTAACCAACCACGTATATAATATAGATGTGAAACCCCCTCCTCTCGCCACTACCCTCGCAGCTATGGGATTAACCAGACACACTATAGTGCGGGGTAACAGCAAATTTAAAAATGATAGTGACCTGCAAAGCTACTTCCAGCCTAGTCCAAAAGCTTACTATTCCACTAGACGACTTAAAATGTCTTGTTTACTCAAATACCATGATTTTCAATATTTGCACGCCTTAAAAGGCCTACCCTATCACACAGCGTTAAACATCATGATATGGCAGATGGCGTATCCTGATATGTTTATTACTCTAGCTGAATTTGGAGTGTTTAAGGATATTGAAACATGTAACCATAGCTAGGGATATTAGTGATTTGGTTAAGCCTATTGGCCCACAATCGAGAGAAAAACATGCCCTCGGCGAACTCCACGTCTTAGAAGGTTTTAGATTCCAAGATCCTAATAAGTACCTACCTATCCCTATATCATAGTTCCTAAATTAGTTTTTTTATTATTTTAAAATTTTTAAACAATACTATAACCTAATCAAAAAAAAAAAAAAAAATATATATACTTAACATAAATAAATCATCAGTAAAGAAATAATTTTTAAGTAAATTAAAACTACGTAAGAGTAGATCAAAATAGAAAAAGAAAAGGAAAACACTATAGACTAACATAATAAGTATATGAAGGTATTCAAAATTTTTTTGTAGGAATACTAAACATTTCTATTGTAAAGCGAATCGTTTATAAATTCAAATTTTTAAAAAAATCTATACAGGTACCTACAAATAATTACACAGCATACAATAAACATAAACCTATATAACATCACGCAAAAGCCAGTCCCAATTGAAGCGGTGCACCTCGTCATTGGTCTTCGGCAGAATTACCTAATCATAATCAGCGTAATCAATCATTCAAGATAGTAATACAAAAAAAAAAGCTTTCGGTAAGTCGTTGTTTATAATCATATTATTTGTTTGAAAAATTGAAATTTATATTCGAATTCGCTGCGAACTTTTATTCGCTTTGGTTTTTAAATTGGAGTTTTTACCAAAAAGTATGCTTTATTTATAATATGTAATGTAAATCAAAAAGATCATTGCATACTTCAAGGCGCAAATTTATCGAATATTGCCATGAATTCAATATCAATGCATATTAGGTATACCTACCTAAAAGAAATAGAAAACAAAAAAAATTGATTAAAGTGTTTGCAATTAAGAGTAGGAAAAGCGAAATTTAAAGATAATCCTAGATAAAATTTTTACTTTGATATTAAAGGAAACATTACCAATATATAAGCCTATATCTTGGTTTATTTGATTTTAAAATCTTTCTTAAGATTATCCAAGATTGGTACCTTATATTTTACATGTATATATGTATGTATATTCACATATTTTTTTTTTTAAGAATAGGAATTAAGAAAAGGGTACTAAAAGTACTATAGAACGAAAAAGAAAGAATTAATTATTCATTGACACTGAAGTAAAGATGAAAGTAAAAGTGGATGTAATTACTTCAGCATTAGATAATTAATTAGTATCAGCATTAGTTAGACAATAAATGAATATGAACATACTGGCGTTGCCGTTCTGGTAAATTATTAGGTAATTTATCGTAGGTTATAAGTTTATTTTTGTTGTTGTTTATATTCTGTTTTTTTTTTTTTTTTTTAATAAAATGAATATTGTACCTACTTTTGTTAAAACATGAATTGAAAGGTTTTCTGATTTTTTTTGGTTTTTATTTAGTTTTATTTAGATTTATGGGAAGTTGTTTCACTGAACTTTACAGGTGTAGCTCATGATTCCAAAAATGGATAGTTGAATTCCTTCCTGAAGGGTAGATTGTGGTGGCGTTAAGGAGAACCCCTCAAAGCAGGTGATAAGGTAAGGTTAAGAAGATGGTAAATTGGTGAAATTTAGGTTAACCTTACATTAGGGGGCTACTGCATATAATATTACGAGGCCGCAGTAGCCATGGACGTATCACAGGGGTGGTGCGTGGGCGGGCTAAAGCCTCTAGGGCAACAACACCTTGTCCTTCCCTCTTCCAGGGTTGCCACTTCACTTTTCTTTCCTCAAACTCTAAAATAATTAAATTACAAATATTTTTATGAACTTTTTCTTTTCAATCGGAATGACATTCGGTCTCAAGAGTTTTTAATATTCTTGAACCTTTTTAATCGTTAACTTAAATTTTTTTTTTTCTAACATTCGGCATGATTTTATTTAAAACGTAACACACGTTCTAACTACCCTGGCAAGATCCCCACCCAAATCGACGAGCGTAGCCTTGGCTTAAGCAAGCATGCCGAGCCATGAGTAGTTAGAACACCCTTCACTTCAGCTGCCAGGATCGGCCTATGGATTCCTGTACGCCATAGGTCGTAATGGTGGCATAAGGAGTGGAGGTTTGCAGGGACATAAAATGAATTTAATTATATGTGCTTTTACGAATGAGTTTCGAGGGTTATAGCACCTCCTCTTTAGGGACGGTATATTATCCATTCACGAGTGTCCTTGCTTGAACATCTGGTTCCGTTACAGGTGGCGCCCAACGTGGGGCCGAATTCGTCCTTTTTAGTCAAGAAAAGGACATGCCAAAAACAGAAAATATATTTTTTTTTTAACTTTGTTCCTTTTTTTTAGTTTTTTTAATTCGAAAATTTGTGGTAGAAGCTTCAGTTTTTCGTCCAGTGGATGAGTGAAGGAGTCCTTGTTCAGCCTGTTGCGAGTGACTTAAGTTTTTACGGCATTTCAAGGAACTTTAGGATTTGAACTTTCAGATTTAATCCGGTTTTTTTTTTGAATTTTTGTTTTTATTCGAAGCTTGTTGTTGAGCTGGAAGTTTAAATTTTGTTTAGTGTGATGGATAGTGCTCAACCCAAAGCTGAGTTTCATGACTGGTTCTGGATGTGAGTACAACGACTTAGAAAATAATACACAAAGTTTTCTTTTTTAAATCATTAAAAAACGTAAAATTATTTTGAGAAACAAAATGTAAAAGTTTTCTGTTTGCGGCGAATATTTGTAATTTTAGATTTTGGAGAGTGAGTGAGAGAGAGAAGGAGTGTGTGTGGGAGAGTTACTAACCAGCTTTATCATCTGCTTACGAGTTGGGGACACTTGGCAAGCCACATCTACCCTTAAATTATTATGATCGTTACAACATACATATATTTATTTTGAGTTGGTTATGGAATTTTATTTTGAAATTACATTCGATATTTGAAGTTTCATTTTCTGAAAGGTTAAGTATAGTATTTGATTTTTTTCATTGATTTTGGTTTGGTATACAATTTTTTTTTGAAGATTTGATATTTTGTTTTTGGGTTTTAAATTTTAGTTTTTGATTTTAGATATTAGTCTGTTTCTGCATTAGAAAAGCGAATAAAGTAAAGATACATTTTACTCTATTTGGAAGCGGAGTTTCAGACGGTTTGAAAAGATTTATTTTTGTTACCTTTTGAATTTTCAAAACAAAATTTTTTTTTTTCCTACTTTTTTGGGGCTTCAAAGTTCAACAAGGACCCACAATTTTGCTATTGTAAATTGGTTTATTTTTGGTTTATTTTTTTTTTAATCTTTTTGGTAATTTTTGGGTATTTTATCCAAAAGTTTTTTTTTTGATACTTTTAGTTAGTTTTAGTTTTTTTTGATACTTTAGTTTGATTTTTATTAATTGCTGGACAGATAAGTATTTGTTTTTATTTTTTTTTCGTTCGAAACTTCCGTGATTCAGTTAAGGATTTGAGCTTGCTCTTCATTTCGTTTTGGTTAGCATTACTTTTTTTTTATCAAAATGCCACCTAAAAGAAGATTGTCAATTTCGGAGCTTGTCAAGCGTAAGGGTACGAGGAGTAATCCCAGACCCTTAACAGAGACGATGGATGACTTGGGTGCTGCTTCGTTAGCAGCTCAAAACATGGCACAAAGTAGCACTAGGATTGTTGTAGAGCCTAATCAGGAAGAGGGAACAGGTCCGAGTTTAGAGTCAGAGGAGGAGGAAGTCCTGACCGAATACATTGAAGAAGTGGTGACTGCGGCAATAGGGCACAACCGCGAGAAGGATATGGAGTTTATCCGTGCTGAAGCAGAGAGAAGCAGAGCGTATCTCCATGGCGAAGTTGCCAACATAGTTCGCCAAACTCTTGCTTCGATAACTCCAGCAGCTACTCCCTTAAGGTACGCAGAGCAGAGAGAGGCCCCTTTTTATGCAGCCACACAAGGTCAACCTCCACCCGCTGGTACTCAACCTCAATACGAATGTCATATACATCCACCTAACCAGAGTCATACATCTAATCCGGATGAATTTTTGAGGCGACTCCGAAACCTCAACTTAAGTGAACCCCAAAATAGTACTTTTCCATCAGTTCCTAATACTTTTAACTCTACGAACCTCAAGTATCACCATTTCCACAAGTGGGGCTTGAAATTTGACAATCGTCAAATGACGGTTGACGATTTCCTGTTCAGGCTTGAACGGTTGAGGATCAGCTATGGAGTAAGTTGGGAGGAAGTGGTGCTAAACTTCCACCATTTCGTCACTGGTTCCGTGGAGAGTTGGTACTGGGTGTACCTGAAGTCGAACCCAACTGTGAACTGGATGACCCTTCGAATAGCCCTAGTGGAGCAGTACCGTAGCTTGGAGACCGATTCGGAGCTATCACGAAAAATGTTTGATAGGCACCAACTTCCGGCAGAGTCTTTCGATGACTTTTATTCGGCTATCCAACAGTTAAATAGCAGATTGAGAATTCCTAAACAGCCACAAGAAATTGTGGAGCTCTTAAAGCTGAATGTGAAGAGACGGATGGGAGAGCTTCTGATTACGTATCGCACGGACAGTCTTGCAGAATTAGTATACGTCTGCAGAAATATCGAAAAGTATCTCAGCGACCACGATAATTCCCAGAGACAACAACGGTTTACTACACCTCAACGTAGAAATGTCTCGGAATTGGAAGCTGAGAAACCCTGCGAGCCATACGAAGATGAAGTCATTCATAACGTGGAAGCTTTCCAGGCGAAAAGGGAAGCCCGTATTTATAGCTGCTGGAACTGCAAGGGAAAGGGGCATTCATTTTTCGAGTGCTCTGATCCCCAGCGGAACCTGTTTTTGCTATAAATGCGGGTTGGAAAATGTCACCTCTCCGCAGTGCCCTCGCTGTTCGGGAAACGCCCCACAGAGCAGCCCAATGAACCGGCAGAGCTGCTCGCCAAAGAAGAATCCGGAAACCAAATAATCACAACATTATCCAGCAAATTAACGTCCATTTGTCCGTCCGATAAAGATGAAACATCTAACTTAAACTTACCTGCAGTGACAATTTTAAAACCTGATAGGAACTTGAGCTTAGAAAATCCCATGCCAAAACTTACCGTCCAGCCTCTGAAAATCCAGCCAAAAACCCTCCATGAGAGGATTCAAAATTATTATCAGGTCAGAGAACGAATTTTCGGTACTGAGTCGCAAAAACCTCCTATCTCAGATAAGGTGAAGAAGCTTAGGGAAAAGTTTAAGGCGAAAAAGAACACCTATAAAGCCACAACATTGTGTAGTTCTGATGACCCGCGTCCATACGCTTCCGTGAAAATTTTTGATGAGCCAATGCTTGGTCTACTAGACAGTGGTGCGAGCATCAGTTGCTTGGGCGTGGGTGGAATACCATTGTTGACCAGAAACAACGTTAGCTACTCCAAATTCTCATCAGGTCTGAAAACAGCGGATGGAAAAAACCAAGCCATAGTAGGACAAATCTTGGCAAAGGTTACGTATAAGGGAGATACGAAGGATATCAACCTATTCATTGTACCGTCCTTACAGCAGCCGTTGTATTTAGGCATAGATTTTTGGAGAGAGTTTGGTATTGCTCCGGATTTGGTGTCAGAACTGACACTCGATATGACCCAAAAAGGACCCGATCCAAAGGCACACGAACTGACTAGCGAACAATCGAATACATTAAGGAAATCCATCAATCAGTTTCCTTCCTCGGCGACACTCGGCCTTGGAAAAACAGCTCTTTTGGAACATGTGATAGATACAGGGGACGCTGAACCGATAAAGCAGCGTCATTATCCTGTTTCTCCAGCGGTTCAAAAACTTCTGTATGAGGAATTGGACCGTATGATCGAGCTTGGTGTTATTGAAGAAAGACCCAGTGCATGGAGTTCTCCGGTAGTACTTGTACGTAAGCCCGGAAAGAATCGTCTATGCCTGGACTATCGGAAAGTTAACGCCAAGACGAAAGGTTATGCGTATCCAATGGCTCATATGGAGGGTTTGCTATCGCGTCTTTCAGATACACGCTATATCTCTAGTGTGGATCTGAAGGATGCGTTTTGGCAGATACCGTTGGAGAAATCTTCAAGGGAGAAGACAGCTTTTTCGGTACCCGGCCGACCTTTAATGCAGTTCACCGTAATGCCATTTGGTCTGAAAAACGCGGTTCAGACAATGTGCCAAGTGGTAGACAAAGTGGTTCCAGTGAACTTGCGAGAAAAAATCTTCCCATATGTAGACGATTTGCTAGTGGTGTCGAGTACCTTCGAGGAGCATATCGAGTTGTTAGGGATTCTGGCAACCAAGCTCCGTGAAGCAGGACTTACCATCAATGTCCAAAAATCTAAGTTCTGCTTTAAGGAGTTAAAGTTTTTAGGATTTGTGGTAGGTGACGGATGTCTAAAAACTGATTCTGGCAAGGTTTCAGCAATTGTAGACTTCCCTATCCCAAAGACTGTTAGGCAGGTTAGAAGTTTCCTAGGCTTAGCAGGTTGGTATAGGCGTTTCGTCAAAGACTTTTCGACGATTGCTAGTCCCTTGACAGAAACTTTAAAAAAAGGAAAGAAGTTTGAGTTTGGCGATGACGCGATGGCAGCTTTCATAAAGCTGAAGGAAACATTAACTTCGGCTCCGATCCTAGTCAATCCTGACTTCGAAAAGGAGTTTATCATCTTATGTGATGCTTCGAACACAGGTATTGGCTGTGTATTATGTCAGCTCGACGAGGATGGAAACGAAAAGCCGATATATTACCACTCGCAGAAGCTCAACAAAGCGCAAAGAAACTACAGCGTTACAGAGCGAGAATGCCTAGCTGCGGTAGTAGGTGTAAAAAAATTCAGACCGTACGTCGAAGGACAACCTTTTAGAATTATAACCGACCATGCGAGCTTAAAGTGGCTGATGAGTCAAAGAGATCTGAGTGGACGATTAGCTAGATGGAGCTTAAAGCTTCAGGGGTTCGAGTTTACCATCGAACATCGAAAAGGATCACTAAATGTGGTTCCAGATGCTCTATCTCGTATATACGAGGTAGAAGCTCTGAATTTCGATGGATCGATGGATACTGGAACCTCCGACGTGTTGCATATCGATCTTGCAGATCCCAGTTTTCAATCTGATGATTACTGCAAGCTCATTGCCACCGTCGAAGATCAAAAGAATAAGCTACCTGACCTTCAAGTTTCAAACCATTTTGTATACAAGAAGGTCAAACACTGCACAGGAAATCCGTTGCAGGACGACCTAGTTTGGAAGCTTTGGGTGCCCAAAGAGCTTACCGCAAGCTTGATAGCTTTGGCTCATCAACCACCTCGAGCCTCGCATGGTGGGATTTCTAAGACGTTGTACCGGTTGCGGAACCAATTTTTTTGGCCCAGTATGGCAGCTCAGGTACGCGAATTTATAGGTAAATGCGACGTGTGTAAAATGTGTAAGGCCCCCAACCAAACGCTAAGACCACCGATGGGGAAAGCATTTGAAGTGGATAGACCATTCCAAATGATCTACGTGGACTTCCTTGGTCCTTATCCACGTTCAAAGGCTGGTAATACGCATATTTTCATAGCCTTGGATCAATTGACTAAATTCGCGTTCATCAAACCGATTCGCAAGGCCACCAGCGACGTAATAATAAGATTCCTGCAGGAGGAGATCTTTTGTGTATTTGGGGTACCGGAGACGATACTTTCAGACAATGGCAAACAGTTCACAAGCAAGGAGTTTGGCAAGCTGATGTCCTCGTACGGTGTTAACCATGTCAGGACAGCGGTATACTCCCCACAAGCAAATGCAAGTGAGAGGGTAAACCGTTCAATTTTAGCTGCGATTCGGTCTTATATAGACCCAGACCAGAGGAATTGGGATGCTAATCTTGCTTGCATAGCTTGTGCGCTGCGTACCTCTGTTCATTCGGCAACTGGGATGGCACCGTACGAGGCTCTGTTTGGCCAACCCATGGTAGAACACGGTTCCGATTACCAATTGCTTCGTGAACTGGATTGCCTAAACAACGCCGAACTGAAAGTGTTGTCGAAAGCATCCCAAATGAACATCCTACACACCCATATTAAGGAATCTTTGGCTAATGCTCACACGAAATACGAAAGTCTTTACAATACCAGGAGCAAAGACATTAAATACATACCTGGTGACATTGTGTACCGACGGAACTTTGTTTTGAGCGACGCCTCAAAGAAATTTAGTGCCAAACTTAGCCCTAAGTTTTTAAAAATGAGAGTGCGTAAGACAATTGGCAACAATCTGTACGAAATAGAAGACCTGAATGGCAAAAGAATCGGTGTTAACCATTGTAAGGACTTAAGGAGATAAAACATAAGGCCCGGCTACCTCAGCCTGTGCATGAGAGCTCTCATTCGTCTCGCCTGCTCCTTTTTCCTCATAGGATTCGAAAAAGTACCAGGTTTTGTGAGAAAATTAGGCAAATGATCGAGCGACGGTTAAAATTCAATTTGACTTTCGAACCAAATTCCACCATAGGGTCCACTTACCATCCACGTTGCAGGGTTTAGAAATTTGCTAGTTGTCCCGAATACCGAACCGGTTCCGATTCAAGTAGTAGGAATTAATTATTGCAGCCGTTAAATTTAAAAAGTCAAACTCAAATCATGGAACCCAAATTAAATGGGAAAGTGACAGGTAGTTCTCTAAAAGTAGGTTCAGGCTTAATTAAAATAATCCACAAAATATAGATTATAATGAAAGAAAGAAAAAAAAGGTATAATTAATTGAAAAAAAAAAATTGTAGACAAAAATACAAAAAAAAAAAAAATGAACTACGAAATAAAGAAAAAAAAAGGTATGTGAATACGTGGATTCGAACCGAGGAAACCCAAACAAAAAGACGCAGTGACGGAGCTGCTTGACCATTCAGCTACGCAAGGCACGAAGGATGCTGCGGCGAAGTGGGTAGTCCAAGGGTTTGAGGAGGCGTGGTTACTAGGGTAAAAAGAAGAATCGAGGATAGAAATAGTTCGTTAACTAAGACAAATTCAGCGGATTGGTGTGTGTTAATCCTTGAAAGGAAATTGGAGTGTTTTCGAAGGATTTTGACTGGAAGGATTCAATTTTGGTACACTGATTTTCGAAAAATTCTGATTTGAATTTTGGTACCAAATTTGGATTTTTCTAGTCAAAATCCCGCTTTAAAACGGGAAAAAACAGTGCCCGGAAACACTTCCATGTCAGAGAAAATTTGACGAAACCACTGCAGTAGGACGAGCTGATTAAGGAGGAGAGTCCAAAAATGCGTCAGTTGGTTTTGGAAATTCGGGCGTGAGAAGTCTAGTGCGAGTGTGAGAAGGTCTGTCAATAAAACAGAAAAAAAAGTTAATAGTGAAAATAAAAAAAAAAAAAAATATACGAGTTAACTAAATTGTTATAAAAAAATAGGAGAAATCAACGAAAATACGAATAAAACTATTCAGGTAATTCATTTTGGAATAATTCCCTCGGGAAAACTAAATATAATTATATATGCAAAGGGCTTTCGAACGGAAACCCCACGTGATTTGGGATCAGTGCGTTTAATATGAAATATATTTTTTCTATTTGATTTGATTTATATTAGACTGTGTATTCTACACAGATACCACCCTCGCGACTCCAAAGACTCGCTCGTTCGAGGCACGCCCGACGAGCCAAAACCAACGCCTTTAATCGAGTCAAGGGCTCAAAAGGTCACATAGCCAATACCAAGGAGGCTAACAAAGACTTGCCACGAGACTAAGCCCAACGCAAGGAAATTCGGGCTCCCAGAGTCAGGGAAAATTCAAAAGGGCATACCTATACAAAGCCCGAAACCGAAACACGTCACAGCTCAACACCAAGAGGGCTGCACGACCTTGGAGTATACCGATCAGGCCTGAAAGCTACTCCATTGGTAGCCTTCTGCTCGAAAAACAAAAATACAGTGGCGAAATATAACAATAGAAGTCTACACCACCAAAAGACGAGAAGTACCAACTACTTCCCTACTACTACAATCCGCAGGTGCTTACGACAACAAAAGCACCCAGGAAGACGAAAACTACATGCGACATCTACGTCACCATTAAAGGCGAAAAGTGCCAACTACGTCGACATCACCTTTACGCAGCGACACACGAAACATACCTACACAACACCATAAAAACAACACCTACAAACAACATCGACATCACCTTTACGCAGCGACACACGAAACATACCTACACAACACCATAAAAACAACACCTACAAACAACATCTACATCACCATAAAACAACGAGTACTCACAAACAGCTCTTAAAAGGACAATAACATCAGCGATAGACATCCACAACATACAACACTAGCAGCATTAGAATTCAAACAGCAAGAACATACAACACCTACTCCATGAAACTACAACATCTACCCCACCGAAATAACATCTAGTTGCTAAAAATCTACAGCCGCAGCAGAGAAAAAAAAATATAAAGACAAGAAAGTGCGACATCTAAACTCAAAATTACAAAAAGCTATTGAGGGAGCCACAGAAATAAAAACCACTATATACGGTAAGTGGTACAACCGTAATATGGCTTCCGTATATGTGGACATTAGGGCCCAAAATTTTACATATCTCCCAAATAACGAGGAAGGTGCTACTCGATTGAGACTCTACTCTCCGTGCATCCTCCCCGATGTTTGGATTCAGATATTCGCAAGACAGCTTGACAAAGGGTGTCTCAGCTTCCCTGTCCCTTATGGGCTAAATGGACCGGCTGGCTTCCATGAAGGATTAGAACCTCTAAGGATAGGGGTGACAAAACTAACCCCCTACATGTCACCAAATACGCTAACATCTTATCATGCTACCAACAGATTAGAGCGGGAGTCTCCGGAATCTAGGTGGAATGTAAGGTTATTTAATGTCTCATTAGACCAAACTGATTGGGTATTTATTGGGGGTCCTTTACCCCCAGACTCATATGTTAAAGGAGCTCTTCCCAAACAGATTAACCCCAGATTAGAGGGATGGCAGCAGCGGCTAAACATGCTTCATACATCTACGTTGGCTTTACCGTTTGTATGGAATGACGGTCGGCGAGTATATCCAGTAGCCAATGTCGAAGATGCCAGTCAAATCTCTAGAGCTGAGCTTGGCCTAGCACGCCTCTCCTTGGCCAGTTGGGTTATTGGATCAGTTACGCTTAACAACCCCTCTGTAATAGCTGACGTGACAAGGGATGATATTTATGCTTCTTTTTTATCCGAAGTTGCCTCGCCTGCGGTTGTTACAACCATAGATCCCAAAGTAGTCACCCAACTTGTGGATCCGGCCATTGGCGAGTCAGTGGTGACATCTTCCCACCCACGGTGGAACCCACTGTTACTACTTAAACATGTACTTAGATAATCTCAGAGCATATCGTAAACGACACGATTGGGACTGGGATCCTACAGTATCTAAGCTTGACCGTATACTAGTCTTGAATAAGAAATTACTGACCATGACAGAACATGAGGAACTGGTTGACTTAACCAACCACGTATATAATATAGATGTGAAACCCCCTCCTCTCGCCACTACCCTCGCAGCTATGGGATTAACCAGACACACTATAGTGCGGGGTAACAGCAAATTTAAAAATGATAGTGACCTGCAAAGCTACTTCCAGCCTAGTCCAAAAGCTTACTATTCCACTAGACGACTTAAAATGTCTTGTTTACTCAAATACCATGATTTTCAATATTTGCACGCCTTAAAAGGCCTACCCTATCACACAGCGTTAAACATCATGATATGGCAGATGGCGTATCCTGATATGTTTATTACTCTAGCTGAATTTGGAGTGTTTAAGGATATTGAAACATGTAACCATAGCTAGGGATATTAGTGATTTGGTTAAGCCTATTGGCCCACAATCGAGAGAAAAACATGCCCTCGGCGAACTCCACGTCTTAGAAGGTTTTAGATTCCAAGATCCTAATAAGTACCTACCTATCCCTATATCATAGTTCCTAAATTAGTTTTTTTATTATTTTAAAATTTTTAAACAATACTATAACCTAATCAAAAAAAAAAAAAAAATATATATACTTAACATAAATAAATCATCAGTAAAGAAATAATTTTTAAGTAAATTAAAACTACGTAAGAGTAGATCAAAATAGAAAAAGAAAAGGAAAACACTATAGACTAACATAATAAGTATATGAAGGTATTCAAAATTTTTTTGTAGGAATACTAAACATTTCTATTGTAAAGCGAATCGTTTATAAATTCAAATTTTTAAAAAAATCTATACAGGTACCTACAAATAATTACACAGCATACAATAAACATAAACCTATATAACATCACGCAAAAGCCAGTCCCAATTGAAGCGGTGCACCTCGTCATTGGTCTTCGGCAGAATTACCTAATCATAATCAGCGTAATCAATCATTCAAGATAGTAATACAAAAAAAAAAGCTTTCGGTAAGTCGTTGTTTATAATCATATTATTTGTTTGAAAAATTGAAATTTATATTCGAATTCGCTGCGAACTTTTATTCGCTTTGGTTTTTAAATTGGAGTTTTTACCAAAAAGTATGCTTTATTTATAATATGTAATGTAAATCAAAAAGATCATTGCATACTTCAAGGCGCAAATTTATCGAATATTGCCATGAATTCAATATCAATGCATATTAGGTATACCTACCTAAAAGAAGAAATAGAAAACAAAAAAAAATTGATTAAAGTGTTTGCAATTAAGAGTAGGAAAAGCGAAATTTAAAGATAATCCTAGATAAAATTTTTACTTTGATATTAAAGGAAACATTACCAATATATAAGCCTATATCTTGGTTTATTTGATTTTAAAATCTTTCTTAAGATTATCCAAGATTGGTACCTTATATTTTACATGTATATATGTATGTATATTCACATATTTTTTTTTTTTAAGAATAGGAATTAAGAAAAGGGTACTAAAAGTACTATAGAACGAAAAAGAAAGAATTAATTATTCATTGACACTGAAGTAAAGATGAAAGTAAAAGTGGATGTAATTACTTCAGCATTAGATAATTAATTAGTATCAGCATTAGTTAGACAATAAATGAATATGAACATACTGGCGTTGCCGTTCTGGTAAATTATTAGGTAATTTATCGTAGGTTATAAGTTTATTTTTGTTGTTGTTTATATTCTGTTTTTTTTTTTTTTTTTTAATAAAATGAATATTGTACCTACTTTTGTTAAAACATGAATTGAAAGGTTTTCTGATTTTTTTTGGTTTTTATTTAGTTTTATTTAGATTTATGGGAAGTTGTTTCACTGAACTTTACAGGTGTAGCTCATGATTCCAAAAATGGATAGTTGAATTCCTTCCTGAAGGGTAGATTGTGGTGGCGTTAAGGAGAACCCCTCAAAGCAGGTGATAAGGTAAGGTTAAGAAGATGGTAAATTGGTGAAATTTAGGTTAACCTTACATTAGGGGGCTACTGCATATAATATTACGAGGCCGCAGTAGCCATGGACGTATCACAGGGGTGGTGCGTGGGCGGGCTAAAGCCTCTAGGGCAACAACACCTTGTCCTTCCCTCTTCCAGGGTTGCCACTTCACTTTTCTTTCCTCAAACTCTAAAATAATTAAATTACAAATATTTTTATGAATTTTTTCTTTTCAATCGGGATGACATTCGGTCTCAAGAGTTTTTAATATTCTTGAACCTTTTTAATCGTTAACTTAAATTTTTTTTTTTTCTAACATTCGGCATGATTTTATTTAAAACGTAACACACGTTCTAACTACCCTGGCAAGATCCCCACCCAAATCGACGAGCGTAGCCTTGGCTTAAGCAAGCATGCCGAGCCATGAGTAGTTAGAACACCCTTCACTTCAGCTGCCAGGATCGGCCTATGGATTCCTGTACGCCATAGGTCGTAATGGTGGCATAAGGAGTGGAGGTTTGCAGGGACATAAAATGAATTTAATTATATGTGCTTTTACGAATGAGTTTCGAGGGTTATAGCACCTCCTCTTTAGGGACGGAACATCTGGTTCCGTTACAGGTGGCGCCCAACGTGGGGCCGAATTCGTCCTTTTTAGTCAAGAAAAGGACATGCCAAAAACAGAAAATATATTTTTTTTTTAACTTTGTTCCTTTTTTTTAGTTTTTTTAATTCGAAAATTTGTGGTAGAAGCTTCAGTTTTTCGTCCAGTGGATGAGTGAAGGAGTCCTTGTTCAGCCTGTTGCGAGTGACTTAAGTTTTTACGGCATTTCAAGGAACTTTAGGATTTGAACTTTCAGATTTAATCCGGTTTTTTTTTTGAATTTTTGTTTTTATTCGAAGCTTGTTGTTGAGCTGGAAGTTTAAATTTTGTTTAGTGTGATGGATAGTGCTCAACCCAAAGCTGAGTTTCATGACTGGTTCTGGATGTGAGTACAACGACTTAGAAAATAATACACAAAGTTTTCTTTTTTAAATCATTAAAAAACGTAAAATTATTTTGAGAAACAAAATGTAAAAGTTTTCTGTTTGCGGCGAATATTTGTAATTTTAGATTTTGGAGAGTGAGTGAGAGAGAGAAGGAGTGTGTGTGGGAGAGTTACTAACCAGCTTTATCATCTGCTTACGAGTTGGGGACACTTGGCAAGCCACATCTACCCTTAAATTATTATGATCGTTACAACATACATATATTTATTTTGAGTTGGTTATGGAATTTTATTTTGAAATTACATTCGATATTTGAAGTTTCATTTTCTGAAAGGTTAAGTATAGTATTTGATTTTTTTCATTGATTTTGGTTTGGTATACAATTTTTTTTTGAAGATTTGATATTTTGTTTTTGGGTTTTAAATTTTAGTTTTTGATTTTAGATATTAGTCTGTTTCTGCATTAGAAAAGCGAATAAAGTAAAGATACATTTTACTCTATTTGGAAGCGGAGTTTCAGACGGTTTGAAAAGATTTATTTTTGTTACCTTTTGAATTTTCAAAACAAAATTTTTTTTTTTCCTACTTTTTTGGGGCTTCAAAGTTCAACAAGGACCCACAATTTTGCTATTGTAAATTGGTTTATTTTTGGTTTATTTTTTTTTTAATCTTTTTGGTAATTTTTGGGTATTTTATCCAAAAGTTTTTTTTTTGATACTTTTAGTTAGTTTTAGTTTTTTTTGATACTTTAGTTTGATTTTTATTAATTGCTGGACAGATAAGTATTTGTTTTTATTTTTTTTTCGTTCGAAACTTCCGTGATTCAGTTAAGGATTTGAGCTTGCTCTTCATTTCGTTTTGGTTAGCATTACTTTTTTTTTATCAAAATGCCACCTAAAAGAAGATTGTCAATTTCGGAGCTTGTCAAGCGTAAGGGTACGAGGAGTAATCCCAGACCCTTAACAGAGACGATGGATGACTTGGGTGCTGCTTCGTTAGCAGCTCAAAACATGGCACAAAGTAGCACTAGGATTGTTGTAGAGCCTAATCAGGAAGAGGGAACAGGTCCGAGTTTAGAGTCAGAGGAGGAGGAAGTCCTGACCGAATACATTGAAGAAGTGGTGACTGCGGCAATAGGGCACAACCGCGAGAAGGATATGGAGTTTATCCGTGCTGAAGCAGAGAGAAGCAGAGCGTATCTCCATGGCGAAGTTGCCAACATAGTTCGCCAAACTCTTGCTTCGATAACTCCAGCAGCTACTCCCTTAAGGTACGCAGAGCAGAGAGAGGCCCCTTTTTATGCAGCCACACAAGGTCAACCTCCACCCGCTGGTACTCAACCTCAATACGAATGTCATATACATCCACCTAACCAGAGTCATACATCTAATCCGGATGAATTTTTGAGGCGACTCCGAAACCTCAACTTAAGTGAACCCCAAAATAGTACTTTTCCATCAGTTCCTAATACTTTTAACTCTACGAACCTCAAGTATCACCATTTCCACAAGTGGGGCTTGAAATTTGACAATCGTCAAATGACGGTTGACGATTTCCTGTTCAGGCTTGAACGGTTGAGGATCAGCTATGGAGTAAGTTGGGAGGAAGTGGTGCTAAACTTCCACCATTTCGTCACTGGTTCCGTGGAGAGTTGGTACTGGGTGTACCTGAAGTCGAACCCAACTGTGAACTGGATGACCCTTCGAATAGCCCTAGTGGAGCAGTACCGTAGCTTGGAGACCGATTCGGAGCTATCACGAAAAATGTTTGATAGGCACCAACTTCCGGCAGAGTCTTTCGATGACTTTTATTCGGCTATCCAACAGTTAAATAGCAGATTGAGAATTCCTAAACAGCCACAAGAAATTGTGGAGCTCTTAAAGCTGAATGTGAAGAGACGGATGGGAGAGCTTCTGATTACGTATCGCACGGACAGTCTTGCAGAATTAGTATACGTCTGCAGAAATATCGAAAAGTATCTCAGCGACCACGATAATTCCCAGAGACAACAACGGTTTACTACACCTCAACGTAGAAATGTCTCGGAATTGGAAGCTGAGAAACCCTGCGAGCCATACGAAGATGAAGTCATTCATAACGTGGAAGCTTTCCAGGCGAAAAGGGAAGCCCGTATTTATAGCTGCTGGAACTGCAAGGGAAAGGGGCATTCATTTTTCGAGTGCTCTGATCCCCAGCGGAACCTGTTTTGCTATAAATGCGGGTTGGAAAATGTCACCTCTCCGCAGTGCCCTCGCTGTTCGGGAAACGCCCCACAGAGCAGCCCAATGAACCGGCAGAGCTGCTCGCCAAAGAAGAATCCGGAAACCAAATAATCACAACATTATCCAGCAAATTAACGTCCATTTGTCCGTCCGATAAAGATGAAACATCTAACTTAAACTTACCTGCAGTGACAATTTTAAAACCTGATAGGAACTTGAGCTTAGAAAATCCCATGCCAAAACTTACCGTCCAGCCTCTGAAAATCCAGCCAAAAACCCTCCATGAGAGGATTCAAAATTATTATCAGGTCAGAGAACGAATTTTCGGTACTGAGTCGCAAAAACCTCCTATCTCAGATAAGGTGAAGAAGCTTAGGGAAAAGTTTAAGGCGAAAAAGAACACCTATAAAGCCACAACATTGTGTAGTTCTGATGACCCGCGTCCATACGCTTCCGTGAAAATTTTTGATGAGCCAATGCTTGGTCTACTAGACAGTGGTGCGAGCATCAGTTGCTTGGGCGTGGGTGGAATACCATTGTTGACCAGAAACAACGTTAGCTACTCCAAATTCTCATCAGGTCTGAAAACAGCGGATGGAAAAAACCAAGCCATAGTAGGACAAATCTTGGCAAAGGTTACGTATAAGGGAGATACGAAGGATATCAACCTATTCATTGTACCGTCCTTACAGCAGCCGTTGTATTTAGGCATAGATTTTTGGAGAGAGTTTGGTATTGCTCCGGATTTGGTGTCAGAACTGACACTCGATATGACCCAAAAAGGACCCGATCCAAAGGCACACGAACTGACTAGCGAACAATCGAATACATTAAGGAAATCCATCAATCAGTTTCCTTCCTCGGCGACACTCGGCCTTGGAAAAACAGCTCTTTTGGAACATGTGATAGATACAGGGGACGCTGAACCGATAAAGCAGCGTCATTATCCTGTTTCTCCAGCGGTTCAAAAACTTCTGTATGAGGAATTGGACCGTATGATCGAGCTTGGTGTTATTGAAGAAAGTTCCAGTGCATGGAGTTCTCCGGTAGTACTTGTACGTAAGCCCGGAAAGAATCGTCTATGCCTGGACTATCGGAAAGTTAACGCCAAGACGAAAGGTTATGCGTATCCAATGGCTCATATGGAGGGTTTGATATCGCGTCTTTCAGATACACGCTATATCTCTAGTGTGGATCTGAAGGATGCGTTTTGGCAGATACCGTTGGAGAAATCTTCAAGGGAGAAGACAGCTTTTTCGGTACCCGGCCGACCTTTAATGCAGTTCACCGTAATGCCATTTGGTCTGAAAAACGCGGTTCAGACAATGTGCCAAGTGGTAGACAAAGTGGTTCCAGTGAACTTGCGAGAAAAAATCTTCCCATATGTAGACGATTTGCTAGTGGTGTCGAGTACCTTCGAGGAGCATATCGAGTTGTTAGGGATTCTGGCAACCAAGCTCCGTGAAGCAGGACTTACCATCAATGTCCAAAAATCTAAGTTCTGCTTTAAGGAGTTAAAGTTTTTAGGATTTGTGGTAGGTGACGGATGTCTAAAAACTGATTCTGGCAAGGTTTCAGCAATTGTAGACTTCCCTATCCCAAAGACTGTTAGGCAGGTTAGAAGTTTCCTAGGCTTAGCAGGTTGGTATAGGCGTTTCGTCAAAGACTTTTCGACGATTGCTAGTCCCTTGACAGAAACTTTAAAAAAAGGAAAGAAGTTTGAGTTTGGCGATGACGCGATGGCAGCTTTCATAAAGCTGAAGGAAACATTAACTTCGGCTCCGATCCTAGTCAATCCTGACTTCGAAAAGGAGTTTATCATCTTATGTGATGCTTCGAACACAGGTATTGGCTGTGTATTATGTCAGCTCGACGAGGATGGAAACGAAAAGCCGATATATTACCACTCGCAGAAGCTCAACAAAGCGCAAAGAAACTACAGCGTTACAGAGCGAGAATGCCTAGCTGCGGTAGTAGGTGTAAAAAAATTCAGACCGTACGTCGAAGGACAACCTTTTAGAATTATAACCGACCATGCGAGCTTAAAGTGGCTGATGAGTCAAAGAGATCTGAGTGGACGATTAGCTAGATGGAGCTTAAAGCTTCAGGGGTTCGAGTTTACCATCGAACATCGAAAAGGATCACTAAATGTGGTTCCAGATGCTCTATCTCGTATATACGAGGTAGAAGCTCTGAATTTCGATGGATCGATGGATACTGGAACCTCCGACGTGTTGCATATCGATCTTGCAGATCCCAGTTTTCAATCTGATGATTACTGCAAGCTCATTGCCACCGTCGAAGATCAAAAGAATAAGCTACCTGACCTTCAAGTTTCAAACCATTTTGTATACAAGAAGGTCAAACACTGCACAGGAAATCCGTTGCAGGACGACCTAGTTTGGAAGCTTTGGGTGCCCAAAGAGCTAACCGCAAGCTTGATAGCTTTGGCTCATCAACCACCTCGAGCCTCGCATGGTGGGATTTCTAAGACGTTGTACCGGTTGCGGAACCAATTTTTTTGGCCCAGTATGGCAGCTCAGGTACGCGAATTTATAGGTAAATGCGACGTGTGTAAAATGTGTAAGGCCCCCAACCAAACGCTAAGACCACCGATGGGGAAAGCATTTGAAGTGGATAGACCATTCCAAATGATCTACGTGGACTTCCTTGGTCCTTATCCACGTTCAAAGGCTGGTAATACGCATATTTTCATAGCCTTGGATCAATTGACTAAATTCGCGTTCATCAAACCGATTCGCAAGGCCACCAGCGACGTAATAATAAGATTCCTGCAGGAGGAGATCTTTTGTGTATTTGGGGTACCGGAGACGATACTTTCAGACAATGGCAAACAGTTCACAAGCAAGGAGTTTGGCAAGCTGATGTCCTCGTACGGTGTTAACCATGTCAGGACAGCGGTATACTCCCCACAAGCAAATGCAAGTGAGAGGGTAAACCGTTCAATTTTAGCTGCGATTCGGTCTTATATAGACCCAGACCAGAGGAATTGGGATGCTAATCTTGCTTGCATAGCTTGTGCGCTGCGTACCTCTGTTCATTCGGCAACTGGGATGGCACCGTACGAGGCTCTGTTTGGCCAACCCATGGTAGAACACGGTTCCGATTACCAATTGCTTCGTGAACTGGATTGCCTAAACAACGCCGAACTGAAAGTGTTGTCGAAAGCATCCCAAATGAACATCCTACACACCCATATTAAGGAATCTTTGGCTAATGCTCACACGAAATACGAAAGTCTTTACAATACCAGGAGCAAAGACATTAAATACATACCTGGTGACATTGTGTACCGACGGAACTTTGTTTTGAGCGACGCCTCAAAGAAATTTAGTGCCAAACTTAGCCCTAAGTTTTTAAAAATGAGAGTGCGTAAGACAATTGGCAACAATCTGTACGAAATAGAAGACCTGAATGGCAAAAGAATCGGTGTATACCATTGTAAGGACTTAAGGAGATAAAACATAAGGCCCGGCTACCTCAGCCTGTGCATGAGAGCTCTCATTCGTCTCGCCTGCTCCTTTTTCCTCATAGGATTCGAAAAAGTACCAGGTTTTGTGAGAAAATTAGTCAAATGATCGAGCGACGGTTAAAATTCAATTTGACTTTCGAACCAAATTCCACCATAGGGTCCACTTACCATCCACGTTGCAGGGTTTAGAAATTTGCTAGTTGTCCCGAATACCGAACCGGTTCCGATTCAAGTAGTAGGAATTAATTATTGCAGCCGTTAAATTTAAAAAGTCAAACTCAAATCATGGAACCCAAATTAAATGGGAAAGTGACAGGTAGTTCTCTAAAAGTAGGTTCAGGCTTAATTAAAATAATCCACAAAATATAGATTATAATGAAAGAAAGAAAAAAAAGGTATAATTAATTGAAAAAAAAAAATTGTAGACAAAAATACAAAAAAAAAAAAAAATGAACTACGAAATAAAGAAAAAAAAAAGGTATGTGAATACGTGGATTCGAACCGAGGAAACCCAAACAAAAAGACGCAGTGACGGAGCTGCTTGACCATTCAGCTACGCAAGGCACGAAGGATGCTGCGGCGAAGTGGGTAGTCCAAGGGTTTGAGGAGGCGTGGTTACTAGGGTAAAAAGAAGAATCGAGGATAGAAATAGTTCGTTAACTAAGACAAATTCAGCGGATTGGTGTGTGTTAATCCTTGAAAGGAAATTGGAGTGTTTTCGAAGGATTTTGACTGGAAGGATTCAATTTTGGTACACTGATTTTCGAAAAATTCTGATTTGAATTTTGGTACCAAATTTGGATTTTTCTAGTCAAAATCCCGCTTTAAAACGGGAAAAAACAGTGCCCGGAAACACTTCCATGTCAGAGAAAATTTGACGAAACCACTGCAGTAGGACGAGCTGATTAAGGAGGAGAGTCCAAAAATGCGTCAGTTGGTTTTGGAAATTCGGGCGTGAGAAGTCTAGTGCGAGTGTGAGAAGGTCTGTCAATAAAACAGAAAAAAAAGTTAATAGTGAAAATAAAAAAAAAAAAAAAATATACGAGTTAACTAAATTGTTATAAAAAAATAGGAGAAATCAACGAAAATACGAATAAAACTATTCAGGTAATTCATTTTGGAATAATTCCCTCGGGAAAACTAAATATAATTATATATGCAAAGGGCTTTCGAACGGAAACCCCACGTGATTTGGGATCAGTGCGTTTAATATGAAATATATTTTTTCTATTTGATTTGATTTATATTAGACTGTGTATTCTACACAGATACCACCCTCGCGACTCCAAAGACTCGCTCGTTCGAGGCACGCCCGACGAGCCAAAACCAACGCCTTTAATCGAGTCAAGGGCTCAAAAGGTCACATAGCCAATACCAAGGAGGCTAACAAAGACTTGCCACGAGACTAAGCCCAACGCAAGGAAATTCGGGCTCCCAGAGTCAGGAAAAATTCAAAAGGGCATACCTATACAAAGCCCGAAACCGAAACACGTCACAGCTCAACACCAAGAGGGCTGCACGACCTTGGAGTATACCGATCAGGCCTGAAAGCTACTCCATTGGTAGCCTTCTGCTCGAAAAACAAAAATACAGTGGCGAAATATAACAATAGAAGTCTACACCACCAAAAGACGAGAAGTACCAACTACTTCCCTACTACTACAATCCGCAGGTGCTTACGACAACAAAAGCACCCAGGAAGACGAAAACTACATGCGACATCTACGTCACCATTAAAGGCGAAAAGTGCCAACTACGTCGACATCACCTTTACGCAGCGACACACGAAACATACCTACACAACACCATAAAAACAACACCTACAAACAACATCGACATCACCTTTACGCAGCGACACACGAAACATACCTACACAACACCATAAAAACAACACCTACAAACAACATCTACATCACCATAAAACAACGAGTACTCACAAACAGCTCTTAAAAGGACAATAACATCAGCGATAGACATCCACAACATACAACACTAGCAGCATTAGAATTCAAACAGCAAGAACATACAACACCTACTCCATGAAACTACAACATCTACCCCACCGAAATAACATCTAGTTGCTAAAAATCTACAGCCGCAGCAGAGAAAAAAAAATATAAAGACAAGAAAGTGCGACATCTAAACTCAAAATTACAAAAAGCTATTGAGGGAGCCACAGAAATAAAAACCACTATATACGGTAAGTGGTACAACCGTAATATGGCTTCCGTATATGTGGACATTAGGGCCCAAAATTTTACATATCTCCCAAATAACGAGGAAGGTGCTACTCGATTGAGACTCTACTCTCCGTGCATCCTCCCCGATGTTTGGATTCAGATATTCGCAAGACAGCTTGACAAAGGGTGTCTCAGCTTCCCTGTCCCTTATGGGCTAAATGGACCGGCTGGCTTCCATGAAGGATTAGAACCTCTAAGGATAGGGGTGACAAAACTAACCCCCTACATGTCACCAAATACGCTAACATCTTATCATGCTACCAACAGATTAGAGCGGGAGTCTCCGGAATCTAGGTGGAATGTAAGGTTATTTAATGTCTCATTAGACCAAACTGATTGGGTATTTATTGGGGGTCCTTTACCCCCAGACTCATATGTTAAAGGAGCTCTTCCCAAACAGATTAACCCCAGATTAGAGGGATGGCAGCAGCGGCTAAACATGCTTCATACATCTACGTTGGCTTTACCGTTTGTATGGAATGACGGTCGGCGAGTATATCCAGTAGCCAATGTCGAAGATGCCAGTCAAATCTCTAGAGCTGAGCTTGGCCTAGCACGCCTCTCCTTGGCCAGTTGGGTTATTGGATCAGTTACGCTTAACAACCCCTCTGTAATAGCTGACGTGACAAGGGATGATATTTATGCTTCTTTTTTATCCGAAGTTGCCTCGCCTGCGGTTGTTACAACCATAGATCCCAAAGTAGTCACCCAACTTGTGGATCCGGCCATTGGCGAGTCAGTGGTGACATCTTCCCAACCCACGGTGGAACCCACTGTTACTACTTAAACATGTACTTAGATAACCTCAGAGCATATCGTAAACGACACGATTGGGACTGGGATCCTACAGTATCTAAGCTTGACCGTATACTAGTCTTGAATAAGAAATTACTGACCATGACAGAACATGAGGAACTGGTTGACTTAACCACGTATATAATATAGATGTGAAACCCCCTCCTCTCGCCACTACCCTCGCAGCTATGGGATTAACCAGACACACTATAGTGCGGGGTAACAGCAAATTTAAAAATGATAGTGACCTGCAAAGCTACTTCCAGCCTAGTCCAAAAGCTTACTATTCCACTAGACGACTTAAAATGTCTTGTTTACTCAAATACCATGATTTTCAATATTTGCACGCCTTAAAAGGCCTACCCTATCACACAGCGTTAAACATCATGATATGGCAGATTGCGTATCCTGATATGTTTATTACTCTAGCTGAATTTGGAGTGTTTAAGGATATTGAAACATGTAACCATAGCTAGGGATATTAGTGATTTGGTTAAGCCTATTGGCCCACAATCGAGAGAAAAACATGCCCTCGGCGAACTCCACGTCTTAGAAGGTTTTAGATTCCAAGATCCTAATAAGTACCTACCTATCCCTATATCATAGTTCCTAAATTAGTTTTTTTATTATTTTAAAATTTTTAAACAATACTATAACCTAATCAAAAAAAAAAAAAAAAATATATATACTTAACATAAATAAATCATCAGTAAAGAAATAATTTTTAAGTAAATTAAAACTACGTAAGAGTAGATCAAAATAGAAAAAGAAAAGGAAAACACTATAGACTAACATAATAAGTATATGAAGGTATTCAAAATTTTTTTGTAGGAATACTAAACATTTCTATTGTAAAGCGAATCGTTTATAAATTCAAATTTTTAAAAAAATCTATACAGGTACCTACAAATAATTACACAGCATACAATAAACATAAACCTATATAACATCACGCAAAAGCCAGTCCCAATTGAAGCGGTGCACCTCGTCATTGGTCTTCGGCAGAATTACCTAATCATAATCAGCGTAATCAATCATTCAAGATAGTAATACAAAAAAAAAAGCTTTCGGTAAGTCGTTGTTTATAATCATATTATTTGTTTGAAAAATTGAAATTTATATTCGAATTCGCTGCGAACTTTTATTCGCTTTGGTTTTTAAATTGGAGTTTTTACCAAAAAGTATGCTTTATTTATAATATGTAATGTAAATCAAAAAGATCATTGCATACTTCAAGGCGCAAATTTATCGAATATTGCCATGAATTCAATATCAATGCATATTAGGTATACCTACCTAAAAGAAGAAATAGAAAACAAAAAAAATTGATTAAAGTGTTTGCAATTAAGAGTAGGAAAAGCGAAATTTAAAGATAATCCTAGATAAAATTTTTACTTTGATATTAAAGGAAACATTACCAATATATAAGCCTATATCTTGGTTTATTTGATTTTAAAATCTTTCTTAAGATTATCCAAGATTGGTACCTTATATTTTACATGTATATATGTATGTATATTCACATATTTTTTTTTTTTAAGAATAGGAATTAAGAAAAGGGTACTAAAAGTACTATAGAACGAAAAAGAAAGAATTAATTATTCATTGACACTGAAGTAAAGATGAAAGTAAAAGTGGATGTAATTACTTCAGCATTAGATAATTAATTAGTATCAGCATTAGTTAGACAATAAATGAATATGAACATACTGGCGTTGCCGTTCTGGTAAATTATTAGGTAATTTATCGTAGGTTATAAGTTTATTTTTGTTGTTGTTTATATTCTGTTTTTTTTTTTTTTTTTTAATAAAATGAATATTGTACCTACTTTTGTTAAAACATGAATTGAAAGGTTTTCTGATTTTTTTTGGTTTTTATTTAGTTTTATTTAGATTTATGGGAAGTTGTTTCACTGAACTTTACAGGTGTAGCTCATGATTCCAAAAATGGATAGTTGAATTCCTTCCTGAAGGGTAGATTGTGGTGGCGTTAAGGAGAACCCCTCAAAGCAGGTGATAAGGTAAGGTTAAGAAGATGGTAAATTGGTGAAATTTAGGTTAACCTTACATTAGGGGGCTACTGCATATAATATTACGAGGCCGCAGTAGCCATGGACGTATCACAGGGGTGGTGCGTGGGCGGGCTAAAGCCTCTAGGGCAACAACACCTTGTCCTTCCCTCTTCCAGGGTTGCCACTTCACTTTTCTTTCCTCAAACTCTAAAATAATTAAATTACAAATATTTTTATGAACTTTTTCTTTTCAATCGGGATGACATTCGGTCTCAAGAGTTTTTAATATTCTTGAACCTTTTTAATCGTTAACTTAAATTTTTTTTTTTCTAACATTCGGCATGATTTTATTTAAAACGTAACACACGTTCTAACTACCCTGGCAAGATCCCCACCCAAATCGACGAGCGTAGCCTTGGCTTAAGCAAGCATGCCGAGCCATGAGTAGTTAGAACACCCTTCACTTCAGCTGCCAGGATCGGCCTATGGATTCCTGTACGCCATAGGTCGTAATGGTGGCATAAGGAGTGGAGGTTTGCAGGGACATAAAATGAATTTAATTATATGTGCTTTTACGAATGAGTTTCGAGGGTTATAGCACCTCCTCTTTAGGGACGGAACATCTGGTTCCGTTACAGGTGGCGCCCAACGTGGGGCCGAATTAGTCCTTTTTAGTCAAGAAAAGGACATGCCAAAAACAGAAAATATATTTTTTTTTTAACTTTGTTCCTTTTTTTTAGTTTTTTTAATTCGAAAATTTGTGGTAGAAGCTTCAGTTTTTCGTCCAGTGGATGAGTGAAGGAGTCCTTGTTCAGCCTGTTGCGAGTGACTTAAGTTTTTACGGCATTTCAAGGAACTTTAGGATTTGAACTTTCAGATTTAATCCGGTTTTTTTTTTGAATTTTTGTTTTTATTCGAAGCTTGTTGTTGAGCTGGAAGTTTAAATTTTGTTTAGTGTGATGGATAGTGCTCAACCCAAAGCTGAGTTTCATGACTGGTTCTGGATGTGAGTACAACGACTTAGAAAATAATACACAAAGTTTTCTTTTTTAAATCATTAAAAAACGTAAAATTATTTTGAGAAACAAAATGTAAAAGTTTTCTGTTTGCGGCGAATATTTGTAATTTTAGATTTTGGAGAGTGAGTGAGAGAGAGAAGGAGTGTGTGTGGGAGAGTTACTAACCAGCTTTATCATCTGCTTACGAGTTGGGGACACTTGGCAAGCCACATCTACCCTTAAATTATTATGATCGTTACAACATACATATATTTATTTTGAGTTGGTTATGGAATTTTATTTTGAAATTACATTCGATATTTGAAGTTTCATTTTCTGAAAGGTTAAGTATAGTATTTGATTTTTTTCATTGATTTTGGTTTGGTATACAATTTTTTTTTGAAGATTTGATATTTTGTTTTTGGGTTTTAAATTTTAGTTTTTGATTTTAGATATTAGTCTGTTTCTGCATTAGAAAAGCGAATAAAGTAAAGATACATTTTACTCTATTTGGAAGCGGAGTTTCAGACGGTTTGAAAAGATTTATTTTTGTTACCTTTTGAATTTTCAAAACAAAATTTTTTTTTTTCCTACTTTTTTGGGGCTTCAAAGTTCAACAAGGACCCACAATTTTGCTATTGTAAATTGGTTTATTTTTGGTTTATTTTTTTTTTAATCTTTTTGGTAATTTTTGGGTATTTTATCCAAAAGTTTTTTTTTTGATACTTTTAGTTAGTTTTAGTTTTTTTTGATACTTTAGTTTGATTTTTATTAATTGCTGGACAGATAAGTATTTGTTTTTATTTTTTTTTCGTTCGAAACTTCCGTGATTCAGTTAAGGATTTGAGCTTGCTCTTCATTTCGTTTTGGTTAGCATTACTTTTTTTTTATCAAAATGCCACCTAAAAGAAGATTGTCAATTTCGGAGCTTGTCAAGCGTAAGGGTACGAGGAGTAATCCCAGACCCTTAACAGAGACGATGGATGACTTGGGTGCTGCTTCGTTAGCAGCTCAAAACATGGCACAAAGTAGCACTAGGATTGTTGTAGAGCCTAATCAGGAAGAGGGAACAGGTCCGAGTTTAGAGTCAGAGGAGGAGGAAGTCCTGACCGAATACATTGAAGAAGTGGTGACTGCGGCAATAGGGCACAACCGCGAGAAGGATATGGAGTTTATCCGTGCTGAAGCAGAGAGAAGCAGAGCGTATCTCCATGGCGAAGTTGCCAACATAGTTCGCCAAACTCTTGCTTCGATAACTCCAGCAGCTACTCCCTTAAGGTACGCAGAGCAGAGAGAGGCCCCTTTTTATGCAGCCACACAAGGTCAACCTCCACCCGCTGGTACTCAACCTCAATACGAATGTCATATACATCCACCTAACCAGAGTCATACATCTAATCCGGATGAATTTTTGAGGCGACTCCGAAACCTCAACTTAAGTGAACCCCAAAATAGTACTTTTCCATCAGTTCCTAATACTTTTAACTCTACGAACCTCAAGTATCACCATTTCCACAAGTGGGGCTTGAAATTTGACAATCGTCAAATGACGGTTGACGATTTCCTGTTCAGGCTTGAACGGTTGAGGATCAGCTATGGAGTAAGTTGGGAGGAAGTGGTGCTAAACTTCCACCATTTCGTCACTGGTTCCGTGGAGAGTTGGTACTGGGTGTACCTGAAGTCGAACCCAACTGTGAACTGGATGACCCTTCGAATAGCCCTAGTGGAGCAGTACCGTAGCTTGGAGACCGATTCGGAGCTATCACGAAAAATGTTTGATAGGCACCAACTTCCGGCAGAGTCTTTCGATGACTTTTATTCGGCTATCCAACAGTTAAATAGCAGATTGAGAATTCCTAAACAGCCACAAGAAATTGTGGAGCTCTTAAAGCTGAATGTGAAGAGACGGATGGGAGAGCTTCTGATTACGTATCGCACGGACAGTCTTGCAGAATTAGTATACGTCTGCAGAAATATCGAAAAGTATCTCAGCGACCACGATAATTCCCAGAGACAACAACGGTTTACTACACCTCAACGTAGAAATGTCTCGGAATTGGAAGCTGAGAAACCCTGCGAGCCATACGAAGATGAAGTCATTCATAACGTGGAAGCTTTCCAGGCGAAAAGGGAAGCCCGTATTTATAGCTGCTGGAACTGCAAGGGAAAGGGGCATTCATTTTTCGAGTGCTCTGATCCCCAGCGGAACCTGTTTTGCTATAAATGCGGGTTGGAAAATGTCACCTCTCCGCAGTGCCCTCGCTGTTCGGGAAACGCCCCACAGAGCAGCCCAATGAACCGGCAGAGCTGCTCGCCAAAGAAGAATCCGGAAACCAAATAATCACAACATTATCCAGCAAATTAACGTCCATTTGTCCGTCCGATAAAGATGAAACATCTAACTTAAACTTACCTGCAGTGACAATTTTAAAACCTGATAGGAACTTGAGCTTAGAAAATCCCATGCCAAAACTTACCGTCCAGCCTCTGAAAATCCAGCCAAAAACCCTCCATGAGAGGATTCAAAATTATTATCAGGTCAGAGAACGAATTTTCGGTACTGAGTCGCAAAAACCTCCTATCTCAGATAAGGTGAAGAAGCTTAGGGAAAAGTTTAAGGCGAAAAAGAACACCTATAAAGCCATTGAAGCCACAACATTGTGTAGTTCTGATGACCCGCGTCCATACGCTTCCGTGAAAATTTTTGATGAGCCAATGCTTGGTCTACTAGACAGTGGTGCGAGCATCAGTTGCTTGGGCGTGGGTGGAATACCATTGTTGACCAGAAACAACGTTAGCTACTCCAAATTCTCATCAGGTCTGAAAACAGCGGATGGAAAAAACCAAGCCATAGTAGGACAAATCTTGGCAAAGGTTACGTATAAGGGAGATACGAAGGATATCAACCTATTCATTGTACCGTCCTTACAGCAGCCGTTGTATTTAGGCATAGATTTTTGGAGAGAGTTTGGTATTGCTCCGGATTTGGTGTCAGAACTGACACTCGATATGACCCAAAAAGGACCCGATCCAAAGGCACACGAACTGACTAGCGAACAATCGAATACATTAAGGAAATCCATCAATCAGTTTCCTTCCTCGGCGACACTCGGCCTTGGAAAAACAGCTCTTTTGGAACATGTGATAGATACAGGGGACGCTGAACCGATAAAGCAGCGTCATTATCCTGTTTCTCCAGCGGTTCAAAAACTTCTGTATGAGGAATTGGACCGTATGATCGAGCTTGGTGTTATTGAAGAAAGTTCCAGTGCATGGAGTTCTCCGGTAGTACTTGTACGTAAGCCCGGAAAGAATCGTCTATGCCTGGACTATCGGAAAGTTAACGCCAAGACGAAAGGTTATGCGTATCCAATGGCTCATATGGAGGGTTTGCTATCGCGTCTTTCAGATACACGCTATATCTCTAGTGTGGATCTGAAGGATGCGTTTTGGCAGATACCGTTGGAGAAATCTTCAAGGGAGAAGACAGCTTTTTCGGTACCCGGCCGACCTTTAATGCAGTTCACCGTAATGCCATTTGGTCTGAAAAACGCGGTTCAGACAATGTGCCAAGTGGTAGACAAAGTGGTTCCAGTGAACTTGCGAGAAAAAATCTTCCCATATATAGACGATTTGCTAGTGGTGTCGAGTACCTTCGAGGAGCATATCGAGTTGTTAGGGATTCTGGCAACCAAGCTCCGTGAAGCAGGACTTACCATCAATGTCCAAAAATCTAAGTTCTGCTTTAAGGAGTTAAAGTTTTTAGGATTTGTGGTAGGTGACGGATGTCTAAAAACTGATTCTGGCAAGGTTTCAGCAATTGTAGACTTCCCTATCCCAAAGACTGTTAGGCAGGTTAGAAGTTTCCTAGGCTTAGCAGGTTGGTATAGGCGTTTCGTCAAAGACTTTTCGACGATTGCTAGTCCCTTGACAGAAACTTTAAAAAAAGGAAAGAAGTTTGAGTTTGGCGATGACGCGATGGCAGCTTTCATAAAGCTGAAGGAAACATTAACTTCGGCTCCGATCCTAGTCAATCCTGACTTCGAAAAGGAGTTTATCATCTTATGTGATGCTTCGAACACAGGTATTGGCTGTGTATTATGTCAGCTCGACGAGGATGGAAACGAAAAGCCGATATATTACCACTCGCAGAAGCTCAACAAAGCGCAAAGAAACTACAGCGTTACAGAGCGAGAATGCCTAGCTGCGGTAGTAGGTGTAAAAAAATTCAGACCGTACGTCGAAGGACAACCTTTTAGAATTATAACCGACCATGCGAGCTTAAAGTGGCTGATGAGTCAAAGAGATCTGAGTGGACGATTAGCTAGATGGAGCTTAAAGCTTCAGGGGTTCGAGTTTACCATCGAACATCGAAAAGGATCACTAAATGTGGTTCCAGATGCTCTATCTCGTATATACGAGGTAGAAGCTCTGAATTTCGATGGATCGATGGATACTGGAACCTCCGACGTGTTGCATATCGATCTTGCAGATCCCAGTTTTCAATCTGATGATTACTGCAAGCTCATTGCCACCGTCGAAGATCAAAAGAATAAGCTACCTGACCTTCAAGTTTCAAACCATTTTGTATACAAGAAGGTCAAACACTGCACAGGAAATCCGTTGCAGGACGACCTAGTTTGGAAGCTTTGGGTGCCCAAAGAGCTAACCGCAAGCTTGATAGCTTTGGCTCATCAACCACCTCGAGCCTCGCATGGTGGGATTTCTAAGACGTTGTACCGGTTGCGGAACCAATTTTTTTGGCCCAGTATGGCAGCTCAGGTACGCGAATTTATAGGTAAATGCGACGTGTGTAAAATGTGTAAGGCCCCCAACCAAACGCTAAGACCACCGATGGGGAAAGCATTTGAAGTGGATAGACCATTCCAAATGATCTACGTGGACTTCCTTGGTCCTTATCCACGTTCAAAGGCTGGTAATACGCATATTTTCATAGCCTTGGATCAATTGACTAAATTCGCGTTCATCAAACCGATTCGCAAGGCCACCAGCGACGTAATAATAAGATTCCTGCAGGAGGAGATCTTTTGTGTATTTGGGGTACCGGAGACGATACTTTCAGACAATGGCAAACAGTTCACAAGCAAGGAGTTTGGCAAGCTGATGTCCTCGTACGGTGTTAACCATGTCAGGACAGCGGTATACTCCCCACAAGCAAATGCAAGTGAGAGGGTAAACCGTTCAATTTTAGCTGCGATTCGGTCTTATATAGACCCAGACCAGAGGAATTGGGATGCTAATCTTGCTTGCATAGCTTGTGCGCTGCGTACCTCTGTTCATTCGGCAACTGGGATGGCACCGTACGAGGCTCTGTTTGGCCAACCCATGGTAGAACACGGTTCCGATTACCAATTGCTTCGTGAACTGGATTGCCTAAACAACGCCGAACTGAAAGTGTTGTCGAAAGCATCCCAAATGAACATCCTACACACCCATATTAAGGAATCTTTGGCTAATGCTCACACGAAATACGAAAGTCTTTACAATACCAGGAGCAAAGACATTAAATACATACCTGGTGACATTGTGTACCGACGGAACTTTGTTTTGAGCGACGCCTCAAAGAAATTTAGTGCCAAACTTAGCCCTAAGTTTTTAAAAATGAGAGTGCGTAAGACAATTGGCAACAATCTGTACGAAATAGAAGACCTGAATGGCAAAAGAATCGGTGTATACCATTGTAAGGACTTAAGGAGATAAAACATAAGGCCCGGCTACCTCAGCCTGTGCATGAGAGCTCTCATTCGTCTCGCCTGCTCCTTTTTCCTCATAGGATTCGAAAAAGTACCAGGTTTTGTGAGAAAATTAGTCAAATGATCGAGCGACGGTTAAAATTCAATTTGACTTTCGAACCAAATTCCACCATAGGGTCCACTTACCATCCACGTTGCAGGGTTTAGAAATTTGCTAGTTGTCCCGAATACCGAACCGGTTCCGATTCAAGTAGTAGGAATTAATTATTGCAGCCGTTAAATTTAAAAAGTCAAACTCAAATCATGGAACCCAAATTAAATGGGAAAGTGACAGGTAGTTCTCTAAAAGTAGGTTCAGGCTTAATTAAAATAATCCACAAAATATAGATTATAATGAAAGAAAGAAAAAAAAGGTATAATTAATTGAAAAAAAAAAATTGTAGACAAAAATACAAAAAAAAAAAAAAATGAACTACGAAATAAAGAAAAAAAAAAGGTATGTGAATACGTGGATTCGAACCGAGGAAACCCAAACAAAAAGACGCAGTGACGGAGCTGCTTGACCATTCAGCTACGCAAGGCACGAAGGATGCTGCGGCGAAGTGGGTAGTCCAAGGGTTTGAGGAGGCGTGGTTACTAGGGTAAAAAGAAGAATCGAGGATAGAAATAGTTCGTTAACTAAGACAAATTCAGCGGATTGGTGTGTGTTAATCCTTGAAAGGAAATTGGAGTGTTTTCGAAGGATTTTGACTGGAAGGATTCAATTTTGGTACACTGATTTTCGAAAAATTCTGATTTGAATTTTGGTACCAAATTTGGATTTTTCTAGTCAAAATCCCGCTTTAAAACGGGAAAAAACAGTGCCCGGAAACACTTCCATGTCAGAGAAAATTTGACGAAACCACTGCAGTAGGACGAGCTGATTAAGGAGGAGAGTCCAAAAATGCGTCAGTTGGTTTTGGAAATTCGGGCGTGAGAAGTCTAGTGCGAGTGTGAGAAGGTCTGTCAATAAAACAGAAAAAAAAGTTAATAGTGAAAATAAAAAAAAAAAAAAAATATACGAGTTAACTAAATTGTTATAAAAAAATAGGAGAAATCAACGAAAATACGAATAAAACTATTCAGGTAATTCATTTTGGAATAATTCCCTCGGGAAAACTAAATATAATTATATATGCAAAGGGCTTTCGAACGGAAACCCCACGTGATTTGGGATCAGTGCGTTTAATATGAAATATATTTTTTCTATTTGATTTGATTTATATTAGACTGTGTATTCTACACAGATACCACCCTCGCGACTCCAAAGACTCGCTCGTTCGAGGCACGCCCGACGAGCCAAAACCAACGCCTTTAATCGAGTCAAGGGCTCAAAAGGTCACATAGCCAATACCAAGGAGGCTAACAAAGACTTGCCACGAGACTAAGCCCAACGCAAGGAAATTCGGGCTCCCAGAGTCAGGAAAAATTCAAAAGGGCATACCTATACAAAGCCCGAAACCGAAACACGTCACAGCTCAACACCAAGAGGGCTGCACGACCTTGGAGTATACCGATCAGGCCTGAAAGCTACTCCATTGGTAGCCTTCTGCTCGAAAAACAAAAATACAGTGGCGAAATATAACAATAGAAGTCTACACCACCAAAAGACGAGAAGTACCAACTACTTCCCTACTACTACAATCCGCAGGTGCTTACGACAACAAAAGCACCCAGGAAGACGAAAACTACATGCGACATCTACGTCACCATTAAAGGCGAAAAGTGCCAACTACGTCGACATCACCTTTACGCAGCGACACACGAAACATACCTACACAACACCATAAAAACAACACCTACAAACAACATCGACATCACCTTTACGCAGCGACACACGAAACATACCTACACAACACCATAAAAACAACACCTACAAACAACATCTACATCACCATAAAACAACGAGTACTCACAAACAGCTCTTAAAAGGACAATAACATCAGCGATAGACATCCACAACATACAACACTAGCAGCATTAGAATTCAAACAGCAAGAACATACAACACCTACTCCATGAAACTACAACATCTACCCCACCGAAATAACATCTAGTTGCTAAAAATCTACAGCCGCAGCAGAGAAAAAAAAAATATAAAGACAAGAAAGTGCGACATCTAAACTCAAAATTACAAAAAGCTATTGAGGGAGCCACAGAAATAAAAACCACTATATACGGTAAGTGGTACAACCGTAATATGGCTTCCGTATATGTGGACATTAGGGCCCAAAATTTTACATATCTCCCAAATAACGAGGAAGGTGCTACTCGATTGAGACTCTACTCTCCGTGCATCCTCCCCGATGTTTGGATTCAGATATTCGCAAGACAGCTTGACAAAGGGTGTCTCAGCTTCCCTGTCCCTTATGGGCTAAATGGACCGGCTGGCTTCCATGAAGGATTAGAACCTCTAAGGATAGGGGTGACAAAACTAACCCCCTACATGTCACCAAATACGCTAACATCTTATCATGCTACCAACAGATTAGAGCGGGAGTCTCCGGAATCTAGGTGGAATGTAAGGTTATTTAATGTCTCATTAGACCAAACTGATTGGGTATTTATTGGGGGTCCTTTACCCCCAGACTCATATGTTAAAGGAGCTCTTCCCAAACAGATTAACCCCAGATTAGAGGGATGGCAGCAGCGGCTAAACATGCTTCATACATCTACGTTGGCTTTACCGTTTGTATGGAATGACGGTCGGCGAGTATATCCAGTAGCCAATGTCGAAGATGCCAGTCAAATCTCTAGAGCTGAGCTTGGCCTAGCACGCCTCTCCTTGGCCAGTTGGGTTATTGGATCAGTTACGCTTAACAACCCCTCTGTAATAGCTGACGTGACAAGGGATGATATTTATGCTTCTTTTTTATCCGAAGTTGCCTCGCCTGCGGTTGTTACAACCATAGATCCCAAAGTAGTCACCCAACTTGTGGATCCGGCCATTGGCGAGTCAGTGGTGACATCTTCCCAACCCACGGTGGAACCCACTGTTACTACTTAAACATGTACTTAGATAATCTCAGAGCATATCGTAAACGACACGATTGGGACTGGGATCCTACAGTATCTAAGCTTGACCGTATACTAGTCTTGAATAAGAAATTACTGACCATGACAGAACATGAGGAACTGGTTGACTTAACCAACCACGTATATAATATAGATGTGAAACCCCCTCCTCTCGCCACTACCCTCGCAGCTATGGGATTAACCAGACACACTATAGTGCGGGGTAACAGCAAATTTAAAAATGATAGTGACCTGCAAAGCTACTTCCAGCCTAGTCCAAAAGCTTACTATTCCACTAGACGACTTAAAATGTCTTGTTTACTCAAATACCATGATTTTCAATATTTGCACGCCTTAAAAGGCCTACCCTATCACACAGCGTTAAACATCATGATATGGCAGATGGCGTATCCTGATATGTTTATTACTCTAGCTGAATTTGGAGTGTTTAAGGATATTGAAACATGTAACCATAGCTAGGGATATTAGTGATTTGGTTAAGCCTATTGGCCCACAATCGAGAGAAAAACATGCCCTCGGCGAACTCCACGTCTTAGAAGGTTTTAGATTCCAAGATCCTAATAAGTACCTACCTATCCCTATATCATAGTTCCTAAATTAGTTTTTTTATTATTTTAAAATTTTTAAACAATACTATAACCTAATCAAAAAAAAAAAAAAAAATATATATACTTAACATAAATAAATCATCAGTAAAGAAATAATTTTTAAGTAAATTAAAACTACGTAAGAGTAGATCAAAATAGAAAAAGAAAAGGAAAACACTATAGACTAACATAATAAGTATATGAAGGTATTCAAAATTTTTTTGTAGGAATACTAAACATTTCTATTGTAAAGCGAATCGTTTATAAATTCAAATTTTTAAAAAAATCTATACAGGTACCTACAAATAATTACACAGCATACAATAAACATAAACCTATATAACATCACGCAAAAGCCAGTCCCAATTGAAGCGGTGCACCTCGTCATTGGTCTTCGGCAGAATTACCTAATCATAATCAGCGTAATCAATCATTCAAGATAGTAATACAAAAAAAAAAGCTTTCGGTAAGTCGTTGTTTATAATCATATTATTTGTTTGAAAAATTGAAATTTATATTCGAATTCGCTGCGAACTTTTATTCGCTTTGGTTTTTAAATTGGAGTTTTTACCAAAAAGTATGCTTTATTTATAATATGTAATGTAAATCAAAAAGATCATTGCATACTTCAAGGCGCAAATTTATCGAATATTGCCATGAATTCAATATCAATGCATATTAGGTATACCTACCTAAAAGAAGAAATAGAAAACAAAAAAAATTGATTAAAGTGTTTGCAATTAAGAGTAGGAAAAGCGAAATTTAAAGATAATCCTAGATAAAATTTTTACTTTGATATTAAAGGAAACATTACCAATATATAAGCCTATATCTTGGTTTATTTGATTTTAAAATCTTTCTTAAGATTATCCAAAATTGGTACCTTATATTTTACATGTATATATGTATGTATATTCACATATTTTTTTTTTTAAGAATAGGAATTAAGAAAAGGGTACTAAAAGTACTATAGAACGAAAAAGAAAGAATTAATTATTCATTGACACTGAAGTAAAGATGAAAGTAAAAGTGGATGTAATTACTTCAGCATTAGATAATTAATTAGTATCAGCATTAGTTAGACAATAAATGAATATGAACATACTGGCGTTGCCGTTCTGGTAAATTATTAGGTAATTTATCGTAGGTTATAAGTTTATTTTTGTTGTTGTTTATATTCTGTTTTTTTTTTTTTTTTTTAATAAATATTTTACCTACTTTTGTTAAAACATGAATTGAAAGGTTTTCTGATTTTTTTTGGTTTTTATTTAGTTTTATTTAGATTTATGGGAAGTTGTTTCACTGAACTTTACAGGTGTAGCTCATGATTCCAAAAATGGATAGTTGAATTCCTTCCTGAAGGGTAGATTGTGGTGGCGTTAAGGAGAACCCCTCAAAGCAGGTGATAAGGTAAGGTTAAGAAGATGGTAAATTGGTGAAATTTAGGTTAACCTTACATTAGGGGGCTACTGCATATAATATTACGAGGCCGCAGTAGCCATGGACGTATCACAGGGGTGGTGCGTGGGCGGGCTAAAGCCTCTAGGGCAACAACACCTTGTCCTTCCCTCTTCCAGGGTCGCCACTTCACTTTTCTTTCCTCAAACTCTAAAATAATTAAATTACAAATATTTTTATGAACTTTTTCTTTTCAATCGGGATGACATTCGGTCTCAAGAGTTTTTAATATTCTTGAACCTTTTTAATCGTTAACTTAAATTTTTTTTTTTCTAACATTCGGCATGATTTTATTTAAAACGTAACACACGTTCTAACTACCCTGGCAAGATCCCCACCCAAATCGACGAGCGTAGCCTTGGCTTAAGCAAGCATGCCGAGCCATGAGTAGTTAGAACACCCTTCACTTCAGCTGCCAGGATCGGCCTATGGATTCCTGTACGCCATAGGTCGTAATGGTGGCATAAGGAGTGGAGGTTTGCAGGGGACATAAAATGAATTTAATTATATGTGCTTTTACGAATGAGTTTCGAGGGTTATAGCACCTCCTCTTTAGGGACGGTATATTATCCATTCACGAGTGTCCTTGCTTGAACATCTGGTTCCGTTACAGGTGGCGCCCAACGTGGGGCCGAATTCGTCCCTTTTTAGTCAAGAAAAGGACATGCCAAAAACAGAAAATATATTTTTTTTTTAACTTTGTTCCTTTTTTTTAGTTTTTTTAATTCGAAAATTTGTGGTAGAAGCTTCAGTTTTTCGTCCAGTGGATGAGTGAAGGAGTCCTTGTTCAGCCTGTTGCGAGTGACTTAAGTTTTTACGGCATTTCAAGGAACTTTAGGATTTGAACTTTCAGATTTAATCCGGTTTTTTTTTTGAATTTTTGTTTTTATTCGAAGCTTGTTGTTGAGCTGGAAGTTTAAATTTTGTTTAGTGTGATGGATAGTGCTCAACCCAAAGCTGAGTTTCATGACTTGGTTCTGGATGTGAGTACAACGACTTAGAAAATAATACACAAAGTTTTCTTTTTTAAATCATTAAAAAACGTAAAATTATTTTGAGAAACAAAATGTAAAAGTTTTCTGTTTGCGGCGAATATTTGTAATTTTAGATTTTGGAGAGTGAGTGAGAGAGAGAAGGAGTGTGTGTGGGAGAGTTACTAACCAGCTTTATCATCTGCTTACGAGTTGGGGACACTTGGCAAGCCACATCTACCCCTTAAATTATTATGATCGTTACAACATACATATATTTATTTTGAGTTGGTTATGGAATTTTATTTTGAAATTACATTCGATATTTGAAGTTTCATTTTCTGAAAGGTTAAGTATAGTATTTGATTTTTTTTCATTGATTTTGGTTTGGTATACAATTTTTTTTTGAAGATTTGATATTTTGTTTTTGGGTTTTAAATTTTAGTTTTTGATTTAGATATTAGTCTGTTTCTGCATTAGAAAAGCGAATAAAGTAAAGATACATTTTACTCTATTTGGAAGCGGAGTTTCAGACGGTTTGAAAAGATTTATTTTTGTTACCTTTTGAATTTTCAAAACAAAATTTTTTTTTTTTCCTACTTTTTTGGGGCTTCAAAGTTCAACAAGGACCCACAATTTTGCTATTGTAAATTGGTTTATTTTTGGTTTATTTTTTTTTTAATCTTTTTGGTAATTTTTGGGTATTTTATCCAAAAGTTTTTTTTTTGATACTTTTAGTTAGTTTTAGTTTTTTTTGATACTTTAGTTTGATTTTTATTAATTGCTGGACAGATAAGTATTTGTTTTTATTTTTTTTTCGTTCGAAACTTCCGTGATTCAGTTAAGGATTTGAGCTTGCTCTTCATTTCGTTTTGGTTAGCATTACTTTTTTTTTATCAAAATGCCACCTAAAAGAAGATTGTCAATTTCGGAGCTTGTCAAGCGTAAGGGTACGAGGAGTAATCCCAGACCCTTAACAGAGACGATGGATGACTTGGGTGCTGCTTCGTTAGCAGCTCAAAACATGGCACAAAGTAGCACTAGGATTGTTGTAGAGCCTAATCAGGAAGAGGGAACAGGTCCGAGTTTAGAGTCAGAGGAGGAGGAAGTCCTGACCGAATACATTGAAGAAGTGGTGACTGCGGCAATAGGGCACAACCGCGAGAAGGATATGGAGTTTATCCGTGCTGAAGCAGAGAGAAGCAGAGCGTATCTCCATGGCGAAGTTGCCAACATAGTTCGCCAAACTCTTGCTTCGATAACTCCAGCAGCTACTCCCTTAAGGTACGCAGAGCAGAGAGAGGCCCCTTTTTATGCAGCCACACAAGGTCAACCTCCACCCGCTGGTACTCAACCTCAATACGAATGTCATATACATCCACCTAACCAGAGTCATACATCTAATCCGGATGAATTTTTGAGGCGACTCCGAAACCTCAACTTAAGTGAACCCCAAAATAGTACTTTTCCATCAGTTCCTAATACTTTTAACTCTACGAACCTCAAGTATCACCATTTCCACAAGTGGGGCTTGAAATTTGACAATCGTCAAATGACGGTTGACGATTTCCTGTTCAGGCTTGAACGGTTGAGGATCAGCTATGGAGTAAGTTGGGAGGAAGTGGTGCTAAACTTCCACCATTTCGTCACTGGTTCCGTGGAGAGTTGGTACTGGGTGTACCTGAAGTCGAACCCAACTGTGAACTGGATGACCCTTAGAATAGCCCTAGTGGAGCAGTACCGTAGCTTGGAGACCGATTCGGAGCTATCACGAAAAATGTTTGATAGGCACCAACTTCCGGCAGAGTCTTTCGATGACTTTTATTCGGCTATCCAACAGTTAAATAGCAGATTGAGAATTCCTAAACAGCCACAAGAAATTGTGGAGCTCTTAAAGCTGAATGTGAAGAGACGGATGGGAGAGCTTCTGATTACGTATCGCACGGACAGTCTTGCAGAATTAGTATACGTCTGCAGAAATATCGAAAAGTATCTCAGCTACCACGATAATTCCCAGAGACAACAACGGTTTACTACACCTCAACGTAGAAATGTCTCGGAATTGGAAGCTGAGAAACCCTGCGAGCCATACGAAGATGAAGTCATTCATAACGTGGAAGCTTTCCAGGCGAAAAGGGAAGCCCGTATTTATAGCTGCTGGAACTGCAAGGGAAAGGGGCATTCATTTTTCGAGTGCTCTGATCCCCAGCGGAACCTGTTTTGCTATAAATGTGGGTTGGAAAATGTCACCTCTCCGCAGTGCCCTCGCTGTTCGGGAAACGCCCCACAGAGCAGCCCAATGAACCGGCAGAGCTGCTCGCCAAAGAAGAATCCGGAAACCAAATAATCACAACATTATCCAGCAAATTAACGTCCATTTGTCCGTCCGATAAAGATGAAACATCTAACTTAAACTTACCTGCAGTGACAATTTTAAAACCTGATAGGAACTTGAGCTTAGAAAATCCCATGCCAAAACTTACCGTCCAGCCTCTGAAAATCCAGCCAAAAACCCTCCATGAGAGGATTCAAAATTATTATCAGGTCAGAGAACGAATTTTCGGTACTGAGTCGCAAAAACCTCCTATCTCAGATAAGGTGAAGAAGCTTAGGGAAAAGTTTAAGGCGAAAAAGAACACCTATAAAGCCATTGAAGCCACAACATTGTGTAGTTCTGATGACCCGCGTCCATACGCTTCCGTGAAAATTTTTGATGAGCCAATGCTTGGTCTACTAGACAGTGGTGCGAGCATCAGTTGCTTGGGCGTGGGTGGAATACCATTGTTGACCAGAAACAACGTTAGCTACTCCAAATTCTCATCAGGTCTGAAAACAGCGGATGGAAAAAACCAAGCCATAGTAGGACAAATCTTGGCAAAGGTTACGTATAAGGGAGATACGAAGGATATCAACCTATTCATTGTACCGTCCTTACAGCAGCCGTTGTATTTAGGCATAGATTTTTGGAGAGAGTTTGGTATTGCTCCGGATTTGGTGTCAGAACTGACACTCGATATGACCCAAAAAGGACCCGATCCAAAGGCACACGAACTGACTAGCGAACAATCGAATACATTAAGGAAATTCATCAATCAGTTTCCTTCCTCGGCGACACTCGGCCTTGGAAAAACAGCTCTTTTGGAACATGTGATAGATACAGGGGACGCTGAACCGATAAAGCAGCGTCATTATCCTGTTTCTCCAGCGGTTCAAAAACTTCTGTATGAGGAATTGGACCGTATGATCGAGCTTGGTGTTATTGAAGAAAGTTCCAGTGCATGGAGTTCTCCGGTAGTACTTGTACGTAAGCCCGGAAAGAATCGTCTATGCCTGGACTATCGGAAAGTTAACGCCAAGACGAAAGGTTATGCGTATCCAATGGCTCATATGGAGGGTTTGCTATCGCGTCTTTCAGATACACGCTATATCTCTAGTGTGGATCTGAAGGATGCGTTTTGGCAGATACCGTTGGAGAAATCTTCAAGGGAGAAGACAGCTTTTTCGGTACCCGGCCGACCTTTAATGCAGTTCACCGTAATGCCATTTGGTCTGAAAAACGCGGTTCAGACAATGTGCCAAGTGGTAGACAAAGTGGTTCCAGTGAACTTGCGAGAAAAAATCTTCCCATATATAGACGATTTGCTAGTGGTGTCGAGTACCTTCGAGGAGCATATCGAGTTGTTAGGGATTCTGGCAACCAAGCTCCGTGAAGCAGGACTTACCATCAATGTCCAAAAATCTAAGTTCTGCTTTAAGGAGTTAAAGTTTTTAGGATTTGTGGTAGGTGACGGATGTCTAAAAACTGATTCTGGCAAGGTTTCAGCAATTGTAGACTTCCCTATCCCAAAGACTGTTAGGCAGGTTAGAAGTTTCCTAGGCTTAGCAGGTTGGTATAGGCGTTTCGTCAAAGACTTTTCGACGATTGCTAGTCCCTTGACAGAAACTTTAAAAAAAGGAAAGAAGTTTGAGTTTGGCGATGACGCGATGGCAGCTTTCATAAAGCTGAAGGAAACATTAACTTCGGCTCCGATCCTAGTCAATCCTGACTTCGAAAAGGAGTTTATCATCTTATGTGATGCTTCGAACACAGGTATTGGCTGTGTATTATGTCAGCTCGACGAGGATGGAAACGAAAAGCCGATATATTACCACTCGCAGAAGCTCAACAAAGCGCAAAGAAACTACAGCGTTACAGAGCGAGAATGCCTAGCTGCGGTAGTAGGTGTAAAAAAATTCAGACCGTACGTCGAAGGACAACCTTTTAGAATTATAACCGACCATGCGAGCTTAAAGTGGCTGATGAGTCAAAGAGATCTGAGTGGACGATTAGCTAGATGGAGCTTAAAGCTTCAGGGGTTCGAGTTTACCATCGAACATCGAAAAGGATCACTAAATGTGGTTCCAGATGCTCTATCTCGTATATACGAGGTAGAAGCTCTGAATTTCGATGGATCGATGGATACTGGAACCTCCGACGTGTTGCATATCGATCTTGCAGATCCCAGTTTTCAATCTGATGATTACTGCAAGCTCATTGCCACCGTCGAAGATCAAAAGAATAAGCTACCTGACCTTCAAGTTTCAAACCATTTTGTATACAAGAAGGTCAAACACTGCACAGGAAATCCGTTGCAGGACGACCTAGTTTGGAAGCTTTGGGTGCCCAAAGAGCTAACCGCAAGCTTGATAGCTTTGGCTCATCAACCACCTCGAGCCTCGCATGGTGGGATTTCTAAGATGTTGTACCGGTTGCGGAACCAATTTTTTTGGCCCAGTATGGCAGCTCAGGTACGCGAATTTATAGGTAAATGCGACGTGTGTAAAATGTGTAAGGCCCCCAACCAAACGCTAAGACCACCGATGGGGAAAGCATTTGAAGTGGATAGACCATTCCAAATGATCTACGTGGACTTCCTTGGTCCTTATCCACGTTCAAAGGCTGGTAATACGCATATTTTCATAGCCTTGGATCAATTGACTAAATTCGCGTTCATCAAACCGATTCGCAAGGCCACCAGCGACGTAATAATAAGATTCCTGCAGGAGGAGATCTTTTGTGTATTTGGGGTACCGGAGACGATACTTTCAGACAATGGCAAACAGTTCACAAGCAAGGAGTTTGGCAAGCTGATGTCCTCGTACGGTGTTAACCATGTCAGGACAGCGGTATACTCCCCACAAGCAAATGCAAGTGAGAGGGTAAACCGTTCAATTTTAGCTGCGATTCGGTCTTATATAGACCCAGACCAGAGGAATTGGGATGCTAATCTTGCTTGCATAGCTTGTGCGCTGCGTACCTCTGTTCATTCGGCAACTGGGATGGCACCGTACGAGGCTCTGTTTGGCCAACCCATGGTAGAACACGGTTCCGATTACCAATTGCTTCGTGAACTGGATTGCCTAAACAACGCCGAACTGAAAGTGTTGTCGAAAGCATCCCAAATGAACATCCTACACACCCATATTAAGGAATCTTTGGCTAATGCTCACACGAAATACGAAAGTCTTTACAATACCAGGAGCAAAGACATTAAATACATACCTGGTGACATTGTGTACCGACGGAACTTTGTTTTGAGCGACGCCTCAAAGAAATTTAGTGCCAAACTTAGCCCTAAGTTTTTAAAAATGAGAGTGCGTAAGACAATTGGCAACAATCTGTACGAAATAGAAGACCTGAATGGCAAAAGAATCGGTGTATACCATTGTAAGGACTTAAGGAGATAAAACATAAGGCCCGGCTACCTCAGCCTGTGCATGAGAGCTCTCATTCGTCTCGCCTGCTCCTTTTTCCTCATAGGATTCGAAAAAGTACCAGGTTTTGTGAGAAAATTAGTCAAATGATCGAGCGACGGTTAAAATTCAATTTGACTTTCGAACCAAATTCCACCATAGGGTCCACTTACCATCCACGTTGCAGGGTTTAGAAATTTGCTAGTTGTCCCGAATACCGAACCGGTTCCGATTCAAGTAGTAGGAATTAATTATTGCAGCCGTTAAATTTAAAAAGTCAAACTCAAATCATGGAACCCAAATTAAATGGGAAAGTGACAGGTAGTTCTCTAAAAGTAGGTTCAGGCTTAATTAAAATAATCCACAAAATATAGATTATAATGAAAGAAAGAAAAAAAAGGTATAATTAATTGAAAAAAAAAAATTGTAGACAAAAATACAAAAAAAAAAAAAAATGAACTACGAAATAAAGAAAAAAAAAAAAGGTATGTGAATACGTGGATTCGAACCGAGGAAACCCAAACAAAAAGACGCAGTGACGGAGCTGCTTGACCATTCAGCTACGCAAGGCACGAAGGATGCTGCGGCGAAGTGGGTAGTCCAAGGGTTTGAGGAGGCGTGGTTACTAGGGTAAAAAGAAGAATCGAGGATAGAAATAGTTCGTTAACTAAGACAAATTCAGCGGATTGGTGTGTGTTAATCCTTGAAAGGAAATTGGAGTGTTTTCGAAGGATTTTGACTGGAAGGATTCAATTTTGGTACACTGATTTTCGAAAAATTCTGATTTGAATTTTGGTACCAAATTTGGATTTTTCTAGTCAAAATCCCGCTTTAAAACGGGAAAAAACAGTGCCCGGAAACACTTCCATGTCAGAGAAAATTTGACGAAACCACTGCAGTAGGACGAGCTGATTAAGGAGGAGAGTCCAAAAATGCGTCAGTTGGTTTTGGAAATTCGGGCGTGAGAAGTCTAGTGCGAGTGTGAGAAGGTCTGTCAATAAAACAGAAAAAAAAGTTAATAGTGAAAATAAAAAAAAAAAAAAAATATACGAGTTAACTAAATTGTTATAAAAAAATAGGAGAAATCAACGAAAATACGAATAAAACTATTCAGGTAATTCATTTTGGAATAATTCCCTCGGGAAAACTAAATATAATTATATATGCAAAGGGCTTTCGAACGGAAACCCCACGTGATTTGGGATCAGTGCGTTTAATATGAAATATATTTTTTCTATTTGATTTGATTTATATTAGACTGTGTATTCTACACAGATACCACCCTCGCGACTCCAAAGACTCGCTCGTTCGAGGCACGCCCGACGAGCCAAAACCAACGCCTTTAATCGAGTCAAGGGCTCAAAAGGTCACATAGCCAATACCAAGGAGGCTAACAAAGACTTGCCACGAGACTAAGCCCAACGCAAGGAAATTCGGGCTCCCAGAGTCAGGAAAAATTCAAAAGGGCATACCTATACAAAGCCCGAAACCGAAACACGTCACAGCTCAACACCAAGAGGGCTGCACGACCTTGGAGTATACCGATCAGGCCTGAAAGCTACTCCATTGGTAGCCTTCTGCTCGAAAAACAAAAATACAGTGGCGAAATATAACAATAGAAGTCTACACCACCAAAAGACGAGAAGTACCAACTACTTCCCTACTACTACAATCCGCAGGTGCTTACGACAACAAAAGCACCCAGGAAGACGAAAACTACATGCGACATCTACGTCACCATTAAAGGCGAAAAGTGCCAACTACGTCGACATCACCTTTACGCAGCGACACACGAAACATACCTACACAACACCATAAAAACAACACCTACAAACAACATCGACATCACCTTTACGCAGCGACACACGAAACATACCTACACAACACCATAAAAACAACACCTACAAACAACATCTACATCACCATAAAACAACGAGTACTCACAAACAGCTCTTAAAAGGACAATAACATCAGCGATAGACATCCACAACATACAACACTAGCAGCATTAGAATTCAAACAGCAAGAACATACAACACCTACTCCATGAAACTACAACATCTACCCCACCGAAATAACATCTAGTTGCTAAAAATCTACAGCCGCAGCAGAGAAAAAAAAAATATAAAGACAAGAAAGTGCGACATCTAAACTCAAAATTACAAAAAGCTATTGAGGGAGCCACAGAAATAAAAACCACTATATACGGTAAGTGGTACAACCGTAATATGGCTTCCGTATATGTGGACATTAGGGCCCAAAATTTTACATATCTCCCAAATAACGAGGAAGGTGCTACTCGATTGAGACTCTACTCTCCGTGCATCCTCCCCGATGTTTGGATTCAGATATTCGCAAGACAGCTTGACAAAGGGTGTCTCAGCTTCCCTGTCCCTTATGGGCTAAATGGACCGGCTGGCTTCCATGAAGGATTAGAACCTCTAAGGATAGGGGTGACAAAACTAACCCCCTACATGTCACCAAATACGCTAACATCTTATCATGCTACCAACAGATTAGAGCGGGAGTCTCCGGAATCTAGGTGGAATGTAAGGTTATTTAATGTCTCATTAGACCAAACTGATTGGGTATTTATTGGGGGTCCTTTACCCCCAGACTCATATGTTAAAGGAGCTCTTCCCAAACAGATTAACCCCAGATTAGAGGGATGGCAGCAGCGGCTAAACATGCTTCATACATCTACGTTGGCTTTACCGTTTGTATGGAATGACGGTCGGCGAGTATATCCAGTAGCCAATGTCGAAGATGCCAGTCAAATCTCTAGAGCTGAGCTTGGCCTAGCACGCCTCTCCTTGGCCAGTTGGGTTATTGGATCAGTTACGCTTAACAACCCCTCTGTAATAGCTGACGTGACAAGGGATGATATTTATGCTTCTTTTTTATCCGAAGTTGCCTCGCCTGCGGTTGTTACAACCATAGATCCCAAAGTAGTCACCCAACTTGTGGATCCGGCCATTGGCGAGTCAGTGGTGACATCTTCCCAACCCACGGTGGAACCCACTGTTACTACTTAAACATGTACTTAGATAATCTCAGAGCATATCGTAAACGACACGATTGGGACTGGGATCCTACAGTATCTAAGCTTGACCGTATACTAGTCTTGAATAAGAAATTACTGACCATGACAGAACATGAGGAACTGGTTGACTTAACCAACCACGTATATAATATAGATGTGAAACCCCCTCCTCTCGCCACTACCCTCGCAGCTATGGGATTAACCAGACACACTATAGTGCGGGGTAACAGCAAATTTAAAAATGATAGTGACCTGCAAAGCTACTTCCAGCCTAGTCCAAAAGCTTACTATTCCACTAGACGACTTAAAATGTCTTGTTTACTCAAATACCATGATTTTCAATATTTGCACGCCTTAAAAGGCCTACCCTATCACACAGCGTTAAACATCATGATATGGCAGATGGCGTATCCTGATATGTTTATTACTCTAGCTGAATTTGGAGTGTTTAAGGATATTGAAACATGTAACCATAGCTAGGGATATTAGTGATTTGGTTAAGCCTATTGGCCCACAATCGAGAGAAAAACATGCCCTCGGCGAACTCCACGTCTTAGAAGGTTTTAGATTCCAAGATCCTAATAAGTACCTACCTATCCCTATATCATAGTTCCTAAATTAGTTTTTTTATTATTTTAAAATTTTTAAACAATACTATAACCTAATCAAAAAAAAAAAAAAAATATATATACTTAACATAAATAAATCATCAGTAAAGAAATAATTTTTAAGTAAATTAAAACTACGTAAGAGTAGATCAAAATAGAAAAAGAAAAGGAAAACACTATAGACTAACATAATAAGTATATGAAGGTATTCAAAATTTTTTTGTAGGAATACTAAACATTTCTATTGTAAAGCGAATCGTTTATAAATTCAAATTTTTAAAAAAATCTATACAGGTACCTACAAATAATTACACAGCATACAATAAACATAAACCTATATAACATCACGCAAAAGCCAGTCCCAATTGAAGCGGTGCACCTCGTCATTGGTCTTCGGCAGAATTACCTAATCATAATCAGCGTAATCAATCATTCAAGATAGTAATACAAAAAAAAAAGCTTTTGGTAAGTCGTTGTTTATAATCATATTATTTGTTTGAAAAATTGAAATTTATATTCGAATTCGCTGCGAACTTTTATTCGCTTTGGTTTTTAAATTGGAGTTTTTACCAAAAAGTATGCTTTATTTATAATATGTAATGTAAATCAAAAAGATCATTGCATACTTCAAGGCGCAAATTTATCGAATATTGCCATGAATTCAATATCAATGCATATTAGGTATACCTACCTAAAAGAAGAAATAGAAAACAAAAAAAATTGATTAAAGTGTTTGCAATTAAGAGTAGGAAAAGCGAAATTTAAAGATAATCCTAGATAAAATTTTTACTTTGATATTAAAGGAAACATTACCAATATATAAGCCTATATCTTGGTTTATTTGATTTTAAAATCTTTCTTAAGATTATCCAAAATTGGTACCTTATATTTTACATGTATATATGTATGTATATTCACATATTTTTTTTTTTTAAGAATAGGAATTAAGAAAAGGGTACTAAAAGTACTATAGAACGAAAAAGAAAGAATTAATTATTCATTGACACTGAAGTAAAGATGAAAGTAAAAGTGGATGTAATTACTTCAGCATTAGATAATTAATTAGTATCAGCATTAGTTAGACAATAAATGAATATGAACATACTGGCGTTGCCGTTCTGGTAAATTATTAGGTAATTTATCGTAGGTTATAAGTTTATTTTTGTTGTTGTTTATATTCTGTTTTTTTTTTTTTTTTTTAATAAAATGAATATTGTACCTACTTTTGTTAAAACATGAATTGAAAGGTTTTCTGATTTTTTTTGGTTTTTATTTAGTTTTATTTAGATTTATGGGAAGTTGTTTCACTGAACTTTACAGGTGTAGCTCATGATTCCAAAAATGGATAGTTGAATTCCTTCCTGAAGGGTAGATTGTGGTGGCGTTAAGGAGAACCCCTCAAAGCAGGTGATAAGGTAAGGTTAAGAAGATGGTAAATTGGTGAAATTTAGGTTAACCTTACATTAGGGGGCTACTGCATATAATATTACGAGGCCGCAGTAGCCATGGACGTATCACAGGGGTGGTGCGTGGGCGGGCTAAAGCCTCTAGGGCAACAACACCTTGTCCTTCCCTCTTCCAGGGTCGCCACTTCACTTTTCTTTCCTCAAACTCTAAAATAATTAAATTACAAATATTTTTATGAACTTTTTCTTTTCAATCGGGATGACATTCGGTCTCAAGAGTTTTTAATATTCTTGAACCTTTTTAATCGTTAACTTAAATTTTTTTTTTTCTAACATTCGGCATGATTTTATTTAAAACGTAACACACGTTCTAACTACCCTGGCAAGATCCCCACCCAAATCGACGAGCGTAGCCTTGGCTTAAGCAAGCATGCCGAGCCATGAGTAGTTAGAACACCCTTCACTTCAGCTGCCAGGATCGGCCTATGGATTCCTGTACGCCATAGGTCGTAATGGTGGCATAAGGAGTGGAGGTTTGCAGGGACATAAAATGAATTTAATTATATGTGCTTTTACGAATGAGTTTCGAGGGTTATAGCACCTCCTCTTTAGGGACGGTATATTATCCATTCACGAGTGTCCTTGCTTGAACATCTGGTTCCGTTACAGGTGGCGCCCAACGTGGGGCCGAATTCGTCCTTTTTAGTCAAGAAAAGGACATGCCAAAAACAGAAAATATATTTTTTTTTTAACTTTGTTCCTTTTTTTTAGTTTTTTTAATTCGAAAATTTGTGGTAGAAGCTTCAGTTTTTCGTCCAGTGGATGAGTGAAGGAGTCCTTGTTCAGCCTGTTGCGAGTGACTTAAGTTTTTACGGCATTTCAAGGAACTTTAGGATTTGAACTTTCAGATTTAATCCGGTTTTTTTTTTGAATTTTTGTTTTTATTCGAAGCTTGTTGTTGAGCTGGAAGTTTAAATTTTGTTTAGTGTGATGGATAGTGCTCAACCCAAAGCTGAGTTTCATGACTGGTTCTGGATGTGAGTACAACGACTTAGAAAATAATACACAAAGTTTTCTTTTTTAAATCATTAAAAAACGTAAAATTATTTTGAGAAACAAAATGTAAAAGTTTTCTGTTTGCGGCGAATATTTGTAATTTTAGATTTTGGAGAGTGAGTGAGAGAGAGAAGGAGTGTGTGTGGGAGAGTTACTAACCAGCTTTATCATCTGCTTACGAGTTGGGGACACTTGGCAAGCCACATCTACCCTTAAATTATTATGATCGTTACAACATACATATATTTATTTTGAGTTGGTTATGGAATTTTATTTTGAAATTACATTCGATATTTGAAGTTTCATTTTCTGAAAGGTTAAGTATAGTATTTGATTTTTTTCATTGATTTTGGTTTGGTATACAATTTTTTTTTGAAGATTTGATATTTTGTTTTTGGGTTTTAAATTTTAGTTTTTGATTTTAGATATTAGTCTGTTTCTGCATTAGAAAAGCGAATAAAGTAAAGATACATTTTACTCTATTTGGAAGCGGAGTTTCAGACGGTTTGAAAAGATTTATTTTTGTTACCTTTTGAATTTTCAAAACAAAATTTTTTTTTTTCCTACTTTTTTGGGGCTTCAAAGTTCAACAAGGACCCACAATTTTGCTATTGTAAATTGGTTTATTTTTGGTTTATTTTTTTTTTAATCTTTTTGGTAATTTTTGGGTATTTTATCCAAAAGTTTTTTTTTTGATACTTTTAGTTAGTTTTAGTTTTTTTTGATACTTTAGTTTGATTTTTATTAATTGCTGGACAGATAAGTATTTGTTTTTATTTTTTTTTCGTTCGAAACTTCCGTGATTCAGTTAAGGATTTGAGCTTGCTCTTCATTTCGTTTTGGTTAGCATTACTTTTTTTTTATCAAAATGCCACCTAAAAGAAGATTGTCAATTTCGGAGCTTGTCAAGCGTAAGGGTACGAGGAGTAATCCCAGACCCTTAACAGAGACGATGGATGACTTGGGTGCTGCTTCGTTAGCAGCTCAAAACATGGCACAAAGTAGCACTAGGATTGTTGTAGAGCCTAATCAGGAAGAGGGAACAGGTCCGAGTTTAGAGTCAGAGGAGGAGGAAGTCCTGACCGAATACATTGAAGAAGTGGTGACTGCGGCAATAGGGCACAACCGCGAGAAGGATATGGAGTTTATCCGTGCTGAAGCAGAGAGAAGCAGAGCGTATCTCCATGGCGAAGTTGCCAACATAGTTCGCCAAACTCTTGCTTCGATAACTCCAGCAGCTACTCCCTTAAGGTACGCAGAGCAGAGAGAGGCCCCTTTTTATGCAGCCACACAAGGTCAACCTCCACCCGCTGGTACTCAACCTCAATACGAATGTCATATACATCCACCTAACCAGAGTCATACATCTAATCCGGATGAATTTTTGAGGCGACTCCGAAACCTCAACTTAAGTGAACCCCAAAATAGTACTTTTCCATCAGTTCCTAATACTTTTAACTCTACGAACCTCAAGTATCACCATTTCCACAAGTGGGGCTTGAAATTTGACAATCGTCAAATGACGGTTGACGATTTCCTGTTCAGGCTTGAACGGTTGAGGATCAGCTATGGAGTAAGTTGGGAGGAAGTGGTGCTAAACTTCCACCATTTCGTCACTGGTTCCGTGGAGAGTTGGTACTGGGTGTACCTGAAGTCGAACCCAACTGTGAACTGGATGACCCTTAGAATAGCCCTAGTGGAGCAGTACCGTAGCTTGGAGACCGATTCGGAGCTATCACGAAAAATGTTTGATAGGCACCAACTTCCGGCAGAGTCTTTCGATGACTTTTATTCGGCTATCCAACAGTTAAATAGCAGATTGAGAATTCCTAAACAGCCACAAGAAATTGTGGAGCTCTTAAAGCTGAATGTGAAGAGACGGATGGGAGAGCTTCTGATTACGTATCGCACGGACAGTCTTGCAGAATTAGTATACGTCTGCAGAAATATCGAAAAGTATCTCAGCGACCACGATAATTCCCAGAGACAACAACGGTTTACTACACCTCAACGTAGAAATGTCTCGGAATTGGAAGCTGAGAAACCCTGCGAGCCATACGAAGATGAAGTCATTCATAACGTGGAAGCTTTCCAGGCGAAAAGGGAAGCCCGTATTTATAGCTGCTGGAACTGCAAGGGAAAGGGGCATTCATTTTTCGAGTGCTCTGATCCCCAGCGGAACCTGTTTTGCTATAAATGCGGGTTGGAAAATGTCACCTCTCCGCAGTGCCCTCGCTGTTCGGGAAACGCCCCACAGAGCAGCCCAATGAACCGGCAGAGCTGCTCGCCAAAGAAGAATCCGGAAACCAAATAATCACAACATTATCCAGCAAATTAACGTCCATTTGTCCGTCCGATAAAGATGAAACATCTAACTTAAACTTACCTGCAGTGACAATTTTAAAACCTGATAGGAACTTGAGCTTAGAAAATCCCATGCCAAAACTTACCGTCCAGCCTCTGAAAATCCAGCCAAAAACCCTCCATGAGAGGATTCAAAATTATTATCAGGTCAGAGAACGAATTTTCGGTACTGAGTCGCAAAAACCTCCTATCTCAGATAAGGTGAAGAAGCTTAGGGAAAAGTTTAAGGCGAAAAAGAACACCTATAAAGCCATTGAAGCCACAACATTGTGTAGTTCTGATGACCCGCGTCCATACGCTTCCGTGAAAATTTTTGATGAGCCAATGCTTGGTCTACTAGACAGTGGTGCGAGCATCAGTTGCTTGGGCGTGGGTGGAATACCATTGTTGACCAGAAACAACGTTAGCTACTCCAAATTCTCATCAGGTCTGAAAACAGCGGATGGAAAAAACCAAGCCATAGTAGGACAAATCTTGGCAAAGGTTACGTATAAGGGAGATACGAAGGATATCAACCTATTCATTGTACCGTCCTTACAGCAGCCGTTGTATTTAGGCATAGATTTTTGGAGAGAGTTTGGTATTGCTCCGGATTTGGTGTCAGAACTGACACTCGATATGACCCAAAAAGGACCCGATCCAAAGGCACACGAACTGACTAGCGAACAATCGAATACATTAAGGAAATTCATCAATCAGTTTCCTTCCTCGGCGACACTCGGCCTTGGAAAAACAGCTCTTTTGGAACATGTGATAGATACAGGGGACGCTGAACCGATAAAGCAGCGTCATTATCCTGTTTCTCCAGCGGTTCAAAAACTTCTGTATGAGGAATTGGACCGTATGATCGAGCTTGGTGTTATTGAAGAAAGTTCCAGTGCATGGAGTTCTCCGGTAGTACTTGTACGTAAGCCCGGAAAGAATCGTCTATGCCTGGACTATCGGAAAGTTAACGCCAAGACGAAAGGTTATGCGTATCCAATGGCTCATATGGAGGGTTTGCTATCGCGTCTTTCAGATACACGCTATATCTCTAGTGTGGATCTGAAGGATGCGTTTTGGCAGATACCGTTGGAGAAATCTTCAAGGGAGAAGACAGCTTTTTCGGTACCCGGCCGACCTTTAATGCAGTTCACCGTAATGCCATTTGGTCTGAAAAACGCGGTTCAGACAATGTGCCAAGTGGTAGACAAAGTGGTTCCAGTGAACTTGCGAGAAAAAATCTTCCCATATGTAGACGATTTGCTAGTGGTGTCGAGTACCTTCGAGGAGCATATCGAGTTGTTAGGGATTCTGGCAACCAAGCTCCGTGAAGCAGGACTTACCATCAATGTCCAAAAATCTAAGTTCTGCTTTAAGGAGTTAAAGTTTTTAGGATTTGTGGTAGGTGACGGATGTCTAAAAACTGATTCTGGCAAGGTTTCAGCAATTGTAGACTTCCCTATCCCAAAGACTGTTAGGCAGGTTAGAAGTTTCCTAGGCTTAGCAGGTTGGTATAGGCGTTTCGTCAAAGACTTTTCGACGATTGCTAGTCCCTTGACAGAAACTTTAAAAAAAGGAAAGAAGTTTGAGTTTGGCGATGACGCGATGGCAGCTTTCATAAAGCTGAAGGAAACATTAACTTCGGCTCCGATCCTAGTCAATCCTGACTTCGAAAAGGAGTTTATCATCTTATGTGATGCTTCGAACACAGGTATTGGCTGTGTATTATGTCAGCTCGACGAGGATGGAAACGAAAAGCCGATATATTACCACTCGCAGAAGCTCAACAAAGCGCAAAGAAACTACAGCGTTACAGAGCGAGAATGCCTAGCTGCGGTAGTAGGTGTAAAAAAATTCAGACCGTACGTCGAAGGACAACCTTTTAGAATTATAACCGACCATGCGAGCTTAAAGTGGCTGATGAGTCAAAGAGATCTGAGTGGACGATTAGCTAGATGGAGCTTAAAGCTTCAGGGGTTCGAGTTTACCATCGAACATCGAAAAGGATCACTAAATGTGGTTCCAGATGCTCTATCTCGTATATACGAGGTAGAAGCTCTGAATTTCGATGGATCGATGGATACTGGAACCTCCGACGTGTTGCATATCGATCTTGCAGATCCCAGTTTTCAATCTGATGATTACTGCAAGCTCATTGCCACCGTCGAAGATCAAAAGAATAAGCTACCTGACCTTCAAGTTTCAAACCATTTTGTATACAAGAAGGTCAAACACTGCACAGGAAATCCGTTGCAGGACGACCTAGTTTGGAAGCTTTGGGTGCCCAAAGAGCTAACCGCAAGCTTGATAGCTTTGGCTCATCAACCACCTCGAGCCTCGCATGGTGGGATTTCTAAGACGTTGTACCGGTTGCGGAACCAATTTTTTTGGCCCAGTATGGCAGCTCAGGTACGCGAATTTATAGGTAAATGCGACGTGTGTAAAATGTGTAAGGCCCCCAACCAAACGCTAAGACCACCGATGGGGAAAGCATTTGAAGTGGATAGACCATTCCAAATGATCTACGTGGACTTCCTTGGTCCTTATCCACGTTCAAAGGCTGGTAATACGCATATTTTCATAGCCTTGGATCAATTGACTAAATTCGCGTTCATCAAACCGATTCGCAAGGCCACCAGCGACGTAATAATAAGATTCCTGCAGGAGGAGATCTTTTGTGTATTTGGGGTACCGGAGACGATACTTTCAGACAATGGCAAACAGTTCACAAGCAAGGAGTTTGGCAAGCTGATGTCCTCGTACGGTGTTAACCATGTCAGGACAGCGGTATACTCCCCACAAGCAAATGCAAGTGAGAGGGTAAACCGTTCAATTTTAGCTGCGATTCGGTCTTATATAGACCCAGACCAGAGGAATTGGGATGCTAATCTTGCTTGCATAGCTTGTGCGCTGCGTACCTCTGTTCATTCGGCAACTGGGATGGCACCGTACGAGGCTCTGTTTGGCCAACCCATGGTAGAACACGGTTCCGATTACCAATTGCTTCGTGAACTGGATTGCCTAAACAACGCCGAACTGAAAGTGTTGTCGAAAGCATCCCAAATGAACATCCTACACACCCATATTAAGGAATCTTTGGCTAATGCTCACACGAAATACGAAAGTCTTTACAATACCAGGAGCAAAGACATTAAATACATACCTGGTGACATTGTGTACCGACGGAACTTTGTTTTGAGCGACGCCTCAAAGAAATTTAGTGCCAAACTTAGCCCTAAGTTTTTAAAAATGAGAGTGCGTAAGACAATTGGCAACAATCTGTACGAAATAGAAGACCTGAATGGCAAAAGAATCGGTGTATACCATTGTAAGGACTTAAGGAGATAAAACATAAGGCCCGGCTACCTCAGCCTGTGCATGAGAGCTCTCATTCGTCTCGCCTGCTCCTTTTTCCTCATAGGATTCGAAAAAGTACCAGGTTTTGTGAGAAAATTAGTCAAATGATCGAGCGACGGTTAAAATTCAATTTGACTTTCGAACCAAATTCCACCATAGGGTCCACTTACCATCCACGTTGCAGGGTTTAGAAATTTGCTAGTTGTCCCGAATACCGAACCGGTTCCGATTCAAGTAGTAGGAATTAATTATTGCAGCCGTTAAATTTAAAAAGTCAAACTCAAATCATGGAACCCAAATTAAATGGGAAAGTGACAGGTAGTTCTCTAAAAGTAGGTTCAGGCTTAATTAAAATAATCCACAAAATATAGATTATAATGAAAGAAAGAAAAAAAAGGTATAATTAATTGAAAAAAAAAAATTGTAGACAAAAATACAAAAAAAAAAAAAAATGAACTACGAAATAAAGAAAAAAAAAAAAGGTATGTGAATACGTGGATTCGAACCGAGGAAACCCAAACAAAAAGACGCAGTGACGGAGCTGCTTGACCATTCAGCTACGCAAGGCACGAAGGATGCTGCGGCGAAGTGGGTAGTCCAAGGGTTTGAGGAGGCGTGGTTACTAGGGTAAAAAGAAGAATCGAGGATAGAAATAGTTCGTTAACTAAGACAAATTCAGCGGATTGGTGTGTGTTAATCCTTGAAAGGAAATTGGAGTGTTTTCGAAGGATTTTGACTGGAAGGATTCAATTTTGGTACACTGATTTTCGAAAAATTCTGATTTGAATTTTGGTACCAAATTTGGATTTTTCTAGTCAAAATCCCGCTTTAAAACGGGAAAAAACAGTGCCCGGAAACACTTCCATGTCAGAGAAAATTTGACGAAACCACTGCAGTAGGACGAGCTGATTAAGGAGGAGAGTCCAAAAATGCGTCAGTTGGTTTTGGAAATTCGGGCGTGAGAAGTCTAGTGCGAGTGTGAGAAGGTCTGTCAATAAAACAGAAAAAAAAGTTAATAGTGAAAATAAAAAAAAAAAAAAAATATACGAGTTAACTAAATTGTTATAAAAAAATAGGAGAAATCAACGAAAATACGAATAAAACTATTCAGGTAATTCATTTTGGAATAATTCCCTCGGGAAAACTAAATATAATTATATATGCAAAGGGCTTTCGAACGGAAACCCCACGTGATTTGGGATCAGTGCGTTTAATATGAAATATATTTTTTCTATTTGATTTGATTTATATTAGACTGTGTATTCTACACAGATACCACCCTCGCGACTCCAAAGACTCGCTCGTTCGAGGCACGCCCGACGAGCCAAAACCAACGCCTTTAATCGAGTCAAGGGCTCAAAAGGTCACATAGCCAATACCAAGGAGGCTAACAAAGACTTGCCACGAGACTAAGCCCAACGCAAGGAAATTCGGGCTCCCAGAGTCAGGAAAAATTCAAAAGCGCATACCTATACAAAGCCCGAAACCGAAACACGTCACAGCTCAACACCAAGAGGGCTGCACGACCTTGGAGTATACCGATCAGGCCTGAAAGCTACTCCATTGGTAGCCTTCTGCTCGAAAAACAAAAATACAGTGGCGAAATATAACAATAGAAGTCTACACCACCAAAAGACGAGAAGTACCAACTACTTCCCTACTACTACAATCCGCAGGTGCTTACGACAACAAAAGCACCCAGGAAGACGAAAACTACATGCGACATCTACGTCACCATTAAAGGCGAAAAGTGCCAACTACGTCGACATCACCTTTACGCAGCGACACACGAAACATACCTACACAACACCATAAAAACAACACCTACAAACAACATCGACATCACCTTTACGCAGCGACACACGAAACATACCTACACAACACCATAAAAACAACACCTACAAACAACATCTACATCACCATAAAACAACGAGTACTCACAAACAGCTCTTAAAAGGACAATAACATCAGCGATAGACATCCACAACATACAACACTAGCAGCATTAGAATTCAAACAGCAAGAACATACAACACCTACTCCATGAAACTACAACATCTACCCCACCGAAATAACATCTAGTTGCTAAAAATCTACAGCCGCAGCAGAGAAAAAAAAAATATAAAGACAAGAAAGTGCGACATCTAAACTCAAAATTACAAAAAGCTATTGAGGGAGCCACAGAAATAAAAACCACTATATACGGTAAGTGGTACAACCGTAATATGGCTTCCGTATATGTGGACATTAGGGCCCAAAATTTTACATATCTCCCAAATAACGAGGAAGGTGCTACTCGATTGAGACTCTACTCTCCGTGCATCCTCCCCGATGTTTGGATTCAGATATTCGCAAGACAGCTTGACAAAGGGTGTCTCAGCTTCCCTGTCCCTTATGGGCTAAATGGACCGGCTGGCTTCCATGAAGGATTAGAACCTCTAAGGATAGGGGTGACAAAACTAACCCCCTACATGTCACCAAATACGCTAACATCTTATCATGCTACCAACAGATTAGAGCGGGAGTCTCCGGAATCTAGGTGGAATGTAAGGTTATTTAATGTCTCATTAGACCAAACTGATTGGGTATTTATTGGGGGTCCTTTACCCCCAGACTCATATGTTAAAGGAGCTCTTCCCAAACAGATTAACCCCAGATTAGAGGGATGGCAGCAGCGGCTAAACATGCTTCATACATCTACGTTGGCTTTACCGTTTGTATGGAATGACGGTCGGCGAGTATATCCAGTAGCCAATGTCGAAGATGCCAGTCAAATCTCTAGAGCTGAGCTTGGCCTAGCACGCCTCTCCTTGGCCAGTTGGGTTATTGGATCAGTTACGCTTAACAACCCCTCTGTAATAGCTGACGTGACAAGGGATGATATTTATGCTTCTTTTTTATCCGAAGTTGCCTCGCCTGCGGTTGTTACAACCATAGATCCCAAAGTAGTCACCCAACTTGTGGATCCGGCCATTGGCGAGTCAGTGGTGACATCTTCCCAACCCACGGTGGAACCCACTGTTACTACTTAAACATGTACTTAGATAATCTCAGAGCATATCGTAAACGACACGATTGGGACTGGGATCCTACAGTATCTAAGCTTGACCGTATACTAGTCTTGAATAAGAAATTACTGACCATGACAGAACATGAGGAACTGGTTGACTTAACCAACCACGTATATAATATAGATGTGAAACCCCCTCCTCTCGCCACTACCCTCGCAGCTATGGGATTAACCAGACACACTATAGTGCGGGGTAACAGCAAATTTAAAAATGATAGTGACCTGCAAAGCTACTTCCAGCCTAGTCCAAAAGCTTACTATTCCACTAGACGACTTAAAATGTCTTGTTTACTCAAATACCATGATTTTCAATATTTGCACGCCTTAAAAGGCCTACCCTATCACACAGCGTTAAACATCATGATATGGCAGATGGCGTATCCTGATATGTTTATTACTCTAGCTGAATTTGGAGTGTTTAAGGATATTGAAACATGTAACCATAGCTAGGGATATTAGTGATTTGGTTAAGCCTATTGGCCCACAATCGAGAGAAAAACATGCCCTCGGCGAACTCCACGTCTTAGAAGGTTTTAGATTCCAAGATCCTAATAAGTACCTACCTATCCCTATATCATAGTTCCTAAATTAGTTTTTTTATTATTTTAAAATTTTTAAACAATACTATAACCTAATCAAAAAAAAAAAAAAAATATATATACTTAACATAAATAAATCATCAGTAAAGAAATAATTTTTAAGTAAATTAAAACTACGTAAGAGTAGATCAAAATAGAAAAAGAAAAGGAAAACACTATAGACTAACATAATAAGTATATGAAGGTATTCAAAATTTTTTTGTAGGAATACTAAACATTTCTATTGTAAAGCGAATCGTTTATAAATTCAAATTTTTAAAAAAATCTATACAGGTACCTACAAATAATTACACAGCATACAATAAACATAAACCTATATAACATCACGCAAAAGCCAGTCCCAATTGAAGCGGTGCACCTCGTCATTGGTCTTCGGCAGAATTACCTAATCATAATCAGCGTAATCAATCATTCAAGATAGTAATACAAAAAAAAAAGCTTTCGGTAAGTCGTTGTTTATAATCATATTATTTGTTTGAAAAATTGAAATTTATATTCGAATTCGCTGCGAACTTTTATTCGCTTTGGTTTTTAAATTGGAGTTTTTACCAAAAAGTATGCTTTATTTATAATATGTAATGTAAATCAAAAAGATCATTGCATACTTCAAGGCGCAAATTTATCGAATATTGCCATGAATTCAATATCAATGCATATTAGGTATACCTACCTAAAAGAAGAAATAGAAAACAAAAAAAATTGATTAAAGTGTTTGCAATTAAGAGTAGGAAAAGCGAAATTTAAAGATAATCCTAGATAAAATTTTTACTTTGATATTAAAGGAAACATTACCAATATATAAGCCTATATCTTGGTTTATTTGATTTTAAAATCTTTCTTAAGATTATCCAAGATTGGTACCTTATATTTTACATGTATATATGTATGTATATTCACATATTTTTTTTTTTTAAGAATAGGAATTAAGAAAAGGGTACTAAAAGTACTATAGAACGAAAAAGAAAGAATTAATTATTCATTGACACTGAAGTAAAGATGAAAGTAAAAGTGGATGTAATTACTTCAGCATTAGATAATTAATTAGTATCAGCATTAGTTAGACAATAAATGAATATGAACATACTGGCGTTGCCGTTCTGGTAAATTATTAGGTAATTTATCGTAGGTTATAAGTTTATTTTTGTTGTTGTTTATATTCTGTTTTTTTTTTTTTTTTTAATAAAATGAATATTGTACCTACTTTTGTTAAAACATGAATTGAAAGGTTTTCTGATTTTTTTTGGTTTTTATTTAGTTTTATTTAGATTTATGGGAAGTTGTTTCACTGAACTTTACAGGTGTAGCTCATGATTCCAAAAATGGATAGTTGAATTCCTTCCTGAAGGGTAGATTGTGGTGGCGTTAAGGAGAACCCCTCAAAGCAGGTGATAAGGTAAGGTTAAGAAGATGGTAAATTGGTGAAATTTAGGTTAACCTTACATTAGGGGGCTACTGCATATAATATTACGAGGCCGCAGTAGCCATGGACGTATCACAGGGGTGGTGCGTGGGCGGGCTAAAGCCTCTAGGGCAACAACACCTTGTCCTTCCCTCTTCCAGGGTCGCCACTTCACTTTTCTTTCCTCAAACTCTAAAATAATTAAATTACAAATATTTTTATGAACTTTTTCTTTTCAATCGGGATGACATTCGGTCTCAAGAGTTTTTAATATTCTTGAACCTTTTTAATCGTTAACTTAAATTTTTTTAACATTCGGCATGATTTTATTTAAAACGTAACACACGTTCTAACTACCCTGGCAAGATCCCCACCCAAATCGACGAGCGTAGCCTTGGCTTAAGCAAGCATGCCGAGCCATGAGTAGTTAGAACACCCTTCACTTCAGCTGCCAGGATCGGCCTATGGATTCCTGTACGCCATAGGTCGTAATGGTGGCATAAGGAGTGGAGGTTTGCAGGGACATAAAATGAATTTAATTATATGTGCTTTTACGAATGAGTTTCGAGGGTTATAGCACCTCCTCTTTAGGGACGGTATATTATCCATTCACGAGTGTCCTTGCTTGAACATCTGGTTCCGTTACAATGTATACAATAAAGGTGTAAGAAACAAAGAAAAACTTATTTTACTGAACAAATATCATGCTCTAATAGATATGTCAAGTTTTGAAATAAAGCTTTCTGATGGCGATGTTTGTTCATTTCTGGAGAAAACATGTTTCACGCCCATTCTCGGTTAGAGTTCAAAGGATACAATGATACCCATGACTTGGCTTAATCATGGCCTTCAGCCGATAGCCGCCAGTTGTAATTTCTGGGGCCACTTTATTTGTTGCGTATTTTCAGGATCGCTGTAGCTAACAGTACTGCTGTTGTCGTCGTCGTCACAATGTTTTACTATTTTTACCATGCATAATCGATTTGATTGGTATAAATAATGATAGTTTTTTTTAGAGCAGCTCAAATGTGTTCTTGAAGTGGAAGTGATAGTAACAGTGAAAATTCAAGTGTTTATTCTTATAATTATTATTCAGAAGAATATGAAAACAGTAAGGAAAGTTTCAATTCGGGATCCAGTGATTGTAGACGAAGATTCTCAAATTCAATCCGAAAAAGAAGAAGATATTCAGAATCGGGAGGAATTAAACAATTACGACGAAGGTATACCGAATACGCAAGCAGTGGAGGAAGTGATAGTGATGGAGAAAAACAAAAAGAAAAGGAAATTAACACAGGAAACGAAGGAAATAACGAAAAAAAATGAAGATAGATGTGGACGCAGAAATGAGGAAGGCAACAACATGCAGTCAAGAGATAATGACCCATATGTCTCTATTGTCACTTCTGCAGATAATTTGGACAAAGGAATTTCTAATTCATTCAATTTCGATTATAGAGATTTTGACCTCTCTCTCCTTGAAGGCTAAAATATTCGAAGCGAAGAAGATTTTATATATGTTGACGGAATCCCTTCTTTACGCTCGGAAAATAGTAATTGCCCAAAAGAAAGAATTAAGCAATTGTTCTCTAAAGAATTTAGTGAGCATCCTCTTAAACAGAGAATGGTCCACGATTTGCGGAAATATAAAACCATTGGTACTTATATATATGGCCAGTACAGTGATAGAACAAACACTGCTGAGAGACCACGTGAGAACATTAAAACTCTCTCTTGAAGATTTCGCATATAGATGTTGAAATTTGGAAACCGATCGAATTTTTCTCCAGAAGAGTGAGTCGTACCGAAAAAATTTACAGCACGTATGATAAAAGTTTTCAGCGATATTTGCAGCCTGCAAACACTTTTGCGAAGGGATTTCGAAAACATTCTGTTCACCTGGCTTGGCAACCACGGAACACGATTTCGTGAAGTTGGAGGACCAAGAACACGCGGAGTCCCTTAGGAGGTTTAAGAAATATTATTAAACTCCACCTTCCCGTCGGAATCGATATCTTACAAAGACATTTCACTCTCTTTGGGTCTATTACAGACAAATCTGGTGATGCTGAAGCCACACTAGCCATCGAACAGCCAGTATGTATACAATAAAGGTGTAAGAAACAAAGAAAAACTTATTTTACTGAACAAATATCATGCTCTAATAGATATGTCAAGTTTTGAAATAAAGCTTTCTGATGGCGATGTTTGTTCATTTCTGGAGAAAACATGTTTCACGCCCATTCTCGGTTAGAGTTCAAAGGATACAATGATACCCATGACTTGGCTTAATCATGGCCTTCAGCCGATAGCCGCCAGTTGTAATTTCTGGGGCCACTTTATTTGTTGCGTATTTTCAGGATCGCTGTAGCTAACAGTACTGCTGTTGTCGTCGTCGTCACAATGTTTTACTATTTTTACCATGCATAATCGATTTGATTGGTATAAATAATGATAGTTTTTTTTAGAGCAGCTCAAATGTGTTCTTGAAGTGGAAGTGATAGTAACAGTGAAAATTCAAGTGTTTATTCTTATAATTATTATTCAGAAGAAGATGAAAACAGTAAGGAAAGTTTCAATTCGGGATCCAGTGATTGTAGACGAAGATTCTCAAATTCAATCCGAAAAAGAAGAAGATATTCAGAATCGGGAGGAATTAAACAATTACGACGAAGGTATACCGAATACGCAAGCAGTGGAGGAAGTGATAGTGATGGAGAAAAACAAAAAGAAAAGGAAATTAACACAGGAAACGAAGGAAATAACGAAAAAAAATGAAGATAGATGTGGACGCAGAAATGAGGAAGGCAACAACATGCAGTCAAGAGATAATGACCCATATGTCTCTATTGTCACTTCTGCAGATAATTTGGACAAAGGAATTTCTAATTCATTCAATTTCGATTATAGAGATTTTGACCTCTCTCTCCTTGAAGGCTAAAATATTCGAAGCGAAGAAGATTTTATATATGTTGACGGAATCCCTTCTTTACGCTCGGAAAATAGTAATTGCCCAAAAGAAAGAATTAAGCAATTGTTCTCTAAAGAATTTAGTGAGCATCCTCTTAAACAGAGAATGGTCCACGATTTGCGGAAATATAAAACCATTGGTACTTATATATATGGCCAGTACAGTGATAGAACAAACACTGCTGAGAGACCACGTGAGAACATTAAAACTCTCTCTTGAAGATTTCGCATTTGGCTATTTCCGAGGGCCAGGCTATACAGCTTGGTTCGATGTGAAGTTGTACACCTTATTCAATGGACGGCCATATCTGTCCTTCCACATACGGGTGTCCACACATGCAGTTGGGAGTTGTCGGTTCTATATGAAGATATCTGAGACGTAGAACCAGAGTCAAAGTTCATGCTCACAATGTGGAATGTAATCCTATTTTGCCTGTAATGTATCGATTCAGCATTGTATGGTATGTTGTATCTGCATATCTACACAAGACAATTACTCCGGTCTACATCAGTCCTCTCAATAGATATTCATCGGAGTTCCAGCAATAAGACAACCTAGTAGTAACTGGGATTTAGTCTGTTAAAGAACTCCACAGATATCAAAGAGCGTTCTACAAGACGCTATCCGATGGGAAAATAATCATGCTAGGGTAAGTTTAATTGACACCTTTACAAAGAACGATTTCACCACCATCCAGACAAAAATAGGGAGTTTTTTTTTTAAAGTTTTATACTAAATTAGGTAATTATGGATCTGCTGCCTTCGGGCTTTTTATAATCTTCAGAACTCTTTTGTTTTAAATATAGTGAAATTGAAGTATGAAGAAAGGCCATTAAGTGATCTAATGTTCGTTTGGTGGGATCGAATGATGGACTTCCTAATGATGAGAAGAACTCACCGGCTCTAGAAGCAGAGTCAAGAACTCGAGAGCCTTAACATCAGTGCACACACGAGACCTACAGCTGTAATAATTGAAAAGGAACAATTACTATCCACTCTTCCCAAACGAAAAGGACTTTTTGACGAATTCGTTTGGATGATGTAGAAAGTTTCATTGAATTCTAGTGTGATTAACGTTTAAATTCAGTTCTTACTCGAACTAAATTAGTCAATTCCATCTTAAATAAAAATCAATAATCTAATGGTCTAGGCAGTTTTATTTTGAAGCCCCTCTTATTTGAACGCCTGGTTACGCCTATAATTTGGAAAATTTACTTAAGAATTTTTGATCTAGAAATTCTATTCAGTTTTCAAAAAAAAAAAAAAATAACATTTCGATCACTGAAGTATTTATCTAGGAAAGACATTAATTTTCCTATAAAAGAGATTGGATTATGCCTTGAATTACTATCCACTTTTTCCAAACAAAGAGGATGTTGTGATTAAATCGTTTGGAGAAAGTAGTTAGTTTCAATTAATTCTAGTTTGGTTATCATCTAAATTCCGTTCTTCCTCCAGTGTCAAGATTTAAAGACCAGAGCGTAGAACACGAACGAAAATTGTCAATATCGAATTAAATTAGTCAACTCCATCTTAAATATAAATCAATGTACTGATGGTCCAGGGAGTTTTATTTTTAAAATTCTAGGAATCTAAGTATTCTATTCACACTTTATTAATTAATTTGTAATCAATCACAAACATGCTTTTTATATAGAAACGTACTTAATTTTAAAATATTTATTCGTTTTTGATTACCATCATGCTAATTGTTAAATAACAACGAAACAAAAAAATGTTTAATTTACAATGAAATCGTTTTGAATCAAACACAAATATGCTTAAATGAAACCGTTTCGTGATACTTATTAAACAGAAAATGAAATAGAAAATACCTTTTGTAAGCATAAAAGAAAACAGAATAATTCTTACGAAAAAAAGAAAAAGAGTTAAAACAAAAGTACATATGTAAAGGGCTGCCTAATAGATACACACATAAACACATTATATTTTAGCACACACTACACTTTAGCATATAACCTAGAATAAGTAGAATTAGAAAAGAGACTCGCGTCATTCGACCAGAAGTTCAGTTAAGATTGTTAATTTTAATTATATTTTTGGTTAAAACCCAATCAACAATTTGAAACTCAAATTCCCTATTGACTGAGGTTTAAAAACAACGTTAAATAACTGTAGTCATAATATGGCTAAAAATGAGTAATTTAAATATTATCAGTTTATTTACGGTTGAAATGAAACCGAAATTGACAACTGGTTTAGCTCGGGGTGAAATGTTCTCTAAATCTAACTTTGAAGTTGACTAGGGGTCACATTTCCTCTCAAAAAAAGACTCCGTTATGAACACTGATTGTTATTTATGCGTTGAGAAATAACCAAACTTTAACTCCAAGTTTGGAATCAATTAAGAAATAATTCGTTTTTACCATATGGTTATAGATTCGTTGACATTTAACTGAATCTAACCACGAGTTTTGAATAAGACAACACAGATTTAAACTATAACACCAAACAACAACTTGAGAAATATTTCACCTCAATTCCAACTACAATTCAACTCAATCTCTACTCTACATGTATATTCCACACACATACACACCTCACATCAGTCTGGAAATATACTCAGATCTCTCTTTCACGTCCATTGTTTGTTCAATGATTGTTTTGGATGTCGTGGCATGCGACGTGTTGTGGCACGCGCGCTTTTGATAAAATAAAACATTAATATTCAATCGTGAACAAATTAAAAATATTGTATTTAGTGAGTTTCGTTCGTGTGATAAAAGTTTGTAGTATTCAGAATCAGGGTAAGTTATTTTACTAATTTCGTATTTGTTTGTAGTTGTTATTTGGATATTGTATTAAAATGAGTGAACTTGGAAATGAATAAGTAACAGTTTTTTTTGGTTAATTTTCCGTTTATTCATGACCAATTTTTAATCGGTTTGTTTCTAACTTTTTGGTTTTATAAGAGCAAATAATAACTTGTTTTCAACTAAATTTAAAAAGGTATATAGATTCCATAAATTTGACACCGTTTTTATTTTATGGCGTTCTATGTTTGTATCAGAACTTATGGCAGGACTAGGTACATATATACATATGTTCAAAAACCGTACATACAAAAACCTTTATTTTAATATATTATATAATTTCAATGTTGACTATAACAGAGTTCACTTTGCCAACAGTCTAGTGTAATCGGACTCATCAGCATTTAATTTCAAATGCATTCCTGCACCTGGTCCCAAATAAAGGGCATTGGAGGCACATTTTTAGCAAGTAATTTATGTATAAATACTTAGTGATATTAAAAATCATTCATATCATACCACCCATAAAAGAGTGTTTGCGTATAATTTATTACAATAGGCATAGGTACTCTAAGGTACTCTAAATGAAGATAGACGTGAACGCAGAAATGAGGAAGGCAACAACATGCAGTCAAGAGATAATGACCCATATGTCTTTATTGTCACTTCTGCAGATAATTTGGACAAAGGAATTTCTAATTCATTCAATTTCGATTATAGAGATTTTGACCTCTCTCTCCTTGAAGGCTAAAATGTTCGAAGCGAAGAAGATTTTATATATGTTGACGGAATCCCTTCTTTACGCTCGGAAAATAGTAATTGCCCAAAAGAAAGAATTAAGCAATTGTTCTCTAAAGAATTTAGTGAGCATCCTCTTAAACAGAGAATGGTCCACGATTTGCGGAAATATAAAACCATTTGTACTTATATATATGGCCAGTACAGTGATAGAACAAACACTGCTGAGAGACCACGTGAGAACATTAAAACTCTCTCTTGAAGATTTCGCATTTGGCTATTTCCGAGGGCCAGGCTATACAGCTTGGTTCGATGTGAAGTTGTACACCTTATTCAATGGACGGCCATATCTGTCCTTCCACATACGGGTGTCCACACATGCAGTTGGGAGTTGTCGGTTCTATATGAAGATATCTGAGACGTAGAACCAGAGTCAAAGTTCATGCTCACAATGTGGAATGTAGTCCTATTTTGCCTGTAATGTATCGATTCAGCAATGTATGGTATGTTGTATCTGCATATCTACACAAGACAATTACTCCGGTCTACATCAGTCCTCTCAATAGATATTCATCGGAGTTCCAGCAATAAGACAACCTAGTAGTAACTGGGATTTAGTCTGTTAAAGAACTCCACAGATATCAAAGAGCGTTCTACAAGACGCTATCCGATGGGAAAATAATCATGCTAGGGTAAGTTTAATTGACACCTTTACAAAGAACGATTTCACCACCATCCAGACAAAAATAGGGAGTTTTTTTTTTAAAGTTTTATACTAAATTAGGTAATTATGGATCTGCTGCCTTCGGGCTTTTTATAATCTTCAGAACTCTTGTTTTAAATATAGTGAAATTGAAGTATGAAGAAAGGCCATTAAGTGATCTAATGTTCGTTTGGTGGGATCGAATGATGGACTTCCTAATGATGAGAAGAACTCACCGGCTCTAGAAGCAGAGTCAAGAACTCGAGAGCCTTAACATCAGTGCACACACGAGACCTACAGCTGTAATAATTGAAAAGGAACAATTACTATCCACTCTTCCCAAACGAAAAGGACTTTTTGACGAATTCGTTTGGATGATGTAGAAAGTTTCATTGAATTCTAGTGTGATTAACGTTTAAATTCAGTTCTTACTCGAACTAAATTAGTCAATTCCATCTTAAATAAAAATCAATAATCTAATGGTCTAGGCAGTTTTATTTTGAAGCCCCTCTTATTTGAACGCCTGGTTACGCCTATAATTTGGAAAATTTACTTAAGAATTTTTGATCTAGAAATTCTATTCAGTTTTCAAAAAAAAAAAAAAAATAACATTTCGATCACTGAAGTATTTATCTAGGAAAGACATTAATTTTCCTATAAAAGAGATTGGATTATGCCTTGAATTACTATCCACTTTTTCCAAACAAAGAGGATGTTGTGATTAAATCGTTTGGAGAAAGTAGTTAGTTTCAATTAATTCTAGTTTGGTTATCATCTAAATTCCGTTCTTCCTCCAGTGTCAAGATTTAAAGACCAGAGCGTAGAACACGAACGAAAATTGTCAATATCGAATTAAATTAGTCAACTCCATCTTAAATATAAATCAATGTACTGATGGTCCAGGGAGTTTTATTTTTAAAATTCTAGGAATCTAAGTATTCTATTCACACTTTATTAATTAATTTGTAATCAATCACAAACATGCTTTTTATATAGAAACGTACTCAATTTTAAAATATTTATTCGTTTTTGATTACCATCATGCTAATTGTTAAATAACAACGAAACAAAAAAATGTTTAATTTACAATGAAATCGTTTTGAATCAAACACAAATATGCTTAAATGAAACCGTTTCGTGATACTTATTAAACAGAAAATGAAATAGAAAATACCTTTTGTAAGCATAAAAGAAAACAGAATAATTCTTACGAAAAAAAGAAAAAGAGTTAAAACAAAAGTACATATGTAAAGGGCTGCCTAATAGATACACACATAAACACATTATATTTTAGCACACACTACACTTTAGCATACAACCTAGAATAAGTAGAATTAGAAAAGAGACTCGCGTCATTCGACCAGAAGTTCAGTTAAGATTGTTAATTTTAATTATATTTTTGGTTAAAACCCAATCAACAATTTGAAACTCAAATTCCCTATTGACTGAGGTTTAAAAACAACGTTAAATAACTGTAGTCATAATATGGCTAAAAATGAGTAATTTAAATACTATCAGTTTATTTACGGTTGAAATGAAACCGAAATTGACAACTGGTTTAGCTCGGGGTGAAATGTTCTCTAAATCTAACTTTGAAGTTGACTAGGGGTCACATTTCCTCTCAAAAAAAGACTCCGTTATGAACACTGATTGTTATTTATGCGTTGAGAAATAACCAAACTTTAACTCCAAGTTTGGAATCAATTAAGAAATAATTCGTTTTTACCATATGGTTATAGATTCGTTGACATTTAACTGAATCTAACCACGAGTTTTGAATAAGACAACACAGATTTAAACTATAACACCAAACAACAACTTGAGAAATATTTCACCTCAATTCCAACTACAATTCAACTCAATCTCTACTCTACATGTATATTCCACACACATACACACCTCACATCAGTCTGGAAATATACTCAGATCTCTCTTTCACGTCCATTGTTTGTTCAATGATTGTTTTGGATGTCGTGGCATGCGACGTGTTGTGGCACGCGCGCTTTTGATAAAATAAAACATTAATATTCAATCGTGAACAAATTAAAAATATTGTATTTAGTGAGTTTCGTTCGTGTGATAAAAGTTTGTAGTATTCAGAATCAGGGTAAGTTATTTTACTAATTTCGTATTTGTTTGTAGTTGTTATTTGGATATTGTATTAAAATGAGTGAACTTGGAAATGAATAAGTAACAGTTTTTTTGGTTAATTTTCCGTTTATTCATGACCAATTTTTAATCGGTTTGTTTCTAACTTTTTGGTTTTATAAGAGCAAATAATAACTTGTTTTCAACTAAATTTAAAAAGGTATATAGATTCCATAAATTTGACACCGTTTTTATTTTATGGCGTTCTATGTTTGTATCAGAACTTATGGCAGGACTAGGTTCATATATACATATGTTCAAAAACCGTACATACAAAAACCTTTATTTTAATATATTATATAATTTCAATGTTGACTATAACAGAGTTCACTTTGCCAACAGTCTAGTGTAATCGGACTCATCAGCATTTAATTTCAAATGCATTCCTGCACCTGGTCCCAAATAAAGGGCATTGGAGGCACATTTTTAGCAAGTAATTTATGTATAAATACTTAGTGATATTAAAAATCATTCATATCATACCACCCATAAAAGAGTGTTTGCGTATAATTTATTACAATAGGCATAGGTACTCTAAGGTCACAGCAAATCATTGAGACAGCGGACCTTAGAGCTTATAAAAATATAACTTTAACACCTTTTATTTGATAAAAAGAACTATTCTCCTTATTATATTCTCTTCCAATTGCAACGAAGGAAGCAAGGAATATGTAAAGTGGTTGTGTATATATTCCAAACTCCTTACCTAATTGATCAAATAAAAAAAGGAAGTCTGGACACTACAACGGGTTATTTCAATGTTTCCGTCTACATAAGAAACGATGTTGCATTACAATTTCAACCTCACAGCGGTTTGCGTTCAAACACAATTGTACTTGTATTTGCTCGAATTTTACTTGATCATTATTTAATAGTCTGTTCGCTCCGATAAAACACAACATCTTTTTGGCGATAAGTTAAACACGAGAAAAGGTACAAATTATGTTCACTTGGATACTAAAGACCTTTCCTCACCATTTTCTTGCAGTCTACATAAGAAATTATGTTGCAATACAACTTCAACCGCAACAGTGTTTGGGTTTAAGCACTATGTTCACATTCAAGACATTTTGGGTTGAGATAATAATGTATATACTTTACCCCACCACCAGAGGAAACTAACACCTAAGCCTAATCTACCACTTCGCTTAAGAAATTACTTTTGGTTGCAGCCGCATGTTTGTTGATTTTACGGATACAAATGTTAAATCAAAGCAAAGGAAGTAAAGTAGGTGAGAGCCAGCCTTGCTCCGGGCAACGTTGACGACATCCGCCATTTCAACGGAGCAACAGAACCAAGACCTGCTCCGAAGTTTATTTGGCTCCGAAATATTTGCCTACCACCGCATTGTCTCCTGTGAACGGTACATTCACGGTGAAGGCTCTATTTCCCATACCAGGCCAATTAATGCCAACTACACCGGTGGAAAAATACATCTATCCAGATGCTGATGGACTACCGGACTTAATAGAGAGGGAATACATCGCTCTCGCTGCCCAGTAACAAGTGCTTGACTCTCTACACTTATGGGAGTTTTGGTGACGCTCATGATGCACCACTGCGGAGATCGAGGATGGAGACTTGGGGGCTCATGACACCCTGCTCGAGGTGATTGAGGCACAGTACGTCGAGGCCCGAGAGTGTGGTCAACTCCAATCCGGACTTGCCCATAGCCTACAAACTTCAGAAGTTGCGGACAGAGCAGTACTTCCCATCCACAAGGCGATGGTTAGAACTATTTATTCCGGTGGCTATAGAGCTTTTGGCGAGATCCTGAGTTGCTGGTCGAAGCGCATGTCACTCGACTAATGAATATTCTATCGGCCACTGAAGAGTCCCCGAGGTCATTATTGAGTATTGACAGCGTTCAGGAGTCCATAAGAGCGCTTAGGGTAATGAAGATGCCCGTGGATTACTGGGGTGCGATAGTGGTTCCAATCATAGCATCCAAGCTTCCCGTCAAAACTAGAACCTGCAATCGAAGCCAAGAACTTTGTCCCTTCTAAACTCTAGCCTTATTTGGCTTGGGATTTTCCGAATGGAATACCATTTGTAGAACATGCGCCTACTGAATTCGTTCTTGGATATGCTTACGCTGACATTTTGAACCGGTCACAATTTTACGTTTATGTGCACTAACACAATCTTTGTTAAAGTCGTCCTTAAACGATTTTTCTTATTACTTATCGAGGTCCAAGCGTGACTAGGTTAGAGGCATAGCCCTGGGCCCCATTCTAGAGCCTAGAACAATGAATGGTACTAAAGGTGAGTTGCTCATTACCAACGCATATGACGCAGTAAAACAAAAAGTGTAAAAACAATTAGATTATAAGCTATTCATTTAAATAAATAATTGGTTTTCACGAGATCAATTATAGTTAATAAATAAAGATAAAATTTGCATTCAATTAAAAAAAAAGTCTTACCCCCAGTTTCACAGTGTGAGTTTAAACTCCACTTTTGGTTTAAACTTAAGTTCAGCAGAACAATTGAACTCAGTTCAAGGTTTAAACGAGACTGTGAAACTGGGGGTTAGTGTTTTGTTTGATTTTGAACTAGAGAAAAACAAATAACGTAAGAAAACATTTGAGAAACGTGCACCTCACGTAAAATAAAATTTTAGTAAATGATGTTTGTTGGAATGATTACTTTAAAATTCTGTATCAAATATAAAACTAAAACCATAAACGAAAGGTTATTCCTCTGGATGGGTTCAATATACGAACATAACAGAAGATAATTGCAGAGCTCAAGGATTGCAAGGTGAATCTTCCTAAGCGATTTTCTACTTAATTGGAGTCCGAATATCTATTGATATGAAATGAACAACCATTCAAGTTTCCAAGACGTAGTTATCAAGGAAATCGACAATCTTTGCAAATAAGAGGCTACCGGAATAAGAATTTAATCGATCTGTATGCATAACAAGTTAATATAAAGATTTTCTTTTTAGCTTTATTTTTTTTAAATTAGCTTAAGACTAAATTACAAGATATTGTATCGTACAGTTTTTAGGCAATTACGTTTAAATAAATAAATAAATGAAAATGCATGGCCTTGGGCTCGCTTCTTGACTGATGGTATTTTTTCATCAATACATGATGGTGCTAGGCGAAAAGTCTTATCTGCCAAGCCTTTCTGTAACTTTCAAAGGGATCGACAAAGCCGTGTGGACATAAGAAAAGGTAACCACAAAGCTATTCACTGAAGAAATAATTAAGCTTATCCATATTCCAAGTAAAATTGAAGGAAATACAAATCTGCAATAAGTTTCGCAATGAAGCTCCCTGCTGGAACAACAACAACATATCAAACGGGAAAATCTGAGACAGAATAATTTGAACATTAAATATGTTCGGTCATCCACTGTTGACCCATAAAATCCCCATCAGATCTAGCTAGACCAAACAGTGTTGGTGACATCCCTCAACAAGAGAGAGAGAGCGCCACCAGGAATTAGTCTATCCATCTGGCGCTGCCACCATACCCAATAAAAGGCTTGCAAAAAGACTTACATCTCAACCTACAGCCTGTTATGATGGTGGTAAGTGAAAATTCATTTCATCTAATATCAGATAACATACTTCAAGAGGATATTCGAGAGGTCAGAGTCGTTGTAATGTGTCCGCCTACTATAGGTAAAATCAATACCGAGGGGCCCTGAAATTTTTTCTTTCCAACCGGCCGTTTAGATACTCGTGCAAGCGAGGAAAAAAACAAACACGAAATTCAATGAAGAAAAAAGGTGCGAATTGCTCAAACTCTTATACGAGTTCCCCTCCCGTTCAATTGTTCATTTTCTTTTTTTTTGCTTGCAGAGAAACATAACTCAGAAAACAAGAAAAAAAAAATGAACTACCCTTCACCGTAGGCATGGATGCTGCAGTATTTGCAACCCCGTTCTAAGTCTACTGCCCATGCGCAAGAGAATTTAATAAAATACGAAAAAATATGGAAGGGTCAAGAGAAAAGAAATATCTGCAGCCGTGTTAGTATATACCAGGGTACATGACCAAGCATGGCCTTACCAGTACATTGCGCCATCGGTGTTTAGCCTTCCTCCGTTAGTTCGTCGCATGATGTTCATTATGTACTAGGTGTGTCAGCGTTTGGCTTCTTTATTGGGGAAAAACAGTATCTGTCCAGCAGTCTTTCAGTCGTGGTGGTCGGGCGAGGATCGTTCTGGAGCCCAGTCCAATTAAATCGGGTGCGGTTATAAAAAAAATAATTAATCCGTGCCGCTAAAATAATAATTGCCAACCTCGGTTTGCCCCCATCCGAATACTCAAATCTCGGAAAAAAAGTGGAAAATCCCAACGGAAATAAAAGAGGGTCGCCGGAAAAGTGAATACGAACTTCCCTTAACCCAACCTCTTTTTTTTTTCTTTTACGGGCCGACCACCCAAGGAAAGTTCCTCGTTTTTTTTTCTAAAAACAAAGGAAAGAAAACCCAGTTTTCATATTCCTATAAAAAAAATGGGAAAAAATAAACAGCTGGAAAACTAAATAGTTCTCGTATAATGTTTGAATATTATGCATAAAGTCCTACGCGGAATCGGGAATAGTTTTTAACTTTAATTTTAAGGATGCTAATTTAACAAGCAATAAAACTTGAAACATAAAATTTAAACGAAAGAAAATGTATTTTGTTGTCAAAAGGGAAAGGTAGACAAATGTCTTAGGAACCGGATATTTGGAAGAGGGTTCAGGTAAGAGGAATGGTTCAAAGAATTTGAAAAGGACAATATAAATCTTGGGGCCAACAAACATTTAGTTGGCCAAGGTGGGTGGGATAAAGGGGGAGGAATGACCACCTATTCTCCCCAACGGTGGTTATGAAAACCAGGTCGGCACTTGAAACAAAATTTAGTAGGTTGTTTTACCATTTTAGTTGAATCGCATGCTAGAGACATTTTGTTAACATGACAGTCAGTTTCCGTGGCAAGAACCCCACCCCGATTCGGCGAGCTTAGCTTCGATTTATTTAACGTGCGACTGCTACAAGGGGCTGAAGGACAAACATTTTTCTAACCGCAAAGTTACATGTTACATCGTCCCACGGGCCGGTTCTCCATAGGAATACCCCCGGGCACCATCGTCAACAGCTGGGGAACCTCTATCGGATGGCCGGTTTGAGTAAGGGGAACTTAAGCGGCAGTTCCTACAAGAAGCCAAGGAACTTAAACGGGGGGAGTACACCTACCGACATCAAAGGAAACTCAAAAGGAGTGATGGGCGACTCCAAGATGGGCCAGCGAAGTTTGATCGGCGAAACCACTCAGTAAAAGAAGTCAATCAATAATAAAAATTATTTTTTAATAAAAATTTGTTGAGAGATTGCTCAAGCTTTTTTTGTAGATTTTCCCCTATACAGACAGAAGAGAAAAAAAATATTATATAACAGAGAAGTGGATAAACAGGAGTCCCTTCGAAGAAAAACCAATAAGTTGCCGAAATTTGGGAAAAACTAAGGTGGGGAAAATTATCATACAGTGCCACCACGAACGAATAAGCCCATCCGGCTGGCGATACCACCGTATCAAATTAAAGACTCGTACAAAGACTTACATCTCAACCGGCAGCCTTTGATGGTGGTTTATTTTATCTAATATCGGATAACATATTTCAAGAGTATATTCGATAACTGTAACACGGTATACCTGGAAAGAAAATGTGCTGAACTAGAGGGTAATAAACATAAGACAGGAAAAACACAGCGTGGACAAGATTAAAGAACTTAATAACAATGCGTGGAAGGAGTCTATGAAAGAAATCAACAACAACATCCGTAACCAATGAAGTCAGCACAAAATTATCTACTTTAACTGCCTTTTGCTACTGATATTATGGTATATTGTGATGTTATGAAAACAGAGGGCGAACTATAAGAAATGCTTGAGAAAACATTCACTCAAAATTTTAGTTTTTTAGAATTTTGTATATATCGGTAAAAGTTTAAATAGTAAAACATTAAATAAATGGTTCAGTTAATAAAAAAATTTAAAAAGCACCAAATAAGACAATCACTAACGGGCACTCTCTCAATTCACTATAAAGCATAATTCAGACCAGAGATTAAAATGAGCGTGTTCGAATCAGTTCGAACAAAATCCAATTTCTGTTTATGATCGTTCATACTCGATCGTTCCGCCTCTATACTCGTAAGTCATTTTATCCACGAGTAAAAATACTCATAAGCCAAGTTAAACAAATTGATCGAACTCATGAGTATCAGATGCCTTCTATATCCACAATCAAAATTACTCATGAACAGTTGCAACAATTTTCGGGTACTCAAAACAAAGCGAGTATACTCGAAAGAAAATGGGTATTCGAAAATATCGTGAACATCATGAATAACCAAAGGCAATGGGATCGTGGATCGGTCGTCGGTGTTGCATCACAGTTTGTGGACGGGTAGGTTAGGTAGATTCTATGTATTTATTTTTATCTATTCATTATTTCTATGGTCGGTGGTTTCAATTTGCAATTTTGCCAGAAGTAAACTTGTTCTTGTTGTTTTTTGTTTTGTATATTGAATACATTTATTGAGTTGGTAAGAAGATGCAACACATGATCGTCAATACCTGCGACAAGTGTATTTATGTAGATTAGGTATTTATGTAAATAATATATGCGACCCTAATAAAAATGCGGAATGTATAGTGCTGTATTGGATTTATTTTTAAAAAGGATAACTCTTTTCGTTTTTTGGGTTTAGGTATATTGTCTAGTGTTATTTTAGGGATGGGTTGAATTATCAGGAAAAAAGACTGGTCCCTGTTATTTTGCGAGGATGTTGAAACGATTTATAAATGGGCAATATATAGGAGATGCAATTATATGACACATAATCGTCAATATCGCAACAAATGCCTTTTTGTAAGTAAGGTATATAATATACCTACACAACAATGCCACATGAAAGTTCGGGATATTGCGGTTTTAGGTCATAATTTTTTATTAAAAGGATATATCTAGGTGCTTTTGTTTGTACGTGGGAGATTTTTAAACGCCTTCAAAATGATATACATACATTTAAAAAAATAGTTTTCAAAGCTGCAACATTTTTATATCCTCCCTGCAATAAAATGCAAATACTTTCGGAAATCGAGAAAATGGAAATATATGATTATATAAAGTCTATAGTTCTGACAGTGCATTCTACATCTGTTGGCAATGTTGAAGGTCAACCATTTGATATTGAAATTGCAAGATATATTCAATACAACTCAAACGGGACTATAAATTTGCTTCAATAGTTGTTTGAAAATAAAAGTACATATATTCAAACATCTTCATCAAGCTCATTTAACTATCAACTGCATCCCTGCAACATCAGCAGCATCAGAACGAGCGATTTCACAGTCTGGAAATATAATAACTGAAAAAAGAACGAGATTGAACCCAGACACTGCACGGTTAAAAATTCTGGGGTATTTTTTAATACAGCCTTTGTATTACAGCCGTATTCAATACAGGAAATATTACTTTTTAATATTCCGTAAATATTAAAGAAATTTTCTAATAACTTTGTATTACATTCTAATAGATTAGTATTAAAATTGTTATTTTTAATACAAAAAAGATTTAAAAGTAATCGAATGAAATAAAATATAATATTTTGGCATTAAAATTTAATAACTTTAGTATATGCGTACATTTGTAATACAAAAAGTATTGAAATTTAATACAAATTGTATTAAAAGAATCGGGACGCGTGTATTTTTAATACAAAAAGTATTAAAATTTAATACAAATTGTATTCAAAATATCGGGATTCGGGATTCGTGTATTTTTTAATACAAAAAGTATTAAAATGTAATACAAATTGTATTAAAAATATCGAGACTCGTGTATTTTTAATACAAAATGTATTAAAATTTAATACAAATTGTATTAAAATATTCGGGATTCAGGATTCGTGTTTTTTTAATACAAAAAGTATTAAAATTTAATACAAATTGTATTAAAATAGCAAGATGCGTATACTTTCAATACAACAGTATTAAAATCTAATACAATTTGTATTAAAACAGGAAGCCATTACAAGCTAGCATCAGCCATATTTAAATATGAATATGAAGCATATGTTTTTAATACCAAAGTATTGAAATTCAATACAAATTGTATTAAAACAGCAATAAAACAATAAATAAACAATTTAAATATGCATTATTTTGAAGGCGCGTTGAAATATTTCGAGGTAAAATATATAAATTAGTAGATAAAATTTCAATCGCATAAAGATTTTAGTTCTCATATATGTGAAAAAATAAATATAATAATGCCTCCATTAATTGACTTAAAGATAAATACTCTTAGAAAAAAGTCTTTCATTACTATTATTTTTGTAATATCTTTTGTATTAATTTTCATGAAAAGGATCTAAAAATTAAATTTCAAGAAATAAAGTATTATATTATAATACCTTTGTATTATTAAAATATAATACAGATTTCGTATTCCTTTGTAATATCTGATATTATTAAGTTTTAATATATTTTGTATTAACTTCCATATTTTAATATTTGTCAAGTATTAAATTTTAATAAATTTTTGGTGTTGTCATATATGTAACCCAGAAAATATTAAAAAGTACCCCAAAATTTTTAACCGTGTGTAAATAATTTGATGGTCGCGAATTCCAATTTGAAGATAAATCCTACTTCACCCAACGATGGAAATTTAAGCGGACAATTTAATAATAAAATAAAAATAATATTCAATAAAGGCTTTTCTAAAATACATTATTATCTTTTTAAACAGATACATATATCTAAACTATTATTTAAAAAATAGTTTCATAGCTTTTAAGTTTTTCTTAGTTTTTTCCTTATTTTATTTATTTTTGTTCATTTTCTTCTCTTATATCTTTTTTTTTCATTTTATTTAGCTTGCATATCATTATACTTTTTTAATTCAGTTAAATAAAACGAGCTAAACAAATTTCATTTCATCTAGGTATTTTAATTATTTTGAAAACACATAATCCGAGAAACATTTATTTCTCACAATTAGTCGAAATACTGAAAAAAAAGAAATTGAAATTACACCACAAAAACCCAACACCATCCACCAATCCACACAAAATTGCTTAGCCTACCCATCGTCATCTACAGACCTCGAATACACATCTTCCGCCACGATTCGAGTATATTTGATCATACTGATCGTGAACAATATGGTCACGAGCGCCTGACTCGTTTTTATTCAAAACCATTTGAACTCGGTTGCAACGTATACTCATTTGTACTCGTTTGATGATTGTGCTGACTTACGAGTCATCATACTCATGAACATGAAAACTCGCAAACATTTTGGTTGTGTTGACTTTGTTTGTTTGAACTCGCTTTTTTCGAGTGAGTATTCAATGTTCATGAACATTACTCGACTCATTTTATTCTCTGATTCAGACCATCATCCTCTCATGCAGTCAAGAATTAGTCAAGTCAAATCTACAGTCCAGACAGAAAAATTCGGACATTAAATATGTTCGGTCATCCACCGTTGAGCAATAAAATCCCCATTAGATCTAGCTAGACCAAACAGTGATGGAGACATCTCTCGACGAGAGAGAGCGCCACAAGGAATTAGTCTATTCATCTGGGGCTGCCACGATACCCAATTAAAGGCTTACACAAGAACTTACATCTCAACCTGCAGCCTATGATGGTGGCAAGTGAAAATTCATTTTATCTAACATCAGATAACATACTTCAAGAGGATACTCGAAACTTGTTATGTGAGATGTCTAACACACTATAAACATGGGTAAACTCTCACATAACCATGACCATACCCAAAAAATCATACAAAGCCTAAAAGCCATCCAGCAATGATATTATTTAATATCATAATATAATACCAAGGTCTGCCACAGCCAAGCGGATTGTGAAGGGATCACACTAGCGATCATTTCATTATCCATTTAATTCCGGTCATTGACTTTAATCCACACTACGCTTCACAATAGCCAACCTATATTTTAATGCACTCGCTTTCCTATTCTATTTTTAATAATGCACTCCCATTTCATTCATGGTCATGAGTATCAACCTCATGCATTCAATTATTAAGTAATATTTTCAATGCCACTGACGATGACGGACTTGACTTTGGTCAAGTGTATCTACCTACTCGCTAAGGTTCAATGCACTGCATGCTGTGCATATAGCTGGATATATTTGGATACATTTGTTCATTGTATTAGAAGGGCTATGCATATTGGTATTGACTATTAATTTGATGACATAGCAAGTATGCTGGCTGGTTCCGTTGTTCGTCAATTTCCCACAGAATTCGGAATATAAAATATTTCTATGTTTAAGTTACAATATGTATTTTGTATAGGCTTAAGATGTTAGTGTGTAAGTAAATTATTTTGTATAAATAGCTTAAGTTCGATCGAATAAACTTTCTTTCGTTTAGGAAGTAGAAAAGTAAACATTGGCTCCTCAGCCTTCTTTTTTAATTTCATCTAGCCATCATCCATATTCGGCTTGGGGAAGCTATTCAATATCCCCCATAGCTTAGTAGGTGAGGTAGGAATAGACCCACATTACAGGATCAGTAAACAATTCGATTTGTCGTACTCAGCAAAAATGGCACGCGATCGTTTTGTTTACAAACAACCGCAGTACATGGTCAATGCAACCCGAAGCAAAATGCAACGGGTTGCACTCCGGAGTGGAGAAGCGGGCCAACCTAAAAAAGGCAGAATCTATCTTGGTTAAATGTTTGGCTATTTCAGTTGTTTGTTTGAAATTAAAGAACATTATTCTTTCATACTTGTTTTATTTATAGAAGTCCAAATTTAGATAGTAATCTATTATTAATGTATCGAACGCCGAGAGCTGGTAACTCATTGGAGGCTATAAAGGTAAGGCTGGATGCCTTGAACAATGCCTGGTTGCAAGTAAAGGCCGGAGAGAGGGAGATTGCAAAGATGAATGACGTCCTCACAATTGCCGAGTTGGAAAGAAACATTGCGGAAGCTGAAGAGCAGTTTTTCGCTGCTTCCGCAGCTTTGGAAGGAAAGAGGGCTGAATTGGAGCTCGCGGAAAAAAGGAAAAGACGCACTGCCGATTGCGGTGCAGGTAAGCATGCCATTCTCCCAGCACGACCTGAAAACACGTGGGGTTGATGGAAGCATAACAAAGTGGCAGGGGTTCCGTGACAGATTTGTCGCGGCCGTCCATGACAACGACCGGATTTCCCCGGCCTACAAGTTTGCCTATTTAAAGAAGTCGCTACACGGAAAGGCAGCTCGCACCCTGGGAGAATGGCAACTCAGCGAAAGGAACTATAATGAGGCCTGGAAGAGGCTGAACGAGCTGTACCATCGCCAGTACGCCACATGCCGAGAGTTGCTTAGGCAGCTTTTTAAATTACAAATGCTGCAGGGACCCCCGAAGGCAGGCGAGCTGCAAAGGATGTCCAATGTCACTCACGAGACGTTGCGGCAATTGGCAGCCCAAGGGATCCCAACGGAGCATTGGGATATGATAGTGGTCCACATGCTCCACGAAAGACTGGACAAGGAGTCCGCATGCAAGTGGGAGGAAATAAGAATAACTGAATTCCCCACGGTGAAAGAAATGTGCATGTTTTTGGATAGACGGGCAGTGGCATTGGAAAGTGTTCAGGAAAGATGGAGGGATGGACCTTCGACCTCACAGCAAGCAAGACAACCTAGCGGAAAGATGGAAAGACAATTCAGAAATGTGGAAAAAGACGAAAAGAAGAGGATGCCGTGTAATGCGTGCAGGTCCATAAGCCATCCCATTTGGAGTTGCCCAGACTTTCAGGTGCTCAATTTGGCTGCCCGGCACAATGTGGTAAAGGAAAAGGGGCTTTGCCCAAACTGCTTGAAGCTAGGACACACCCCAAAGGACTGCTTCCAGGGGCCATGTGTCAGATGCCCGGGGAGACAAATGCATAATAGCGTGCTATGCCCACTCAAGGAGCTTAAGAAGGCGGAAAAGACCGTTTTTCGGGCTCAGGAGTATGGAAGGAGGAAGAATACATCGAGAGAGGGGAAAGAGAAACGGGAATGACCCCACAAAGCGGGCCCGTATTACGAAAGAGGAAAAGACAAATGGAAAGACAAACGGAAAGACAACGGAACGGAAAAATTCTTTGTCCAATGAGGGGAGCATCGCCTCATGGGACAATTTCAAAAGAAACACAAATAAAATAATTTCTGTAGCATATACAAATTCTTTTACTGATAAGGAAAGAGGAAATATGGTTCTGACGCCAACGGCGCAGGTAAGAATACAAATTGATGGAAAGAGATTTGGGCCGTTTAGGGCTCTATTGGATACTGGAGCTCAACCTTATTTGGTTAGTTACCAGCTGTTGGAAAGACTGTCACTTCCAGTAACGCAGGTGAGGCGAAAGATTATTGGTATAGAAGGGGAGCCCTTTCATATCAAACATCAGGTTGTTCTCAACGTTTGTCCTTGGTTTGACACGAGAGTCTCAGTTGAGCAAGTTTTTTGGGTATTGCCAAAAGCAAGTCAATGGCAACTAAGACATGATGCAATCGGAATAGAGGAAGACATATTTGAGGAATCGTTATTGGCCGATCCTCAATACTGGGAAGAGGGTCCTATTGACCTATTGCTTGGATGTAAATTCCTGGCGGAGATGTTGGTATCAGTCGAGGGACGGCATCAATGTGGTTTCCTATGTATGGAGACGTCTTTTGGAAAGATTGTTCTTGGTGAACAGGAAAGACCAGGAACTGAGAAAGACGTTGAACAAGCATTCGTTGCGTGTATAGACAACAATCAGCTGCACGAATTGCTTAAGCGATTCTGGTCCTTAGATGAGATTGGTTCTGCATCTATGAGAACGAAAGAGGAGGAGCAAGTCGAACAGAATTTTCTCAAGACATACAGACGGGATAGTGATGGTAGATATATAGTCACGATTCCATTAAAAGAATGCGAGAGAGACATAGGCAATACCGAGCTTGTAGCAAAGCGTAGATTTTTTGCTCTGGAAAGAAGGTTAGCTGGTGATAAAGAGTTAAGGGAGAAGTATATAGACTTCATGAGAGAATACGAAAGACTAGGGCACATGAGGCCAGTTGAAGGCGAAGCCCAAGGAAAGATCGTATATCACATACCACACCATTGTGTAACGAAGAAATTTAGAGTTGTTTTTGATGCTAGCTGTAAAACGAGCAAAGGTATTTCGCTAAATGAGATGCAGATGAACGGAGAGAAACTACAGAAAGACCTGCACGAAACTTCAATGCGTTTTCGTCGGCACAAGATTGCTATAAATGCAGATATAAAGATGATGTTCAGGATGATTAAAAATGCGAAAGAGCAATGGGATTTGCAACGAATATTTTGGAGAGAGTCCTCAGGAAAGATTGAAAGAATACTGGTTAACTGTCGTTACCTACGGAATGACATCATCAGCTTTCAATGCTGTAAGAACACTCATGCAGTGCGCGAAAGACGGAGAGAAAGACTTTCCAAAGGCCGCAAAGGCAATCATGGAAGACTTTTATATGGATGACTGCACAACAGGCGCAGATTCCGAGGAAGAAGCGATAGCGCTGTCGAGAGAGATCGATCTTGTACTCAAAAATGCAGGGTTTGAATTGAGGAAGTGGAAGTCAAATTCCAGGCTTCTAATGAAAGACATGAATGATGAAGAAGAATCATCGGTAGTATTTCAAGATGACGAAAAGACTTCTATTTTGGGGCTAAAGTGGCTGCTGGAAAGAGATCAATTCACATTCGTTGTGAAAGCACCCACGAAAGAGCAAATAATCACCAAGAGAAAGATTGTGAGTTGTATTGCGAAGCTGTATGATCCGAATGGTTTCATAGCACCAACAACGATTACCGGGAAAATCATCATCCAGGATATGTGGCGATTGAACGTTGATTGGGACGAAAAATTGCCAGGAGAGATACAGGAAAGATGGATGAACTTTTGGAAAGACATAATTTATCTCGAAAAGATAAGAATCGACAGATGGTTGGGTACATCACCTGATGTACGGAAAGAATTACATGGCTTTTCCGATGCTTCAGAGAAAGCATACGGTGCGGTCATTTACGTCCGGACAGAATACCCAAATGGAAAGATTGCTACAAATATTCTCGTAGCAAAAACGAGAGTAGCACCTTTAAAGACGGTGACGATTCCGAGGCTAGAATTATCCGCCGCAGAGCTGCTAGGAAGATTGATCCTTAACGTAGTTATTGCAATGGAATGGAAAGAAGTTGAATATAGCTTATGGACAGATTCTTTAGTAACGCTGCATTGGATTAACAAGTTACCTTGCAGTCTAAAAACTTTTGTAGCGAATAGAGTATCATCCATTCAGACAAATACTGAGGTCAAAAAATGGAAGCATGTAAAAACGAAAGACAATCCTGCTGATCTGTTAAGCAGAGGTGTTAAGCCTTCAGCATTAGTTGGTAATGAGCTTTGGCTGCATGGGCCAGATTGGCTAAAGCAACCCCGATCCAGTTGGAAATCTGAACATTTTGTGCCAAATGTTGCAGATGGGGGGAGGGATGAGATGAGAGTGCTTACAATAATGAAGTTCACAGAACCATTATCGATACGTACGAAAGATGGAAAAAGTAAGTCGGTAATTGAAAACTCTCACACGCTCGAAAAAGCGATAAGTATAAAAGGATATATATTTCGGTATTTCAATTCACTAAGAGCGAGTATAAAGCGACGGAAAGAGGAGGAAAAAAAGCATGGAAAGAAGTATAGACGCTCTAAGCGTCTGAGGGAAAGAAGCGAAAGAACATGTATTCAGCTGACATCTGTTGAAAAGAGTCAGGCAATTGATCATGTATTACGGAAAGAACAGGAAAGATATTTTGGGAAAGACATCACATGTTTAAAGAAAGACAGGTGTTTGCCGGAAAGAAGCAATATTGAATCTTTGAAACCCATACTAGATGAAAAAAGTATTCTAAGGGTTGGAGGACGTCTGGACAGAGCAGAGATGAAATACGAAAGACGACATCCAGCAATTGTACCTAGTGGGTCACGGTTGGCATGGCTGATCATGGATAGCGCTCATAGAGCAACAAAGCATGGAGCTGTACAAATTATGATGCAGAATATACGGGGAAGATTTTGGATTCCGAGAATATGGAATGAATTGAGAATGTTTCTGCATAAATGTTTGGTATGTGTTCGATACAACCATCGTTTTGAAACACAATTGATGGCTGACTTGCCAAAGGAAAGAGTTACCCCAGGAAAGGCGTTTTTACACTCTGGAGTAGACTACGCAGGACCGTTCGAGATTTGACAGAGCTGGTCAACAAATCATAAAGCAGAAATGCTGGGTAGCAGTCTTTGTCTGCCTTAAGACAACGGCAGTGCACATCGACATAGTATAAAATCTCACATCGGTAGCGTTCATTGCTTGTTACGAAAGATTCATAGCTCGTAGGGGCAGATGTGAAAGAATTTATAGTGACAATGGTACGGCTTTTGTCGGAGCCGCGAAAGAGCTGGAAAGAGCGAAAGAAATTTGGCATGAGAAAGAAACCCTTGACTACTTGGGTGGAAAGGGAACGGAATGGAAGTGTATGACTCCTGCGGCGCCACATCAGGGTGGCATTTACGAAGCTGCGGTTAAATCAATGAAGTTCCATTTGACGAGAGTGATTGGTGCGAAAGTGTTGACATATGAGCAATTGTTAACTTTGCTCACAGGGATTGAGGCTATTCTAAACTCAACACCACTTAATCCCATCAGTGACGATCCAAACGATCTGCAGGCGTTAACGCCGGGACATTTTTTGGTTGGCGAACCACTGGTACTACCACTGCCATTTGCTACTGGTGAGTTACCGAACACGCATGGAGTGAGATTATGGAAAGAGCGAAAGACTATGCTTGCACATTTTTGGACAAGATGGAGAGAAGAGTATTTAACTACTCTATTTGAAAGAAAGAAATGGCGGAAAGAAAAGCATGATTTGCAGGAAGGACAGTTGTGCATAATCAAGAGTGAGAATTTCCCACCCTCAGCATGGGCATTGGGGCGCATCTCTAAATTAATTCGGAACAAAAACGGACTCGTAAGGAATGTGGTTGTGACCACGGCAACCAATCAGCTGACGAGGCCAGTTCAGAAGATCTGTATCCTGCCAACAGAAGAAAGAATGTAAAATTATGAAAATTATAAAATTGTTTAAATTTTTATTTTTAGGATAGACTATATTAATAAAATGCGAAAGGGTAGACATCCGTAGGTTTTCGCCGGGACTGTATCGAACGCCGAGAGCTGGTAACTCTCGGGTTCGATGGTTTAGAAAGAGATATTATATTTAACGAAAGAAAAGCTTTTCGTTGTCGAAATGCTTTTCGTTTATAACCGAAAGAATGATCTAACATGGTCAGACTAAAAGAAAACGTAGCCATGGAAAGAAGAACTGTGAAGGAAAGAGTATTTAGAATAAAGTGCAAGTGGTTTTTAATTATCTTTTCCACTATAAAATATCGTGTTTTATTATTTAATTGGACTGAGCGTCGATACAATTAAGATACGTCATTATTGGAATTAAGTTAAGAAAAGTTAATCAATAGACACTTACGTAATAAGATCACTTAATTTTAATTTTTCTTATATATATTTTACATATGTTAAAGAACAAGTTACAGAAACCCGTAAGAAACAAAATCACAATAGATAAAAACAATTTTTTTATATGAATTGAAAATTTTCTTTTGTCTTAATGTCTATTGGGTTTTGTCAATGGACTTCACACAATTAGGAAAATCGTTAGGTGAACTTAAAATTTGTTATCAAAGTTTAAAGAAGTTTCCCAACCGTAAACGAAAAACGGAGGGAGTGAACTCAAAATAAAAGACATATTATAACAGTTAATAGTTTTTAATCAAAAGGATTAAATGGAAGAAGCACATACATTTTTGACTCAGTTGACATCTGAAGCAAAAGAGTATAGGAAACTATAAGAAGATATAGTTAAAAAATAATATTTGTTAAGAATTATTCAACATGTGAACGCGGCCACCAACCCTCATACAATTTGTTTAAAGCTTTATATTCGAACGACTTTAGAACATCTCCTAAATTTAACTTTTTATGTTGTAAGCCTGCATGTTTTAACTTTAACTTTTTAACGTTGTCAAATTGTAATCTCGTCTCAAGTAGGAAGGAGGTGAAACCCAAAGTAAGTTTATTCTAATAATTAATCTTAAATTATTTATGTAATCCTCTCTTATTTTTGATAGAAATAAATGGGTAATAAAACTGCATCACAGCCGGTGGCTTTTTTATTTACTATTAATTTTTAAATGCCCCTTCGAGACGGGACAATATAATAATTCCAGAGAATCAGACTCAGAAACAGGGGAACAGATAAATAAGGGTAGTAAAAAAAAAAAACAATGGTAGATATTAACGAGAAAGAGACATGTAGTGCAGATGCACTACACACTACACAATGACTACGAACATCACATTCGTTTCATGGCAGGTCGTTGACTTGCCCGTTATACACTTCGTATTAGCCAACCTAATTTTTAAATGCACTCGCATTTCATTCATGGTCTTGAGAGTCAGCCTCATACACCTAATACAGTTTTTTATGCTACTGACTTGACGCCTCAGGTTACTTTTACGCGGGACATTATGTATCTAACTACTTCAGAAGTTTTATTGTAAAATACTCTGTGCAGTACTTTTGGCTGGATGTATTTGGATACATTTGTGCACTGTGAAAGGGACATACTTATTGGCTATCAAGCAACCAACGGCAACGGGTAGCTTCAGAACTTTTAACGCCCTCATCGCCTCCTGCACCGTGTCCACTATGCCCAAGCCCTCGGCGATCCTGGATCGCACGTAAGTTTTGTTACTTTCTTTATCAAACAGGCTCAACCTTCAGATGAACCACCTTTAAGTGGCCGTGCATGGCATCGGCACTTCTAAATTCAACCGCTCACGGTCAGGTGACGCTGTCACTCCCTTAGACACGATCATCGCTTACGATCTCCATCAAGGCGTTGGTAATTCCTACCATCACGTCTTCATTGCCAGACACACCAGTTGACGTATCCCATTGGTCTCATTTATCTGGCCTTCCCCTGGCAGATTAGCATTTTGGCACTCCTGGACCGATTGACATCCTGTTGGGTGCCGATGTCTGGGGCCTCCCGGTACAAGATTCGGTTAGACATGGTCGATCGAATCAGCCACATGCGCAACAGACGCACTTAGGATGGGTGGTATTTGGTCCAGCCACCTCGATGCAGCCTCCACTTCCAGTCCGAGCCCTTCACAGCCAAAGGGTTGCGGAAACCACCCAGGACTACACACTCGAAAAGTTGATCAAGAACTTTTGGAAACTGGAGGAGGTCTTTATCGATGACACCAGGGAAGACGAGTGCAGCAGGCACTGCCAGTCAACCCATTACCGCACAACCGATGAGAGATACATGGTCACTTCCCCAATTCTATTGCTTGGAGAGACGTCTGGTCAGCGATCCAGAGCTGAGAGATAAATACGTGGCATTTATGCGTGAATATGCCGATCTTGGACACATGGAAAGGGTTGGTCAACATGACACCCTGGCTGCTACTATATCCCACACCATGCGGTTACCACTAAGTTCCGGGTGGTATTCAATGCATATGCTCGGACCACAACGGGTGTCTCTCTCAATGACATCCAGTTGGTCGGTCCCACCATCCAAGAGTCACTGGTTAACGTGATCTTTGGTTTTCGACGCTTCAGTGTCGCCCTGACGGCTGACGTTGGGAAGATGTTTCGCCAGGTGCTAGTTGCACCCGAACATCGAGACTTCCAACGGATTCCTTGGAGAGAATCCCCATCTGACCAGCTCGCAGTCTAACGTCTGACGACGGTTACCTACGGTATGGCGTCCAGTCCTTACACCTCCGTAAGGTCTATGATGCAGTGTGCACAAGACAATCAGCGTTTGGTGCGCGATCCAACCCGCTCCCGGGCAGCACGAGAGACTATTGAGAGGGCCTTCTATGTGGATGATCTACTCACCAGCTGTCAAATTGAATTCGAATTGCGCACAGGTAATTGGTAGGGTATTATCTAACAATATTGTTTCTTCTTCTCTTTCCACAGAGCTCGTTATCGAGTGCCCAACTGCCACGGTCCTTGGTCTCCGTTGGGACCCTACAACTGTAGCTCTTCTTCTTGGTGGAATTAGAAGTACCTGGACACGTCCCAACAAAGCGAAGGGTCCTTAGCGAAGTAGCACAGTTATTCGATCCAACGGGCTTGCTGGCCCCTTGTTGTAATTTTTGGAAAGATGTTCATCCAAACCCTCTGGTCGGCGGGGCTCACTTGGGACACCCCTCTTCCACCAGATTTACACCATGAATGGACGGTGTTTCGTGATGGACTACTCAACCTCAACCAAGTTCGAGTGCCTAGATGGTTAGGCATGAGTCACCGGGGGACCACAACTATTCATGGCTTTTGCGATGCAAGCTCTAAAAGCTGCCAGCTGTCCTCTACTTACGAACAATAGACGAGCAGAATGAAGTCCACGTATCATTACTGACGTCCCGGACTAAGGTCGCCCCTCTGAAGGGTGCTACCATCCCTCGATTGGAGCTGTGTGCCACTTCACTACTTGCTGTGACATTCGACAGCATCCGTAGTGCCTTGGGGCTGCAGGCCTCACAGTACTACCTATGGTCAGACTCCAGCATTGTTCTCTGCTGGCTGAGGAAGGAACCCTCTTCACTGAAACCATACGTCGCTAATCGTGTGCGACAAATCCAAGAGCTCACGTCTCCTGAAAGATGGCATCATACCCGATCAGCCACAAATCCAGCTGATTGCGCAAGTCGAGGCATTGGCACCTCTGAGCTAATTCAGCATTCTCTATGGTGGGAAGGTCGAAATTGGTTAGCTTCCGGACTCTTCTCTTTGGGCCCAACCGGGCAGTTATCCGACAAAGACGTTTTCCAAGTAGCAGCAGAGTCGAAACCATCGGGTATATCTGGTGTAACCATAGCTAAGTTCCAGCTAACTACGAGATGTTTGGATGGTACCATGATCCAATTGGTGGAGCTTTACAGCAAAATGTCAAAGCTCTTATGCTTAGTCGCCTATATGCTAAGGTGGTTGAAGTCCTACCGACACCTGATGCAGATCCCAGTGGTTGGAGCAGATGAGCTCGACAACGCTCTGGAGCGTTTGTTTAGAGCCGAACAAGCCCTAAGCTTCCCTCAGGAGATTCAACAGCTGAAGAATCGATTCTCATTGGCATCTTCCAGTCCGCTGCAGTCGCTTAACCCATAGCTGGTGTTGTGTAATTACCACCAGAAGGAAGATGTCAACCTGTCAACAACAGCAGAAGTCAAAGCAGCGAAACCAATCAATTTTACCAACATCAATGTTTGTTATTTAAGTTAATATTTGTTTTTTTTTTATTATTTGTTTATTTTCTTTTTACTTAATTTAAACTCCTGTTCCGCTTCTTTTAGCCGTCTGGCGTTCCCTAGATGCTGGCGCTTCTCAGCCCCCCGACTCAGGGCCGCCAACTGGTAAATGGCAGCAAGCTGCAGACGATCACTCATTTGGCGTCTTCCCCGGTGTTTCCTCTCAGCAAGGGGACCGAAAGGCTCCTTGAGTGTCTCTGGAACCTGGATGACTGGGACAGGAGCGGTGGACTGGTGGCGAGCCCGATACTCCTCCAGAGAAATGGGTCGAGGACCGGCGGTTGGACAGTTTTCCAGACTTTCGCCGAGGGTTTTTTGAAAAGAGGATGATTTCATGATAATCGCATGGTTAGCGTTTTGTTTTTAGGAGGGAAAAGGAAGTATTTCAAAGGGTTATCCCTACCTAAATGGTGAATCCCACATTTAGTTTTTAGCCCTGTGGTGGGCCGTTCTTTTAGGCGGGAATGCCTTAGTTCTTAGTAGTTGTTTCTATACTTAGTTTTGATTAGTTATTTTCAATCTTCAAAGATAAATAATTACGACTGTTTCTTTTTCTGGTTGTCTCAACAAACTTTGTTTTTATTATTAGCTGCGTTTTTTTGTATGTCCATATGGAGTTTGGCGAAAAAAACGACAACGGGACATTTCAACATTTGCCTTGGTCTGCCATTTTGTTCTGAACTATCTTACCAACAAACATTTGACATTTCTATACAAATTATGGATAACACAACGACAATGGTAGTCTGGCAATACCGTTTTTATCGGGACAAAAGTTAACTCCAGTTATTATCTGGACTTAGCTAACTCTATATGGACATAGTTGTTGTTGTATTTAACATGTAACTTGTTTTGCTTTGTTGTCGTTTTTTCATACAATTTTATTTGGACATGGACACAGTTATTATCTCAACAAGAATCTTAACACTATTTATATACACAATTTCTTGTTTCCTATTCTTAAAACTATCATTGAGATTTTTCTGAATTGCATAATATTTTATTGTTTACATTAATTGACATTGGAATTTGTTCTTAAATATTACATTGCATATTTTCCATCAAGAATTCCGTACGGCATTCTTTTTTGGCCTAGATTTGCCATGCCAACATATTTGTTTATTTTTTGGTTGCTCTGGTTTATTTCCTCATTCACAAAAATCGCAATGCATTTAATAACCTGGTTCATTACTCGCAAACGTAAACAAAACCCCAAGTCAGGTGTCATATTTCTTCAATGCATTTTCGTCATCACCACCTTACTAGGTCTCTATTTTGTTGTTGTTTGCGCAACCCACATGCGTTTATTTTTGTAAACAAATAGTGCGGCACATAGTGCACATACTTGGTAGTGACCTTGTTTTTTGTGTTAAGCTTAAATGCAATGGCAATGACATTGAATTTTGAAAGATAGGTGGTTGATGTATCGTTGCGTATATAATTTATGCACAACACTGGATACAAGAGGTATCCTCCGAGTTGGCGGACGCCTTACCCATGCGTCTGTAGTGTAATAAAAGCATTCTTTCATTTCATTAACGTAAAATCATTTCTCATTTCTCAAACGTAAACAAAGCCACATGTAGTATTCGATCGACACAATTGAAATAGTAATTTCATTGATATTCGAAACTATAAAGTTTAAAATCAAATTTATTTATTTGTTTCTTTTTGTCAAACGAAACTGAGTGTTGTGCTCAGGGCATTACCACCACACATGGCGATCTTGCCAAACTGTTAGGTATACAAAAAAAAAATATATTTTGTTTTACCACCAGTAGCGGACCATAAACAAATGAGCTACAACGAGCGACAACTCGATGAGCTTTTTGAAGAGCTGAATACACCAAGAAGATCATCGGTCGAGGTCGAGGAATATACACCTCTGACAGACGAATCACTAAAGTTTACACCACCTGTGTATATACCCACTTCCAAAACAGCGGGGACGCAACCCCTGACGATTGAAGAATACCTAAGAAGAAATAAAAAGACATTTGCAACACAAATCTCCAGAAGACCGAGAGCCGGCAAAGCAGTAAGGGAACGACAACGAAAAGCTGAACTCCACAGAATAATCGCAATTACAATTGACAAGACTTTAAAGAATAAATTGATTTGTGAACTACAAAAATGGGACAGCCGCAGTCAAAGGAAGTAATTAATAACAACCTGAATAGCAGTCAAACCAACCAAATTTTCAACAGCAGCATCATAAATCAGTTAACAATCAAAATGAATTTCAGTGATTACATTCTAATTGCTTTGGCTTTTCTGGGCGGCTTCACTGTCGCAAAAATCATAATGGGCTTGTACTCTTCCGGCTTAGGTACTCCTGTAACTGTGGGTACCATCGTCAACTCTGCCTTTGGTGGAGTTCTCAACCATGTTGTCGACCCCCTGAAGTGTACCCATTTTGGGTATTTATTGATTTTCTTCTTGTGTGTTTTTGGGTTAGTGCTTTTAGATAAGCATTTACTCTTCACAAAGATGAAGCAGAAAGAAGAAGATTGTATAAATCGACTTCTTTTGAACAACGAGTTGGTCCTGCAAAGTGATCAACGGGGGAGAAGCAAGAGGCGTAGAAGACAATGATTAGTGCTTCTCAATTCGGAACAAAATTACTTGTATTGTTTTTATTTGTATTTTTCTACAATTGGTTTGTATTTCATTTTTTATATAATTTCTATTAACTGTTGAATAAATATATACACTTTTTTTATAATAATAATTCTGTTATTTGCAAAAATATATTCTTATTATAAAAAGTATGTTAGAAAACAAGTGTTGAGAAATAGACTTAACCATGTTTAAACAAAATGTTTGAAGATAAAATATATATAAATTGATAAATATATATAAAAAAAAAATTAATTAATTTCCTTTCAATGGATAAAATAGAAGAATTAAAAAGTATATTGAAAAATTTAAAGAAAAGCCCAGGTAGACAATACTCAGAAGAGTACATTTCAAATACAAAAAAAGAAGTAGAAGATATTTGGAACACAATTTTAAGAACTTGTAAAGATGATGCAGTTAAAGAGATAAAAATTTTATACTTAGAAATAAGAAATAAAATATCAGAACTATTAATACTAAAACTAGAAAGTCAATTTCAAAAGAAATGGCAAAATTTGAAATATTGGTAGCTACAAAGCTAATACCAGAATTCAATGGTGATTCGAAAAATTTATCAAATTTTTTAGGACTAATTGAGTTTTATACTGAAACATTAGGTGAGGAGTTAGAAAAGAAAAAGTTAATCAAATTTGTAATAGCAACAAAAGTAATTGACAAAGTGAGAAACAGGCTTCTTACATTAGAAAATCAACCACAAGTTTTTCCTGATCTTAGAAAGGCTTTAACAGAAATTTACAAACCAAAAACAAATCCATTAACTAAGATAAGCGATGTCGGTTTGGAATTAAAATTATACAACATTGAAAACAGATATTGCTTTGACGACCCACTTAACGATGTTTAACAATGCTTTATTTGTACCAGGCGCTGAATATAAATTATCTAGCAGAGAGTACATCTGTATTTCATTTAAAATAAAAATTTGTATACAAAAATTTGTAATAAAAATACCCAAATCAAAAAGAAGTCTTAAGTCTCAACATACATTCTATGGTCGTGAAGTGAAAATTTATTTAATTTAATATCAGATAATATTTTCCACAAAACTTATAGCTATCTTCGTTTCCCGATTCGTTTTTTCATATTAACTAAGATTGCTCGGTCAACCACCGTTGACGTAGAAAAAATCACTACACTCTACTTAATCAGAAATTCTGATACCAGCGAGGTCGCTTTGGAATAAATATTATACAATACTAACAATAGTATTGTATAACCCAATCACAAAGAAGTCTTGAGTTTTAAGAAGGGTTAAGTCTCAACATACATTCTTTGGTCGTAAAGTGAACATTTATTTTATTTAATATCAGATAATATTTTCCACAAAACTTATAGCTATCTTCGTTTCCCGATTCGTTTTTTTAAATTAATAAAGATTGCTCGGTCAACTACCGTTGACGTAGAAAAGATCACTCCACTCTACTTAATCAGAAATTCTGATACCAGCGAGGTCGCTTTGGAATAAATATTATACAACACTGACAACAGATATTGATTTGGCGCTGTTAAACAATGCTTTTATTTGTACCAGGCGCTGAATATAAAGTATCCAGCAGAGAGTACATCTGTATGGACTTTTGTAGTGTGTTTATGTGCAAATAGTTTATACACGTGTCAGGTGACGAATACCACTCGTCACTTGATACGTCGCGAAGAGACATTGTGCACATCAGCACACCATAATCTTCCCACGATATGCAATGAACAACGTGCATTGCATGTCGTGGAGGAATGCACCCATATCCAGTGACGAGTGCTATTCGGCACTTGTTCTTCTTTATTTATTATTCTTTTTGCTGACTCCACAAATGTGTAAATATGGAGTCAGCATAGTTTTAAGTAAGATAGTTTTAAGAGTTAAGCTTTGTAGTCAGTCAATAAAGTGGATTCAATGAAATTATTACAATTGCTATTTGGTGTCTAATAAAAAAACTCTATTGAAAGAAAGATATTACACTTTCATTGAAATTTACATTTTTAATGTAAGGACAAAATTTGATCAATCATTGACTGGTAGAGTGCATAAAATACGCTAACACAATTGGTTGATTAAGTGCGGCAGTTGTGTGGTGACATGTGATAAAGTTAAAATGAAATTATTTGTAATAAAAATAACCCAATCACAAAGAAGTCTTAAGTCTCAACATACATTCTATGGACGTAAAGTGAACATTTATTTTATTTAATATCAGATAATATTTTCCACAAAACTTATAGCTATCTTCGTTTCCCGATTCGTTTTTTTAAATTAATTAAGATTGCTCGGTCAACTACCGTTGACGTAGAAAAGATCACTCCACTCTACTTAATCAGAAATTCTGATACCATTTGATCAATCATTGACTGGTAGAATGCATAAAATACGCTAACACAATTGGTTGATTAAGTGTGGCAGTTGTGTGGTGACATGTGATAAAGTTAAGTTGAAATTATTTGTAATAAAAATACCCCAATCACAAAGAAGTCTTAAGTCTTAAGAAGGCTTAAGTCTCAACATACATTCTATGGACGAAAAGTGAACATTTATTTTATTTAATATCAGATAATATTTTCCACAAAACTAATAGCTATCTTCGTTTCCCGATTCGTTTTTTTTAAATTAATTAAGATTGCTCGGTCAACTACCGTTGACGTAGAAAAGATCACTCCACTCTACTTAATTCTGATACCATTTGATCAATCATTGACTGGTAGAATGCATAAAATACGCTAACACAATTGGTTGATTAAGTGTGGCAGTTGTGTAGTGACATGTGATAAGGTTAAGTTAAAATTATTTGTAATAAAAATACCCCAATCACAAAGAAGTCTTAAGAAGGCTTAAGTCTCAACATACATTCTATGGACGTAAAGTGAACATTTATTTTATTTAATATCAGATAATATTTTCCACAAAACTTATAGCTATCTTCGTTTCCCGATTCGTTTTTTTTAAATTAATTAAGATTGCTCGGTCAACTACCGTTGACGTAGAAAAGATCACTCCACTCTACTTAATTCTGATACCATTTGATCAATCATTGACTGGTAGAATGCATAAAATACGCTAACACAATTGGTTGATTAAGTGTGGCAGTTGTGTGGTGACATGTGATAAGGTTAAGTTAAAATTATTTGTAATAAAAATACCCCAATCACAAAGAAGTCTTAAGAAGGCTTAAGTCTCAACATACATTCTATGGACGTAAAGTGAACATTTATTTTATTTAATATCAGATAATATTTTCCACAAAACTTATAGCTATCTTCGTTTCCCGATTCGTTTTTTTTAAATTAATTAAGATTGCTCGGTCAACTACCGTTGACGTAGAAAAGATCACTCCACTCTACTTAATTCTGATACCATTTGATCAATCATTGACTGGTAGAATGCATAAAATACGCTAACACAATTGGTTGATTAAGTGTGGCAGTTGTGTGGTGACATGTGATAAGGTTAAGTTAAAATTATTTGTAATAAAAATACCCCAATCACAAAGAAGTCTTAAGAAGGCTTAAGTCTCAACATACATTCTATGGACGTAAAGTGAACATTTATTTTATTTAATATCAGATAATATTTTCCACAAAACTTATAGCTATCTTCGTTTCCCGATTCGTTTTTTTTAATTAATTAAGATTGCTCGGTCAACTACCGTTGACGTAGAAAAGATCACTCCACTCTACTTAATCAGAAATTCTGATACCAGCGAGGTCGCTTTGGAATAAATATTATACAACACTGACAACAGATATTGATTTGGCGCTGTTAAACAATGCTTTTATTTGCACTTGGCGCTGAATATAAAGTATCCAGCAGAGAGTACATCTGTATGGACTTTCATTGAAATTTACTTTTTTAATGTAAGGACTAAATTTGATTAATCATTGACTGGTAGAGTCCATAAAATACGCTAACGCAATTGGTTGATTAAGTGTGGCAGTTGTGTGGTGACATGTGATAAAGTTAAGTTGAAATTATTTGTAATAAAAATACCCCAATCACAAGGAAGTCTTAAGTCTTAAGAAGGCTTAAGTCTCAACATACATTCTATGGTCGTAAAGTGAACATTTATTTTATTTAATATCAGATAATATTTTCCACAAAACTTATAGCTATTTTCGTTTCCCGATTCGTTTTTTTTAAATTAATTAAGATTGCTCGGTCAACTACCGTTGACATAGAAAAGATCACTCCACTCTACTTAATCAGAAATTCTGATACCAGCGAGGTCGCTTTGGAATAAATATATAACAATAGATATTGATTTGGCGCTGTTAAACAATGCTTTTATTTGTACCAGGCACTGAATATAAAGTATCCAACAGCGAGTACATCTGTATGGACTTTCATTCAAATTTACAATTTTAATTTAAGGACTAAATTTGATCAATCAATGACTGGTAGAGTGCATAAAATACGGTATTACGATTGGTTGATTAGTGTTTCACATGTGTTGTGACGTGTGATAGAATTAATTTGAAATGATTTGTAATAAAAATACCTAAATCACAAATAATTAAGGATATTACGTGACAAAAAATTTCTACCCACAGTGCAAAGCAAGAAAACGAATTTTATTTAATATCAGATAACATATTCCACAAAACTTATAGCTATTTTCCTGGAGTCGACCAACAACTAAGTGTTTCCTTGATAAAGCAACTCACTGGAGGTTCAATAGTTTATTAATATTGCAGACGCCCTACAGAGATACTTGCTTTTAGGTTAAGGTATACTTGGTTACTCGCCGTTCCAGTCTGGTTACTAACCTTACTACACACACTACAAACTAAAAATCCCATTTATCCCGTAGCTCATACGTTGTTGTGTATGTTAACCTTAAGATCCCAAATACCCTTTGTGTTGTATATAGATCTAAAGATCCCCAATACCAATTAATAAGATATAAACAAAATGTAAATAAAATAAATCATAAAAATGTAAACAACAATGCACTCGTATGCATATCGAACTACATCTGGTTATGTTATGCCTATATCGCAATTGCGTATACATTGCCCCAAATGCACCACTGGGTCATGTCGACGGTTGGCATTTCCATGTCACACCTGCACACAATGGCTCAGTGGGACAAGGTTAGCTTCCGGAATGCACCTCAGCACTAGCTGAGTAATGCGTTTCGTAGGCTAACAATGGTAAAGTCCAAGCTTGGTCTCTTCGACAGCGGTGAGTCGAAGAATTAAACTCAAACCAATCGGACGCGCGTTTAATTTTATAGAAACAACCCCAACATTCTGGCGCAGCCGATTTTTCGAACCTTGCAGTGCTAAATGAGTGCAATAGAACTTTAATGAAGTGTTAAGATAGTTAAAAAAAACTTTAATCCAGTGTTAAAAACGTGATAAGAAATAATAAAAACATAAAATTTCCAGCAAAAAAAAAAAAACAAAAAAAAAAGAAGACTGTTGACTATACTGTGTTCAATTAATATAAAAAAAATCAGCATATTCCTGCGTTCTTCACAGGTAAGTGTAGTATGTTTATGTATGCATTGTATATGCCACGTATCGAGTGACGAATACTGCTCGTCACTTGATACGTCGCGACGCTGATGTGCGACAATGTGCACATCAGCATACTATAATCTGTTAACTTCCCACGATTCATTTTTGCTGACTCCACAAGAGGCATTCAATAAAGAACTCACAACCAAAGAAGTGTTTTTAATTCTACGTTGGCTTTTATTATTTGTTCCTAAATTATCTTCATGTCATAAATAAAGCATCTACATAAGTACCTATGTATCTATTAATTAAAATAAAATTAAATTATTTGTGTGAAGAGCAAGCACTGTAATTAGAGCTCGGGTAGTTTTGATTTGTATGACTGGTGTTCTTTGTTTTTTTGTTTTACGCGACTTATTTTTAATATTAAAAAAAAAGTTTTTTGTTGGGATAGGTCGGTAGTAATTTTTGTTGGGATAAGTGTTATTTTTCAAGGTTGTTTTCATTTCGATTTGGAACATAAAATAATACGTGCTTGGAATTAATTGCTTAATATTGAGGCAGGTTAGCAAAGAGTGCAACCTTCAATATTTAATAATTTCGTCACTGGTTTCCGTTTCTGGTTTGGGTTTTTTTTGTCTTTCGGCTCCACGATTTGTTTTTGAAATAGAAAAAAAAGAGCCTGTTGATTTGTTGTATATGGACAGTTTACCTGAGCTTCAATTAATTGATCAAATAAATCAATTAAAAAAGAGCTTAAAGATCAGGGGATTGAAATTAAAAAATTCAATCACACCTTATTGTCCGAACTTAAGTCGATCACAGGTAGGGAAGTTTATTCCCTTATATATTCGCGATTAAGTTCGCAGTGGGGTCAGTTCACCAGGCTTGAATCAACTGATTCTATACTTTCTGAGTATTAACAAGCAGTAAAAAGGCTTAAAGATAATCACCAAGGTGAAATACAGGCACTAAAGGCTGAGCTAAATAATACAGCAAGAATACGTTTTAACTTAGACCGAAGCCAGCTTGAAGCCGAGCCGGTGAACACTGAAACAAAATTAAATTTGGAGATAGTTGAGTATCAGTTGAAGAGCTCACAATTAAAAATCGAAATAAACTCCCAAACAAAAAGAAATCAAGAAACAAGCACAACAGCTCAGTAGCTTAGGGCTGGAGTACAGTGCAAAAGTTTAAAGTTTGAAGAGCGTGTAACAGTTATTTTGAAAACAACAATTTCGCGATGAATCCAAGCAGGTTTTATGGAAATCGCAACCGAGTTGAAGATTCTGATAATGATGAATTGGATTTTGTGGCTTCGGATTCAGATGAATACTTGCCATCAGATGGAAAACTTGAAATCGTCTTTTGAAGAAGATATGGAAGTTGAGGAAGAAGTGGTGATGCCAAGCATACCAACCGAGTGGAGCACAGTTACTAGGCAATCCCTAAAAACTTTCGCTTTTGAACGGAATGACGTCATAAATGTTCAACCACAAGCATCTGCGACGCCTTTTGAAGTTCTTAGCCTCATGGTTACCGAGGAGGTCTACCAACTCATTGTAAGTGAAACAAATGCCAATGCCAATCAATTTTTGCGGAGCAACACGATAACTCGCACTTCGCGCGCAAGGGAATGGGTAGATACCAACATGGAGGAAATCAAAAAATTTCTTGGGGTCGTGATGTATATGGGAATTGTGAAATACCCATCAATTGCCCACTATTGGAGTACTGACAAGTTCTTCAAAAAATCATTCGTGTCCCAAGTGATTTCGCGGAATAGATTCCAGTTAATTTTGAAATTCATTCACTTCGCCGATAACTAAGCAATAAGTGGTAACCGATTGGGAAAAGTAAGTCGGCTTTTGGAACTGCTGGAACGAAACTTCGTCAACGCCAGAACCCCAAGCGAAATATTGGCAGTTGATGAATCAATGATCCCTTGGCGTGGTAGGCTGCAATTCCGACAATACAACCCAGGCAAATCTCACAAGTACGGTGTGAAAGTATATAAGCTTTGTGATCCAGCCGGGTACACTTACACAAGCTCTGTTTATGCAGGTAAAACTGACGCAACCAACCAAAGGGGAAGACCTACCCAAACTACGTCACATTCAACACAAATTGTCTTAAACTTGGCCGAAAATTATCTAGACAAAGGAAGAACTATAGCTACGGATAATTTTTATACTTCTATTTCCTTAGCCAAAGAACTCCTTCGTCGTCAGACGCATATTATTGGAACCCTAAGGAGCAACAGGCAAGGGAATCCAAGGGATGTTACTACTGCCAAGCTTAGAAGACTTCAGGGCTTGAAAACTCAGGTATTGTAGTTGCTTAATGGAAAGGCAAGCGCGACGTTCTAATGCTTAGCACCAAACATGGCTTGGAGGAAGTTCCAACTGGAAAACGGTCAAAGAGGTATAATCAACGAACAACAACAACAATCATAGCAACAACATCAACAATAACAATAACAACCAAAGTAGTAACGATGTTTTCAAACCAAATCAACAACGTCCAAATGCACCACTACCTCTACAATATACAACAAGCCAGATCGGAAGCCAAGCGGGTCTCACTTCTGAATTTACAATCAATTACGAATTCGATCTTAAAAGAGACAGAAGATCAGAAAACGCGTCAATGGAGCGAACACAATGACGTATTCAAATACGAGCTGTTACTGATACCGATCGAGGTAAAAGGGTTCCATTGGGCCCTGATCGTGGTAAGCAACACCCAGAAGACAATCAAGTACTACAATACATTAGGAGTATCGGGTATAGAGGCTCTTCGAGCAGTAAAAACGTTTATAGACACAAAATGGGGAGAAGGTATGGAGCAATTGGAAAACCGGAGTACATGGTAACAAACGTCCAAGTACCGCAGAGGCTTAAGGGATTGGATAACGGTTTGGTCACTTGTATGGTTGTAAGAAGTAATAATAATAATCGAATCGCAAAATAAAACAAGTACATGTTGTAAAAGTAATAAAAATACAAACAAAAATTCCTAGCAATGTCATATACTATTAGTCATACAACTTAAACACTTTAATAATGTAATTTTAGTCAATTATTAGCCATACTACTCGAAATAATAAAAAAAAAATATAAATAGCAAAATCAGACATGATAAATATTTTATACAAGAATCTGAAAGTTTTATTAAAAAAATTGAATGATAAGAAATCGTCCAAGTACCGCAGAGGCTTAAGGGATTGGATAACGGTTTGGTCACTTGTATGGTTGTAAGAAGTAATAATAATAATCGAATCGCAAAATAAAACAAGTACATGTTGTAAAAGTAATAAAAATACAAACAAAAATTCCTAGCAATGTCATATACTATTAGTCATACAACTTAAACACTTTAATAATGTAATTTTAATCAATCATTAGCCATACTACTCGAAATAATAAAAAAAAAAATATAAATAGCAAAATCAGACATGATAAATATTTTATACAAGAATCTGAAAGTTTTATTAAAAAAATTGAATGATAAGAAATCCTATTAAGTTTAGACAAATAAATATCATACCTACCTAATTTAAAAGTTAAATTAAATTACTCTCATAAAAATGTATACTAATTTTTTTTCTAGTAAAGTCAAATGTAGCAATTTAAGTCATAATATTTCAAAAACTCTATAAGAGTAATGATAAGAAAACAAACCATATAATTCAAATTCATTATACAGTACCTATAAATATACAAAATACAACGATATATTTCTTTAGTTATTACATAACGTTGTAAGTTGTAATTTTTACGGAAATACTAAAAACAACTATTCTTAAGCACCAAATTAAATCTTAAAAAATAATATAATGTAAATATCATTATCAATTTTCTTTTAAAAGTAAAGAAACATATTTTGTTCTGCACACAAAATCCATACCATTCATCAACACAACCACCAGCAAAGAAGAAGGGAAAAATCAGCGGAAAAAGAGCAGAAACAAGAATCAAATCGTCAAGAAACAAACCGACAGAGAAACAAATCTACAAACAAAAAAAAACAAATCATTAAGAGACAGTTCATCCATACCGAAAGAAATCATCAATAACGAACATCGTGACGCAAAAAAAAAAAATTATGCAACCGAAATAATCCACTTCTTCCAAACAAAAATGTGTACTTTTCTGGAGAGGGGAGGTGTTATGTGACTATAAACATAACTATAGTAACACATAACCATGACCATACCCAAAAAATCAAATACAAAACCTAAAAGCCATTCAGCAATGATATTGTTTAATATCGTAACCTAATACCAAGGTCAGCCACAGCCAAGCAGAGCAGTAAACAATTCGATTTGTAGTACTCAGCATAAATGGTACGCGATCGTTTTGTTTACAAACAACCGCAGCACATGGGCAAAGCAACCCCAGCAAAAGGAAGCATTCGCTGGTGGGTATTCGACCGATGACACACAATAATAAGAACATATGGTAAACTGAAGCCAACAAAACAAACAGAAGGTGCGATGTCCGCTGGACAGCGATCGGTGGATGACGAAAGCGGAAAAATAAGAATATATGGTAAACTGAAGCCAACAAAACAAACAGAAGGTGCGATGTCCGCTGGACACCGATCGGTGGATGACGAAAGCGGAAAAGATTTTTGTGTAGGAACTAGGTTTAGACTGGGAAATGCTCATCTAGCATTCCAAGTATTATAGTATATTCGTTTATTAATAATCTAGATAAACAATTGTGAGATTTCATAATTGTGGTGTTGTCAAATAAACAATTATGGAATTTCATAGTTTTATAGTTAAGTAGGGATAGAATTTAAGGTATTTTAAGGTATAAATAGTTAAGTTGAAAATAAAGTTATTGTCAGTTTTTGGCACAAGTCAGAATTTAAAGTGTTTCACCTAAAAAGTTCCGCTAGACAAGGGTCACCAAGGAAGTAATCTACTCACTATATAATTTTCAAATTACCGATTTTTTTATAACATGGGGTTCGCATGAATTTCCAAATAAGCCCTTTGGGCTGGATAGTCTGGGCCGCGACTGGCCGGATAAATATCGTGGAATTCCACCGCGAGGTAGGGTTCATTCTAAAATAGGACTGTTCCTCGAAAGTCCTATGTGGTTTCACTGACCAAAAACCCGTAAGAAAAAATTATATAACAGCAAGGTGAAGAGATATGATATATCATGATATTGATATATCACCATCAAAATCATTAAATAAAAACATCAAGCTCTCCCAAATCACCCTGTTTACGCCATCTATGAGTGGGCACAATTGTAGCTCGTTACAATTGTGCCTCACTCCACGAACAAACCCCTTCTTAATTATATAACGTAACGTAATGTCACAAAAAAGAAATAAAAATGTCTGCCCTTCCGGCCTCATGAAAATGAATTCATTATTCCAATTTCAGTCGACATAGTGAGACGTCCATTTTTTACCTTGGCCCTTCTGGCAAACCTTTTTCTTAAAAAAAAAACTACTTTTGTACACCCATAAGTTAAGCGAAATAAAAACGAAAAGAAAAAAAAACATAGAACTAAAAGTGTACATTCAGTTATCGATTAAAAAAGGAAACAAAAGAATTAAGGAACAAAAAGAACAAAAGAAGAAAAATCCACCACGAGTTTGCCTGCGCCGTCGTCGATGGTTAAAGAGTTTTTTTGTCTTGTGTGTTTGCTGCTGTTGTTGCTGCAGTTGCTGCTGCCGTCGTTGAGCTGTAACAAGCATTTTGTTTGGCCACATTTTGGCCCAATCACACCCACTCAAACTGTTTGCTTTGTAAAATTGTATGCTTTTTGCTGTAATTATACTGTTCATCATCTTAGGAACAATTGTACACTTGATCATGTCTAATATAACTCTTACCGATGACCCTGCTATTTCTCAAGAAATCAAGGAGAGAGCGGACAAGCAAGAAATGGAGGTTTTCAAAACCAGGCTATCTGGGTTAAAAGACGGTGATGTATTGCCTTCCAATCCATCCCTTGCCGACATGGAGATTAAGCCAGAATCTTCAGATCTCATTCCCTTACCGAAGATAATTAGCTCCCAGGCTCTCCTAGCCTCAGGATTGACAGAGCAACCTAAGAAACCAAAAGGAGCTTATAAGAAACTGACCTCCACCGACGATAAGAAAAATCAAAAAATTCCAGAAGACAGCAGCGGACAAGGCACCAGCCGTGTTAATACTGTAGACTCTGATTCCGATTTAGATCTTTTCTTGGATATTTGGAGAACATTTAACAAAAATAGTGAATTTCTGGCTCTTTATGACACACATCGCCTGGCCCTAGCTCCTTCTACACTCGCCATGATTACCCATAGAATGTGTGGGTATATCAATACCCAATCGATGTCAAAGGGTGATAATTACTTGGCGGGTTATCTTCAGGGGGCTCTTGATCTTAGTGTTTCTCAATATAAACAGCTAATAGATACTACAATTTCAAGTATCACCAATCTGGTGGCTGGACATGCCACCGCACTTAGAACCAGTAATCAGGTTCTTTCTACCAGCTCTCAAAATGTTGGGGTCCTCCAACAAAATATAGGATCACTAATTAGTCAGATCACCAACTCCAAGAAAGAAGTGGAAGAGATAGTGAAGGTGGCCAAATCCAAGGCTAAGCCTCAAAGTTCCACCCCGGTACTTATTGTACCCCCTGCTCCAGTCCATAAAGAGCCTCCTTCTCTTTCACTTACTTGTAATGGTAATTCTATTAAGATAGTGTTTTCCGAGCCAAAGAACAAACTATTTATGAATGCTAGAACCAAAGAAATTGTAACATCCAAAAAAGGATTCTTAACAGCTCTTAAGGTGTCCAATTATAAAGGCATAGTGGGAATGGTCAATTATGATCTAAGTGACATCATTGAATCTAAATATTCGACTATGGATGTTCCGGTCGATGCATTTCGATTCGAAGACTGAAGAACCAACAAATTTAATCATGTAGACTTAGAAAAAAAAAAAAAAAAAAAGATTAAAAAAAAATTACAAATGATCGTTGAATATAATCATGCCAAGCAAGGTATTGATATATCCGATCAAATGGCTTGCTATTTCACACCTTTGCTCAAAACCATTAGATGGTACTACCACAAAATAGCGTTCAAATTCCTGTTGTCAACATCAGTTGTAAACACTATTGGTTCTCTACAAAGAAAACAAAAGTTGCTCGATTTTGGAGTTCCGAAAGTCGATTTGCGAAGCTTTATGTAACCCTGCCTCTGAAAGTCATGCATCAACTTCAACATCCAGAACAAAACATGTTTTGAAAGAAACTGATATTAAGGATGCTCGCAACAGAAAAATAAGGAAGCGGTGTGCAGATTGCTACAGCAACATCACCAAAAATGAAGGCAGAAACGCCGCAGTAAAGAAGTCGAAGAAGGTAACAACCTTCTGTAGTACATGTGATGGAAATCCTTCATTATGCCTAGAATGCTTTAGCAAGCATCAAATGTAAATGTAACATGAATTTCTACCAAAGTGAATTTCATTCAAAGTGTTATTTTTTTATATTATTTTAATTTTTTTTTTCAATAAAATCAACCCAAATATTTTTGGACTAAAATGGGTAAAAACCTTTTTTTTCTGATGATTATTATGCTTTTATCTAGGTGCCGATGAAGGCCACGTAGAAAAAAATCATACAAAAATGTATAGCTTGTGACCGCCGGCGGTGCACATGGCCTCTCAGGGAGTAAAAGTTGTGCCCGCCGGCGGGTCACACGGCAGCGAACGTGTTAAGAAATAAATCATCAATACCGAAGATCGTGACGCAGAAACAAAATAGATGCAACCAAACTAAGAAGGAAGTGGGATCTTCTGCGAGGCCAAACACAATTTTTGTCTCTTCCAAACAAAAATATGCACTTTTTCGTAGGAGGAGGTGTTGTGTGAGATACTTAACACACCAGAATAAAGTGTTAACTCTCACATGACTAGCAACAAGGTCACCATGACCATGACCACCCCTAACATAAAGCTCTCAACCGACCAAGAAATAAACGATGTTAATTAATTTCAATAAATATCAAGGTCAGCTAAACCAAGAGGTGCAGCGTAGTAATTTGATTCGGTACCATAACAACCGACCAACATTCGTCACCCCCGATGGGTGGATGACGAAAAACAACGTATGTGGAACTAGTGCAAATTGTGAAATGCCCATCTGGCATTTCAATAGCATAGGAGGAGAATTATTAATTAAGAAATATTATTTAACCCAAATAAACAATTTGTTGGTTGGAATAGTAAACTAAGAATGTAAAATTTAAGGTATAAATAGTTGTTATACATACGTATATTTACTAACTTTAAATGTCTCACCTCCTAACCCACTGAGTCAGAATGCATAACAATTAACTATTATGCATAGTGACAGTTTTGGTTTCACACTTATTGTGACGCAATGGCTTAGTGGTACAAGTCAACTTCCAGAATGCAACTCAGTAGGTCAAAGCTGAGTAATGCATTTTGGAAGTTAAACCAAGAAGTTCCAGGTAGGTCGCCAGAACCAGAGGTGAGTCTGATTGTAACCGCGAACGTGATTGTTTGGTTTTGTTTATTTGATCGCACACTTAACATAGTTAAGAAAAAATTGTGATAAGAGATAGAGAAAGTATAAGCCAAGTTTAAAACTCTATAACTCAATAAATCAATTTTGCTGAAGACAAAGACGAATTTCATTTTCAGCAAGTGAAAACCAATAACAGGAACCAAGACGGTAAAAAATAAAAAAAAAGGAAAATATACCTTCACCTTCAAATAAGCCCCTTGGGCTGGATTGTCTGGGCCCCCACCGGCCGGATAAACAAAGGGAATTCTACCGCGAGGTAGGGTTCGTTTTCCCATCACTAATCCTTTTCCTCTACTCATACTCATAGTATGAGCAGTTTTATTCATCACGTTACGCCGAATGCCCCGTCCCATCCGTGCCACCAAAAAGGATTTCCCTGGAAGAATACAGATTGAGGTTGGGGGGGGGAGCTTCAACGCGACCCTACAGCTGGCCCCGACCCAAGCTATTGAGATCACCTCAGTTGAAGGAAGGAAGGATAAGCAGACAAGATGTTCTTGGATCATCACACTAAAAGCTATCAAATGTGTGACTTATAATGTTACGCAAATGACTTGACTTTTTATGTCGTTAGCTCTCAGTCTACAACTCCTATGCCACTATCCATAAGTGGCACTTGCAGCGAGGAGACCGAACAGCTTTCAGTTCTGGGTATGTGCATCACAATCACGTATTCGACATAGTCGCCAAACATGCTGCAAAATGTTCAGGTTTTCTTCGAAGATGTAAGAAATTGTTCCCTCCTTCTGATCTGGCAGTAATCTATAAAGCTTTCATTTGTCCAAAGCTTGAGTAAAACTCAAAATATATACGAGAGTTAATATAGTTCAAATAAAATAAGCCAAGACAATTGAAAACTGTGAATGACATTAGTATTTTTTGTATACCCCTTCTTAATCCTTTCGGAATTAAAAAAAATGGAATAGCTTATATAAAAATTATCAAGTCTTCCGAAAATGATCTCATACTTTACCTCATACACATTTGACTGTTTTTTTTTTCCACGGAAGACAGAAAAAAAATTTGGTAATGCAACCATTTTGAAAGATTAAGTGTAAAATCTTTGAATCTTAGAATAACTTTCTTAGAGATAATGAAGAATCTTAATTAAAGTAAATACACTTTATTGACTTTTCCTGTCGCACTCAACAAAAAGGGTATGTGGTCGTATTTACAATCAAAGTCTATGACATTAAAGTATGATTAAAAGTGACGAGAATTAAAATGGTTACGAAATACGTGCAGACTAACAATATAATACACAAATGCACCTTGCCTGTATACTTAGCAATAATTTAAAAAGACAAGATACTACCAAATATTCTAAGTATGCAAATTACTGCAAACTCCATCCTACAGGAAAAACGTAGATACGAAATAAATCAGAGCAAGCATACGAATGATTATAGTGTGAATGGGAATAAACAGGAAACTGAGGGCGATAACACATTTTATTTCAGATGCTGAGTGTTTGCCTTGTGTGGATTGTGTTAAAATAAATGCTGAGAAAAAAAATATATACAAAGGAACCGACTGTTTATTTTATATATATGTATATCTGAGTTCCATTCAACTTACCGGGAGTAAAATACTGCGAATTCTATAATCGACATGAATGTTTTTCGTTATCCCGAAAAGTAATTTGTAATCGAGTTGCAATTAATTTTGTTAACGTTAAATATGGCAAAATCTCAAATAATAATAAAGGAATAATTCGATATACAGTACGTTCTTGATTAATGCAACTCTCGATTCATGCAACTCTTCGATTTTTGCAACAGCTGAATTTATATCATTGTTGACTCAGTAATCGCAACTGTTCAAAAAAAATTGACTCGATAAGTGCAACTTTTGGTTTTATATGCATATCTTTATTTACTCAGGTTCTTGGCTATGTTTGTTTTTGTCAGTTGCGTTACATTTTGTCTCGGCAGTTATTTTACCGCTACTTTTAAGTGATGGTACGGTGAAGTTGTATGAATGTACATGATATGTATCTATACCTACAATGCAAGATTTTCTTGTAAGTTTAATGAATTCTGTCCAGTGAACAGTCGTTTGTGTGTTTCGGAAAATTGGGTACGCGAAACCAGTTACAACAATGAGAAAATCTATGAAGACAATGAATTGAGCCTACAAAAATATTTACTCGGTTATTGCAACAACCTCGGTCAGTGCAACCACCCTTGTTTTAATTAGTTGCGATAATCGGGAATGCACTGTATTGTAATAATTTTAATTTTAAATATTAAAGATCAGATTAAGTTAAATTCCTAACAATTCTGAACCAAGATCTTAATTTATTACATTTTCTATAACTCTTTTAATTAAAATTATTTATATTATTCTCATAAATATAGCAAAAAAATAATGCTTATTGTATTTATAAACAACTTTTGATGTAGCTTATGACGGTACCTAATCACTTTTGCTTTTTTACAACTTTTTCATTTCTTTTTTTTATCTCACTTTCTTCGTGATAAAATTAAAAAGAACATAAAACTAAAATTCTGCTTATTTCGAATCTTAAATAATTTAACTTTAATTTATCTATAATAATTTAACTTCATAATGTTTTCTTTTTCGAAAGTATTTCATCATTGCTGGTGGTTATATAAATTAAATTCTAGTAGGTACTTACTACCAGAATTGTAAATTCCTTGTTTCAGATTTTCATTTTTCTTTGTATTAAGGTATTTATTTCTTCATTGAAATTTCCATGTTTAATCCATTTAATCTGAAATAAAAACAAAATGTATTATATAGAAATAAATTTCAAGCGAAGGTTAAGATGTCCCTCAATACAGTTGATACAAAATATTCGCTATGCTTGAAGGTTAATAACATTGATACAAGGATTTTTTATGTGATATCTTTTATTTGACAAAAAAAAAACATTATTCACACGGCTCATGATTTCCGACTTAATAAAATGCCCGACTGGGTCGCACGTACTTGCTCTTATGTTCAAGGCACTGCGAGTTTAAGAAAATTGTTTATACAAACATGGAAATTATGAGAGAAAAATGTAGAGAAGCATGAAATACGACATTTAAATTAGCTAAAACAACTCTTTTGACAGTTTGAGGTGAAAAAAAAAGTATGCCATCTTAATTCATGATGGAATATGATTGTAAAAAAAAAAAATTTAAAATCGTTGGAGCGGTTTTTTTTTTAATTAATTTTTTATATATAAAATTCTTAAAACATTTTTAAGAACAAATTTTGGTATGCAGATTTAAGCTATATATTTATGTGTATATAAAAACAAAATTTGAAAAAAAATTGTCAGCCCGTTTCTGAGATATCCAGTTTTCAAAAAAAAGTTTAAAACTTTTTTTAAAAATCCAAAAACTTTTTTTTTGAAAATTTTTACATGCAATATTATTTAATCTTATCTGAAATTTGTATGTAAGAAAATTCATTTAAATCTGTTAAGCTGATAACGCGAAAACTCAAAATAAAAATATACGTTCTACGACAGGTACTACTAATAGTTGCTATGTGTAAAATTTTATAATTTTTTATGGTAGATCGTACTAATTTTAGTTTATGAAAAAAGTAAAAAATCGTAGGAGTCGTTTTCAAGCAAAAAAATATTTTCCTTTGTGGTTTTTTCACTTTTGTATGGAAGGTACCGTTATTTTTTCATAAATGTAAATTTTTTTCTAAAAATATTTTAGAGAGTACTAAAAAAGTCTTAAATATCGAGTTTCAAAAAAATCTATGATGCCGTTTTCGAAATATTTGATTTTCCAAAAAAAATTTTGAAATATTTTTTAAAAATCCAAAAAATATTTTTTCAAAAATGTTGGTACACAAAACTATTAACATTTTTTGGAAGCTTCTGTATAAAAAAAAATAATTGAAATCGGTCATACCATTTTGAAGAACATCAAAAATAAAAAAATGGTTCCTTGGGAGGTACCATTAATAACCATTTTTGAAAAATGGTTCCTTGGGAGGTACCATTAATAACCATTTTTGAAAAATGGTTTTCCACCCAAAGAAAGCCTTTACTAAAATAAATTTATTGAATTTTTTTTAAGAAAAGTTGTCGAGCCGTTTTTGAAAAAAATACGATTATGTAAATTTGCCAAAAAAAAAATGTATGGCAGGTACCGTTATTTTTGGTTCTAAAAAAAAATGAAAAAAACGGTTTGGCAGAATCACCAAAAACCACTATGTACCAAGTTTGAAGAAAATCGATCGAGTCGTTTAGGCTGTAGACGAATAGACAGACAGACAAACTTGTGCCACCCACTTTTTTGGTGTTCTCTATCATCGTAATATCATGTTTGATTGTTATCTCAAATTTTTTTTTTGCACGAATCCAAAACTTGCCTTATAGTACCTATAATCGCAAGTAAAAAATACCAACATGTATCAGATATGAACACAAGGCTAAAAATTAAGATTTAAATCCTTTTTTATATTTTGTATCGCTTTTTTCTATAATTACTTGCATATTGCATGGAGTGTGTCTGATTCATAAAATAGATGGATTTATGGACCGGTTCGTTATCAAGAATATCATGGAAAAGAACATGCTTTCACGTGCTGAGGAGGATCTTCTCCTAAAATGGATATTTCAGCAAGATAGTGATTCGAAAAAATAATGATATCCTTTTTCACATCACCACTAATGTAGCCCAGGAAAATTAGACTTTCATTTCGAAAAATTCCGACAAAGCTGAATTTTGGTGGAGAGCTTTGTTTTGACGTCTTAAGCATTTCTTAAAAAGTTCCCCAAATTTGGGCCAGTGTAATTTTGTAGAGGGGTAAAAGGGGGTAAGATTCTGTTTTTTCTTAATTTCTCGAAAACTATCAGTTTTCTTCTAAACAGGTGAAGGTATAAATTGTAGCTTATGTAATTCTACACAAAAAAGATTAACATACTTTTTTTTCAAACAGATTCAGAGAAAATCGTGCAAGAACTTCATGGTGGAGCAAAATTTGTCAAAAAATTTATTAAAATTTTATTCATCGATGGGCAGAATTTTTTATACGTTTTGTGATTGGCTACATCTCCTCATTATAAAAGCAAGTTTTTAGGGTGCCCGGGGTAAGGGGAAGGCCGCCATCTTGAAAAAGAAAGTGATTTGGTTTTTATTTAAAACCTCGATAGAATTTAACTTTGCAGCAAAATCATTTAGTCAATAAAATTATCTAAAAAATGACCTATGTATTTACAAACTCTGTAGGTTAAATAGTTTTGAGAAAAACGTGCAGAAACGATATAATAGACGCGTTTTATTATCGCTCATAACCTCGTGAAAATAAAACGATGCGGTTTGGTGCAAAAACAGTGCTGTATATGAATCTCTTTTTTTCTCATGTTTATTTATTGTTCATGTAATGCCTCTCTTTTTCTCTCTACTCCTAGTACTGCTGATATCATTCACAATGGTAAATAGCCTCCTGCCGAAATATTAATAAAGAGTAGTTATTTTTATCAACGTTTTTTTGTTTTTTTTTTTTTAAATTTCATTTCCTATCCAATGAACAGGTCTGACTAAATTTCTTGAGAAAAGCACATACACGTATCCAAAAGCTTAAATTTACCAATACATACACCAGTCATTTTTGTCGTAGGTCTTTTATGTCGTTTTTCATTGCTGAAAAGATTTGTATTTCTTCCATTTTTGCATGTTTTATTCAAAAAAAAAGATGAGATATGAAGACGAAAGATGCGATCTTTCACGTTTGAGAGATTTGAACTGCATCATCCCCGCGGCCCATCATTTGCTTTTGGAAATTTAATTTGTATCTGCTTATTATCTTATAAAAAAAAAACTAAAATTGCACACGAAAATAATTTCTTAAAAGTGTTTTAAAATTTAATACATACTGTGCACCAAAAAATTGCACGTACAGCACTTAAATCATATAAATTGTAATTGTTTCAAGTTTTCGTGGCTGGAAGTTAATTGTTTTGCAATTTTGTACCACTTTTTTCTCAGTTTTTATTTTGGGAACAGTTAATGTAACCTTTGTTGACGAAATAAATTTCAACATTCTTGGATCTAACGGTCAAAAATTTGTGTAGCGGAAACCGAACACAGCCGAAGAGGTAGGTAAAACACACAATACAATAATGGTACCGGTTATTCCAACAAAAATAAGTCGTAACATACTTTGGCTAGTTTTATGACTTTCATTATTTATTATTATAATAAAACTATTCTTAATAAATGAGAATACTAATTCCAGACAAAAATTAAAAAAAAAAATACTTACATTTTTAATACAATATGTAGCAAAAGCTTCTTTGGGGTGATGATAAGCGATATTTACCTAAGGCATATTTTAGCCACCAAGAAGATAGGCGATACTGGCGATATAATGAATGGCATCAGTGATGCAGATTTAAATTATTAACAAAACTACATCCAAAAGTGAATTTCACAAAATAGGTATAACTATTTAACCGTCGATATGGCAATTCGCTTATAAAAACGCTTTTTTATTCAAGAAAATCAAATGAATGTACAATTTTTTGTAGCACAGTATATACCTACATACATTAGGTTTGTTCGCTGTTCCCTGCCCCAGGGCGCACTGGGGAATGTCATTCAAATGTCAAAAAACTGGGGGCTGCCCGGGTTTTGATTTCACATCGAACACCTCAGTGTTACTTTTGTTTTTTGTATGATAAAAATGTTAAGGTGCTTGGATACTATTTTGTTCAGCTTCAAAATATTTATGCAAGCACTAGATATCCATATATTTTCCTTAGCATTATATATAAATTAAATAAAAAGTAAGAAAATAGTATACAAAATATTTCACATTTATTAGGGGTATTCATGCAACTGCGTACAACACTAGATAAGTTTACGATTTGGTTAATTTTATCTTTTGGTTAATGAACTGTCAAATTTTGTATGGGAAATGGTTTATGCTACATTTCCACCTGACGCTAATCTGAGATTTAATAAGATTTACCTTAAATCTCCTTCAAATCTCGGAGATTTACCATACAAATTTATTTCGTAAATCTTGAAGATTAGAAATTAATATTGTTAAACCTTCCTAGGACAAATTGTTTTACAAATCGAACTAACCTTTTCTTAAATGGTGCTGAACGATTCATTCGAGACTCGCTTTCAGTTCTTCATTTTTTCACACGAATCAAACATTCTGTCTCATTCGCACTTCATAAGAAAAATTGGAACGCCATTTGCATTTTTGAAGGTGCTGTCAAATTTAATCTTTTTTAAATCTTTTTGTGCGGTGGAAACACCAAAAAGATTTATTAAATCTAATCTAATAATTACACAATTTGGTTAATTTTATCCAAGGATTCAGCTGCGGAAAATTAACCAAATATTTGGTTAAACTTATCCAAACGTCATTGTGACTTTTAGTGCCCTTTCACACGAGGAAACTGAGTTGCCAGCAACTTTTAGTTCCTGGGTGAGAAGGGCAGGAGGAAAGAGGGGCGAACAGAATCTCCCCGGTCGAGGATTTGAGGAGATTTTTTGACATTTCCTTTCACATCTACGTTTAGGTGTGTTCAACCAATAGACTTTCAATGGAAATTTCAAAAATTGCCTGGAGATTTGTTCCTCGTATGAAAGGTACATGCCTCCGCGTGGCAGTCACCTTGTCGCGGTGCGTAGGCTTAAGTTTCAAAGATTCATCTGACCTGTTTTTTTTTTATGGGAAACCTAAAATCAACAGTGATTTTGAGGAGATACGAACTAAGAACTGCCCCCCCTAATCAAGGGTGTTATGTGGACCGTGCCTATTGGATGGTTTGCAGCCAGGGGGTATACCGGCTGTATTATAACGGTGCCTCTTTGTGATGGGGTCGTTTCAAAGAGTAACTATGACCTTGCTGTACTATGCGGAGCTCTGGTATGGCCGACCATATACATATTTCTCTAGCTACTCGTGGGATTCAAATGCCAAAAATTTTAAAAAGAAAAAACAACAAAAACCACAAAAAATTCAACGTTCCGCGGGATGTCACCGCGAACGAATATGCGGATCGCATGGAGAAAAATCTCCATGGTGAAGATCCGAGACCGGGGAGCAGTTTTTTCCTGAAGAGAAAACCTCAAGGGAACTCACAGCACCGGGCAGCTCAAGGGGAACCAGTGACCATTGGCCAGGGGAGAACACCTCCCAGGCAAATGGAAGATGGAGCTCCTAGCACATCCGCTGCTAGTAAGGGGAGAATACCTCCCATACCAGCAAACGATGAAACTCCAAGCACATCCGCTGCTAGCAAGGGGAGAATACCTCCCATGCCAGCAATGGAGGAAGTGAAGACCGTAGAAGGCGCCAGTAATGGGAAGACACCATCACGAGTGACCTCCGAACCGTCTAAGAAACCAAAAAGAAGACAACACCGCTATGCTGGTCCACTTCCTGAACTGGGAAAGCCAGGTGGCTTGGATGACCCTCTAAGGAAAGGACTGAGTGGCTCGTCCTCAAGATGGTACCTTCGATATCTTTCTGACGGGATGTCCCCGCAGGAAGCAAGAAAGAAGGTGGATGAAAGAAAAGAAGGTTCTTCAACAGACGAACAGGGTAAGAGGAAGAGCCACCATATAACCCCTCCCCTAAAGAAGAATGCAAAAAGACCCAGGACAGCGGGAACAAGCACCGCCGAGTTTGAAGCTGGGGGACAAAGGCTCTATTATGCAAGTGCGGCAATGAGTGTGAGAATTGCGGTTCTACCAAGAGAGTACCCTCAGGTATCTCTCAGTGTTGATGAACTATCGGCACTGGAAGAAGCCATCATTGAAGAGGTTTCTCTGGGGTGGACGCACAAGCTCAAATTCAACGGCTTGTATTTTAGAACCGGGCTGCTTTTAGTCGATTGTGCTGGCCAGAACACAGCGGATTGGCTAAAGGAGAAAGCCTCAAAACTATCAACCTGGAAGGGCAGTGAATTGATGGCATGCATGGGTGACGACATCCCGAAAATGCATACAATCACGCTGTTCTTACCCAGGAGCACGGGGCAAGAAGACAAGAAATCCTTGTCACTTATAGAGGCCCAAAATGATGGACTGAAAGTGAAAGCGTGGAAGATCCTGAAGAGCAAGATCGAGGGTAAGGGCCAGCTGCTTGTGATCGGCATTGACGATCAGTCAGCGGACGCAATAGTGAAGGCAGCTCCATTACAAGTTCGGGAAGATTGCCGTCACGGGTCTCCGTAGGGCAGCAGCCTCCAACCGAGAAGCTGCTCGGACGATAACCGCTACCACCACTTCTGCCATATCCACTAAACCCACCTATCTCCCAAGCCTCCTGACACACAACCCCAAAACTCCTGACACAGTCCAAACCTCTGACAAACCCACAACCATCCAACCCTCCCAGCAAATCCAATCTCCCCAACAAACCGAACCTGCCCAAACTACCCAAACCACACCCCATACCCCTACCCCTACCCGCCGCACACCAATTACTCAAAACCAGGTAACACCACTGGCAATCGATGTAAGAAATCGGAAGAGCGAAGAGATGGAGGGCATAGACCTCTCTCCTAGCCGATCCGACTTAGACGAAGTGCTTTCTACCATTGAGGAGGAAGATATGCTACTCGAGGATGAAGGGGCATTCGCCCCCATCCTTTAAAGAAAACAATGACTGGACGCGGGATCAGCACCAGGCTAGCCCAGGTGAATATACACCACGCGAAGGCAGCATCAGCTGTCATCGCACGAAAATTCACTGCTGATAACCTGGGACTAGCGCTGATTCAAGAACCCTGGATTTACGGGGGCCAAGTAAGAGGCCTAACATGTAAGGACTCTAAAGTTATATGGGATACGAGACACGACTCGCCCAGAGCATGCATAAAAATAAGAAATAATATAAATTTTATATGTCTTTCAGAATTTATGACGCGGGATCTGGTACCACTTCAGGCCCAAATTTACGTTGACGGCAACCCCCGCACGATGGTTGTAGCAGCCGCATACTTTGCTGGTGATGACGCCAATATACCACCAACAGAAGTTAGGAAACTTGTGGACTACTGCAACAGCAAAAGAATGCCCCTTATGGTCGGGTGTGATGCAAACGCCCACCATACAACAAGGGGAAGTACCGATACAAACCAAAGGGGTGAGTACCTTTTAGACTTTATTATCGAAAAAAATCTAGATATATTTAACGTAGGGAATACCCCTACTTTTGTGACTAGAACCAGAAAAGAAGTTTTAGACTTAACTTTCGGAACTCCGAACTTAAACTGCTTGGTCAGGGATTGGCGAGTTTCTAACGAACCATCAATGTCTGACCACAGAATTATAGTGTTTACTTTGGAAAACCTTCTCACAGAGAATACCTCTGGAAGGAATCCCAAGAAAACAAACTGGGATCTCTACAAAGATACTCTCAAGTTAAATCTTGATCAGTTAGGACCAGTAGAAACGACAAACAGTTACCTGGAATTAGAACATACAGTAAATGAGTTAAGTGGGGCTATAAATAAGGCATATGAACTTAGCTGTCCCCTTAGACCCATAAAAAGGCAGACGGATGCTCCATGGTGGAACAACAATCTGTCTAAACTAAGATCCAAGGTAAGAAAACTTTTTAATAAGGCAAAGAGCACTGGGGAGTGGCATATCTACTCTGCAGAGATGACTAAATACAATGGGGAAATAAGGAAAGCCAAAAGAAGTAGTTTTGTGAATTTCTGTGAAGGGATTTCTACCACCCCAGCAGCAGCAAGACTACACAAAGCTCTAGCGAAAGAGAAGACCATAACATCGCTAGCACTTAGAAACCCAGACGGTAGCTACACAGAAAATGAGGAGCAAAGGTCAAACCTATTGCTAAATACTCACTTTCCGGGCAGTATACCAATGGTAGAAAACACAATAGAGAGAATACCTCTCAGACCAAGCCGGGAAGACTGGAAGATAGCCAAAACTATCTGTACAGGTAACAGGATTGATTGGGCGATAAGCTCCTTTCAACCTTACAAGTCACCGGGTGTAGATGGTATTTTTCCAGCCCTTTTACAAAAGGGGAAAGAGGAACTAATGCCTTATCTCATTAACACACTTCGAAGTAGTATCGCACTTGGGTATACACCAAGTCTATGGAGAAGAGCTAAGGTAATCTTCATTCCCAAAATAGGAAAGAAAGACACAACACATCCAAAGTCTTTCAGGCCAATTAGTTTGACTTCCTTTTTACTGAAGACTTTGGAAAAGGTAATTGATAACTTTATCAGATCAGAAGTATTAATAAATATGCCTTTAAACCATCGCCAGCATGCTTACAGAGCGGGTAGATCTACAGAAACCGCTCTGTATGAACTCACAAACACATTACAAATAGCTATAGACTCTAAAGAAACGGCCTTATGTGCGTTCCTGGACATTGAGGGCGCATTCGACAATACCTCACATGAAGCCGTTAACAGAGCTCTGGTAAGGAAGTGTGTACCCATCACTATAACCAGATGGATAAGTGGGATGCTAGGCACAAGAACTGCGGAAGCATATGCAGGGCAATGTGTCCAGAAAGTTATCACAACAAGAGGCTGTCCCCAGGGAGGGGTTCTATCACCCTTACTGTGGAGTCTTGTGGTAGATGAACTACTGGAAAGTCTTTCCTCTCAAGGCATACGATGCATCGGCTTCGCCGATGACATTGTTATAACAGCCGTGGGAAAATTCGAAGAAACTCTTTGTGATATCATCCAGAGAGGACTGTCCATTACAAAGAAATGGTGTCTATCTGTGGGACTGAACATTAACCCCACAAAGACAACGATAGTCCCTTTTACTAAGAAGAGGCTTCTACCACGCATGAAACCTATCCGGTTGGCTGGTGAAGAAATCGGCATTCAGAAGGAGGTTAAATATCTAGGTATTACACTAGACAGCAAACTCCTCTGGAACAAACATGTCGAGATAACTGTCGGGAAAGCCACAAAGGCTCTCATGATATGCAAAAGACTTGCAGGTAAATCATGGGGCTGTAAACCAAACATCCTCAGATGGATGTACACCATGATGGTAAGACCCATCATTACCTATGGGGCGGTTGCATGGCACAAAAGAACCGAACTTACCACAACTAGGAAATCACTAGAAAGGGTACAAAGGCTCGCATGCATTTGCATTACTGGAGCAATGAGAACTTGCCCTACAGCAGCAATGGAAGTCATTCTTCACTTGACGCCTCTACACGTGGCCATAGACAGTGCTGCTAAGGGAGCCATCCTGCGATTTGCAAAGGAGGGAACTGGGACGGGGAAAATCATTGGTCTCAGGCAAAGAGACTCGATTTACAGATCCACAGAATCGAACCTTCTTGACATCCCAAGAGATGGTATGATTAAAAAGTATAGCTTCGTAAAAAACTTTCGTACGGAGCTAAGTAGCAAAAAAGAGTGGGTAGACGAAACAGTAAACTACACTCTTAAAGCAAACACCATCAAGTGGTACACTGATGGATCGAGAACGTCTGAAGGGACTGGTGCTGGAATTTTTGGGCCTCGAACCAAACTTTCGGTACCGATGGGACAGTCTGCACTTATGCATCAAAGACATAGGTATCTAAAAGAGAGATAAAAGAGATAAAAGAGAGCGAACTATCCTCTCTAAATGTACTCCAAATAATAAAATTCCTTAAGGAAATAAATTTGGAGGATGTGCTGTAGAATGAGTAACCTCATCCAGCTCCAGAACGGGGGCACAATAGATCTTAATGGTCGCAGTGCACTTACACCCCGAACTCTTTCATTCATTCATTCAAGGTACAAGAGATTTTTAAGGAGATTAAAAGAAAACGTCAAAAAAATCTCCAGCAACTTGTTTCTTCATGTGAAAGGGGACTTAGAGATTGAATTAGACGCGTTTGTGACTAAGAATTAGGCATGTTTAGAAACATGATATAAATGATATCTCGGAGAACTAAAAAGCCTCTGAATGTGTTCTGTAATTATTGCATTGCATTAAGTTGGTGATAAAAGTTGTGAATTAAAACGTAGTTTACACAAAAAATATATATATAATATAATTACACAAGAAAAAAATAATTAGAAGGTCTACATTTACTCAACGATTAAAGGCTCTGCCCAACCAACGCGAAATTATAGCAAGGCATTCACAAAGACAGTTTTTTAGTATTGAGATCATTCACTTTAATTTCGTGTTGGTTTGGGAGAGCCTTTAGGAAAGCAACTTTTCGTAAATTATTAAGGTAGAACTATAAATTCTCAACCAAACCAATGCGAATCTTTCGTTGACGACGACGAACGTGTTGTTTTCATTTACAACAACGTGTTGTTATTAATGTTTTTGTTGTACTCAACGAATGATTCGCACTGGTTTGGAAGATTCTAAATAGTCGGAAGCTGTTAGAAATAGATGTCATTAGCCAATGCAACGTATCTTTCTGAACTGTCAAAATCAGAACTAAGCCATAATTCACTTTTTCTCTTTTTTTTGTTCCTACCTCAACAAATTTCAGTTTCACTTCCGTGAAGTGTACTTGGGGGCGCTCTGTTCACTTCCGAAAGCAAAAGTTAGCGAAAATGAAGAAAAGTACATTATGGGCGTGACATATGATTTGTTTGTATTCGCTGATTTTCATCCGACCACTGCCGTGAGCTTGCGACTAATATGATTCATTTTACTTAAGTGGAATATTCCTCACTTCTTCTGTTGACTGTTTGGAAAGCAACTTTTTGTGGGTTTTTAACCCATTGATTTTGACAGGCAAAAGTTTCGTTGTCGTTCCGAATATTTCGCATTGGTTTGAGAAAACCTTAATAGTTTCTTTTTGGTTTAGTCTCCATGTTGCGTGTATATTCGAATTGAAATTTAAAATTAAAATAAAAAAGGATAATTGTTTTAAAGTAAAACTTAACATTTTTTTTTTTTTTATTATTATTTAAAATGTTATTTAACACATCATATATTTAATATTTCAAGCGACGCGTTTCGGATTATGTATCCATCTTCGGGCTTTTTTTGATGACTCATCATGCAAACTTTTGCGTAAATTTATCATTTTACACAATTTATAAACTTACGACGTTGCATGAATACCCTTATTATTTATGTCGTCATAAAAATTTCCAAAGTTAGTCCTTTAATAAAAATGCTAGTCGCTGTTGCAATTGATAAACAACGAAACCTGCATTGGGATAGAGCTAATCATGTGGCTTCAGTGGCGCGGTGTGTAGTGCATCGGCCTCTGAATCGCAAGGTTCATGACTGACGAGAGAGCAACAGTAAGCAACGGATGTGATCTATTTTATCTCTGATTTTATTAAAGTTTTTCGGCGGATATTTTAAAGTTTTAATTTTGAAAGTATTTTTTATATTATTTCGTTTAAGAAGGCGAACATTTACGCGTGAAATTAAATCGATACAATGGATACTTTTTGTGCAAAATGTGAAAAACTATTTGATAGAGACAAATCTCAAATTGTGCCATGCAACGGGTTTTGCAGAAAGTTATTTCATCGTAGTTGTTGTGAAGGTCCAATGTCCCAAAACGATTTAAGAGTAATTCAAAGTAACCCTAATATAATCTACTCGTGTAATGAGTGTATTTTGGTTTCTAAACGCATAATCGACCAATATGAAAACTTAATTAATTTAAACAACGCTAATTTCGAGAAAATGGTTGGAATTTTCCAAGAAAATTATGAAGTGTTAAATAAAGTTGTTGTTGAAATGCAACAAGAGATAACAACTGTAGTCAAAAATCAAAAAAATGAAATCGTGAAAGAGAATAAAGAGTGTGCTATTCAGCAAGAAAAAAAAATAATTAAAGGGTTGAGCGAGAAAGTTGATTGTGCTTTAGTAGAAAATAAAGAAAGAGATGGTGACTGTGCATCTTCGTACGCGAGTATTGTGAAAAAAGATATATCGGTAGTAGTGCAACCAAAAAATTTGCAAGACAATAACAAAACAAAAAGTGACTTAATAAATGTTGTCGACCCCACGGCCTTATCATTGAAAGTGAATAATATCCATAACATTCAAAAAGGTGGAATAATAATAAAGTGTAGCGATAATGAATCGACAAAAAAAATAGAGTCCGAAGTGCGGGATAAAATGGGGGATACCTACGATGTTAAAATACCATCATTAAGAAAGCCGACTGCGTTAGTATCTGGTTTAAGAGAATGTTTTTCGCATGAGGAAATTGAAGATAAAATAAAGAGGCAAAATGATTTGGATAATTGTGAAATGAAATGCATTGTAGTGTTTAAATCAAACAAAACAGGAAAATTTAATGCAGTGATAGAGGTAGACAAAGACGGGTATACAAAGTTAATGAAGCAAAAGGTGATTAATATTGGTTGGGGAAAGTACAGGGTGTTTGAAAATTTTAGAGTCAAAAGATGTTTTAATTGTAGTGGATATAACCACAAGGCAAGCGAATGTAATTTAAAAAAAGCGTGTCCAAAATGCGCCGGTGAGCATGATCTAAAAGAATGTGATAGTGATGTTGAAAAGTGCATAAATTGTTTTAATGCAATGAATAAATATAATTTGACTGATATCTCCTTTAACCACGATTCTCGAAATGAGAATTGTAGGGTGTTTAAAAGGCACTTAGCACGGCTAAAGGAGCGCACAGATTGTTCTTAGCAATCAACCGACTTAACAGGAGTGTTATTAAATGTTCAAAGTGCTATTTCAAATTTTTATGATCTTGAGTATCTGGTTAATGAAATTGATGTAGATTTTATTGCTCTGACAGAAACATGTTTAACGGATTCTATTGACAATAGTGAAATTAAATTAAATCCATTTAACATAGTAAGATGTGATAGTGTTTCAAGACATACAGGAGGTGTTTTGTTATATGTCAAAAAGGAATATCAATATGAAGTCCTAAAAATATGTGCGGTAAATATGGAATATTGGTATCTTTTGATTCGATTGCAAACGGTAAGCAAGTCATTTATACTACTCCTTTTATATAGATCACCAAGTATGTCAAAGGCACTTTTTTGTGAAAATTTTGGTGAATTAATGGAAGAAGTAACCGCTCAGAATGAAAATGTGTTGATAATGGGGGATCTTAATATAGACTGGTTGAGTTCAAATACTTATAAAACAAAATTAAGCAGCATAATTAGAGACAATATGTGTAGGGTGGTGAATAGTCAGCCAACAAGAATTACTAATTTCGGTGAAACATTGATTGATTATGTGATTTCTAGTAAAAATTATAATATACAGGCTGAGGTAAAAAGTGACCTTAAAATTTCAGATCATGAGACAGTGTTAATAAAAATTAATGATGAGAAAACAAAAAACAATACAAGAGAAAAAGTTATAAAAGTGTTAAAGTATAATAGAGCATCTTTTTCTCAATATCTATTCAATGAATGCAATGATTTTAATATTTATAATAATAGGGACTTGAATGTTATTTCTTATCGATTCTTAAATTCATTAATTGACATCACCTCAACGTTTGTCAAAACAATAAAAATAAATGAAAGAGTCTGTGGGTGGTTTAATAGAGAGATTGGCCAGTTGAAAAGCGATAAAATACAGAAATATAACAGAGCTAAACTAACAAATAATGAGTTGGACTGGATCAGTTACCGTGAGTGCAGAAATAAATATAAAAAGTCATTACGAAACAATAAGAACAAGTACATACAAGAAAAAGTGGAAAACAGCGTGGACCCTAAACAAATGTGGAGAAATATCAAAACATTTGTACTTAACAAAACAGAAACCGAAGTACGTGCTATTAACTTTAATGGCATTATTCTGAAAAGTGATAGTGAAATAGCTAATGAGTTTAATAAATTTTTTATACAAAGCATTGAAGAGATAAGTAATGCGATTGTAGTCATCCCGTATCAGAGTATAATCGATCAAAGAAGCATTGATTTCAAATTTGAAGAAGTTAATAGTGATCAGTTATTATTTATATTGAGAACCATGAATAACAAAAAAGACCCTTTTTTCTTATCAGTTAAGCTTCTAATTGACCATTTTGACATCCTCGGAGCAATAATGATACAAATTATAAATTTATCTTTGCAAAGTGGAGTGTTTCCTGAAAGTTGGAAGAAATCTTTTGTGCGTCCTATTCAGAAAGTGACTGGAACAACTAAAGCCGAAGAGTTTAGGCCCGTGAACATGTTGCCAGTGTTAGAGAAGGTTTTAGAAAAAGTAGTTCATCTTCAATTGAAACAGTTTTTGGATGAAAATAATATTATAATCAATGAACAATCAGGGTTCAGAGAGAAACACTCATGTGAAACGGCTCTAAATTTTGTTTTGAATGACTGGCGATGTCTTATCGACGGAAGTAACAAGATTCTCGCGGTATTTATTGATCTCCAGCGTGCTTTTGAAACGGTCGATAGAACAATATTATTAGAAAAATTATACGATTATGGTATCCGAGGAAACGAATGGAATTGGTTCAACTCATATTTATCAAATAGAACTCAGTGTACAGTTTTTAACAATATAGAATCCGAGGATATGGAAGTGAAAAGAGGAGTTCCACAAGGATCTCTTCTGGGAACTCTGCTCTTCATTATTTATATTAATGATATGATTGGTGTTGTTAAATATGCTAAACTGAGGCTTTTTGCGGATGACGCGTTATTATACATCTCCGGTAGTGATATAAGTTTAATGACTGGTCTGTTACGGTATGATCTCGAGGCACTTAACAATTGGATTCAAATAAATAAACTCAAATTAAATACGAAAAAAACTAAGGGTATGGTGTTAAAAAGTAATTTAAATGTAGATCTTGTAATTGATAATGAAAAAATTGAAATAGTTTCCGCAATGAAGTATCTCGGCGTTTTCATAGACAATGAGCTTAGGTTCAGAAATCATATTGACTATATATGTAAAAAGGTTTCAAAAAAGATCGGTTTTTTTTATAGAATCAGAAATAGACTTTCAATGTCAAATGCAATTAAGGTGTACAATGTAATAATAAAACCGCACTTTGAATATTGTCCTTCAGTTCTTTTGCAGTGCTCTGTTGAGGACAAAACAAGATTGCAGAAGTTACAAAACAAAGCAATGCGGTGTATAATCAGATGTGATCGTCTAACCCCCATTTCATTTATGCTGAACACGCTTAAATGGCTGAACATCAACCAACGAATAGTATTCAATGTACTAGTGTTTGTATTCAAGCTCAAATGTGGACTCTTACCCAGCTATTTATCAGTGGATCTGAGGTTTGTTAGCGATGTCCAGCCTTATAATTTGAGAAACAACAACAACTTTCGACTTAACTTTCATCGAACAGTAGGAGGTCAAAATAGAGCAATGTATAAGGGCCTTGCAATGTTTAATAATCTTCCAAATCAAATAAAGAACGCTTCAAATATATATTTATTTAAAAGAGAACTAATAGATTTCATAAGAGAAAATTACTAATTGTATTTTGAACTTAAAGATTTAATACGCTTATTTTATTTCTAAAATTGTTAGTAAAACTATTGTACATAAGTAAAATCAATGCTAAATCTTACGAAAAACTGTGATAAAACATGAAGATAATTTGTACTGAAATGTAATATTAAGTATTTTATGAAATTTTGAATGGCTATATTATGCCAAATAAAACCAAACAAACAAACAAACAAAATGGTTCGCTCCCATATGACGGCAAGGAGTTTTTCAATTAATACGAGCATAACCACACTAAGCACCACTAAAGGAGTCTGATGATCGAGGTGGCTCTCGTGAAATAGCTATAACTCCAGCCTATAAACTTTGTGGTAACACACACGAGTTGTTGTTGTTCATTCAAAATGCGCAGCATGCACTGCACTTGTGTGAATTTCCATTTACACACAAGACCCAACTTAAATTGAAAATTAATTCTTGACCAGTGTCAACTCTTTCAACTCCTCCCCCCCCCCTTGTATGACCAACGAATTGTTGGCATACGAATCGGTGCAGGGGGAAAAAAGAAAGAAACCGACTGAACAATAACAAGCTTGTGTGTGTTAATAAAAATGCTAGTCGCTGTTGCAATTGATAAACAATGAAACCTGCATTGGGATAGAGCTAACCATGTGGCTTCAGTGGCGCGGTGTGTAGTGCATCGGCCTCTGAATCGTAAGGTTCATAGTTCGCTCCCATATGATGGCAAAGAGTTTTTCAATTAATAAGAGCATAAGCACCACTAAAGGAGTCTGATGATCGAGGTGGCTCTCGTGAAATAGCTATCACAACAAAAACATAAATGTTAAAAAAGGAGCCAAGTTCTTATGTGTACAAGAAAAGTGTGCGTAAAAAGTCAGCCAAAAAAAGTAATGAGATCTAAAATATATGCCAAGTTTTAAGTACATGAAGTTTAATATTAAAATGTTTGATCAGTTCAGCAAATACTCCGAATTTGAAGTTTCTGACTTTATTGGTACTGAAGTTAGAGGGGGGTTGAAAATCGCCTGAGTTTGTTCCTGTAAAAAGGGTGTAGTGCCGCAAACTTGGCTGGGCACTACCGTGCCCTTTGATAACTCCAGCCTATAAACTTGGTGGTAACACACACGAGTTGTTGTTGTTCATTCAAAATTATTTAATATAAATTGATGTATAATGCGCAGCATGCACTGCACTTGTGTGTGAATTTCCATTTACACACAAGACCCAACTTAAAGCTGGATTTACACCTTCGTTTTTCACTCGGTGAACGTTGTTCCAAAAACAACGAACAACGAGTAAAGTTCATCCAAAATTCAAAACGGCTTTGAATTTCTTCGTTGTTCGTGTTCGATGTTATCATTTACACCTTCGTTGTTCGGCGTACGGGCAAAAACGAACAACGTACACGGACGATAATAACGAAGGTGTAAATCCAGCTTAATCCTTTTCCTTTGAAATTCAACTTTTACAAACAGCTGATTTCAATTTCGCAGGTCTGATTTCTTTCCCTGAGAAAAAACCTCACAGTACACATATTAAAGGTAATATCATTAGCGTTTTCATTTTTGTTCAGTTCTGCGCATCCATCAAAATCAGTGGAAAATGGAGAATCCGGTGATCCGGTAATCCTAATTTTTGTTAAGGAATCTCGGTAAGGCGATCACAGCGAACCTATCGACCAAATGTCTACCTACAAAATCGTGTTTCATGAGAATACTATAGAATGGATATACAATGCTGGGGTGAAAAAAGTGTCATAAAACACATTAGAGCGAGTTCAGGGCGACCCAGTGCGCCCCAGTGCTGACATCGAACAAACCTATTATCACCGCTGTTCTATTTCCGTTCGGAATCAAATCCGTATAGGTACGAAAAAAACAAAAATCGTCGTTTCAATCTTAAATGTCAATAATTTTATAGAATTCATTACGACGCCGACGGAAACTCATAGCAGTTAAGAATTCCGAATTTGCATTGCTTTAAACAAAAACAAATCATGGGATGGTCCGAACTAGCTGTAGCCTAATATGGTTGAGTGGCTTCCATTTTTTGTGTAGATTATTTATAAAAATTCGTCTTCTATCTTCTGGATAAAGGCGACTTTATCTGTTGGATATCACTATTCCAGACCTTGAAAGTTGAAGTTTACCTTGCAGATAAGTTCTGAATAGGCTTTCCGAACCTATTACCTCAAGTCTTGAATCTGGCCGAGTTTAATAAAGTTTTTTACTTGTTTAACGATTTGAAATACCAATAGACTTCCTTTTAGTTCGGCAAAATGACAAATAAATTTCATTTTTTTTTATTTATATATTTCAATTCTTGCTGCTTCACTCACGTACACTGTATATGTGATATACACATAGCATGCTAGCAACATTAGTTGCTAGCACCTCAGGTTTCCTCGTGTTAAAGGACTAATCAAAAGCAGAAATTAATGCATTATCGAATTGCACCCCATCTATGTCTATATGCATACCTATGTATTAGGTGCCAGTTATAGCTATCATTGAAACTCATCATTGAAAATTTTAATGATTGATTTTGAGTCGTTTAGGAAGTAAAATCAACTTTCCACATAAAAAGACTTTTCTTATTTCAATGATTGAACTACCTTATCAATGATCATTGAAAAATTAAGTCAATTTCTGTGAAAATTTGGGCTTATTTGAAATTTTTTTTGACTAGAAAAATATTAATTAAGTCTTGGCACCTCTCTACAATGATTTAATTATTAGATTAAGAAATCAATACTTACCAAATCGGTTTCGTTCTGTTTGTGTAAACATTTCATTGTTTTAATCACAACAAATAGCAGTAGGCTTTTTTCTTATAGTCCTTGCGAACAACAATGAAACTCTCAAATTTGAAGACATAAAAATAAGTCAATAATGTGCATTAATAAAACACTAGTCCAATGCTCTGTTGGAGAAAATGCAAGCATCAAGCTGATGAACACCATTTTCTGATTATTCGTGTTCCTTCTCTGGAAAATTGCAGGAGAAAATATGCATACTTTTGCATTTTTTTGTTGTGCATGAGGTGGCTTCAAAATTCAGTAGGAAAAAAGAATACAATTTTCTTTGATTTCAAGAAAATTGCCACGATTCTCCTTCAGTTAACCTTAAAATTGTATTTCGAAAATATTATTGTAGGTTTGTTCTGCATAGTTATTTCTGTGGATTTTGGTTTATTGATGCATTTTACTACCACTTCTTGTGTTACACTTCAATGATTACAACGTACAAATTTAAATATAATAGTTTCAACAATTTTCATTTTTCGATGTCACAAATTTTCCTTTCCTGCTTGCTAGTCGAATGCAAAATGCAGTACACAATCAAATTGGGAGATTTGGGCACCCACCAGAGATTTTCAATTAGTCGGCATTTACATTACCCGATTTTTCCAGTACGATTTTTCCCAAAATCGTGTGAAATGTTTACATGAAACGATATGAAACGATTTTTCCAGTCCGATTTCTATTCCTGTCCTCTTCATACTTTATTGCTGTCTCTTTCATTTTGCATTCGGAGGTAGATGGCATATTAGTACCAGCGTTGCCTATTGCATTTCTTTCGTAAAATGTTTGATCAGTTCAGCAAATACTCCGAATTTGAAGTTTCTGACTTTATTGGTACTGAAGTTAGAGGGGGGTTGAAAATCGCCTGAGTTTGTTCCTGTAAAAAGGGTGTAGTGCCGCAAACTTGGCTGGGCACTACCGTGCCCTTTGATAACTCCAGCCTATAAACTTGGTGGTAACACACACGAGTTGTTGTTGTTCATTCAAAATTATTTAATATAAATTGATGTATAATGCGCAGCATGCACTGCACTTGTGTGTGAATTTCCATTTACACACAAGACCCAACTTAAAGCTGGATTTACACCTTCGTTTTTCACTCGGTGAACGTTGTTCCAAAAACAACGAACAACGAGTAAAGTTCATCCAAAATTCAAAACGGCTTTGAATTTCTTCGTTGTTCGTGTTCGATGTTATCATTTACACCTTCGTTGTTCGGCGTACGGGCAAAAACGAACAACGTACACGGACGATAATAACGAAGGTGTAAATCCAGCTTAATCCTTTTCCTTTGAAATTCAACTTTTACAAACAGCTGATTTCAATTTCGCAGGTCTGATTTCTTTCCCTGAGAAAAAACCTCACAGTACACATATTAAAGGTAATATCATTAGCGTTTTCATTTTTGTTCAGTTCTGCGCATCCATCAAAATCAGTGGAAAATGGAGAATCCGGTGATCCGGTAATCCTAATTTTTGTTAAGGAATCTCGGTAAGGCGATCACAGCGAACCTATCGACCAAATGTCTACCTACAAAATCGTGTTTCATGAGAATACTATAGAATGGATATACAATGCTGGGGTGAAAAAAGTGTCATAAAACACATTAGAGCGAGTTCAGGGCGACCCAGTGCGCCCCAGTGCTGACATCGAACAAACCTATTATCACCGCTGTTCTATTTCCGTTCGGAATCAAATCCGTATAGGTACGAAAAAAACAAAAATCGTCGTTTCAATCTTAAATGTCAATAATTTTATAGAATTCATTACGACGCCGACGGAAACTCATAGCAGTTAAGAATTCCGAATTTGCATTGCTTTAAACAAAAACAAATCATGGGATGGTCCGAACTAGCTGTAGCCTAATATGGTTGAGTGGCTTCCATTTTTTGTGTAGATTATTTATAAAAATTCGTCTTCTATCTTCTGGATAAAGGCGACTTTATCTGTTGGATATCACTATTCCAGACCTTGAAAGTTGAAGTTTACCTTGCAGATAAGTTCTGAATAGGCTTTCCGAACCTATTACCTCAAGTCTTGAATCTGGCCGAGTTTAATAAAGTTTTTTACTTGTTTAACGATTTGAAATACCAATAGACTTCCTTTTAGTTCGGCAAAATGACAAATAAATTTCATTTTTTTTTATTTATATATTTCAATTCTTGCTGCTTCACTCACGTACACTGTATATGTGATATACACATAGCATGCTAGCAACATTAGTTGCTAGCACCTCAGGTTTCCTCGTGTTAAAGGACTAATCAAAAGCAGAAATTAATGCATTATCGAATTGCACCCCATCTATGTCTATATGCATACCTATGTATTAGGTGCCAGTTATAGCTATCATTGAAACTCATCATTGAAAATTTTAATGATTGATTTTGAGTCGTTTAGGAAGTAAAATCAACTTTCCACATAAAAAGACTTTTCTTATTTCAATGATTGAACTACCTTATCAATGATCATTGAAAAATTAAGTCAATTTCTGTGAAAATTTGGGCTTATTTGAAATTTTTTTTGACTAGAAAAATATTAATTAAGTCTTGGCACCTCTCTACAATGATTTAATTATTAGATTAAGAAATCAATACTTACCAAATCGGTTTCGTTCTGTTTGTGTAAACATTTCATTGTTTTAATCACAACAAATAGCAGTAGGCTTTTTTCTTATAGTCCTTGCGAACAACAATGAAACTCTCAAATTTGAAGACATAAAAATAAGTCAATAATGTGCATTAATAAAACACTAGTCCAATGCTCTGTTGGAGAAAATGCAAGCATCAAGCTGATGAACACCATTTTCTGATTATTCGTGTTCCTTCTCTGGAAAATTGCAGGAGAAAATATGCATACTTTTGCATTTTTTTGTTGTGCATGAGGTGGCTTCAAAATTCAGTAGGAAAAAAGAATACAATTTTCTTTGATTTCAAGAAAATTGCCACGATTCTCCTTCAGTTAACCTTAAAATTGTATTTCGAAAATATTATTGTAGGTTTGTTCTGCATAGTTATTTCTGTGGATTTTGGTTTATTGATGCATTTTACTACCACTTCTTGTGTTACACTTCAATGATTACAACGTACAAATTTAAATATAATAGTTTCAACAATTTTCATTTTTCGATGTCACAAATTTTCCTTTCCTGCTTGCTAGTCGAATGCAAAATGCAGTACACAATCAAATTGGGAGATTTGGGCACCCACCAGAGATTTTCAATTAGTCGGCATTTACATTACCCGATTTTTCCAGTACGATTTTTCCCAAAATCGTGTGAAATGTTTACATGAAACGATATGAAACGATTTTTCCAGTCCGATTTCTATTCCTGTCCTCTTCATACTTTATTGCTGTCTCTTTCATTTTGCATTCGGAGGTAGATGGCATATTAGTACCAGCGTTGCCTATTGCATTTCTTTCGTAAAACACATCTACTGGCGATCAAATACTTTTTGGTTTTACGAAAAAAAAAATTTAATTCAACAAAATTAAACCCACAAATAATTTCATCATCATTTTTGTTGTTTTTTCTCCTGAAACCCAACCTTTAAGTGCCTTGCATATGAGCTGTGTAGCAAACTATGTATGTATTTTCAATCACTTATATGTATTATTAATTTCTTCTTCGAAAATACAAATACAAATTTGGAAATGCATATCTACTGCGAAAAAAAAATAAGTCTAGTTACTGCATTTTCTTTTTGGATCAGCTTCGGAAAATTCTCCGATTAGTGGCAACGCTGAACACACAAGACTCTGGGAAAAGTATAAAAGAGAACGCAAATATACTGGAAAAATCGTGTGAGTTTGCCAGGAACGGACGATTTGGTCCTTACCCCTCACTTTCTACTCCCTTCATCTATGAACAAAAGATCGTCTGAGGAAAAATCGGGTGGTGTAAATGCCGACTTAGAGAAGGAAAACCGGCAAACCGAAGACTTTCACTGGTCGCGTTCCGAAGTTAACTCTCAGTTAATGGGGCTTTCTACCAAGCTATCTCTTTCTATTTGTAATGGCACTTTGAGGGAAAACATTTGTGATATTTAGGGCCAGTTTGTTCACAGTGGGTTAAATCAGCAATTAGATTATCACAGATTCTGTTAAACCCATGGTTATGAATCTGTGATAATCAGAAAGTGTTTGTTCACTGAATTTTCTGTTTGATTAATAAATCATAGTTTTTCCAATAATCTTTCCAGTTTCCAGTCTATCTGTCAAATCAATTGTCAGACGTATTCTGCCATTAACTTAGTTTAGTGTAAGTGAGCTTTCTAAAAAAAACATTTTTGTGTACAAAAACAATCAGCGTCTTCAAATTTAATTTTTTGTTCGATTTACGATTATTTCCTGTTATATTACTATACAAAATAACTACCCACGTGAAATTTGTTTTTATTTTAATATTGCTTTCTGCTTTGATTTTTTTGTTCCAAATGTATAGTTGAAGTGTGTAGGTAGTGCTGGCATTTTGTGTAATCTAGTGATGGCAATTTTTCTATACATATTTTATAATTAGGCACTTCTTTTTGGGTAATAAATAAAATAACTACAACTAGTAGTAAAATCTTGACAAATTGTTTGTTTTATTTTGCGAGATGAACGATACATGGTTTCTGTTTTTTAATGCTCTTGTATAGATTTTGTTTTTCTTTTTTATACCTACGCTTTGGGAATAACCAATGATGAACAAACAAAATTCCAGGAAATCTTTGATTAAATCGTGCTAATCAGACAGAATCGGTGAATTAGTGATTTCTGCAATTAAGTGCTCAAATCATGGATTCTCTGTTTAAAATTTGGCTGAACAAACGCATTCAATGATAATCAACTGGAATAATCATTGATTTAAGTTGACAAGTTGTGAACAAACTGGCCCTTATTGTCTTATTTCACTTTTATTTCGCTTTTATGCACTATTTTGTGGATAATAGTTTATAAATTTGATCGATAATTGTTTATTAAGCATTTGCAAGAAATATTTTGGATTCAATTAGATTCGCCGCCGCCAATGTTTTCCCTCAAAGTGACTAAGCTGCTTGACTCTGACGTATTCGTGGAGTGCCCTATAGCCATATTCTCCCCACAGTACACATCACTGGCTGAAGAGAATAGAGTGCTGCAACTGGAGCTGCAGCTGCAACTGGAATAGCTGTCAAAAAGTGTCGTACGTGATTTTTTTTACGCGCCCACAATGCAGCTGTACAGCTTTCTGACATTTTAGTATCGAAAATAAAAATGAAAACAAAAATAAAAATTAATAATGATGAAAAAGAAGCTAAAATTGCTTTACGTCTTTATGAGACATTGAAAAGAGTTTAAAAATTACTTTAACCCACATGTAAACACTCTGTTTTGCTCACAATTTCAAAACGTCAAAAAAGCGGTGCAGAGTTAAAAGTCCAGAAGCCAAAAGTCCATAATAGAATTTTGACCCACTTTCGAGCGAAATTTTTAAAATTACCTGATTGCATTTTTCAAAAATTCAAATTTCACAAAAATCATTTCGAAAAATATTAAAATTCCGTGTATCACAAAACTTCGATTCGAAAATTATATCTCTTTAAAATTTTCTAAGTGACTTATTGAGCTTACTTTTTGGAAAATTTGTTTTAAAAGTTCAGTTAGCAAAATTATAAAAACGCGCGCGCTAATTAAATTTTTCCAAAATTCAAATTTCCCAAAAAACATATCCAAAAACAGTAATGTCGTTTTCTCAAAACTCAATATTATTGTATAAAAATATCAAGTGATACAAAAAATTATCAATTGCTTCCACTCACCTAGTGGAAGAACGCCGAAAGTACGGCCAAGCCCAACAAAATAATATTTCCCCCCTCTTGGATTGGAGGGGCAATTTTATAAAAAAATTGCATAAAATAAAAAAAAAAAATATATAAAAACAAAGTATTACAGTATTGTTTTATAGTTTTTTGGAAAGCTCGAATTGCATTTTTATAGTTTATTTTCAAGCAGCTATTTAGGACAATCCAAACATAAGAACTCAAACAAAAAACATATAACGACCACTCTAAAGTACAATGATAGTTAATAGGAAAAAAGTAGACAAGATGCTTATACACTAAATTACAAGGAGTCCCAGTTTGGAGATCAGAATTATCTCGTTTGCGTGTACCGGAAATCAACAAAGCAATGTCGAAGGTTTGAAGTCTAAAAAATAGCATCAGAGTGGCCACCAGGAGAGCCGTTGATCCTGGTGTGGCTTTGGATGTTGCCACCTGTATGTAGAGCTCTTTCCGATACTGGTTGCTGCTGGCTTCGCAGCCGACATAGGCAACGATGGAACTACCTTCTTGTGCAAGAATTTATGAACTCGAGTTGGATCCAACTCAGCTACATAGATTTACCGATCACTAGCTTTGGTTTTCATACTGATGATATAACCACGAACTTCGTTGTAGTCATCTGGATAGCCTACGTCTGCAATTTGACCGTTTACTATGACTAACTGGTATCCTTCTGATGGGGTATCGTATAATCCATACTGAACAGCCGATTTTCGATTGTGGAACTGTGACTGAAATGTTCCATTGAGCGATGAGAAGCACAAAATTCATTTTTTTTCTGTCTGCTGCACACACACTTGTTTTTGATCTGGCACTAAAGGCAAAGCATGTGGAATTGCAAAGAAGTTCTGCGGCGCCACTTTATAAGCTTTTTCACCTAAAAATTTATAATAAATTTGCGTTTCATCTGACAAGACTGATTTAACTAACCTGTGAATGAATTCCTTTCCCAGGCGAACCCAGAATCTGTTGATTTTAATGTCACCGGCCAGTAACCAAAATGTTCATGGTTCCTTCTGGTCCAAGATTAGTTTTCATCACATCCTGCAATCCTTTGGCGGCCGATTTTAATTACCATAGCCTGAACAAATTCAGCTTTTAGATTCAATAAACTAATTGATGCCACTTTTAATTGAATAAAGTTTTCACTAAAGTTGAAATAAATCATTATGGGTATTCATGCAACAGCGTAAACTCGTCGTAATCGTTGTAAAGTTTAAAACTTCGTAATTCTGTCACAATTTGTATGGAAAATTTGACAGATTTACGAAGTTTAAAACTTTACAACGATTACGACGAGTTTACGCTTTTGCATGAATACCCTTATTATAAAAAAACAAATAAAAATAATATAGATAAGCACGATAGATTGTATTTTTTTTATTTTGTTTGACGTCAACAACTGTCATTCATGTTCGAAAACAGTTTGATTTCACAGTTTGGGTTTGTCTGAATAAGAGAGAGTGGCTCTCATTTTCGAACTTCGAAAAACACTTGTGAGTGGTTGGTGAATAGCACAGATAATATTTGAGCTATGAGCCTTGTTAGCGGCGCTGACCGCACAAGTTGAATAACTTGGCAGCACATTTCTATCATGGCACCACCACCTCGACCGAGTAGGTACAATTTATTGTATGAACATACCCGCCGCCAAAATATAACAACGAAGATTTTCGTCAAGTCAATCTTCTAGAACAAACGAACAAGGCAGCTGCAACCAACAAGAAGCAGGAGAAAGAACTATAAATTTTTAAAGTATATTATATATAATAAGGGTATTCATGCAACAGCGTAAACTCGTCGTAATCATCGTAAAGTTGTTAACTTCGTAAATCTGTCAAATTTCCCATACAAATTGTGACAGAATTACGAAGTTTAAAAGTTTACAATGTTTACGACGACTTTACGCTGTTGAATGAATACCCTTAATATCTTGTATCTGAAATTTAACCATTTTTTATTAGGTATTAAACATACTTATGAAGTGTAGTTATTGTTTCCTTTCGTTCGGTGCATTCGCCTCAACATTTCTTTAAAAATTTATATACAAGAAAAAAAAACTACACCTACGAAGTATACTCGTGTATATACTCAAAATAAAACAAAATGTTCCACTCGCCAAAGAACAGTACTACGGAGGCGTCGTCGTCAAGAGGCAAAAATCATTGCAAAAGTTGCCCAGAACCAAACACATCCGATATGGTGCAGTGCGATGGATGTGATAATGGTTCCATTTTCATTGCGTCAGTGTTACAAACGAAATTGCGAACGTACCATGGAGCTGTGGAGCCTGTCTAGATGGCTCCAACCAAGGTAAGCAAACAAGCAGCCCAAAAAAGAACAAATCACTGTCGTCAACTAATTCCAGACATTCGAAAAATCGGAAAATCCGGCTAGAAATGCAGCGATTGGAAGAGGAGCGAAAACTCAATCAAGAGTTCCTCGACAAAAAGTACCAATTGCTGCAACAACTCAACCAGAGCCAGTCGTCCGAGTCACTACCAGACGAGGACACAAACACCATTGTTCGAGACTGGCTGAATAATAAAAGTACCCATCCTGAGGCAACTGATGAGCTAACCGAATCCCAAATAACGTCACAGGTTGAGACAAACACTGACAAGCAACAAGATGCTGACCGACAATGTCCACCACCGATAGACAAGGGAATTTTGCAATCAACAAGAGTCATCACTAACGTCGTTGGATTAGCTTCAACATCTGGAAATACAAGAAATATTCATCATACAACACGTACTCATCAGACGCTTCAACAAGCAACAAAAATGGTTTCCTCAAACACATTCAACTACCCACAAGACAGACAGTATTCTCGTGCTAATGCCAATCAACTCCAAGGAGGAAATCCATCTCTGACACAACCACAATGCAACAGTTGTAATAACAACAATCCAATGGTAACAACAGCAGACTGCAAACCACCTCCATTGGGATTTGTTACAACAGTTGCACGTCGACTCAGCTCCGATCAGATCGCGGCTAGACAGGTTATGTCAAAGGACCTCCGACCATTCAGTGGACGTCTAGAAGAGTGGCCCAGCTTCATAGCATCATACGAAAGTACAACCGAAATATGTGGATATTCGAACGGAGAAAACATGGATCGACTTCAGAGATGTCTCAGAGGACCCGCGCTGGATATCGTTAGATACAGGTTGAATTCTCCAGCTGGTGTACCAGGTGCCATCGAAGCTCTTCGACAGATTTATGGACGACCGGATCTTCTTATAGAGGAGCTCATAGCTCGCATAAAACAAGAGCAACCTCCGAAGTTAAGAAGTTGGAAACCGTTGTCCATTTCGCACAAGCCGTTCAGAATGTAACAGCCTTGATGGAGAGTTCAGGACTGCATGACCACCTTTGCAATCCGAGTTTGTTAAAAGAACTCGTTAACAAATTACCTGCACATATGAAACTAGAATGGGTAAGGTATAAGAACAGCAAGCCAGTAGTTACAATTGCTACTTTCAGTGAATGGATTTCACAAATAGGAAAAGATGCAAGTGAAGTTACTTTGCCACCTGGAGAAAAGCTATTCACTAAAACACGAAACTTCATCAACATTCATTCTGAAGACGTCAATAGTCACTTGGGGGGAGAAACAAGGTGTCAAGTCTGCAACAAAAACTGCATTGAGATAAGACTCTGCAGCAAGTTTCAACAACTACGTCGACCACAGCGATGGCAAGAAGTGAAGAAATACAAATTGTGTCCAATGTGCCTCTATAGCCATGGAAATGGTCAATGCAATTCCAATGAGATTTGTGGCGTGAACAATTGCAACCGCAAACATCATCCATTGCTACACAATATCAACACCCAAGATAGTGGCATCTCCAATCAACCTTCTAGAACTTCAATCGTTAATCAGCACTCGAGGCAAGATGGCGAGACCAGTGTTCTCTTTCGGATAGTTCCGGTCATGCTGCAGAATGGAAATCTGAGAATCGAAACCTTCGCATTTCTCGATGAGGGTTCCTCTTTGACATTGACAACTTCTCGTCAGCTCCTATCACACCAGATATTGTCATCTCAATCAAGAGACCGTCATAAACGAGCTACAACAACGTTTTTATATCCCGAAGTTGAGAGCCGCAGCTAAGAAAGCAAAAAAATTCTGCCAATACTGCAAGAATATGTACGCTGTTCCGATTCCACCTGAGATGTCTTCACTTCCACCACCACGACTGGCTTCATTTACACGCCCATTTTCCTACATAGGGATTGATTATTTCGGCCCGATGAAAATAAAAATTGGAAGAAGACAGGAAAAACGTTGGGGAGTTTTAATAACTTGTCTAACTACAAGAGCCATCCACCTGGAACTTGCTGCATCGCTTTCGACAGATTCATGCATACTCAGCCTCAGAAGATTCATCGCCCGGAGAGGTACTCCAATCGAGATACACAGTGACAATGGCACCAACTTCCGAGGAGCTAACAGAGAACTGAGGGAAGCCTACCAGAAAATAAAACATGAAGTAATAGCTCAACATTTTATAGACTCTTCAACACAGTGGAAGTTCATCCCTCCAGCGTCACCACATATGGGAGGCTGCTGGGAACGTCTCGTCCGTTCTGTGAAAACCGTTCTTTCAGAAGTCCTCAAAACGAAAGTGCCAGCTGAAGAAGAATTACACAGTGCTTTGCTGGAAGTTGAAGCGATAGTTAACTCTCGCCCTCTTACGTATGTACCACTCAGCTCAGAAGGAGATGAAGCGCTCACACCCAATCATTTCTTGTGGGGTTCATCTAACGGAGCGAAACCTGTTGGTGAATTTACTGATGAAGGAGCCATATTGAGAAAAGGCTGGACCAGATCTCAGCAAATAGCGAATTCATTTTGGCGGCGTTGGACCCAAGAATACTTGCCCACTTTGACGAGGAGAACAAAGTGGATTCAACCTTCACGACCTGTGGAGAAAGGTGACATCGTCATCATAGTCGACTCGAATCTGCCCAGGAGTTCTTGGCCGAAAGGAATAGTTTTAGACACCGTGGTTGGCAAAGACAACCAAGTGCGACAAGCAACCATACGAACCTCTACTGGAATCTACGTGAGGCCTGCGGTGAAGTTGGCTGTTTTGGATGTCAAAGACGCCGCTGATATGGGTGGTAAGACCTCAGAATCTACTTCTCCTTACCAGGGGGGAGTGTTAGCGGCGCTGACCGCACAAGTTGAATAACTTGGCAGCACATTTCTATCATGGCACCACCACCTCGACCGAGTACAATTTATTGTATGAACATACCCGCCGCCAAAATATAACAACGAAGATTTTCGTCAAGTCAATCTTCTAGAACAAACGAACAAGGCAGCTGCAACCAACAAGAAGCAGGAGAAAGAACTATAAATTTTTAAAGTATATTATATATAATATCTTGTATCTGAAATTTAACCATTTTTTATTAGGTATTAAACATACTTATGAAGTGTAGTTATTGTTTCCTTTCGTTCGGTGCATTCGCCTCAACAAGCCTCATAAACTTAAGAGCCATTTATGAGCGCTCGGTGAATACCGCCCGAAGTGTTATGTCCATATTGCACGCAAATTGTGACAAATAGCACAAAAGTTTTTTTGTAAATGTTTTTGAACCTTTAATCATGAATCTGTAAATTTTCTTGTTTCTTTTTTAATTGATATTCATTTTTTTTTCTGAAATTTTGTATGGACTTTTGACCCATTTCCTTAAAAAATTTACGAACTTACGACCCACTTTCTTCTGGAGTTTTAGCTCACTTGGGTGGGTTAAAAGTCCATAATGCATTTATGGACTTTTAACCCACCCAAGTGGGTCAGAGTTCCATTATGGACTTTTGGCTTCTGGACTTTTGACCCTGCGCCCAAAAAGCTGCAAGCAAAAGTTAAAAGTTGGCCAACTTGTCCAGTTGCGTCTGCAGCTCCGTCTGCAGTTGCGTCGTGTTCTGTTCGCATCATTGAATTTGTGGTTACTGGCTGAACAGAATACAAAACGGAGCTGGAATAGATGTCAAAAATGCTGCAGCCGGAGCTGCAAGAGTTGAACAATTTTTAACTTTTACTGCAGCATTTTTGACATCTACTGCAGCTTTTTTGACATCTATTCCAGTTGCGTCTTGCATTCTGTTCAGCCAGTTATTCAACATTTTGACAGCTATTCCAGTTGCAGCTCCAGTTGCAGCTCCGTCTCCATTCTGTTCAGCCAGTCACTCGGTATTTACACCAGAGAATATGAAATAAAGAAGTCAATCCTCAGCTGTCAGTTTGATTTGCCTACAAGCTGGAAGCGAACAGCTGATGTATTAGATTTGCAAAGTATTAGTGAAAAGCAGTGCAAAATGCACACATGGAATCAACTAGTCATTCAGCACATCATTCAGCACAGGTCTTGATGTTGTTGCAATTCACATCTATTTCTTCGACACGAAATGAAATTAAAAATACAACAATGTAAACAAATGGGTTTTGGGTGAAACGCATGGTATAAAAATAGAAGGTATGTTGTATATGAGATGAAGGGTCGCCATATTTTGTTTTGTGTGACGTCATAGCGAGTGTTCACCAACACATAGCTTTAAAAAATAAATTATTTATTGTTTTACTTGAAATTTAACATAACATAACTTCAAAACATAAATAATCTATTGTTTTACTTTGAGTTTTAATAGCAAATTGCTTCAAAACATAAACAATTTCTATTTACTCTCTTTGCCATAAATGACAAACAATTGAGATCATTCACTCGCAATGACGTCACGACTCAATTGTCTGAACTGTCAAGCATACCTTGTTATTCTTAAGGCCTGGTCAAACAGAACGCGATCCAGCGATCTTTGTGAGAAATTACAAACAAAATTTGATCGCCGCGATCTTTTTTACCCAGTGAAGTATTGATCGCATCGTCGGATCGCGTTCTGTTTGACCAGGCCTTTATACCATGGGTGAAACGTACGAAGGATTTGCTTCCTTATTTCATATTCTCTGATTTACACCACCCGATTTTACCACACACGATTTTTTGTTCATGGGTGAAGGGAATAGAAAGCGTTTTTTCCAGTATGTTTGCGTTCTCTTTCATACTTTTTCCAGATTCTTGTGTGTTCAGTGTTGACTAGCGTTGCCGCTAATCAGAAAATTTTCCAAAGTAGATCCAAATAAAAAGTGCAGTTGGTGGATTTGCATCAAAGTTATATTTTTGTATTTTCGAAAAAGAAAATAATAATAAATTCATAAATAAAACCACTTACTACTGAAAACAAATTTGTTTTCAAATTGAGCAATCCCAAACGCAAATGTCAACTAATTCGAGTTTTAATTATTATACAATGTGAACAAACAATGCATTCTACAATTTAAAAAAGAAAATATGGCTTTAAATTTGTTTAAATCATAAAATTTTGCATATTATATTTTCTTCGTGACCAACAAGATATTTTTTTAGAACTGTCAAACGCTAATTATTTGCTGTCCACAGGATCAGGACGCAAATTTCACAAAGCATATAGTGACTAAATTCGATTAAATTAAACTATGTATTTTTAGCACCCATTAACTGGTTTATTTTTTAAGACAAGTCATTCGACGACCAAAAAAATATTCATGTGAAAGAAAAATGTCAGAATTCTCGACTAAGCTCAATTTTGAGTTTGCTATTCACATTTCACAAGCAAGGCACTAAAAGGGTTGGTTTCAGGAGGAATAAGAAGGACTGCATGTCAAAGACAGAACTTAAAAATGACTTGTAGTTTTAGTTTTGTTGAATTTTATTTTTTTTTTTCGTGAAACCAGAAAGTATTTGATTGCCAGAAGATTTGTTTTACGAAGAAAAAAAATGCAATAAGCAACGCTGGTCCTAATATGCCATCTAGCTCTGAATCAGAGAATATCAAATAAAGAAGCCAATCCTTCGTACGTTTCACCCCCCAAAACCCATTTGTTTACATTGTTGTATTTGTAATTTCATTTCGTGTCGAAGTAATAGATGTGAATTGCAACAACAACAAGACCTGTGCTGAATGATGTGCTGAATGACTAGTTGATTATATGTGTGCGTTTTGCACTGCTTTTCACTAATGCTTTGCAAATCTAATACATCAGCTGTTCGCTTCCAGCTTGTAGGCAAATCAAATTGACAGCTGAGGATTGACTTCTTTATTTCATATTCTCTGCTCTGAATCCAGAATGAAAGGGACAGTAATAAAGTATGAAGAGGAGAGAGATAGAAATCGGACTGGAAAGATCGTTTCATATCGTTTAATGTAAACATTTCACCCGATTTTGTGAAAAATCGTAGGTACTGGAAAAATTTTTCCACAGACGATCTTTTGTTCATTGGTGAAGTGAGTAGAAAGTGAGAGGTAAGTCCCCTATTACACGATGATTCTTTGCGCCTGACTCTTGTCAAAATTCAATGAGTTCGAAGGCGAAATCCGATGCTTTTTCTCCTTCGCACTCATGAAAATTCGAAAAGAGTCAGACGCAAAGAATCATCGTGTAATAGAGGTCTAAGGACCAAATCGTCCGTTCCTGACAAACTCACACGATTTTTCCAGTATGTTTGCGTTCTCTTTTATACTTTTCCCAGAGTCTTGTGCAGAGAATAAAAAATAAAGAAGTCAATCCTCAGCTGTCAATTTGATTTGCCTACAAGCTGGAAGCGAACAGCTGATGTACTAGATTTGCAAATATTAGTGAAAAGCAGTGCAAAACGCACACATAGAATCAACTAGTCATTCAGCACATCATTCAGCACAGGTCTTGGTGTTGTTGCAATTCACATCTATTTCCTCGACACGAAATGAAATTACAAATACAACAATGTAAACAAATGGGATTGGGGGGTGAAACGTACGAAGAATTGGCTTCCTTATTTCATATTCTCTGGTCTTGTGTGTTCAGCGTTGCCACTAATCGGAGAATTTTCCGAAGTTGATCCAAAAACAAAATGCAGTGAGTAGATTTATTTTTTTTCGCAGTAGATATGCATTTTCAAATTTGTATTTGTATTTTCGAAGAAGAAATTAATAATAACATATAAGTGATTGAAAATACATATATAGTTTGCTACACAGCTCATATGCAAGGCACTTAAAGGTTGGGTTTCAGGAGAAAAAATAACAACAATGATGATGAAATTATTTGTGGTTTTAATTTTGTTTAATTATATTTTTTTTTCGTAAAAACAAAAAGTATTTGATTGCCATTAGACGTGTTTTACGAAAAAAAATGCAATAGACAACGCTGGTCCTAATATGCCATCTACCTCTGAATGCAAAATGAAAGAGACAGCAATAAAGAATGAAGAGGACAGGAATAGAAATCTGACTGGAAAAATCGTTTCATATCGTTTCATGTAAACATTTCACACGATTTTGGGAAAAATCGTACTGGAAAAATCGGGTGGTGTAAATGCCGACTTAAAGGTAATATCAGGTGTGTTTTTTTCCTCCCCCGAATGGGCTTGGACGAAAAAAACGACGTCGGGGCTAAGAAATTTACATGTTTAAAGCAACAACAACTAAGCCCCTTCGGCCTTAGCTAACCCCAGAGAATTTTCGGGGCTTAATTTAAGCCCAGATAAAAACTGTGTTACCGGCACGAATTTCATACATGTTATCGATAATTTGTATGGAAACTCCATTATTTTTTCTGTAATCGTCGCTAAGCCCCGATGTCGTTTTTTTTGCCCTTTTCCCCTGGGCTTGCAAAAAAAACACAAATATTATTAGAGTTTAGATGTTTGTTTCTTCTGCGCATATATCAAAATTTGACAATTTTAATTTTCATTTGTTGTTGTTTTTACGTGTGTTTTCTTCCTCACGTTCACAGCCATTTTTTATTTCCGACTGACAACCTGCGCAGTATAATACCTTAGATTTGTGTACTGTGCATTCCCCCATCATCACTGATACCATACAAATACAAGTCACAAGAAGTGGTGAAACTGATTTTGTGACTTTTCGTATTCTCCCCCTAAAGTCACAACTTGTGAGAGTCATAAAAACAACCGAAAAAGTGATCTCCTCCAGAGCAGGTCACAACTCACAATTTACTTGAGTTTCTACAAATCATTTAATTATATTTTTTCTAAGGAGGCATTATGTTCTCTGAGCGAAAGAGAACAAAATGTATGTAATTCTTTCTATTCTTACCCTGAGGCCACACGAGCCAGTACTGGCTAGCCAGTTGGCTACACACACTAACTGTCAAATTCCTATTCGTGTATATGCTGTGACGTAGACGGCATGCCAAACTAGCTTCTCTACGGGCCAGCGTTCGGATCTTACTCCAAACGGAGTAAATCTACTCCGATTTTAAGGAAAGGAATTTAACTACTACGATTTTTCACTTTTTCAAGACTGAAGATGGAAACACTTCCATCTATCTTCTGTGTGGTGTGGAGTGGCATTTTAAATACTTTTTGCTCACTTATGAAGCCTGCCATGTTGCAAACTGTTATTAGCCATTGTATTTAGTGCATTTCTATCTTCGCTTAAGAAAGTAGTATGTTAAATGCAACAACAATTTGGTATAATTCAGCCTTGTCAGTAGTACATTTTTATCTTCGCTTACCAAAAAAGAAGAATGTAAAATACAACAACAATACGGAATTATACCGGATTGTTTTTGTATTTGACATGCTACTTCTTTTTATGTGGACATAAAAATGCATTAAAAACACACGCACTAGCGCCATGCAACATCACTAGCAAAAAACAACTAAAGCCAAAGTTTCGTTGTCATTAAGAATTTTTCGCGTTGGCTTTGGAGAGCCTTAACCTAATTCTATGACAAAACAATATTTATCGTAATAACTCTTGTTTTATTTTTCGCGCGCAGCGATACAAATTTATAAGTCTTTGAATTCTTAAGGACTGGGCATGGACTCCCAGTTTTTATTTTATTAATATTTTGTGAAAGAAAATGTGAGTAAACTTAAGTTTTAATCCTATTTTGCCAAATATGCTACAAAATAGTACTACTGAACCCTGTTACTGGCTGCTCTACTGGCTTCCCAACTGGCTACAAAAAAGGGAAGCCAGTTGACGAGCCAGTTGCCCAGGTTTGTGTGTGTTAGTAAAAAAATGTGAGTGTATTGCGACTGGCTAGCCAGTACTGGCTCGTGTGGCCTCAGGGTTAAGCAAAAGAATAGGACAAAGGGTGATATTCTTTTGGTTTGTTTTTATCCCTGAGACCACACGAGCCAGTACTGGCTAGCCAGTCGCAATATACTCACATTTTTTTACTAACACATACAAACCTGAGCAACTGGCTCGTCAACTGGCTTGCCTTTTTCGTAGCCAGTTGGGGAGCCAGTAGAGCAGCCAGTAACAGGGTTCGGCAGTACTATTTCGTAGCATATTTGGAAAAATAGGACTAAAACTTAAGTTAACTCCCATTTTCTTTCACAAAATATTAATAATATAAAAACTAACAGCAGTATTAATAAAAAACTGGTATCCGCTCCCTAACACACGTGTTAACTGGCACACGGATAGACAACTTGTCCGCTTAATAACTTTTCTTATTAAAAAAGATATGATATCTTTCCAGTATTTATCACTTCACCAAATTCACCACTTCATCAAATTATGATGATTTTCTAATACATGTGTCACATGCATGCACTGCCTTACAAAGTGTATACTGGTAGTAGTAAACGGTGCCATCATACGCGTGCGTGTATGTGTTAAGAAGTTATCCGTTCATTATACGTGGAATCTGGCTAGTTAAAGTTATCCGTACGTTAACACACGTCACAGACTATTACGCATTTGTTAATAAGAATTATGGGCAACGCTGGCTCTATCTAGTCTGCCTGTGATTAAACTAGCTCCTGAGTTTTTATTTTTTTTATCGGTTATATTATTTTAATAAATACGATACGATTGTTTTATTGAGTCATCCCACATATAGCAGCAATTTCAACAAACTGAAAAGTGTTCTTAAATTGTGTTTAAGCTTTCAATATTAAATTTTAAATTTAACAAAAAAGTCAAACAATTAAATAAAATTGAGTGGAGTGAAAGATTCCTTGTCATCTCTTTTTATCGCTCCCGCTAGGCTTTCGTTTCTTTCTGTGTGGTGAGTGAAACATTTTAGTATATGTTCTGCTTCTGAAGCAAAATTGAGACTACACACATACGTATTGGTTCTTTTACATGCTACTCCTACAACAAAAGAAAATTCGAGTGTATATGATCATCGCAACGCAAATTACGACGACAAATAACATTCTGGCCATAGACCTGAGAGCCGACTGGAACAGGACTGACAAAAGCAATATTAATTTATGTTTCTGTCTTGCCTTTATGGGTGAGTTCTTTTTTAGTAGTGTTCTGCCAAGCTGTGTTTGTATACTACTGATGCAATCTATCTTGATTTGAATTTATTTTCATGGTACATTAACTCTGTGTATGCTGAGTTTTAAAAACAAATAAATACACTACTACACTCAGACTGAAAACTGAACATCTAACTTGAGCAAAGAGAGGAGACAAAAGTGGAACCTAAGAGCTCGTGGATTGTGGATGTAGTATAACTCGTAGTACCTGTGGATGCTAGTGCATTTTATAATTTAGCAGAAAACAGAACCAATTGGGTTTGTGCACGCGATATAAGGTTCTTGAATGCACCATCTGGTACACTAAGAGAAGAAATTATTTTTCTTTTAATTTAAAAAAAAGAAGCAAATCAGAAAATAATAAGCATTAGCGAGGATATATTTTAACAGAGCTAAAATGAATTCTGAACTTATAAAGCATCTGGATAATATGCAACAACGAATCGTTTCGGCAGTAAACCAAAATACTAATGAACAATTCACCCAAATTCAAACTGAGGTTTCTGCTACAAAAGAAAAAATTCTCTTGGTTGACAGGAAAGTGGCGCATATGGATAGAGAACTTCGGAAGAGAAATATGATAATAAGGGGTCTAACAGAATCTGAAAGCAATTCCGAAGAACTTGAAGAGGTTGTGTTGTTTCTCTTAAACACGTGTACAGGAAATAAAATCACACTATCAGATATAGACTTTATTATGCGCATAGGTTCCCGAGACCAAAATCCCCGGTCAGTTAAAATTGCACTAACGTCATATCGACTCAAACTCATAGTCATGCAAAACAAAAAAGAATTAGCGAAAAACCCTCAGTTCTCAAAAATTTATATTGATGATGACTTCAGCAAAGAAGTAGCAGATACTAGGAGAATTCTACGCAAAAAAGCAAAGGATCTCAGAAATGAAGGAGCTGAGGTCAATATAAAATACGACAAAATAATTATAAACAAGAAGCCGTTCACATTACAACAGCTGGAAGATGAGGAGATAAGGGAATGCTCTAATAACAAAAAAAGAATCAGATCACCAGATGAAAGAAATCTTGGCATGACTGAAAGCCCTGAACAGGGAACTTCGTCTCAACATTCATCTGGGATTCACAAAAAACGAAAGAATAAACAAAAAAAATCCACAGCAGCACTCTCGATTGATAAATTTTTCACTCCAATTAGGTCACATATTAGCAGAGAAGACATAGTTGACGAGGGACTTCCGCATGTAAGCCATTCACAGCGAAACGAACCTGCATAGCTACAAACGATTGATCTACACAAAGAAGATAATGGAATATACGTAGGGGAATCTTACGACAGTAATTTTAGAATCAGCTTTTGGAATATTAATGGAATTAAAAACTTATATAATTTAGATAATATAGAATTAAATTTAATACTTAGTTTTGATATATTATGCTTAAGTGAAACCTGGGTACTAGATCATAAAAAACAAACTCAATTTAATATTTTTGAAAACTATGCAATGTTTTTTTCGGATGCAACCAGAGATAAGTCAAGAGGGAGAGGGAAAGGTGGATTGCAAATTTTTGTAAAAAACCCAGCGAGATATGATGTTCTGCGTGAGATCGGTAAAACAAATCTATGGATAATACTAGAAATAATTTTTCAATGGTCGAAATATATAATTTTTTTTCCCTACTTGTGCCCGTCGAAAGAAATGGATGACAAAACGTGCTGTGAGCTAGTGCAAGACCAGTTGGAATGTTTGCAGAATCATTACTCCGGACATACGATCATAATAGGGGGAGACTTAAATGCTCGCTTCGGTCTTTCAAATCAATTAGACAGTGATATTCTAGACAGCTCACAGCTATCTCACACAAGAAAAAGTCTAGACACAGTTATAAGTAGGAGAGGTAAATTACTTGGTGAGATATTTGAAAGCGCTGGACTGTTACTTGTAAATGGGAGAAGTAAAAGTGATTTGTGTGGCAACTTCACTTTCGATTCACACCAGGGTCGAAGTACCGTAGATACGGTGTGGGTAAATCTGGAAACGGCAACGGATGTTGAAGATTTCGAAGTATCGAAGCTGTTGCTAAGCTCTGATCACTTGTGTTGCATCTTAAGCTTTCTGTGTCTTCCCACTATAAGCGTTGATAATACGCCGCAGACATGTACAACTTGGAAACTAGTTTGGAACCCCGCTACAATGGAAAACTACACGTCATGTATGCAAATGAAAGCTGAAAATTTGGAAAATAGATTCGATACAATACAATACGAACAAATATTTAGAAATATAAAGAATGCAGCAGAGGAATGTGGTATGATAAAATATTTCAAGTCATATAGTACACCTACGCTCACAAAAAATAAATGGTTTAATAATGAGTGTAGATTACTGAAACGAATTATGAGACAGAAAATGCGAATATATCGTAAAGACGCAAATAACAGTGAAAAAAGGTCTGAGTACATAACCAGCAGGAAATTATACGCGTCAACAATTTACGAAGCTAAAAAACAGTACAATGAGAATCTATCGCAACAACTTCAAAACACAAAAAACAGCAAGGATTTCTGGAGAGCAATCAAAATTATAAAACCAAGCGCCTTCTCGCAAAACCCTATCTCCAAAGAAGTATGGATGAGTTATCTTCAAGAGGTGTATAGTGGTAATATGGTCCAGCATAGTCATTTTAGTGACACGTATCATGCATTCCTCGACAGAGAAATCAGCCAGGAGGAGTTATCCTCAGTAATACTGGGATTGAAGAACAACAAAGCCGCGGGTCCTGATAAGATTTCAAATGAGTTCCTAAAGTATCTACCAAACCTATGGCTTGAAAAACTGCTTTGTCTCTTTCGAAGTGTGTTCGATGGTGATAGAAGACTCTCATCAAATATGCTTAGAGCCGATATAACAATGGTATTCAAAAAAGGAGATAAATCTCTTCCAGCAAACTATCGCCCTATTGCTATTGAAAATGCCATAATGAAAGTCTACACGCAAATCTTATCAAACAGACTTCAGATTTGGGCGGAAGAGATGCAATCAATCCCTGAATTCCAAAACGGATTCAGAAAAGGAAGAGGATGTGCTGATAATCTCTTCATCCTAAGTTCAATTATAGACACTACTCTCTCCAAAACGAAAGGAAGTTTTTTTGTAGTCTTCGTTGACCTAAAGGGTGCATTTGATAGTGTGAATCACGAACAATTATGGATGCACCTTAGGTCCATAGGAGTAAGTGGAAAGATGATACGTGCTTTTCAACACATTTACTCAGAAACCATGACTGCTATTAAAGCACCAAATGGTCTGACTGAAAGGTCCAACGTTACAAGAGGTGTCCTGCAAGGGGACCCATCAAGTGCTCTTTTATTCAATTTATTTACAAATGATCTTGAAGAATTTTTTAGAAGTGAAGGTCTCACAGGAATCGAAATTTCACAGTTCACAAATGTAATTTTGATAGCTTATGCTGATGATATTGCCATCCTTGCGAATTCAGAAGTGGAGATGAAAAAAACTTTGGAATCCCTGGACAGATACTTATCAGCAAAAAGCATGACATTAAACACAAAGAAGTCAAAAATTGTGAACTTTGCTAAGAGAAAAAACACTTCTTGTCCAGAGAGATTCCAATATAAACAAGATTGGATTGAAGTTGTGGATAATTTTGAATACTTGGGAGTAAATCTAAGTCGTACGGGCTCTTGGAACGAAGCCATAAATATCTTCAAAACCAAAGGAAGAGCAGCTGCAGCAATAACTGACAAAACTATGCGAAGTTGTCATATAGAAAATTGGGATGGACGAATGAAAGTGTTCGACTCATGTATTAAGTCGACTGCACTATACTGTGTTGAGATATGGGGACTGGAAGCTGGAAATAGAATTGAAGTTATTCAAACTACAGCTTTAAAAAAGTTACTTGGTCTTGCGAACAATACGCAAAGCAACGTAGTTCGTATTGAAACTGGATCTCTCCCATTGGAATACGAAATAGCTAAAAGAGCTTTAAATTTCTGGATAAAAATTTTAAATACCTCTGATGATCGCCTGATAAAAAAGTGTTATAATGAAGTTTTGAGGGTCCAAGCCAACACCCAAAGACCAAACTGGGCTAAAAAATTTAAAGATCTTTTAATGGGTAATTTTGCTACAATATGGCAACAGCAAAGCATAGAAATTGTACGCGATTCTTACGTTAGTATCCTCGAAGACAAGAAAAGAGTCCTCTTAGCTGAAGATTTCAGAAAAGCATCTGCTTCAACCTCTTGCTTTTATTATGGTGTATGCTTAGCGGACATTCAGGAGCCAGAATACAAATCAGCTCCATACTTGAATACAACCTCCAAGCTGTTCGTACATAAAGCCATGGCACAAATTAGATGTGCCAACAGGTATGCCCATAGGATCGTCCTCCACGGTGATAAACATACTTTTGACCCAACAAACATTTGCACGATTTGCAACACACATGAATATGACACAATTGAGCATTTCCTTTTAACATGTCCTATTTTCAATGCAGTGAGAAACAATTTCCTGTTTGCTTATAATTTGACTGATCTAACTAGGATACTGGCTGCCGAAGACCAAAGCATTACACTCAGTATTTATAAATACATTGCAAACTCACTCAGACTCAGAGCGTTTATATTAAATGAATGATCAATCCAGGTTTCATATTAAGAAATACATTATATATACCTTTATTGTTCTTATCTCATGAAATTAACTTATAATTACATAATGAATACTTTATGAATGATTAACTTTGTTATTGCCAATCAATTTGTAAAAGCAAAGCTTGTAAGCAAAAAAATATATCTATATCTAATAAGAATTACTAGTTAACAAATGTATAACCGCTAGCACGTTGTTATCCTCCGTTTATTAATATGGGGGTAAAAGTCCATGCACAATCCTTAGAACTCAAAAGTTTATAAATTTGCTAGCGATCCAAAAAATATTTAAAGATGAATAAAGCCGGAACCACACTTATTTCGTCTGGTAGGGTATTATTTCCGTTCAAGAAGAAAGTCAAAAAAACTGCCGAATGAATTGATTAAAGGCTCTCCCAACCCGTCGCGAAACGTTCACCGATGCGGGTTTTTTGTTGTTGTTTAACCATTGATTATCCGCATGAAAAATAAAATAAGAGTTTTTACGATAAATATTGTTTTTGTGATAGAAATAAATTGAGGCTCTTCAAAACCAATGCGAATCATTCTTTATGACAACGAAACTTTTGGCTTTTCTTGTTTTTTGCTAATGATGTAGCATGGCGTGATGGCGTCAGTGCGTGTGTTCTTGCATTTTTATCTGCACATAAGAAGAAGTAGCATGTTAAATACAACAATAATCCGGTATAATTCCATATTGTGGTCTTATTTTACATGCTTCTTTTTTTGTATTCAAAGATAAAAATGTACTAAAAGACAAGGCTAACAACAATATGGAACTATACCAAATTGTTGTTGCATTTAACATGCTACTTTTTAAGCGAGCGAAGATAAAAATCCATTATACAACCGCTAATGACAGTTTGCAACATGGCAGGCTTGATAAGTGAGCACAGCACACAAATGCCGCTCCACACCACACAGACGATAAATTGAAGCGATTCCATCTTCAGTCTTGAAAAAGTTGAAAATCGTAGTAGTTAAATTGCTTTCCTTAAAATCGGAGTAGATTTGCTCCATTTGGAAAAAGATCCGAACGCTGTCCAGTAGAGAAGTCAGTTTGGCATGCCGCCTACGTCACGGCATATACACGAATAGGAATTTGACAGCTAGTGTATGTAGCCAACTGGCTAGCCAGTACTGGCTCGTGTGGCCTCAGGGTATGAGACAAGAAGCTACCAACAAAATGCTGTGGTGAATTTCGTTGTGAGTTTTCTTGTGACTACTAGGGGGAGAATACCAAAATGTTATTGAGTCACAACAATCCTCACAAGGAGTAGTTACAAGAGCTTGTGACTTGCGATTCCTCACAAGGGGGAAAATCGGGCTATAAATCGTGCCGAGATTCAGCTAATTCGAAGCCGCAGCGAGTGAGTGAGATGAGTCACTTTTCGTCGAAAATCGATTCAGTTAGCAAAAGGGAGTGAGTGAGCGAGTGAAATGAAATGTCTGATTACTCGCCAGATATTTCCGCAGTGACTTGGTGTATGTGTTGGTAAATTTCCAGTTTTGGATAGGTATGTGTGCTTTTCACAAGAATTCCTATTCATGGATAGGAAACGAAATAAAAAACAACAACGTAGATAAAAACAACTACCCTTTTATTGATTCTTTAATTTTATTTTATTATCATATTCACATATATATATTAAATAAATTTATATTCAATTCACTTTCGACACTTTAAAACTTTTTATTTCTCAAGGGTGAAACTCACAATAAAATTTTATTATGACAAAAAAAATAATTCAAACAAAAGATACTCCAAACTCCATTATTAAATACTCCAATTTTTACATTGTTGTATTTGTTGTTTCATTTTGTTTTGCGTAACGAGTGTGACAAGGAGGTAGAATTTAGCTCTTTTATATTTATTCTTTGTCTCATGTTTGAAACTTAATTCGAACTTACTCATTTCACTTAAATAGCTGAATCACTTTTGCGAGTGAAGTGAGATGAGTCGGCGAGTAAGGCGAGTCATCTCATCTCACTCGCTGAAATAGCTGAATCACGGCACTGGATAGGTTAAGTCGGAAGTTACATGACCAAATTTTTCCAGTTCGACTTTTCCCAAAATCGAGTGGAATTTTTAAATTAAACGATTTTCAAAGCCACTGATCTCTATAATACAGTATAAACATTAACGCCTATATTAATAAACGACGGTGAACAACGTGCTAGCATTTATTCATTTGTTAACTTGTAATTCTTATCAACTCTATATATCAATTCCAATCATAAAATTTAATCCCTATAGTTTGCAAGAAAATATACATATCTGCCGACTGGCCTAAAATAACTGAAAACTACCTGGCGTAGTTAACGGTGCTATTACACGAAATTATCCATCCGTTCATTAAACGCGGAACTTGGCGAGTTAAAGATACCCGAATATCAACACACACGTTACATACTATTACACATTTGTTAATACAGCTAGAACTTTAATACTCGGAGGGGCACTTAAGTGGTCAGAAGAAAACAAGTGACAAGCATATGGCACGACTATAATTGCGGAGTAAGAGCGTTTCTTCAAGTTTCGTTCAACTTTGTTTACGGAGGTGAGGTATGCTCTCGAGTTGCTCGCAACTTTTAGTTGATAGAAATAGGGCTTTTAAGCAAATACCAATATTCATTTCTGAATGTCAAACTCAGATCCTCGGCACTCATGACATTTGGGTAACACCCTTTTTCCTTTTTATTTCGGAGGCAAATACACTCCAATTCAACAGAATGGATTTTTAAAGTAGGCTTGTCAATTTTTTTTTCAAACACTGTTCATTGTCCGAGAATAAATATAAACAATAAAAACTATTAAAAAAAATTGTTTAACTTCCTTCGACAAAAAAACTGCATTTTTCCTTATGGAAAGGCTTTGAAGAGAGCCGGAGGAAAAATAGCATTGCTTTTTGTATTAATTTGTCTGTTTTCTTATCCCAACATCATAATCAAACAATAAGGATAATCAAATGATTGATTAATGCACAATGATAAGAAAAAATGGAAAAAGTACCTTTGAAAATTAGTGTCCTTATGTCGTTTTCGATTTTTACTCCATCTACTCCAAAAGCCTGTTTTTTGGTTCCCGACTTGAAGAAGGAGTAGATTTGGAACACACGCATACATATACAGTGGTATTTATAAACCCATTCCCAGCCATGTCTAACTTTAGACACCTGTCTAACTCCAAAATGTTATTTATAAACATTTTGTACCGATGGCTAACTTAGCCACTGAAATTTAGTGTCCAAATTCACAGTACACCTATTAAAGGTAATATCATTAGCGTTTTCATTTTTGTTCAGTTCCACGCATCCATCAAAATCAGTGGAAATGGTGAATCCCGTGATCCCACTAGCTAAACGTCAAAATTTACTGTGTGTTATGGACGGTGTTCATACCAGCTTCACGTGAGGCGACTCATTTTGACGTCTCTCTTTTTTATCTCATTCCTATCTATTGGAAGGAAAGAGATGTCGAGGTGAGGCAGAAGTTTTTAAATTTTTTGAAGATTTCTGCCTCACCTCTCCATCTCTTTCTTTTCAATAAATAAGAATGAGATACAAAAGAGAGACGTCAAAATGAGTCGCCTCACGTGAAGCTGGTATGAACACCGTCATGTGTTCATTTATTACTTATTTATTAGCAAACACAATTGTTTCAAGCTTCTTACAGTCATAGATTTTCTTAGAACACGCTTAGGCAGCTGTCCAGCTAGTTAATGCCTAAATAGTTTAGTCAACTTGTTATTTATAAACGCATTCCAACAATTGCCCAAATAAGACCTCATTTATTCACTGACATTCCTGTATTTATTAATTTTTGAATGAATTAATGAATTGTTGTTAAATGTTATCCCTTTTTATAAGGGTGAGTAGAATTTAAGGTTTTTGCTGTGTCAATTGGATTAAATGGGATTTTTTTTTTAACATTCACTTCCCATTAGTTTTATTGCTGCATTTTTTTCAGTAATGATAGTTCGCAAACAATTCAGTTTGAAAAATGAATGAATCATCTGAAAAAGTATTTTCAATACATTTTATTGAGCTTGCATGTGGTTGGCCCACCAACTATGGAGTTGAGCAAAACTGAAAATGGCAATCGTTTGTACATCGTTTGTACACGTTTGTACAACTTTTAGAATAATTTGTACACTCACCGTTTTTTTTATAGAGACACTTCAAAAAATAAAACGGAAGTTGGCCCACCAACTATAACGCTCGAAAAATCTGGAAATGCAGTTCGATTGATAATCGTTTGTACACGTTTGTCCTTTTTTTGTTTAGTTTTTACACTTCGCAAAAATTTTTTACCAAATTTTTTTAAAAATATGCAATCGTTTGTACATTTTTTATAAAAATTTTCCACCGTGTTAATTTTTTTTAAATTTTGCTTTATTTCTATTTTTAAATAATTATTCAAAATTTTGCGGCGAAAAAAAACATGTAGTTGGCCCACCAACTATAACGCTCGAAAAATCTGGAAATGAAGTTCGATTGATAATCGTCTGACACGTTTGTCTTTTTTTTGTTTAGTTTTTACACATCGCAAAAAATTTTTACCAAAATTTTTTTTTGAAAAAATTTTTAATAAAATTTTTGAAAAGTATGCAATCGTTTGTACAATTTTTATAAAAATTTTCCACCGTGTTAATTTTTTAAATTTTGCTTTATTTCTATTTTTAAATAATTATTCAAAATTTTGCGGCGAAAAAAAACATGTAGTTGGCCCACCAACTATAACGCTCGACAAATCTGGAAATGCAGTTCGATTGATAATCGTTTGTACACGTTTGTCTTTTTTTTTTTTAGTTTTTACACTCTCCAAAAATTTTTTACCAACATTTTTTTTGAACATTTTGCTATAAAATTTTCAAAAAGTTTGCAATCGTTTGTACATTTTTTATAATAATTTTCCACCGTGTTAATTTTTTAAATTTTGCTTTATTTCTAATTTTAAATAATTATTCAAAATTTTGCGGCGAAAAAAACATTTAGTTGGCCCACTATAACGCTCGAGGAACTCTGGAAATGCATTTCGATATATAATCGTTGTAGTACCTCGTGGCTTGATGGTTAGTGCGTAGGACTGTCATGCCGAAGGTGTGGGTTCGATTCCCAGCCGTGCCACCTAAAAACAGAAATATTTTTTCGAGGTACTGCCTCTTGCGAGGAACTGACAAATCCTCCAAGAGTATACTTGTCATGAAAAAGTGCTTCTCATTTAGCCGTTCGGACTCGGCAAAAAACTGTAGGTCCCCTCCATTCCTGCCAACAAACACGCACCCAGGAATGGTTGTGAGTTGTAAGTCACCAGGCCCTGGTTCTCCATGAGCTGTTGCGCCACCCAATTTATTTATTTATTTTTTTATATAATCGTTTGTGCACGTTTGTTTGTTTTTTTTTTAGTTTGCCATCGTTTGTATACCTATTGTTTGTATTAATTATCCACCGTTCATATCAAGTCAAGTCAAAAATAATCATACTATGTAGATGGTCACTTCACCCTATATAATTATAGGCAGAGCTGTAAAGTAATTAAGTATATTGGTACTTAAGTACAATTTAAGTACAAATACCTTGTACTTAAAATTTGTAAGTACCAGTACAATTCCTTGGTACTTGTACTTAAAAATTTCAAGTACCAGTACCGGTACTTGCACTGGTACTTTAATTCCACAAAAGTACTTGAAATTTTTGTATTGATTACATTTGTACTTTTGAGATGTACTTAAATACTTTCCAATTCCTTTTTAATTCCATAAGTACTTTAATTCCTTTTAATTACTTTTAATTCCTTTTCGAAAAAAATACTAGAACTAATATATGCCTTAATAGTACAGGTAAAATAGGATAAATTAAACAAAAAAATTAGTACCATCATGAAACTTGGTGAAAACGTTTCATGTACTATGAGAATGAAAAATCAAAAGAGTCTATAAAATATTTCACATGGAAGGGTGTTTTTTTAGGGGGAGAGGGGGGAAGTTGTGGTGTATCAAACAGAAAAATTAACTTTGATGCAACATATTCATATGACACATGTTTTTAAAGTAGTTTTAAATGCTGAATCAAATGAAACCAAAATCAAGTCGATTAGGACTCCGTGAAAAAAGTTATTGTCATTTTTATGTAAGGATGACTATATATTCAGTTGATTCAACATTTAAAACTACCTTAAAAACATGTGTCATATGAATATGTTACATCAAAGTTAATTTTTCTGTTTGATACACCACAACTTCCCCCCTCTCCCCCTAAAAAAACACCCTTCCATGTGAAATATTTTATAGACTCTTTTGATTTTTCATTCTCATAGTACATGAAACGTTTTCACCAAGTTTCATGATGGTACTAATTTTTTTGTTTAATTTATCCTATTTTACCTGTACTATTAAGACACATATTAGTTCTAGTATTTTTTTTCAAAAAGGAATTAAAAGTAATTAAAAGGAATTAAAGTAACTTCTGGAATTAAAAAGGAATTGAAAAGTATTTAAGTATATCTCAAAAGTACAAATGTAATCAATACAAAACTTTCAAGTACTTTTGTGGAATTAAAGTACCAGTACAAGTACCGGTACTGGTACTTGAAATTTTTAAGTACAAGTACCAAGGAATTGTACTGGTACTTACAAAATTTCAAGTACAAGGTAATTGTACTGGTTCTTGTACTTATGCTTTCAGTACACAGGTATGTTTATAGGTACCTTCATAGTATAAGTATATGTATAGTTAAAATAGAACAATTCGCTTTCTTTTGGACAAAAGTCTCATCCACCAAAGAATTCAGTAACTATCAAAGTCGGTTAAGTAATAAAATGTGTCTTATCCAAAAAATAATAAGTACATAAGTATTTATTGATTCTTCTAGATTTGTTTTGCATTCGGCAAAACGCTTTTCATTATTGAAATACCCACCTACCTACAATAAATCAATTTTATTAGTTTCCAATCTATTTATGCAGAAAAAACATTGAAGTGTCGGTGTGATCTGAGATCAAATGGTTCTTTATTGACCTTTATGAGGTTAGAGATCAAAGGACAAGGACTTTTTAAACAAAGAAAAAATGCATTAATTCTACCTATGTATGTAGGTATTGTACATGTACAATGTAGGTACATACGAGTTTATTATTTATTAATAAATATAGATTTTTTTTAACCTAGATAGGTACTTGTTTTGTGATCATTTGGACAAAATAATCAATATAATTATAATTATACTCATTTATGCAACCAGTTCTTGCAAAAATTCTTATAAATAAAGTTTACTAATCTTAAATAGGTACCAGAGCCCAACTCTTAAAACGTCATTATTATAAGAAGTCTATTGAGCATCAAACTATTCATAATAGGTATGTGGTAGTATATAGTATTAAATTAAATTAAATTCGAATTTCTTATACCAATATGCATATGTATGTGAATGGGCACTCATCCCCTTATACATAATTAAAAGCTACAAACTTCAATTAACCTTGTTAATAGGAACATCCCTCCTGTTTGAAGAACTAGAACTATGATCTACTAAAAAAATGTTTAAATTTCTAATATTTCATTTGGGTGGTAGTCCAGTCATATTGTATTTTTACCATGCAAATTGTGGGGTTGTTTTGATTTGTTCGCTTCTTTATGTTTTCGGGGGTGCTGAATCCGAATCTGAGGTTTGCCAACAAAATTTTGTGTCGCAACATGCAAAAAGACTCAAAAAATTATGCAAAAATTCATTTTTTTGGGAGTTTTTCACTAATGGCTCGAAATCTTCCAATTATTCGAAAATTACATCAAAGTAACTTTGAAAGTGTGCACAATTCCCAATAAATCTCTATTTAAGACTTCTTATAATAATGAAGTTTTAAGAGTTGAGCTCTGGTACCTATTTAAGATAAGTAAACTTTATTTATAAGAATTTTTGCAAGAACTGGTTGCATAAATGAGTATAATTATAATTATATTGATTATTTTGTCCAAATGATCACAAAACAAGTACCTATCTAGGTTAAAAAAATCTATATTTATTAATAAATAATAAACTCGTATGTACCTACATTGTACATGTACAATACCTACATACATAGGTAGAATTTATGCATTTTTTCTTTGTCATAAAGGTCAACAAAGAACCATATGATCTCAGATCACACCGACACTTCAATGTTTTTTCTACATAAATAGATTGAAAACTAAAAAAATTGATTTATTGTAGGTAGGTAGGTAGTTCAATAATGAAAAGCGTTTTGCCGAATGCAAAACAAAACTAGAAGAATAAATAAATACTTCTGTACTTACTTTTTTTTGGATAAGACACATTTTATTACTTAACCGACTTTAATAGTTACTGAATTCTTTGCTGGATGAGTCTTTTGTCCAAAAGAAATCGAATTGTTCTATTTTAACTATACACAGTTATACTATGTAGGTACCTATAAATATATAGGAGAAGTGACCATCCACATAGTATGATTTGATTATTGTTGACTTGACTTGATATGAACGGTGGATAATTAATGCAAACAATAGGTATACAAAAGATTGCAAACTAAAAAAAAAAAACAAACAAAAGTGCACAAACGATTATATATCGAACTGCATTTCCAGGTTTCCTCGAGCGTTATAGTCGGCCAACTAAAAGTTTTTTTCACCGCAAAATCTTGAATAATTATTTAAAAATAGAAATAAAGCAAAATTAAAAAAAATTAACACGGTGAAAAATTATTATAAGAAATGTTCAAACGATTGCATACTTTTTGAACATTTTAGAACAAAATTTTCAAATAAAATGTTGGTAAAAAAATTTTGGAAAGTGTAAAAACTAAACAAAAAAAAGACAAACGTGTACAAACGATTATCAATCGAACTGCATTTCCAGATTTTTCGAACGTTATAGTTGGTGGGCCAACTTCCGTTTTATTTTTTGAAATGTCTCTATAAAAAAAACGGTGAGTGTACAAATTATTCTAAAAGTTGCACAAACGTGTACAAACGATGTACAAACGATTGCCATTTTCAGTTTTGCTCAATTCCATAGTTGGTGGGCCAACTACATGCAAGCTTTTATTGATTCTTTTACATTATCAAGGATTTATCTCAAGTTAGTCAAACTTCTTCTTGAGATACAACTTCAGATACCTTGAGTTGTTTTTACATCAGCTGAAATCAGCTGTTTTTTTTACAAGGGTTTACAACAACACAAACAAATCCGCCCATAGACATGTCAAAAATTAACCACCGACTAAAATTTTAACGAGCTCCTGAGCAGGTTAAATGATGTTCAAAGGGTAGACCACTGATCTCTATAATACACTGGATAGTGTATTCCCTATAATGTATAACAGTTTCTTTGCTTCCATTTGAAGATGACAATTAGGTGGTCGGCTTCATAATTTGACGTCTGAATTAAAAAAAAAAGTATTTTCCAGATAGGGATGTGCGATATTGAAACAACATCGATTTCAATATCGAAGACCAAACATCGATGTCAATAAATATCGAACCGTAAACATCGATGCTACTTAAAATCGATGTTTTTTTCAGGTGTTTTTGTTTAAGTTTTTTGTTTGACCAAAGCAAAAAATGCGTCATGCTATGCTCAAATGTATTTTAGCTTTAAAAATTTCTGGTGCCGGCTATTTTTTCTTAAGTTTTTTAAAATCGATTTAAGTTTTCATACAAATGAAAAATATGAAGTCATAAGCAAGGTATTTCAACTTTAAACATCGATATTGCAAAATAATGATGCACAGAAGCTTGTGTGCTTAAACCGCGTGTAAGTGGTATCTTTCTAGGCATCAATGATAAAAATATATATTTTGCACAATTAATATCAACAAATTTAATAAAATCAATATTGCAAGGCATTTTATGGTGTTAAGCTGTTATGTGTGCCCTTTTTTAAATCCGATATTTCAAAATCTTGTTTCACACGAAGGTGTGCGCAAGAACTTTCATGGTGTAAACTGCGTGTTTCTGATCATCGATAATTTGAATTCGTGAAAATCAATATTAAAATTGTGTAAACTGTTTTCTGTGGCTTTTTGGAATATATCGATATTGCAAAACACGAAGTTGTGTGCAAAAACTTGCATTGGTGTAGATTGGGTCTTTCTGAGCATCTATTATTTCAATTAATGGAAATCGATGCTAAAATTTGAATTTGAAGCAATATTGTACATATTTCATGTGTACACTGTTATCTAACGATATTGCAAGATATTTTTGCTTACAAAAGTGTGTACAAAAACTTGTATGGTTTAAAATGCGTCTTGCTGAGCATCGATGATATTAATGCTTGAATATCGATGTAAAAATATTTCTTTTGCACAAATAAATACAAAACAAATTTGATGGAAGCAAAATTGATAGGCACTTCATGTGTAAACTTATATCTGTGCCTTTTTGCACATCGAAAGTTTCGTTGTGGTTCTGAATTTTTAAGTTTGGTTTGGGAGATCCTTTGATGATTTCCTTTTTCAAAAAATTCCAAATGTTACAGATGACTTAAAAACTATGAAAGTCACTCCATCTAGATTTTACTAGCAGAATCAACCATTTTCGTACTAACTTTTGTTAATATCGATGTTGCAAAACATCGAAATCTTTACTATCGATATTTTGCAAATATGGATTAAAATCGCTCATCCCTATTTCCAGATGTCTATCTGAAGAAAGGGAAACAGACCATGATATGAAAATATAAACTTTTGTGGAAGTTTGTTTTATTATTTATTATCTTTAAGTTATTCACTGTGTGCATTTGGTATATTCTTTTTAGTATAATTACATAGTGGAATGAGATAAATCATTGCAGTTTGCGAACAAGTTGAATAATTATGATGAGGAGGATGCGATTGCATATTCTGATTTTTTTTTAATGATTTTACCTCCTTGTCACACTCTTTACGTTTGTTATTCCGTTTCATTTACTAATTAGTGAATGAATTTAAACTACGAACACAACAAATGTTAGCAAACAGATCTCGGGGGGTGAAACGAACGGAGAATTGATGTCTGTTTAATGGATTATCTTTGTATTACATGTTATACAGTTATACTGGTATACAAAAAAGTGGTCAGCTTCATAATATAACAATTCTTCAAATGGAAGCAATATTTTTGTATCGATACACTATCCAGTGTTTTAAAGAGATCAGTGGGGTAGACACGGTGCATTCAAGAGGACACAAGCGTCCACAAGCTTTTTTTTCAAAGCGAACCTCTGTCTATCAACTCCTACTCTCACCTCCAAGTGGTGAACATCGGGTGCCTAGTACCTTTAACTGAAGATGGGGTTCCAATCCCTGTGGACGGTTTTAGGGGGCAGCAAACGAGAGAGGGGGGGAGGAGTGTTCCCACTAAGGCACTCCTCCTTCATCCAGGCGGCAGCGGAAGAATTCTCAAGATGGAATCAACGGTGGCGTCTACAGTTCCAGTTATGCTGAACTACTTAGTGAAGACCTTATACGGGCTACTACGACATATTCGGAGCTCAGGCCTATAAGGAGCGGTTAGTCCGGCTCCCCGCCCTTGGAGTTATATTGTAAGGGCCTGGTCCTCCAGGTTGGGGGTCGTGCCGTCGGGGTGACTTCCCGGCCACGTAAAGCTATCTTAGTTGCGAAGCACCAACAAGCCTCGGATACGGACGGATTTACTGTTGACGAACCAAGCAATCGAAATAAGGACAACGAACTTCGGATCTGCACGTGGAATGTTCTGTCTCTCTATAGACCACGTGCAGCCGAACATTTAGCGGAGGCCCTAGACTGCTACAAAGCAGACATCACCGCCATCCAAGAAGTGCGATGGGATGGGCCGGGCAAGAGAAAACTGAAAGACTGCGATATCTACTACGGTGACTGTTACCGACCACAAGGGCAGCGTCTCTTTGGATGTGGATTCGTCGTTAGAGGCAGACTTAGGCAAGAAGTCTTGAGTTTCAACTATGTGAACGAGCGCCTCACGACAATTCGCATCAAGGCTAAATTCGCCAACATCAGCCTGATATGCGCGCATGCCCCCACAGAGGAGAAAGATGACGACACCAAGGACGAGTTCTACGAGCTCCTGGACAAGACATATGAGCAATGCCCTAGCTATGACATTAAAATAGTCTTGGGTGATTTTAATGCCAAACTGGGAAGAGAAGACGTCTTTGGTGGCACAATCGGAAGATACAGCCTGCACGACACCACCTCCGATAACGGACTCAGGCTAATCGACTTTGCTGCGGGGCGAAACGTTGTGGTAGCTAGTACGCAGTTCCCGCATCTCGATATACATAAGGGGACATGGCGAATTCCTGGTCAATCAACCGCCAACCAAATTGACCACATTGCGATCGACGCAAGGCACTCCTCCAGTATCAAGGATGTCCGAACGTTCCGAGGAGCCAACGTTGACTCGGACCACTACCTCGTTGTAGCAAAGGTAATGCTACGGATATCCAGACCAAAGCCAAAACAGGGAAATACTGTGAGGAAGTTCGATGTCGGACGGCTACAGTCGCAAGAAATCACCAGGTCCTTTTCCGATCGAGTCTCTCGCGCCCTCTTAACTAGTCCTTTGCCGCCAACTGCAAACATCGAGAACTAGTGGAAAAACTGCCAGGAAGCCATCAGAGATGCCGCCCCTGACGTGCTGGGCTTTGCACAACCACCACAGCGAAACCTCTGGTTCGACGAAGAATGCCGGCAAGTACATGCAGCCAAACAACAGGCATACAAAGCGGCGCTGCATATAAGGACCAGAGCTGCTCGTGAGCTCTACGAGCAGAAGAGGAGAGAGGAACACAAGCTTCTTAGAAGGAAGAAGAGATGCCACTGCAGGAATGAAGTTCGGAAGTTTTACCAAAAAGTAAAAAGAACCTCCCAAGGTTACAAGGCCCGAACCGAAGCCTGCAAAGACGATCAGGGGAATATCGTGGTGGAATCCCAGTCGGTGCTGAGGATATGGAAAAATCATTTCTGCAAATTGTATAACGGCGATGACGAACCGAATTCCGCTAACATGCAAATTGCACCATTAAACTTGGACGACGTAGGCCAACAATTCCGTCCACCCGATCTTGACGAAGTGAGGATAGCCGTATCTAAACTTAAGTCCAATAAAGCTGCTGGAGCTGATGGCCTTGCGGCTGAACTATTCAAAGCGGCTGGCAATGAATTGGTTAGGAGTATGCACCAGCTCATCTGTAAAATATGGTCGGAGGAAAGCATGCCCGATGAATGGAACCTCAGCATTGTCTGCCCGATCCTCAAGAAAGGCGATCCTCTGGACTGCACCAACTACAGAGGCATCAGCCTTCTTAATATCTTGGAGAAAACCCAGGAGTTTCAAATCGATACCCACCACCTTTTTATCGATTTCAAGGCCGCGTATGACAGCATCTATAGAGACGAGCTATATAGAGCAATGTCTAGTTTTGGCATCCCAGCCAAACTCGTCCGTTTGTGCAGGATGACGATGGAGAATGCACGCTGCTCCATCAAGGTCGGCAAAGACCTCACCGTCACCTTTGATGTCAAAAAAGGTTTTAGGCAAGGCGACGCACTGTCATGCAACTTCTTCAACATCGTCCTTGAAAGAATAGTGCAAAACTCTCACGTCAACACTAGAGGCACAATCTTTCAAAAGTCCGTCAAATTACTCGCTTAAGCTGATGACATTGACATAATAGGACGAACAAAGCGTGATGTCAGTGGTTCTTTTGTGAGCATTGAGAAGGAAGCCAAGAAGATGGGTTTAACGGTGAATGAAAGCAAAACGAAGTATATGCTGTCAACAAGAAAGGACACCCAACACCGACGTCTAGGACAGAACGTCACTATAGACAGCTATAATTTTGAGGTGGTCCTAGGATCCGCTATAAACTCAGCGAACGATACCAGTGCTGAGATCAAATGAAGAATTACCCTTGCCAATCGCTGTTTCTTCGGGCTAAGAAGGCAATTGAGAAGCAAAGCCCTCTCTCGAGCAACTAAACTGTCCCTGTATAAGACGCTTATCATCCCGGTCCTGATGTATGGTGCAGAGGCATGGACACTGCTAACGGTGGATGAGAACGCGTTAGGCTGTTTTAAGAGGAAAATTCTCCGGGTGATTTTTGGTCCCGTCTGCATAGATGGGGAATGGAGGAGAAGATACAACCACGACCTAGCCACAAAAGTGAAAAGCCAACGACTAAGATGGCTGGGTCACCTAGAGCGAATGGACACCAATGCTCCGGCCCGGAAAGTCTTTGAATCCAACCCCGTGGGACAACGCAGTAGAGGTGGACAGCGTAAAAGGTGGCGCACGCAAGTGGAAGAGGACCTCAACCAACTTGGCGTGCGAAACTGGAGACAGCTAGCTAGAAACCGAGCCGGCTGGAAGAAGCTTGTTGGTTGAGGCCCTGGTCCACCCCGGACTGTAGCGCCACCTTAAGCAAGTAAGTAAGAGCAGGTTAAATTTTGAAGTCTATATTCACCTCAGTAATGTCAAAATTTAGCCATGGGATCAAATTTAACCAGGATTTTAACGCAATTGGCACACGGGCTTAGCTGACACACGAGTAGACAACTTGTCTGTTTAATATCTTATTAATAAAGATAAGTACATCAGTATTAATAAAAGACTGGTATCCGCTCCCTAACATACGTGTTAACTGGCACATGGATAGACAACTTTCCAGTATTTATCACTTCATCAAATTCACCACTTCATCAAATAGTGGTGATTTTCTAATACATGTGTCACATGCATGCACTGCCCTACGAAGTGTATACTGGTAGCAATAAACGATCCTATCACACGTGTGCGTGCATGTGTTAAGAAGAAATCCGTTCATTATTTGGCGAGTTAAAGTTATCCGTACGTTAACACACGTAACAGATACATTACAAATTTGTTAATAAGATTTACCCCCATATTAATAAACGGCGGATAACAACGTGCCTGCGTTTATACATCTGTTAACTAGTAATTCTTATTAACAAATGCGTAATAGTCTGTGACGTGTGTTAACGTACGGATAACTTTAACCAGCCAGATTCCACGTATAATGAACGGATAACTTCTTAACACATACACGCACGCGTATGATAGCACCGTTTACTGCTACCAGTATACACTTCGTAAGGCAGTGCATGTATGTGACACATGTATTAGAAAATCACCATCATTTGATGAAGTGGTGAATTTGGTGAAGTGATAAATACTGGAAAGATATCATATCTTTTTTAATAAGAAAAGTTATCAAGCGGACAAGTTGTCTATCCGTGTGCGAGTCAACACGTGAGCGGATACCAGTTTTTTATTAATACTGCTGCTACAATTTTCTTAAACCCGCAATGTCTTGAACATTAGAGCAAGTACGTTCGACCCAGTCGTGCATTGTATTTTCTTTTGTTCTTCTTTGCTCGTTTGATTCATCATTTGGGGATATTCCGAATTGAGCTACATCCAGAATAAGTAGGTAGCAAAATAAGAAAAACAAGAATATAAACAAAGAGAAACGTCAACAAGTTGCAGGGACAGTCCGACCCATGCATGTTTAGTTTCTTTTATTTCTATTTCATTATCTTTCTCTTTCGCACTCCAACCATGCCAGGTAAACCTGCGCCGCCGCACAGTGGGGAAATTTGTATGGGAGTGCGGAAAAAATTCAATAAAAACTGAATCACTCAATGGATTTGGATGAAATTTTCAGGGATGACAGCTTAACTCATAACAAGTTATTATAAATCATTTCAACCCACTGACACTCCCCCTCCCCCTAGAACCAAAAAAATGAATAATTAAAAAATCAGCTTTTATGATTTTTTTTTGAAAGAACTCTTATTGTGATTATATTGAGGCCATCCTTCCTATATAATGACATTTAAAAAATAAAAAAATAATTACTTATTATACACTAGTCAACAAAATTAAAGGAACAAATTTTTTTTCAATTTTTGTTAGCATTTTTTGAAGAGCTGTATCTTTGTGACGAGTGGTCGTATTGAGTTGTAATAAAAAACATTTTACAGCTTTATGTTTTTTGTTTCGAGATTTGTTTGCAAACAAATTTTTTTCAAGTACCGTTATTGCGTTATTGCAAAAAATGAGACGAGACAACAAAATTATTTTTTTTGAAATTTTTTTTGAAGGTCCTCATTTCTATAGATAAATTTTGTTGAGTTAATTAAATGTTATGATCAGATACCTCGTTTATTCAGCTTCAATTCAGTTTTTTTGCTGTTGTCGTACGATTTTTTTTGACATGGTTTATCTGACTTTGAATGAAAAAAGATACTTTTAGCCTTGATTACCAATATCTCAGCAAATAATGACGTTATAAAAAATTCAGAGACAGTTTTGGAAATTTGAGAAAGCGTTTTACAAGATTTTTTAAGATTTTGTAGAAATAATTTTTTTTTTTACCGTTCACCGTTATGTAGTTTAAAAAAAGTACTAAAAACCGACGTTTTGTGGTTTTTTCGTAAATCTTTTTTTTCTTTGCAAATATTGATTGCATGGCTTGCATTGGTATGCAAATTTATAGACTTTTAAATCATCAATATTCTTGTAAATTTTCAAATTGATTCATCGAACCTTTTTTCCTCACCAAAACTTTAAAGTCTCATAAACCAGGTAAAGGAACAAATTGTGTTGTTCCTAAACAATGGGTAGTCGTCATCAAAATGACAAGAAAACCGCAATTCCAGTGGATTTTTTTCACAGTTTTGCATTAGTTAGATAATTTTTTGAATTGAAATTAAATAAAAAGTACATTAAACAAAAAAAAAATAAAATTTAATTTCAAAAAATTTTCAAACAAAAAAACTTGATTTAAAAAATTTTTTTTTTTTGGAAAAATGTACTTTTTATTTAGTTTCAATTCAAAAAATTATCTAACTAATGCAAAACTGTGAAAAAAATCCACTGGAATTGCGGTTTTCTTGTCATTTTGATTACGACTACACATTGTTTAGGAACAACACAATTTGTTCCTTTACCTGGTTTATGAGACTTTGAAGTTTTGGTGAGAAAAAACGCTTCGATGAATCAATTTGAAAATTTACAAGAATATTGATGATTTAAAAGTCTATAAATTTGCATACCAATGCAAGCAATATTTGCAAAGAAAAAAAAGATTTACGAAAAGACCACAAAACGTCAGTTTTTAACACTTTTTTTAAACTAACGGTGAACGGTAAAAAAAAATAAATTCTACAAAATCTTAAAAAAATCTTGTAAACCGCTTTCTCAAATTTCCAAAACTGTCTTTGAATTTTTTATAACGTCATTATTTGCTGAGATATTGGTAATCAAGGCTTAAAGTATCTTTTTTCATTCAAAGTCAGATAAACCATGTCAGAAAAAATCGTACGACAACAACAAAAAACTCAAATTAAGCTAAATAAACAAGGTATCTAATCATAACATTTAATTAACTCAACAAAATTTATCCATAGAAATGAGGACCTTCAAAAAAATTAAAAAAAAAATAGTTTTGTTGTCTCGTCTCATTTTTTGCAATAACGCAATAACGGTACTTGAAAAAAATTTGTTTGTAAACAAATCTCGAAACAAAAAACATAAAGCTGTTAAATGCTTTTTATTTAAACTCAATACAACCACTCGTCACAAAGATACAGCTCTTCAAAAAATGCTAACAAAAATTGAAAAAAAATTTGTTCCTTTAATTTTGTTGACTAGTGTATCTTTATCAGGTACACGGCTAATTAAAATGAAAAACCCGAAATTATAGTGGAAAAATATTCAAAAACCACTTCTATTGCATTTTATTCAATTTAAAAAATAGCTTTACAATTGTTTCAAATGTTCATTCTTTCAAGAGAGCCATCACTTCTTCACTTAAATGACTCTGTTTCTTCTTAGTGAAGGAAGGAGTATGATATGAAACCAAGGGATCAGATGTCAACATCATTCGGTTCATCACGTCTTTATTTGTTGCGATTTGGCTTATTTTCCGAGAGTGTCTTAATCTATATTTTTTGTAGTCTTTATTTCGACACTCTTGAGCCTCTTCCGACAATATTCCAATTAGAAAAATACACTTCTCCATTATGTCTTTGCCGTGTATTAGAATTTTGTGGAGGGTAGATGGCATGTTGTACCACTTATACAAAGTTACAAACTTTTTTGCTCTCCATGCAATAATCCCCAAATTTGCTTGGTTCCACTGGCTCGAGAATTGTAATTGCCTCTAGAATAACAGCAAATCTTTTAATTAGGTCTTCGTCCAAGCCTGTGATTTCAGACACTTAAGCTGGATTGGCAAAGAATCGCCTTGAAGTGTTCCCTGTTTTAGTTGTTCCTGATCCTTGCTTGACAGTATCAACCTGTATTAGAAATTTCATACCAGAACCAGGATAAATATGTAATAGAAATAATAGGTACATATATTTAAGAAAACTCGTTCTATCAATTTCAAAAAATACATAAAAACCTAAATATTACTTAAAAAATATCGATTTATCGGAGAAAAAATATTGATTTATCGATATTTTTGGAAATCTCTTACCTGTATTCCAATTTTATCTTTGAGCTCCCGCGTTATGATCCTTTTCCTTGCTTCTTTAACGGACGCGTATTTGCGTCGACTCGTCCTTGTTGGCAACATGCAACAGACACTCCATTAGCTTTATGCGAGCATGAAGAGGTGACATGCCGAACTTGAGTGCTTCTTCGTTAAGTGGTCTGGCTTTACTTCCTCAATTTGATTCATTTTTGAGGTTGTTGCCCCACAAATGAAGCAAGAAGAAGCGGCTGGTGTTTCGGTCACAGACTGTGCGGTTTTTCCATCGATCATGGTGTAGTAAAGTTTGTGGTTTATTTTGAGTTCTCTATTGTTTAAACAGACGTTGGTTTCTTTGAGCCTCGATATTTCATCGTCAACTCTTTTTTTCCGTTCTTATGACATCAGCAGTCTCTTTAATAAAAGAGAAGTTTAATGTCCTACAATATTGAGTTGAGGATGACTTTTCATTGCTCCACATTGACTCATTTACGTTTTCTCTCAACGATAATTTAAGAGGAACCACCGACAGTGGCGGATCCAGGGGGGAGGTCATAGGGGTCATGACCCCCCCCAGATCTCCAGCGAAAACAACAAACACGAGCAATCTTTACTGATTATTCAAATAATTAGAGGACAGAGAAAAACTTTTTGGGTTATTCCATATTTTTTAGTAATCTACTAATAAGACGAAAAACATGACCTATTAATGGTTGGCTTCTATTTTCTTAACAAAGCCAAGGTTCTTAATGAAATGGACAGCAAAGAAATATTGATCAAAAATCACTACTAGCCCTCGAGGATACACTAAATTGTCTTAGATATCGATCCGACTTAAAATTTTGCGGACTCTCATAAGGATTAACGGTTCCCCACAGTCACCATCATCGCAAAAAATAAGACTCTGCCGTAGTTTGACAAGGATTAAGCTATTTAAAGCAAACGGGACCCTTAATCATAAGATCCGTTATAACTCGAAAGCAAAGCGAAAATGAGAAAAATACCTCTTAAGTTTTTCAGTAACCCATGGTTTTCATCTGCGGTGCTAATTGTGTGATACCCTGTATAGTAGTTTTGATAACAAGTTATCATAGTATTTTAAACATTATATTTACTTAACTCTGTTTTATTTTCAATTGAAAAGAAAATAGTTTTGGGTGTCACAGACATTTTGTTGCGGATGCACCGATCAAAAAAGGTAGCATTCTTTTTTTGAAAATTTTATAGCAGAAGATCTATGTAAATTGCTTATTTTAAATTTTCTAAAAATATTACTTGGATGTCTTCGTTTCTTAATGTGCTTGTGCGTGAAGTTAGCACCGCCATTTTTTATTTTCGAGATTGTGCTGTATTGCGCTGATTTTGTGCTGCCTTGTGCCGTAAATATAAAAAAATCGCAAATTTGCCAATTTTGCGAATTCATTTTTTTTTAATTTTAATATTTCTTAAAAAAGAAAGTTGTGTTATTTTTTGCTACGATTATGCTGCTAGGCGCCAAAGAGATAAAAAAAATCGCAAAATTGCAACTTTAATGGGCAAGAATAAAATGCGAAGGGCTGTAGCATGAAGTTCCACCGCCATTTTCGCTATGCTGTATTGTGATCAACTTGGGCCGTAAATAAAAAAAAAATGCAAACGTAAATTTTATGAATGATTTTTTTTCGAAATTTTGCAATTTCTTAAAAGTGAAAGGTATGTTGTTTTGTGCTCAGTTTGAGCTGTCATGCGCCGAAAAGATAAACAAGAATTGCAAAATTTCAACTTTGGGGCCAAAAACTAATGCATACATACATGCCTTTTTGTATAAGATTCACATTTTTATAAAAAAAAAACTTAATTATGCTATTTCATGCTCAGTTTGTGCTGCCATATGGAGATACAAAAATTCGCATATTTGTAACTTTTACGGCCAAAAAACAACAAACATTTAAAAAAATTCTCATCCGTAAAATTATAAAATTCTCGATTTTTTTAATAACTACGACACAAGGCAGCACAAGTTGAACAGAATACAGCACAACTCTTTTTTATCGAAAATGGCGGTGCTAACTTCACCTTATTAATCTTATCTTAACTAGCCTAATTCTTTGAAATCAAGTACAGTATTGAATTAAAATGATCATATATTTTTCTTGTGCAAATATTCTTAAATTGAAATAACTACTTTTTTTTGGGTTACAAGCAAGTTTTTTAATAATATTACATAATAGAAAAATACCCTCCTTTTCGCTTTGATAGCAGTTTTTTTTTCTTTACGGCATGGAATCTACCATATTTTTTGCAATTTTGTTTATCTGTTTCATCTCAAATTGACTTTTGATTTGTTTTTGGTTTTACATATGTACCTATACGTAATGTGTAACCCATTACTGTCAATTATTCTTTGTAAATTGCTCAAAACTTTTCAAAACATTGGTTTTCTCGTCAATTTCGCTTCCAATCTTATATGTTTATCTTATCCTCATCATTGTCCTAAGAGTATGAAATGAAGCCAAATCTTGTTGATGAATACAGTTTCTAGCTCAAACTACATATAAGCGGGTATTTAATTAAGTCTTAAGCTTCTCCCTGATCAAGCCTTCGATTGGAATGAAGCCATGATTAAGCTGGACTTTTGCTAAGCAGTTCTTATTGATGTTAAAATTTCATGACCCCCCCCAAACCAGGTTCCTGGATCCGCGCCTGACCACCGATGTCATATAGAGATGTGAATCAGACACATCATTATTGGAGGAAAACTTTTGTTGGTACTCACTCTGCCCTGAAGCACCATCACATCCCCATTTTGAGTACAATGTGAGATTTGCTCCATTAATTTCATTAAGCTCCTCTGCCGACTTAGTCTCTAGTATTCTTCTGGCAGTATGATCTAATAAATTTTGCAAGGGAACACTTGCCGAACTTTCGGTAATGGTAATACCTTCTGGATAGGTCTTACCTTTCTCATCCGCGAGTACTTTGTATGGAACAAGAATGTCATACTTTTCATTTTGTAGCCAGTGCATAAGGTATTCATATTTTTCTTTGGTAACTTTGTGAACATACCAAGTGTCCTTGTTTTACAAATTTTTTCATCTGACTTTAATTCAATGGAAGAAGCGAAGTTGATAACCTCTTGGGGAAACAAAGCACGCACTTCTTCCCTTTTATATTGCTTAGCGCGGTCAGAACACTCGCTAAATGATTTTCGCGGTCGACCAGATTTATGGCTAGTTGAAGGTGTCACGTCATTCTCGTCCTCATCACAATCAAAACCAATGTTAAATGTTCCCTCCGATAGAATCCGTTTTCACACGTTTTTAATTTGAGCGGGTGACGAAAACGTTTACGCAAAAAAAAATAACGGCTCAGATTTCGTTTTGGTGGGAACATAGCATAATGCTATGTTCCCACCAAAATGAAATCCGAGATTTCGGTTGAAAACTTTTGATATTTCAAGTTGATGGAACAAGATTTCATGGAAATTTCAACGAAATCTCAATGAAAACTCTAGATTTCAACGAAATCTTAATGAAATCCCGCTCCACCAAGTCGAGAACTCCAAATTTTTCAGCTGAAATCTAAGATTTCGTTTTGGTGGGAACATAGTATAACGCTAATCTGGGATTAAATAAGATTTACCTCAAATCTCCTTTAAATCTCGAAGATTTACCATACAAATATATTTCGTAAATCTTGAAGATTAGAAATAAATTTTTTTAAATCTTTCTATGACAAATACTTTTACAAATCAAACTAACCTATTCTCTTTTGACGCTGAAGGATTCATTCATGGCTGAATTCAGTTCTTTACAAAGGAAACATTCTATCTCACTTCCTCTTCATAAGAAGAAATGAAACACCATTTGCATTTTTAAATCTGCTGTCAAGTAAATCCTTTTTAAATCTTTTTGTGCGGTGGAAACACCAAATAGATTTATTAAATCTGAACTGGAATAACCTTTGGGGGAAACATAGCAATCTATCTATCAATCTATCTCAATAAACGACACTGTTAACGAGTATGTTTAAGAAGGTGTTCAAAAACACAATAGGCGAGTTCAGGAAAATGAGATCTCAGATCCCTCAGCAATCTCAGTCTCGTGAATAGGATTCCTCAGAAATTTTGCTGTCAAATAACTGAGGAAAGAAAATATTGGATTCGCTTGCTCAGTTTTTGACACTGATCTCATTTTCCTGAACTCGCCTAATGAAACAGTTTAGTTTACATAACTTTATTTTTAGTAAAAATTCTTTTATTAAAGTGATTTAAGTTATGAAACGATTGTTAAAAGTGAAAACTGATTATAAATACCAAATTTGCACTAACAAATTATTTTAAGATATGAGGAGTCGTATTTATAAACTGTTGACTTAAGATATTCCTCCAACTCCAAAAAGATATAAATAAACTTTTTTATGTGCTCCTTAAGTTGTCTTACTTTCACCACAGAGTTGGTTGCCTTAGATTTGACTAGCTTGATATTTTACTTAATTAAATAAATCATATTTCCAACTATTAACAACTTTAAGAAACTGTCTAACTAGTCAACCGTCTAGGAAATCTAATAAATAAGGCTGGAGGTGTTTTAAAGTTGAACAGCCTTTTATTTTTCCTTATATATATGGATTTGGACTACTTACCAACTCATTATATATTGCTAAATTTATTCCATGGACCAATACAAAGAACAAAATAAAACCAAATACATTTAGCATAAGTAAAATATAATATATTATTTTATAATTATGTAGTTCCTTATTTCGCTAAACACTTTCACTTAAGAGTTTAAGTTCATAGTTTAAAACTTCACAACTAAATAGTACCTTATTTTTAATAAAATTTTAGCACCAAATTCCACAAACAATGTTCGCCATATTATTTCCGGCATTATCAATACAAACGTGGATGTGGCAAGTTGCCTTTTTCTTACTTTTTAATTCAATAATTTTAAATTTAATAAATTAATACTTATAGTAAAACTATTGTTGAAAACAAGTGTTTTTATTGCCATAAGGGGAATAATGTGCCAACATTATATGAACAATTTTAAAAATACGTTAAGTCAAGTACATAATACGTTAGTTATTTCTTTTAGCTGTTAGGGTCAATTAAAATGAAGATAACAAAAAAATTCGATTAAAATTTGTTGTATTTAAAATTTAAATTTTTGTTTGTGAATAGTTATTCTTATTTGCATGAGTTCGTATAAAAATAATCTTTTTTTATTGTGAAACAATCTTTTTTTGTTTAGGGTTGATTTGTTATAAAATGACTATTTTGGAGAACGGAAATGAGCTAAAAAATATTGTTCTGAATTGTTATAAAATTTTGTTTGTGTTAAAAAATATATCAGTTTTTATTTTAAGATTTTGCCAAAGATAAAATAATAATTTGATCTTGTTTTCTTTTTTAACGAGACATCAGCTAGAATCCTAGATTAATATCTTGAAATAAGAGCGATGTACGAATTATGAAAGCTCACTGGTATTCGAAATAATTAAACATGTTCAACTCTTCAATCAAAGTTAAAATTTTAATCTTTTGACGGTGTTCATACGAGCTTCACGTGAGGTGACTCATTTTGATGTCTCTCTTTTTTGTCTCATTCCTATTTATTGGAAGGAAAAAGATTACGAGGTGAGGCAGAAATTTTCAAAAAAATTAAAAACTTCAGAGCCATCTCTTTTTTCTAAGGGATGAGAGTGAGAAACAAATAAGAAACGTCAAAATGAGTCGCCGCAAGTGAAGCTCGTATGAACACCGTCTTTCATTGGTTTGTCATCTTTCATTTGTTTTCAGTTTAGACTCTCACAGTGGTATTTATAATCCAATTCCAAGCGATGTCTAACTTTAGACACCTGTCCAACTCCAAAATCTTATTTATAAACATTTAGCACCGATTGGCTAACTTAGCCACTGAAATTGGTTGTCCAAATCTTATTTCAAAGAAGACACGTTTAATGAATAAGGTAGGAAAATATTTCTGGTTTTCTATTTTGTTAGTTTTGAAATGAATGAAAAGCTAGTTGAACGTGTCCCAAAGCGTACTAAAATTCATTAATTCATTCAAAAATGAATAAATACAGGCATGTCACTAAATGAATGAGGTCACATTTGGGCAATTGTTGGAATGCTTATATGTTTATAAATAACAAGTTGCCTTAACTATTTGGGCATTGACTAGCTGGACAGCTGCCCAAGCGTGTTCTTAGAAAATCTAATAAATACAACTGTCAGTTATTAATTAATCAATTTGTTAGATCATATCAATCATTTCAACATAATAATTGTTGGAAAGAAGACTCAATTTGGTATCACTCCTATATAACCATTACTGGCTGAACAGAATGCAAAACGGAGCTGGAATAGATGTCAAAAATGCTGCAGCCGGAGCTGCAAGAGTTGAACAATTTTTAACTTTTACTGCAGCATTTTTGACATCTACTGCAGCTTTTTTGACATCTATTCCAGTTGCGTCTTGCATTCTGTTCAGCCAGTTAAGCATTTTCAATATATGGGTTTTCCCTTTCTTTCAATAAAGTCACTCTTCTTTATTTTTACTAAAAGTAAAAACGTGTTTGATTTTTGAGCTCCGGAATTTTATCTTTTATTTTTCAGTTTTCCATTAGGTTATTGGATATCAGCTTTACAAAATACTATAAAATTCAAGCTGCGATTAAAAGTTAAAATCATTCCGTAAAGTTATTACTTAAGCTGGCCATATACGACAGAGCCAACGAGCCAAATGGCCCCGTGCCGATCCAAAATCGGTCGTGCGTGGGGTGGATCGGCCACCGATCCATTTGGACTTTCAGCCAATCTGAAATCCAACCCAGTCAAATTGATACAATTCAGTCTGCGCGAGATGAGCGGTATGCTTAGCCCAATTAAAAAGCTAAAAGGAAGAGAGAATTTCGTTGACTGGAAATTATCACAGTCCAAAACTATTTAGCTAAAAACTGTTCACAGAAACAAAAAAATGGAAAAGACGCTAGGGTGGCCAAAGTTCTGTATACGAGTTTCGCAGCGCAAAAAATAGAACATGAAGACTAGGTTGTTGACTATGGTGCTTCTTCACATTGACGTTCAAGGAGGTATGGCTGCAAAATTCGAGAGCTGTTAGTGATGACGTTATAGTTGCCGACAATAGTATATTGAAGGCGAAAGCAAAAGGAAATGTTTTGTCGAAGTTTCCATGTGGTGATGTTGCAAAAGACGTTCTATTCGTGCCCAATGTGGTAATCGTATTGTTTTTATCTCCGATGGTTGTACTTTTTTGAATAAAAACAACAAGCTGATCGTGACTGCCAAGTTGCAGAACAATACATTCAAGTTGGATAGGATTATTGAATGAGTATGCATTGCAAATCATAACACATAAATTTCCAAGCGCTAAATAAGATGGCTGCAGAAAGTTTGGTATCTGTTGTGAAGTGTGCCTAAACGGCAAAAAGCTCAGGCAACTACAAGAAGACCGCTGAGGTTGTTTCACTCAGATTTGTGAGGGCCAATGGAGCAGACCTCAATGGGAGGCGCAAGATATTATATGTTGTTTCTGGATGATTTCTTGCGGAAGATATTTATCTACTTCATCGAATATAATAACCAGGTAAGAGACAAATTTGATTAGTTCAGACATTTTGTTCAAAACCAAACAGGGCACAAAATTCAAAGATTTCGCACCGATAATGGTACGGAATTTCGTAATCGTCAATTTCAAAAATGTATTGAGCAGCGGAATAAAGCATGATACAACAAATGCCTTTACTCCCCAACAGATCGGGAAGGCGGAACGCATGAACCACACCAGAAGAATCTCGCTGTTTATTATTACATGCGGATATGAGTAAACATTTTTGGGCAGTTTCAACAGCTGCGTATCTCATCAATCGTTCCAGAGGTTGATGCAGAGGACAAATACGACAGTAGCTATGTTGACGATGATATTTTACCATGTGTAGATGAAGTTAACTCATTCGACAATGTTGCTTGTGATAATCATGATGTAGAATCAAGTGTAGCTATAAATTTATCTGATCCGATTGATATAGAGCCACCGAGAGCTTCTAAATGACAGGAAAGAGCACCTAAAAAACAATATGATTAGATTACATAAGTAATCAAACAAGTTCTTATAATACTTATGTTCCAGTTACATATGAGGAAGCACCGTCCAGGGTTTGATAAAGCTCATTGGAAAAGGGCAATCGAAGAAGAAAAAAGATCGAAAATGATACTTGGGAGTCTGTTGACTTGCCACCGGGCAAAAGAGTCATCAACTCCAAGTGGGTCTTCAAAACCACAACTTATTCACAAGGAAAGATCTGCAAATATAAAGCCCGTTTAGTAGCGAAGGGTTGTATTCAACGTCAAGGGATAAACTATTGGGAAACATACTCCCCGGTTATTCGTTACGAGTCTTTGAGGTTTCTATTGGCTTTGGCAGCAAAACTAAACTTGAAAATTCATCAGTTAGACGCTTTAACAGCATTTCTTCAAGGGTACCTTAAAGAGGAAATTTATATAGCTGTGGCTGAAGGATCGGCTCAAAGCAACAAAGTTCTTCCACTTAAGAAAGAATTATACGAGCTGAAGCAATCTTCTAAGATGTGGAACGAGAGACTAGATGAAGCTTTTAAGCAATTTGGTATGACACCGTCTAAGATTGATCCATGCATATATTATAAAAACACTAACGGTACTTCCTAATAGTTGGAGTACACATATGTTGATGATCTCTTAATTTTGTATAACAATTTTCAAAATATGCAGAAATTGAAAATAAGTTTAATTAGCATTTTTAAGATGAAGGACATCGGTGAGGCGAGTTCATTTAAAAGATGAAATTTTTGGAAAAATTGGGATCGATCAGGAGCAATACATAAATGAAGTTATAGATCGTTTTGGAATGAAAGATTCTAACAGCTGCTCGACTCCGATAGAAATAAACTTGCATTTATCCAAAGAGATGTCACCAAAGAACCAGTCTGAAAAAGATGAGATGTCAAAAATTCCTTGTCATGCATTAGTTGGAAGCTTATTATTTTCTGGAAAAATAAATTCAAATGTAATAATCAAATATTTGTTTTTTTTTTTCCTTAAAATATTTTAAAATAAAAACTATAAAAGCTCATTACTCTTGAATTTAAATTCAGTTTCAATCATACACAATAATAGCGTGCAACTATTAAACTAAAAAAAAAAATTTGTCAATTTTGCAAGTGCAAACAAATTTCCTTCTGAAAAAAGGAAGGATATACAAAGTTTAAAAAGTCTACCACTGAAAAGAAAACATCCCATTGTAGAGGCCAAAAGGATTGACACGATATATGGTAAGCAAATCCTGCTGGAATTAGAGGATTTCTGCGTATACCTCCCAAAGAGGTGTGAGAAGGAATACAACAACAAAGACCTCACTGAGGTTTCAAAATTGTGTTTTGAAGTAGTCGAGCCCTGTGGACAAAAATTTAAAATCGATTTCCATGAGAAGTAGGTCCCACAGCCACAATCAGATCCAGTAGAGGAGATAGAATTACATAAGTCAATTGTTTTATAAAGATATCAATAAATAATAAATAACAATTTTCAAGATACGCAGAAATTGAAAATAGGTTTAATGAGCATTTTTAAGATGAAGGACATCGTTGAGGCTAGTTCATTTAAAAAATTGGATCGATCAGGAGCAATACATAAATGAAGTTATAGTTCGTTTTGGAATGAAAGATTCTAACAGCTGTTTGACTCCGATAGAAATTAACTAGGTTTTATCCAAAGAGATGTCACCAAAGAACCAGTCTGAAAGAGATGTCAAAAATTCCTTGTCAGGCATTAGTTGGAAGCTTATTATTTGAAGCTCAGGTATCCAGACCCGACATAAGCTACGCAGTAAATTATGTAAGCCGTTTAACAATGATCCTGGTATGCAGCATTGGAAGGCAGCGAGTCGAATATTGCGGTATTTGAAGGGCACTGCACACAAAAGACTTTGCTTTGAACGAGATACTTAAAATAACACTAACATTACTGGGTACTGCGATGCTGACTTTGCAGGTGACATTGACGAACGTAAGTCCGTTACGGGTTATGTATACAAGGATGGATACTCATCAATATGGGAAACAAATCATATTCGAGTTGGAGGATTATTCAGTGTACCTCCCAAAGAGATGTGTAAATCAGTATAGTGACGAGGAATTTGAACATGGAACTTTCCAAATTATCCTATGGAACCTTACAATCATCCAACATTGATTTCCACGAGAAGTATGGTTCCCCTGTGCAAGTGCAAGTAGAAGTAAATAAATAATAATAATCCATTTGAAGTAAGTAGTTGCCGGTGCGTCGGCATGGTCTTGTTGTTTGGGGTTGGTATTTTGAATATTGTACTGATAAGAAACGTGATGGGTATTGTCTTTGAGGTCAGTTGATTGGGTTAATATTTTGAATACTGTACTGATAAGAAACATTAATGTTGTTGATGATGATGTTGACGATTCGAGTTCCTTATCATTGTTTTGCATGTTAGAATTTATCAATTGAGAATTTTTAAAATAATTATTTTTTATGTTCCCGCGAAATAGTTTCCGCCATAATAAATTAAAATTTAATAATCAAATTTGCGAATGAGTATATTAATTATTTTTATGTTTTCGCGGAATATTTTCTGGAAAAATAAATTCAAATGTAATAATCAAATATTTGTTTTTTTTTTTTGCTTAAAATATTTTAAAATAAAAACTATAAAAGCTCATTACTCTTGAATTAAAATTCAGTTTCAATCGTACACAATAATAGCGTGCAACTTAAAAACAAAAAAATGTCGTCAATTTTGCAAAAAATCAAAAAGAGTGCAAACAAATTTCCTTCCGAAAAAAGGAAGGATATACAAAGTTTAAAAAGTCTACCGCTGAAAAAAAAAACACCCCATTGTAAAGACCAAAAGGATTGAGACAATATATGGTAAGCAAATCCTGCTGGAATTAGAGGATTTCTGTGTATACCTCTCAGAGAGGTGTGAGAAGGAATACAACGACAAAGACCTCACTGAGATTTCAAAATTGTGCTTTGGAGTAGTCGAGCCATGTGGACAAAGGTTTAAAATCGATTTCCATGAGAAGGAGGTCCCACAGCCACAATCCGATCCAGCAGAGGAGATAGAAGTAAGTCAATTATTTTATAAAGATTAATATCAATAAATAAATAAACAATTATTATTATATTATTATTGGAGCAATTTGGTGTATTTTGGTATTGAGGCCATGATATTATCATTGGCATTTATGCTGATTTTTATATACATACCTATATAGTAGCTATCAATTTCAATCCAATAAAGATAAATAACTACAAATGCATGAACAAGTAAAAAATGTTGTTTTATTCTTTCAGTGGTTCTTCAAAAGAAGAAGCTACATATATTTTAATAAAAAATACTTTCATTCAAATGGTTAGACGTTACACATCATTAGCAATTTCGTTTAGATTCACTATAACTTTTTGCGTTTTTCGCGAACTAAATTGCGGGTGAAGGTTAGTAAATAATAGAAATAAACAACATTTTTTTTTTATTTCAGTGTTTTATTAAAAGATAAAGATAATCTGCTTCACTTACGAAAGCTACATAATTCTCATTACTCATGAATTTGAATTCAGTTTCAAGTAAACAACTCATATTGAGCGTGCAACTGTAAAAAGAAAAATTTTAAAATGTCGTCAACAATAAAAAAAAAAAAAAAACAAAACGCGCAAAAAAGGAAGGAAATACAAAGTCTTAAGAATCTAACCCTAAAAAAAATACCCCTTCGTAGGGGCCAAATGAGTGCATACTCTATATGGTAAGCAAATCATATTAGAGTGTCCCAAAGAGATGTGAAAAAGAATATAGTGACGAGGACATCGCGGAACTGCCTAAATTGTCTTTCGAGGTGTGGAACCTTACGGTCAATCGCACAAAATTGACTTCCACGAGAAGAAGGAAATCCGAAAAGTGCCAGTTGAGGTGAGTAAATAATAATTAAATAAATAAAAAACAAAAATAAATATCATTAAATAAATAAAAACAAACAAATTCTGAAATATGTTATTGTTTTCTTTTGCTTTATAGGTATGTTAGTATGTGAAATGTATTCACTTTTCTTTATTTTACTTTTCAAATTTAAGCGGATTCAAGTACTAAGCGATATTGAAAAATAATCAAGCGATTTAACTTAAAGGGACGCAAAAATTGAACTCAAAGTTAAAACCATCCCACCCATCTAATGAAGAGAATAACTAACTTCATGGATAAAGGGGGCAATAGATGATCTGCTTAAACATGCCCTAATGGATTCTTAAGTCCACCGATGAAGTAGGAATTACTTTTAGGGGAAATAATTTTAATGTGAAAGGAGGAAATAGATGGATAAGATTTCAATATTTCACGGCATTAAAATTTGGTGAGGTATGGAAAATGATTTCAAATATTTTCCAAAGTAACTCAGAGGGTCTGAGCACGGATCATTGTTCCCTAACAGTTACAACGATAAGGCTTCCTTCAGGAAATGGCAAAACCTTAAACAGTATGTTCAATTCGTTCGGAGGGGAAAGTGCTAAATGAAGGGGAATAATACAAATTAGAAATAATGATAATTTGTATCTACCGCTTGCTTTAGTTGTGGGCAAGGCATATGCAGACAACGAAACGTTGAAGAAAAAGGTCAGGCAAGACACCGGAAAACTTCAAACACAAAAAGCCTTAGATGACCTGAACATCAGGATTCCCACTGAAGGTTGTGGAATTTTGGAGTAAAAGACATTACAAAATCATTTACGTGATTATAAGGTCACAGTGTATACATATTCAACTGCACCGCCACCGTCAAGGAAAATTCGTGGAAAGTATGAAGAATCCACAGTTTTTTTTGAGATGATGAGACATATTTTGTCCAAATCTTCGTTAATAACTGAAACAGAATCTTCTATCAGTCCAAGAGGGCAACATTTGTACAATATAACGTCGTCCGCGTACATTTAAATTGAAGATTGAGAAACAATTTCTGGAAGTTCATTTATATACCGTGAAAATAATAGGGGCCCAAGAATTTATCCCAGAGGAACACCTCAAAATATACTAGATTGGTGATTTCCCATTCACCACTACAGCTTGGTTTCTTCCAGTTAAGTAGAACGATATCAGTTTAACGGCAGAATATAAAAAATTGTGCAACCGTGATAGTTTTTTGCAAAGATTCACATGATCGATGGTTCCAAATGCTTTTGAAAAGTCCAATAGCTCTAAGAAAGTCACATTACCAACATCTAATGTTCTTCGTACGTCTTCAATAACATTTATTAGTGCTGTGGGCCAACTGTGATTTACCCTTAAACCAGATTGTTTTGATGATAACATATAATTTCTCCGAAGATGACAGTTTATCTGATTTTGCACAGTTTTTTCAAAAGCCTTTGATAAAAAGGGTAAAGTTAAAATTGGTCTGAAATCATTTGCACCTTTTGCAATCGGATTTATTTTTGCCGATTTCCACTGGTTGGTATTTTGCATATAGTGCTGATAAGAAACGTGTTGGGTATTGTCTTTGAGGTCAGTTGATTGGGTTAATATTTTGAATACTGTACTGATAAGAAACATTAATGTTGTTGATGATGATGTTGACGATTCAAATTCCTTATCATTGTTTTGCATATTAGAATTTATCAATTGCGAGTTATTAAAATAATTATTTTTTATGTTCCCGCGAAATAGCTTCCGCCATAATAAATTCAAATTTAATAATCAAATTTGCGAATAAGTATGTTAATTATTTATTTGTTTTTTTTTGCTTAAAATATTTTAAAATAAAACTTTAAAAGCTCATTACTCTTGAATTTAAATTCAGTTTCAACCGTACACAATAATAGCGTGTAACTTAAAAACTAAAAAAATGTCGTCAGTTTAGCAAAAAAGTCAAAAAGAGTGCAAACAAATTTCCTTTCGAAAAAAAGGAAGGATATAAAAAGTTTAAAAAGTCTACCACTGAAAAAAAAACATCCCATTGTAGAGGCCAAAAGAATTGACACGATATATGGTAAGCAAATCCTGCTGGAATTGGAGGATTTCTGCGTATACCTCCCAAAGAGGTGTGAGAAGGAATACAACGACAAAGACCTCACTGAATTTTCAAAATTGTGCTTTGAAGTAATCGAGCCCTGTGGACAAACGTTTAAAATCGATTTCCATGAGAAGGAGGTCCCACAATCAGATCCAGTAGAGGAGATAGAAGTCAATTGTTTTATAAAAATTAATATCGATAAATAATTAAAAAAGGTGTAATTTATTGAAGCAATTTGGTGCATTATGGTATTGAGGTCATGACATTATCATTGGCATATATTATGCTGATTTTGTATATACATAAAAGCTATCAATTTCAATCCAATAAAGATAAATTACTGCAAATGCATGAACAAGAAAAAAATATTGTTTTATTCTTTCGGTGGTTCTTCAAAAGAAAAAGCTATATTTATTTCATCCAAATGGTTAGATGTTTCACATCATTAGCAATTTCGTTTAGAATCACTATAGTTTTTTGCGTTTTGCGCAAACTAAATTGCGCGTGAAGGTAAGTAAATAATACAAATAAACAACATTTTGTGTTTTATTTCGGTGGTTTTTCAAAAGATAAAGATAATCTTCTTCACTTAAGAAAGCTTTAAAATGCTCATTATTCATGAATTTGAATTCAGTTTCAAGTAAACAACTCATATTGAGCGTGCAACTTTAAAATATGACGCCAACAATTAAAAAAAAAAAAACAAAACAAAACGCGAACAAAAGGAAGGAAGTACAAAGTCTTAAGAATCTAACCCTTAAGAAAAAATACCCCATCGTAGGGGGGCCAAACGAGTGGATACTCTATCTATATGGTGAGCAAATCATATTAGAGTTGGAGGATTTTGCCGTATACCTCCAAGAGAGATGTGAAAAAGAATATAGTGACGAGGCATCGCGAAATTGCCCAAATTGTCTAAAAAAATAATTAAATAAATTAAAACAAACAAATTCTGAAATATGTTATTGTTTTCGTTTGCTTAATAGGTAGTATGTAAGTATGTGAAATGTTTTCACTTTTCTTTATTTTACTTTTCAAATTTAAGCGGATTCAAGTACTAAGCGATATTGAAAAATAATCAAGCGATTTAACTTAAAGGGACGCAAAAATTTAATTCAAAATAAAAACCATCCCATCTAATAAAGAACCAACATCATGGATAACGGGGCAATAGATATTATACCCTACCGATAAAGTAGGAATTACTTTTAGGGGAAAGAATTCAAGATTTCTCGGGATTAAAATTCGGTGAAGTATGGCAAATGATTTCAAATATTTTCCAAAGTAACTCAGAGGGTCTGAGCACGGATGATTGTTCCCTAACAGTTACAACGGTAAGGCTTCCTTCTGGAAATGGCAAAACCAGAAGCAGTATGTTCAATTGGTTTGAAGAGAAAAGTGCTAAACGAAGGGGTATAATACAAATCAGAAATAATAATAATTTGTGTCTACCGCGTGCTTTAGTTGTGGGTAAGGCATATGCAGACAACGAAACGTTGAAGAAAAAAGTCAGGCAAAACACCGGAAAACTTCAAACACAAAGAGCCTTAAAACTTATAGATGACCTGAGCATCAGGATTCCCACTGAAAGTTGTGGAATTTTGGAGTTAAAGACATTACAAAATCATTTACTGGATTATAAGGTCACAGTGTATGAATATGGGACAAAAGGTAGACAAATATGTTTTAAAGGAAACTCCGATGGAAATGAAAAGAAAAAAAAATTATTTGCTGTATCACGTGGGATACTTTAAGAAAAGTGAGCATATAAATGTCAGCGTTCGTGCCCTCAATGTCAATCTACACCAAATTGTCCCAAGAATCATAAAGAAATTTTATGCAACGATTGAAACCGTAATTTTAGATTGAGAAACTGTTTCGGCAATCATAAAGCCTGCAACTCAACAGGTAAAAATTCAATCTGTGAACAAATGAAGAGGTGCCTTTTATGCTTGCAAACATATGCAGCAAATCGGCAGCATATCTGTGGCGAATATTTTTGCAAACTATGTAGTGAGCACGAGGAAAAGGATCATCAATGTTACATTCAACCTGATGGAAGAACATCAACACTCAAAGATATATTCTACATATTTTATGATTTGGAAAGTCGCCAAGAAAAAATCATAGGTGAAAAATGAGCAGTACTTAAAACAAAACACCAACAATCACAACCGTAAAATTGCATGAACCTAACTTATGTGTATTCCAACAGAAGTGCGATTACTGTTTAGATGTTTTTTTGCAATAAGTGTAAAATGTCTTTAAATACAATCAAAAGGAAGAAGAAGAAGGAGAAGGAAAAGTTATTCCTGAATTTCTAGAACACCTACTAAATGTTCGAAAAAATTTCAAGAAAGTTATCGTGACAGCCCATAATGGGCAGTCATACGATCACCAATTCGTTCTACGATACATATTGGAAAAAATGGACCTGACCCCTGGATTAGTTATGAGGGGAAGTAAAATTATTTTAATGGAATTGGGGAATGTGAAGTTAATAGATTCCTTAAACTTCTTCCCTATGGCTTTGGCAAAAGTCCCAAAACCATTCCAGTTATCACCCGTTTTTAAAAAAGCATATTTTCCACATTTATTTAACACTAAAGAAAATGTTAAATATATTGGAAAGCTACCGGCAAAGGAATATTATTCCCCAGATTCAATGAAAGCTGAAGATCGTATTGTCTGTTTAAAATAGTTTTCAGAACATGAAAACGATGACTTTGATATGCAACGCGATCTGGTACAATACTGTATTAGCGATGTAAAAATTTTGACTGAGGCATGTTTTAAATTTAGAAAATTGATGCTCACTCAAAGTAAAGTAGAACCATTTTTTGAAGCAACAACAATTGCTTCAGCCTGTAATTACGTGTTCAGGCGTAATTTTCTTCAATAAGGCACTATTGGGATATTACCAAAAAATGCATACAGGTGTGTGAACAATGAATCAGCAATCGCAATCAAGTGGTTGGTTTGGGAGGAAAGGAAACGAAAAATTACCATTAAGCATGCTGATAAGGGTAGAGAAGTGGTAATAAATGGTGCTGAGGTCGATGGTTTCTGCGAAGAACAAACAAATTTTTGAATTCCATGGTTGTTATTACCATGGTCATAACTGTTTAAAATATCAACGTGATGACCCTCTGTGTAAAGAAGAAACGAACGATAGGTACCTTGAATCACAAATATGAGAGAACTTTAGCCAGAACATTGCGAATAAGGTCGTTTAACTACGAGGTAATTGAAATCTGGCAATGTGATTTCCAAAACCAGATATTGAAGATATACATTTCTAAGACACACACCCAAATACAAAATACAACATTGAGTCCTCGAGACGCTTTTTATGGTGGAAGAACGGGAAACACTTACAATTATTATAAATGCAAAGAAGGTGAGAAAATCAAATACATAGATGTTTGCTCCCTTTAACCTTGGGTATGTAAAAACCGAAAATTCCCAATTGGTCATCCAAAAGTTCACACTGCTACCGATGATATTTGTAAATCCATGAAGCTAAAAGGTGTGAATGGAATTGTTAAATGTAGAAGTCTACCACCAGAAGAATTGTTTCACCCGGTTTTACCCTTAAAGCGAAATAAAAAGCCTATGTTCTCCTTGAGTAGAACTTTTAGTAGTGACAAAATTCACGATCTTTGCACACATACGAAAGATCAAAGAGCATTGATCGGAACGTGAGTAATAAAAGAAGTGGATAAAGCAGTTGAAGTGAAGTATAAATCTCTTACTATTTTCGAAATTTGGGAATATGAAGTCGCTCAGCATAATCAAGAAACAGGCTCTGATCCATGATGAATAAATTTTTAAAACTAAAACAAGAATCATCGGGGTGGCCAAGGTCATGCAAATCACAAGAAGCTAGAGATAAATTAATTGCTGATTTTCTTAGAAAAGAACACATAGGTATACAACTAGAGGCTTCTTAAATAGAAAATAACCCACGAAAAAGATCACTTGCCAAGCCTATTTTGAATTCATTTTGGGGAAAATTCGGACAACGAGAAAATCTTCATAAAACCTGCATCTTGAATAAAGCTTCGGATTTGTTTCTTTTACTTACTGATCCTTCTATTGATGTCTTAAATATATATTCTCCCAATAATTGATGAAAATATAGCAGTTAATTTCGAATCGAAAGAAGAAGCAGCTGAGTCCCTTCCGGCAGTTAATATTTACATAGCTGCCTATATAACAGCTCAAGCCCGACTCAAATTGTACAGTTACCTAGAACAATTGAAGTGAAGAGTTCTGTACTATAATACAGATTCAGTAATTTATGTATATAAGCCGTAAAGACGAATTTGACTCGGCTACCGGATAGTTCATCATTGACATGACTGATGAACTGGAAAGCTATGGTCAAGGAAGCTATATAACGGAGTTTGTGAGTGGCGTTGCGAAAAAATATGCATACAAAGTGTTCAAACATTAGTGAACATAGTAAATGTTATATAAAATGTATAAATCCAAGTGTGCTATCTATAAATTGCATTTTTGGGTTATTTTTCTTTCTCTTTTTATTACAGTAAGAAATAGTCTGAACCGTTCATTATCATCGATATATGTAGTGTATAATTTAGAATAAGCTTATTTATAGATTAGAAGTTCTGTATAAATAGTTATTTTAAGCGAAAATAAAACTAAATAATATACGAATACTCATTTTGTGTCCTTTTTTTGTTTATTTGGTCCTTCGAGCCGGATTATTATTATTAAAGTTTTCCCCCACCAGTGATAAAAGGCTATAGCAGCGGTTATTATGAAATGAAACTTAAAAAAAAAAGTTAGTGGTGTAAATCACGACCCAAACAGTGATTTAAAGCACAAAAGCACTGTAAATTATAATAAGTTCTAGTAAATTTGGTTAAATTCAGACGACTAGAAATAAATGATGGTAAAGCCCGTGCTGTGCTGTTTTTTTTTTGTGCTGTTTATTTAATACATGTCGGTATACATCGACTGAAAAATTATGCGTCTTAGAAGGGTACAACAGAAAATTGACAGTACAAAAATTCTTCACTTCCTTTTGACCAAAAGTATCCAGTCTTATTAGATAAATCTCATTTAGCAGATCTGCCTGCTTAAAATACTCACCATATGACATTGCATGATGGAGGCCGAATAATGAAATCCTTGTTAGGGACACGATTTTGAATAATTGTCTTAAAAAAATGTGTGAGAAATTGCAGGAAATGCATTCGCTTTAGTCGAACAACAGCAAATCAAATAATGGGAGATCTTTATGAATGCCGTGTCTCAGAGTCTTCCATTTATATTTACGGGAGTAGTTTATGCTGGTCCGATTCAAATAAGATGTTCCAAGGGCCGGCCGTGGACAAAAATTTTTTAAAGATACATTGCAGTGTTTGTGTGTATGCCAACAAAAGCCATTCACTTAGAAGCAGTTAATGACTTGACGACTGGGCATTTTCTAATTGGACCTGGACGCTCTTTGCTAGAGTTATCTGAGCCAATACCACTGGCAGCCATGTTACATTAACAGGTGGAAATTATTACCCAAAATGAAAAACGACTTCTGGAAAAGATGGAAGGATGAATACCATGTAACGTTGCATTAATGGAAAATCAAGTACCTAGCGATAATAAGAGATGAAACAACACACCCTTCAAAATGGCCGTTAGGACCCCTATTACACGATGATTCTTTGCGTCTGACTCTTTTCGAATTTTCATGGGTGCGAAGGAGAAAAAACATCTGATTTCACCTTCGTACCCATTGAATTTTGAAAAGAGTCAAACGCAATGAATCATCTTGTAATAGGGGACTAATTTCCTTGTTTATTTTTTTAATACACAAGCATGTGTTATAACGTTTTGGAAAGTACATACATTAAATAGACAACTTTTATAAGTAATTGGCCCTTCATATTTTCATACAATTTTTATTTCTTAGAGGTGGTTAAACTTTTAAGAAAATAAAAGTATTTGTACTGAAAAAATAATTAAAAAAAATATAATAAGGAAAATGCAATAACTACTTTTAAATTTGACCAACTATCTATTACAGCAGATGTTCTAGAATATTTAAAAAAATGAGAAAATTAGAGAAATTGTTCATCCATGGTCGTAGCTTTCATGTATTTGAGGAAGTTCTTGTTAACAACTTTTGAAAAAACATAATAGCATAGTAACCACTGTGAAAATATTTGTTTATATTTTTTTCTGGAAAGATCGTAAGGCCTGCTATAAGCAATTGCAAGACTATCCACTTTTATCAGGACACCCTGTATACATATGAATATTTATCTTATTTAATGAATTATTTTAATAAAGAAATTTGGTAACCTGTATAAAGCTAAACCAATTAGTTTACATTAAACTTCTTGTTAGCAAAAAAGTCTTCAGTTGCAGCTGGACTTGGTGCAACATCCATCTCGTGAAGATAAAGGGCTCAGCGTCATTCCCTTAACAATAAATTATTTTACCAGAACTATCATTAGTTTATTTTCATGTATATAAAGTTAGCAGGACACTTTTGGAAATTCATGTTAAAAACTATCCTATCATTAGTTGCTAATTAATTGCGAATTAGTTACGCAAAAAAAAAATTAATTGCTTTTTTGGTTTGCGAGAAAATGGGTGTCCTGCCAACTTCATATGAACTTAGCAGGACAACTTTCTCAAAAATGTGTATAAACGATTAAAAAAAAAATGATTTTGAGAACTAATTAATTGCGAATTAGTTACGCAAAAAAAAAAATTATAGCATTTTTGGTTTGCGAAAAAATGGGTGTCCTGCTAACTTCATATGAACTTAGCAGGACAACTTTCTCAAAAATAAAGATAATTGAGCTGAAAAAATTTGATTATTGAGAGCTAATTAATTGCGAATTAGTTACGCAAAAAAAAAATAATTTTTTGTTCGTTTGTGAAAAATAGGCGTATTGCGAACTTCATGTGAACTTAGCAGGACAACTTTCCCAAAAATGAAGATTAATGATTTGAAGAAAGTTGGTTTTTGAGAACTAATTAATTGCGAATTAGTTACGCAAAAAAAATTTTATTGCATTTTTGGTTTGCGAAAAAATGGGTGTCCTGCTAACTTCATATGAACTTAGCAGGACAACTTTCTCAAAAATAAAGATAATCGAGCTGAAAAAAATTGACAATTAAGAACTAATTAATTGCGAATTAGTTACGCAAAAAAAAAAATTAATTGCATTTTTGGTTTGCGAGAAAATGGGTGTCCTGCCAACTTCATATGAACTTAGCAGGACATTTTTTTCAAAAATAAAGATAATCAAGCTGAAAAAATTTGATTATTGAGAACTAATTAATTGCGAATTAGTTACGCAAAAAAAAATTTAATTGCATTTTTCGTTTGCGAAAAAATGGGTGTCCTGCTAACTTCATATGAACTTAGCAGGACAACTTTCTCAAAAATAAAGATAATCGAGCCAAAAAAAAGTTTATCATTGAGAACTAATTAATTGCGAATTAGTTACGCAAAAAAAAATTTTATTGCATTTTTGGTTTGCGAAAAAATAGGTGTCCTGCTAACTTCATATGAACTTAGCAGGACAACTTTCTCAAAAATAAAGATAATCGAGCTGAAAAAATTTGATTATTGTGAGCTAATTAATTGCGAATTAGTTACGCAAAAAAAAAAATTATTGCATTTTTGGTTTGCGAAAAAATGGGTGTCCTGCTAACTTCATATGAACTTAGCAGGACAACTTTCTCAAAAATAAAGGTAATCGAGCTGAAAAAAATTTATCATTGAGAGCTAATTAATTGCAAATTAGTTACGCAAAAAAAAATTTTATTGCATTTTTGGTTTGCGAAAAATTGGGTGTCCTGCAAACTTCATATGAACTTAGCAGGACACCCATTTTTTCGCAAACCAGAAATGCAATAAAATTTTTGTTTGCGTAACTAATTCGCAATTAATTAGCCCTCAATAATCAAATTTTTTCAGCTCGATTATCTTTATTTTTGAGAAAGTTGTCCTGCTAAGTTCATATGAAGTTAGCAGGACACCCATTTTTTCGCAAACCAAAAATGCAATAAAATTTTTTTTTGCGTAACTAATTCGCAATTAACTAGCTCTCAATAATCAAATTTTTTCAGCTCGATTATCTTTATTTTTGAGAAAGTTGTCCTGCTAAGTTCATATGAAGTTAGCAGGACACCCATTTTTTCGCAAACAAAAAATGCAATAAAATTTTTGTTTGCGTAACTAATTCGCAATTAATTAGCTCTCAGTAATAAACTTTTTTCACCTCGATTATCTCTATTTTTGAGAAAGTTGTCCTGCTAAGTTCATATGAAGTTAGCAGGACACCCATTTTTTCCTAAACCAAAAAAGCAATTAATTTTTTTTTTGCGTAACTAATTCGCAATTAATTAGCAACTAATGATAGGATAGTTTTTAACATGAATTTCCAAAAGCGTCCTGCTAACTTTATATACATTTTATTTTCTTGAAACCCACAGCCAAAAGGAAAGTTTCCAACTCAAGTGAACAACTATGTAAGAAGCTATGTGGCAGAGTTGCTATACACATAAAGAAAAATGCATAGGTAAGCTAAGTTTTAGTTTAAATAGAAGCGGTTACGAATTAACAAAATCATAACCATTATTATAGTGAAATGATAAAATAGTGGAAAAACGTGTGGATCATGTTTTAAAGCCAATTAACTAAAATGCCATCTCATTTTAACTGTTGTTTTAAATTTTGTATTAAAAATACTGATTTTTATATGGGTTCGCGCACAACCAAATTCGGGACTTTAATGGCTGATTTACGATGCCGCGTTGGGCGTTGCGTTGAAAGATTTGCCTGTCAACGCAAAAGTTCAGGCATAGGAATATCTGTTTAGTGTTTACAATGACGCGTTGAGCATTATGTTACGATTTTGCATCCATTAGTAGGTACACAAACCAACGGTAAGCGGCTGCAACGCGAAAGTAGAGATTATTCAACTTTTGCGTGCGTTTTGACATTTCGATTTCAATTTAGGTATGTGGCCATCTTGTGTTGAAAAAAGTTTGAATTTTTTTGCTCGATTTTTCTTGACGCGGCCGTAGCGCTTGTTAAATGTAACGTAAGCATCGCGAACGCGTCATTGTAAATCAGCCATAATCAATATGAACGATGGTGGAGAAGTCTAAAAAAGCTGTTTTCGTCTAACCGCCCGTCCGGTCCTGTCAGTGCATTCGTAATTTGTGCTTGAGCTTGATCTTAAAGGGATCAGCTTTATTGTTTAAAATTTGGTACATAGCTTTTAAATATGTATGTTTGAAAAAATTTATGTACATACATACACATGTAGGTACCTCGAAATTTTAATCAAACTTGACATTAACCAAAAAAGTGTGTCCCGTTATTCTGTTTATTTGTCTGTTTGACTGTTTGTTGTGTTATCTATATTATTTAGCTCCAAAAACAACAACAAATGTCACCTCATTCTAAAACCTATCAGTAAAATCATTTCAGTTTAATATTTAATATTTAATGAGTTGCAATTTTGACTATATTTTTATATGGCAAAATCTTATATGGTCTATAAATAGTTTGTTTCACTAGAAATTTATATATTAAAGCCTAGTACGCTGCTGAGGTGAAACGAAAATTTTCTGGGGTCAACAACTCGAGAACGAAATCAGAAACAAAGTGATTGCGAAAAAAAATGGAGAGTTTTATCAGAAAGATGTCAAAATAAATTTTGAAAAAAAAAAACAGTTCAAAATCTTAAGTTAATTTTTTTTCTCGTCTGATGTGAATATGGTGCTAAAGGTTCCAAATAATTGTGTTCTTCAGTTCGTTTCGACGGTATTTTCGTCCATTTTCATTTTCAAATAAAATTCAACAGCAAAATAAAATAAACTGTCAAATTTTCGTCTGAAATAATGTTACCGTCAATTAATTGTTTGTGAAAAATAAGCGGAGACTTAGTTCTTGTATCGACTAAAATTTTCTGTTTTATTGACATTTCAATGTCGAGCTGCGTACCTACTACATAAAGATCCCTGGAGACGCTCGAACATGGTGCGAGTGAACATAGTTCGACTTAACTCCGCAGACATTGAAACCAAGCAGAAACCAAACTACTCGAACTTCATTATTCTTACGACTAATATGTCATTAAAAATATTCACTGTCACATTAATTTTATTTTTATTCCGGTTGTTTGACATTTTTCTTTTTATTTTTAATATTGAACCTTGAAATTATAACGATATGTTCGAGTAAACATACGAAACCGGTCCGCAAACAGTCGAATCTGGTATGATAAACGATTAGCCCCGCCCTCGAACATCGATAAATATCAAACTCCTTTCGATTTTGGTGACACTAAATAATTGGTACTCGAACCAGCCCGCAGACAAGTAAAATCAACTCGAACATAGTAGTACTCGAACCATGTTCACTCGCACCATGCTCTTTACAAAAATCACTACGAAGTTTTCGTTTACGATTTCCTTGTGTCAATTTCTTTATAGAATTTTCGTTTCGTTTCAGCTGCGTACTATGCTTAAAGATGAACAAAATATGAATTTTTCAATAGAGAACTTCAATAATAAATTTACATAATTAAATAAAATTTTTTTGTATTCTTAACAATTCTGAACATATTTTTTTTGTATTACAATATCTTTAACTCTCATGACATTATGCTCTTAAGGTCAATTGTATAATTGCGGTTACATATTTTATTTACATAACTTATTAATTTTAATTAAAAGGTTAAATAAAACTAGTTTTTAGCATATAAAATCATTTTTGATATCGTTTTGTTTAATTCGTTTTTTTCATGAATTTAAATATGTACAAATACATAAATTACCTAAGAATCATTTAAAACTTATATGTACAATATTTAAATGTAGGTATACCTTTGATGTTGATTTGCAATCTCATAAAAGTTTTAACTTCACTTTGATATTGTTTTCTGTTTTTTTAAAGTTCTTCATCATTGGTGATATAATTAAACTTCTTGTACTTACTACCACAATAATAAATTGTTTAGTAAGTTGTATTTCATAGTCCATTTTCCTTTTTGAATTTAGTTTTCTTTGTTTAAATTAAGATGAATAGTGTGAAATGTGCCATAAATCTGAAATATAAAAAAAAAATTGTTTTATATAAAAACATAAAATGCGCAGAGTATTTGAGCTAGCAGCAACTTTGGCTGAGAAAATAACTCTTTCTTTACATAATTTGGGAGTAGTTAAGTACAAAATCACAGTCTGGCAGAGTTTCCACGATCAAAAGGTGCCATCTGACTTTTTCAAAATACTAAACAAAAAATCTAAATAAACTGACTATTAATGGGCTGGGTTGGGTATATTATAGTTTTGTCATAATTGTTTCGAACGGATTTGGCTGTTCAAAATGTTTTCAAACTTTAAAAATTGAAATAACATTTCTCATAATACCTACTTAAAGCTCGTCTTGCAAACACGAAAAATCAGAAAATTCAGATATTTTCAGCACCATGCTTGATATTCTTTGGTATGGGACGTGTACAAAGTCTCGAATGCCAGGTACAGTGCAGTACAGTACTAGTACAGTACAGTAAGGTACAGTACAGTACAGTACAGTACAATACAGTACAGTACAGTACAGTACAGTTTAGTACAGTACAGTACAGTACAGTACAGTACAGTACAGTACAGCACAGCACAGTACAGTACAGTACAGTACAGTACAGTACAGTACAGTACAGTACAGTACAGTACAGTACAGTACAGTACAGTACAGTACAGTACAGTACAGTACAGTACAGTACAGTACAGTACAGTACAGTACAGTACAGTACAGTACAGTACAGTACAGTTTAGTACAGTACAGTACAATACAGTACAGTACAGTAAAGTATAGTACAGTACTGTACAGTACTGTACAGTAAATTACAGTACAGTACAGTACAGCAAATCAGCCTCTGATGTTCTTCTTACATGGTTCGCTCCAAGGTGACGGCAAAGAATTCAATCATAAATAAGCATACTAGGCTAAATTGAATTAAATCAGTTACTGAGAAATATTATGTAGGTATAAAAGAAAGTATGAACAAAAGTCAAAAGCACTAACAAGATTGATTTCTCTTTAAAACATTTTTACTAAATTTTGGTATAAAATACATATTTCTAACACCTCTTATAAGCATCTGTTTGCTGTTGGCAGATGCAATGTAGATATAAATGTTTAATGTTATGCATCCACATTAATTATTGTCAAATCAGTCGATGCTCTAGTCACTGGCTTCGAAAAAAAAACCGCATAAGATATATGTACATAAGCAAGGGCGCGGTAGGATTCGTGAAAATAATCAGCAAAAGTGTTTCCGACCACACACTTATGTCCTTGATGTCAATGAATCTGAAATATTTGATCAAATCTGCCAAACAAGAAATATCGCATATTTATCAAATAAAACATGTTAAAATGGAAACGGTTCATTTATTTTACCAGTAAAATTAAATCTATTCAATAATGAAAAATGATATTACTTTTTTTGATTGATAACCATATGGCATAGGTAGAAAAAATTAAACATGTTACGCTAGGTTTTCACTTTTCTTTACCTACAGTAACTAACCGGCGAAACAAGCCTTTGACAAGAAAGAAATAGATGAATGTCAAGTTAGCGAAGAAACTTTGACGAATCGGAAAATGCTTAGTTGGATAATTTTCCGTTAATTAGCTGTGACAATTTTGAATTTGTTATGCTATGTTTTCTATGTAATTTTGGGTAATTTTAATATTAGCCTTCACGGAAAATTATAATTAAGGGCAAATTATCCACCTACCCATTTTTCGATTAGTGAAAATTTATTTGGTAACCTGACGCTCACAGAAAACAAATCACCTTAAATTACAAAGAAAAAATCGCATGACAAAATTGAATTTTTTAGAACTAATTAATGACTGATTAATGGCGAATTTTCAAGGACTAGCATATTAAGTTTTGGAAGTTTTAACCACTTTTCGAAAAAAACATAGAAAACATAGAACGAAAAACTCAAAATTATCACAAATAATTAACGACTAGTCAATGGTAAATTATTAAGCCATAAACCATCCGGTATAAACAGTTTTTAACCCATTTTCAGGTAGTTGATGTCAAGCTACCAAAGAACCCAACAAATATAGAAAACATTGCACGACAAATTCAAAATTGTCACAACTAATTGAAGACTAGCTAGTGGCAAACAATCAACCCATAAACAGTTTAGTATTATACTCTATCCAACAAAAATCTATCCAACTTGATAAAAAGTTAACAAAGCACCCAAAAAACATAGAAAACTTGCATGATCAAATTGAACTTGTCACAACTAATTAAAAACTAATTAACGAAAAATTATAATTATGAAGGTATAAACCATCAGGTATAAGAATTTTTTACTGATTTTCGACAGTTAGTTCAAGTTCAAGTTAGAAAAGCACCCAAAAAACATAGAAAGCATTGAACGACAAATTCAAAACTGTCACAAGTAATAAATGACTAATTAACGGCTAATTATCCAACTTACCATTTTTCGAATTGTCAAAGTTGCTTTGCTAACTTGACAAACATAAGAAATAGTATAAAGTATCCCAAAAGTAATGGTTCAAACTGAAACTGATGAGGTCTGAATAATTGTTGGAAGTTTCGGACTTCTTTCAAATCCATGCCTCAGTATCAATTCATATTAGATCAATTTGGATTGGATCACATTAAATTATTTCAGATTAGCTAATGACTTCAAAATAAATTCAAACCCCAAACGTGTTTAATGAACTTGATAAGAAAGAATGTCTCTGATAAGAAAGTGTTTCAATTTTTGTTTTATTAGTTTTGTTGTTTTTAGAAAACAATCTTTATAGTGTCTTTGGGATCACCTTCAAATATATTTTTTTTACCATGTTCACATCCGTCTCTTATTTAACAACAGTAAAAAAATAGTTTCTCTTATCACTCAACATACACTATAGTTAATTTGTTAAGTATTTTTTGAAGAGCTGTATTGTGATAAGTGGTCGTATTGAGATAAAAAAAAAAGCATTCCAAATATTGTTTTGAGATTTTTTTTACTTTTTAAAATTCCTTTGAATTTTTAAATTGATTGATCGAACCGATTTTCCAGAATTATAATTTATAATTCTAAAATGAAATAAAAAAGAAATACATTGGTGGCGCAACAGCTCGTTTAGAACCAGGTGCTAGTGACTTACAACTCTCAACCATTCCTATGTGCGTATTGTTGGCAGGAATGGAGGGGACCTACAGTTTTTTGCCGAGTCCGAACGGCTAGATGAGAAGCACTTTTTCATGACAAGTATGCTCTTGGAGGATTTGTCAGTTCCTCAAGAGGCAGTACCTCGGATAAAAATTTGTTTTTAGATGGCACGGCTGGGAATCGAACCCACACCTTCGACATGACAGTCCTACGCACTAACCATCATGCCACAAGGTACTACGTATATTAAAATACAATTATGAATCTGGTTTCAAAAATCTTCAACCCGTTTTTGAAATATTGAATTTTCAAAAAAAATAATATTTCTTTTTAATTCGACTTGTTTTTTTTCAAAATTTTGATTTGCAATTTACATTTTAAAGGAGCTTTTGCATAATTTTTTGTATCGGTTTAGCCGTTAATGAGAAAAGCAAAAGGTACCGTTAATAAATTTTTTTTCAAGAAGTTACACCATACCTATTACACTCCAAAGATTTGTTTGTATCAAAATCGTGAGAGCCGTTTTTGAGATAAATGTCCCTGATCACACGTCAAGAAATGCAAGCATTTTCTGTGATTTGTGATGGTGAGCGGGGTAACTTGCAGAAGAAGGAGGGGGATGAAATATTTTAAATATTTTCTTTTGTGTTCCTTCTCCTTCCCAACCAATCCAATCGTGTCTTTCATTATGAAATTACGAAAAACACAAAGAGGAAAACAAAATCTGCAGAATAATTTTCTTCACATCTGAACATTTTCGTTGTTCACGTGTGCTTGCTTACAATAATGCGGTTTGCCATTGGTAAATTCAGATTTCAATCGAAAAATGGATTTTTTTCGTTGCCAATGGAATGCGATTTCAAATTAATTTTTTGTTGCCAATGTATTTGTGTTATTTCACGTATATCTCATTATTCGTAACAATTTGCATCCCTTGGTCCACTTATCGTAGAGTAATATAAGCTTCATGAATTTTCAGATTCATTTGAAACCGCTTCCTTTTTCTACTAAAAGCTATTTTCTTCATGTTTTGTGCACAATTTTCAAAGCCAAAATGAAATTTACACATAAAGAACCACAGTTGCAAACTGGCAGCTCAGAATTGTTTTGGTATTAGTACAGGGAGGGGTAAATCTGCTGAAAAATTTAGATTTGCAAAATTGATTTTAAATCAAAAATTAATCAATTGTTTCGCCTAATGGAACGCAAAAATTGATTTGGATCTGTCAAAATGCTGATTTTGGCAGATCCAAATTAAAAGTAAACTGATTTATTGTACCAATGGAAAACCCCATAAGATTTTCTTTAACGGCAAGTACCATTACCTTTGAAGCTAAAAAAAAATGTCAATAGAGAATTACAAAAAAATAATACGTTCAAAATTTTAAGAAAATCGCTTCAGTGGCTTAGGCTGTAGTTCGAGGTACAGACAGAACTGTGCCACCCACTTTTTTCGTCTTTTCTATCATAGTAATGTCATGTTTCATTGTTATCTCGAAATTTCTTTGTTGGCACGAATCCAACACTTGCCCTATAGTACCTATGTATGTATATCGCAAGTAAAAATAGGGTGCTTGATTATAAAAATGTTTGTAAAGCACATTAAACTGGAGCCTAATGCTACATTTCCACCTAACGCTAATCTGAGATTTAACAAGATTTACCTCAAATCTCCTTCAAATCGCGGAGATTTACCATACAAATTTATTTTGTAAATCTTGAAGATTAGAAATTAATCTTGTTAAATCTTCCTAGGGCAAATAGTGTTACAAATCGAACTAGCCTTTTCTTGCATGGTGCTGAACGATTCATTCGAGACTCGCATACAGTTCTTCATTGTTTGACACGAATCAAACATTCTGTCTCATTCACACTTCATAAGAAAAATTGGAACGCCATTTGCATTTTTGAAGGTGTGTCAAATTTAATCTTTTTTAAATCTTTTTTTGCGGTGAAAACACCAAAAAGATTTATTTAATCTAAACTGAGATAAACCTTTGGTGGAAACATAGCATAATAGCCTTTTCACACCGAACCCAAAACGCGGTTTTCGCGAAAATATTGGTTTTGGAGAAAAACCTAATCGAAAACACAAGTTTTATTTTTGTAGCTTCAGGTTTTCGTAAAACACAAGTTTTATGCTACATTTCCACCTGACGCTAATCTGAGATTTAATAAGGTTTACCACAAATCTCCTTCAAACCTCGGAGATTTACCATACAAATTTATTTCGTAAATCTTGAAGATTAGAACTTAATCTTGTTAAATCTTCCTAGGACAAATAGTTTTACAAATCGAACTAACCTTTTCTTAAATGGTGCTGAATGATTCATTCGAGACTCGCATTCAGTTCTTCATTGTTTCACACGAATCAAACATTCTGTCTCATTCGCACTTCATAAGAAAAATTGGAACGCCATTTGCATTTTTGAAGGTGCTGTCAAATTTAATCTTTTTTAAATCTTTTTGTGCGATGGAAACACCAAAAAGATTTATTAAATCTAATCTGAGATAAACCTTTGGTGGAAACATAGCATTATATAAAACCAGTCGAAAACATGTTGGAATTCAGATATGAACAAAACAAACATACCTTTAAATAAGTTCAGCACCTATTGAAGTGTCAAAAAAGAAACTGATGGGATGCTTTCAAAAGAAATTGAAAACAGCTGACGGAGTTCTGTCATATCAAATATAAAATTCGAATTTCAAAATAAATTATTTTATTTAAAATTGATAAATAATTGTTTGTGGCAAGTCAAATTGTTCATATGGATCCTGTTTATAAAATAAATCACCGTTTTTATTTCAAAAATATGGAAGAAAATAAAAAAAATGTGCGAGGTTTGTGTAAAAAAAACTGGAATGTCGAACGAAAACGTGTTATGTTCAGTGTGAATGGTTTTCGCGTTTTTGAAAAGTTTTCGCCAAAAACCTGTTTTGGGGTTTGGTGTGAAAACCCTTTAAGGCTAAAACCGCACTTGCGATTTTCTTTCGTTACAACTAAAAAGATTGATCGTAACATATTATGATTTCTTGGTAGGTTTGTTCGATGTCAACACTGGGGCGCACTTGGTCACCCTGAATTCGCTCTCATGAGTTTTATGTGACACTTTTTTCACCCCAGTTTATTTTCACTGTTTTCGATGTGTGTTCGGGGCGAGCACTGAACTCGCTCTTACGCACCCCAAATGCACAAATACAACGAAACCCAAACTTTAGAATCAAAAAAAGTATTGCATAACTCGTTCGCTTGGCAGTCTGGATCGGAAAGAGAGACCTCTTCCGGATTACCAAATGAAAACCCTATAAAGCAATTAGGAAATCTCCATAAACTTGATATACAAAATTGGAGACAGAGCTGATCGTAGGAAGTTCATTTCAAGTTCATTTTCATTTCAAATCGAAGAAGTCTCTCGTTCGTTCTTTTTCTCAAGGTCAACACAATACAATAATTTCAACGTTCTCCAGATAACCATTTCCCACAGTTGAAATAAAATAGAATGGGTAAGGGAAGGGGTCAGTCGACAAGTTCAAAAATTGAATGAACAACTGATAAAGATTGAATGTATTGTATGCTTTAATTAAACTAAAACTTTCCTAATCCAACCTCTATGTATTGATATTTTAAATTTTAAGAAACTTGAATATTCATAAAAGAAATCGGTTATAATTTATGGTCCCCTGATTGCAAGAACTTGGTTAATAAATTTTTAAAATTTTGGAGGTAGCAAGCTTTTTATGTCCCCAGCTACCTGAGAGGAATGAAGATTTAATTTTTTTCTTGTTTTACGCTTGGCTATATTATATTGCAGAATTATATTGCATGAAAAGTCTACTAAACTATGCTTTATGTATGTAATCATTTTTGCAGATATATTAAAATTTGGAAATTTAGTTATGTACCTATGTTGGTAGTTCCAGCAATCAGGTGACGATACGTTAATATAATTACTTACCACATTTGATTCCTGTTCATTTCGAAAATATTTAAATTTCCGTTTCCTTTTAAATGAAACCACCAAAAACAATACGTTTGGAACTTGCAAGTTCACAAGTTAGATTTGTTATAAAAATAAAACCATTTGATATTAAAAATTTTTTTTGATACTGTTTTAGCAAGAGTTTGTTCCGTTTCGGGCTTATCAAACTTTATAAACTTTATATGTAGGACACGAGTGTACAGTATACTCTTTTCCACTTATTTTTATATTCAAAGTTTAATTAGGAAAGTTCCCGATTTGATTATAAAGAAATTTATTTCCAAATCAAATATATTTTCCATTAATGTTTTTTTTTCTCAATTAACTTTAAAATTGCATTTTGTAAACTTTATAGCGGCTTTATTCCGAATGGTGATAAGCATTTCAGTCGTTTGAATTTTAATTATTGTTGAATGAATTCGCTTTCCACTTAGGATTTTCTTAAAACACACACATTTTGTTGAACTTAAATTTTTATTGGGAAATCTTGATTTCGATTTTCACTTAATTAAAATTTAATTATTTTGTGTTTAACAATTGTTAGCCACCCAATACTTGCTGCTTCCCCAAGAGCTAAATATTGAATATTTCGTTTTTTTGTGCTACACTACAAAACAAAACACTACCCAAAACCCAAGGCAGAAGCCACCACCACAACTATGATGATAAACAGATAAGAAATAACAAAAACAACGGGCATCGCATCGTGAACGTGATAAGCAGAGAATATCAAAGCAAGGGCCCGACCCATAGTCCTAAGGCTATGTCCTAATTGGCACCCATCGCGCAACTGGGCAACGAGCGATAATCGCTGCATCGAACGATCAAAATATCAAACTCTAATAAATCAATCAATGTACCCTAATTAAATCATAAATGTGGTCGTGCGATGAGGTAGAATGGTCGAACATGTTTGTTTTGAGATCGCTCAAGCTACTCCACACAAGCTTTCGAAAAACAAACTCATTATCTGAAGGGGAATGTCCTAATCAGAAACCAAATGTGTGCAACCGACGCACATAGGAGTATTTGCCTACAAAACTCGGCCAAAAGTCGATTTTTCAAGTGTCAAAATTGAAAGGGGAACTTTTTCCAGACAATAGCTAAGATCCCATGGAACAATAGGCTAAAATATTTTTTTTATTGCTCAACATATTTTGGCTATGATATTAGTTCAAAGTCTTCGATTAAGAATTTGTCACTTCTTTTTGTAATTAACCTTCAAAAAATTTGAAACATTTTATTAAATTATTTCTTAAAAATTTTGTGTAGTCTGATGAAATTTTTGGTACATAAAAATCATTTACAGATCTTCACTATTATATTGAGCCATTTTTACGACAAATATTTTAATATTTATATTTTTTTGAATTTTTGTTCTAAAAATGCAAAAAAAAAAACACTATTTTTGTTGGTTCTTTTTCATTGGGAAGTAATTTTTTGTATAGATGTAGGTGGAATTGGGTTCTCATTTGTATATGGGTGGATAAAATAAACCATGAAGCTTCATTTTCAAAAAGAATCGGCTGCGGATTTTTGCGGATGTAGTTGTTTTTTGTCATATCGTATTCCCACTTTTATGCCCATTCAAACTGACTATTTGTGCTGTTATTTTTCTTTGGGATTTCATTTTTTTTTTATTTTTTGGAGTTATTTGGTAATTATTTGTATAAAATATGGTTTAGCAAAGCTCCCAGTATTGATTAAAAAAAAATATTGCCTGCAACTTTGATCCTTTTTATCTTTTTTGGTCATATCGTATATCCGATTGCATGCATTTTTTTCTTGTTTCCAGTCGAAAAATTAAAAAAAAACTTTTTTTTTTTGTTTTACAAGAGGGTAAATTTATTAAAAACGGTATTTATTACATGGTTTAAGATGAAAATATTGCAATCAAGACAAAAAATAATTTTGTCCAGTTTTTGCATACAAATAATCCTATGTGCGACGCGACAAGGAGTTGCTTGATCGCTTGAAATCAAACCAGTTTGTTTTTGATAGCACTACTCTGCAATGGGGTTTGATGAAAAATTGAAGAAAAAAGTTTTTTAAAGTCAATTTTATGGGAATGGACGTTGGGATTTTGCAATACAAAAATAAATTTAAAACCGAAAAAGTGTGGAAGAGTGTTGTGGTGTTTAGTAAGAATAAGAAACAGCGAGTAGGAATACAATAAATAATTATGTAAACAAATCCAAGAACTGGTAAAAAGAAAACATATTGCGGTCAAATAATTTAGTTAAATGTTGTTTTATATAAAAAAGAGGAAATTAATTTTATCAATTAAAAAGAAAACAAATCTGTCTAGCAGGGACCTAATTTTTTGTATTTCTATTAAAGTTCCTTCTGCGGGAATCAGACTAGTTTTCCGCACTTTTTTTTATTGAAGTTTGGTTTAAACTCTGAACCAAATAATAAAACCACATCAAAAATGAAATGATTGTGCATCATTGCTGCAACGATGCGTTTGTGAATTTACACAATGTGTCCTTATTAGAATATAAAGGCGGTAGCGCGATGACGTATAACAGTCGCACATGTTTGTTTTGAGATCGTTCAAGCTATTTCACATAAGCTTTCGAAAAACAAACTCAGTTATCTAAAGGGAAATGTCCTCATCAGAAACTGAATTTGTGCGACCGACGCTACAAGAAGTTGTTTCATCGCTTAAAATCAAACGAGTTTGTTTTTGATCGCACTAAAATGCAACGGATTTAAAGGAAAATATGATAAATGAAAGCGTATTTATTCCTAATTTTATGTTGGGATTACTTCAAAAATAGATTCAATGCAATTATGGTGGGGTTTTAGAATTGTAATTTTTTTAAGATATATAGTTGTACATTTAATGAACATCGCAATCATCATATTTCGCGATTGGCGCATTTTAAAAATCTCTCTTGTACATTCAAGATTAGCTGTAAACATTTTATTTACTCTTATCAACATTAAGGGTTGGTGCAAACTTGAAAGAATAGAAAACCATATTGATACAAAATTCACTTTAGTGGTTGCCCGATAGTGTGTTAACATCCACTTACCATGCACGATATTACTTAGGAGCGATCGGTAATAGGACACACATTTTGGTAGCGCTATCAACAAGCGATGCGACCGACCGAAGCTCATCGGGTTCATCGGGTTGCGCGATCTTTATCCATTGTGGCGACAAAAGCATTCAAATGATAGCTGGATAATACATGTTTTCTTATGGGAACTGGCCCATAAGCAACGCAAGCGTCGGAACGCGGTCAATCCTCGCGTTCCGATGTTTATTCGCTATGTTATCTAATTAAGGTAGAACTATAATAGTCGGAAGGGCACTGAAGCTAATGTCAAAAACCAACGAAAAGTAGCTTTCCGTACCGAAAAAAGGGGAACACACCCATAATGTAATTATCATCTATCTCTTTTTGGCACTCCTATTTCACCAAATGTCAGTTTTACTTAAGTGAGGTGCGCTCCGGAGCGCACCTCACTTCCGTAACCAAAGTTGAACGAAACTTGACGAAACGCTCCACTCCGCAATTATAGTCACCGTCGTATGCTTTCCGTGTATTCGCTTGTTTTCTTCCGACCACTTAAGTGCCCCTCCGAGCATTATAGTTCTAGCTTTATCCCAAAAATTTTGAGATAACTTGAGTTGTTGTTGGGTCAGTGGTCATCAGCTGTTTTTTAACAAGGGATTACAACAACACAAAGCTATCCAGATAACTGAGAATAACCATCTGAACATGCCCAATTTGATTTGCTACAAGCTGAAACGAACAGCTGGACGGATTAGATTTGCAAAGGATTAGTGATGAACAATGAAAAACGCACACATAACTTCTGTTCCTTGGAGCCCGAAACAGTTTCAGACCACCAGATTTAATGCGGACCAGTTAAATTTTTAAAGTGTGGAACGAGTTCGCACTAAATCTAGCGGTTTCAAACTATTTGAAGCTCAGCAAGGAACACAGCAATAGACTCAACTCATCATCATCCAGCACATCATTCAGCACAAGTCATGTTGTTGTTGCAATTCACATTTATTAGGCGTGTTTTTTTCTTCACCTGAGTTGAGTGCTCCATTTGAAGTTCAATTGAAATGGGATTGATAGTCTAATAGCCTTTTCACACCGAACTCAAAACGCGGTTTTCGCGAAAATATCGGTTTTGGAGAAAACCTTAATCGAAAACACAAGTTTTCTCATAAATTTTTTGTAGCTTCATGTTTTCGTAAAACACAAGTTTTATATAAAACCAGTCCAAAACTTGTTGGAATTCAGAGATGAACAAAACAAACATACCATTTAATAAGTTCAGCGCTTATTGAAGTGTCAAAAAAGAAACTGATGGGATGCTTTCAAAAGGAACACAGCTGACGAAATTCTGTCATATCAAATATAAAATTCGAATCTTAAAATAAATTAATTTATTTAAAATTTATAAATAATTGTTTGTGGTAAGTCAATTTGTTCATATGGATCCTATTTATATAATAAATCACCGTTCTTAATTCAAAAAAAATGGAAGAAAATAAAGAAAATTGTGCGTGGTTTGTCTAAAAAAAAACTGGAATGTCAAACGAAAACGCGTAATGTTCAGTGTGAATGGTTTTCGAGTTTTTGAAAAGTTTTCGCCGAAAAACGGTTTTGGGGTTTGGTGTGAAAAGCCTATAATAAGAGCCGACAACAAATTTTGGGAGTGGATGTATAACCAAAATGGGAGTAGGATTATAGGTACATATGTATATCGTCACATCGAATACCAAAGTCTGGCAGGTTTTTTTTTTGCCTTTGGGAGGGGTGGAGGGTAAAAGAGGGCTAGGTCCCTATTTTCATTTTCAGGGTTATAAATAACCTCGATAAGAAATTATTTCACTCATTCCTCCTTTGGTCCAGGAATTATCTATTATTATCCAAAAGGAACTTTTAAGGAACTGTATTTGATAGAACGACTGCAGCGACAGGCTGCCAAACCAGTGGTGCCGAGATTCAGCTAATTCGAAACAGCAGGGAGTGAGTGAGATGAGTCCGTTTCGTCGAAAATCGATTCAGCTAGCAAAAGTGAGTGAGTGAGCGATAGAAATGAAATGTCAGATTACTCGCCAGATATTTCTGTAGAGACTTGGTGTATGTGTTGGTAAATTTCCAGTTTTGGATAGGTTTGCGTGCTTTTCTCAAGAATTCATGCATAGGTAACGAAATAAAAAACAACAACGTAGATAAAAACAACTATCCTTTTATTGACTCTTAAATCTTATTTTATTATCATATGCACATATGTATATATCAAATAAAATTATATTCTATTCACTTCAACACTATTTTACTTTTTATTTCTCAAAGGTGGAAACTCACTTCAAACTTTAATTACGACAAAAAAAATAATTGAAACAAGAGATACTCCATTATTAAAGATTCCAATATTTACATTGTTGTATTTGTTATTTCATTTCATTTTGCGTAACGAGTGTGACAAGGAGGTAGAGTTTAGCTCTTTTATATTTATTCTTTGTCTCATGTTCGAAACTTAATTCGAACTTACTCATTTCACTTAAGTAGCTGAATCACTTTTGCGAGTGAAGTGAGATGAGTCGGCTAGTAAGGCGAGTCATCTCATCTCACTCGCTGAAATAGCTGAATCTCGGCACAGGACACCTAGTGGACGTTTTGCCCGGTGTCCCTTATATTTGTAGTTATTCAATGCTTATATCTTTTTTTTATTTAAAATTGATAAATATTCGTTTGTGGTGAGTCAAATTGTTCATATGGGTTCTATTTGTAACTATAAATAATCAGGTTTTCTTCAGAAAACGGGAGAAAAAAAAATAAAATTGGGCGTTGTTGGTGTCAAAAAAAAAAAAAACTGAATACCAAACGAAAACGTGTAATGTTCGGTGTGAATGGTTTTCGAGTTTCTGAAAAGTTTTCGCCGAAAACCGGCTTTGGGGTTTGGTGTATGCAAATTGTTTAAACTTTCTGTTGATGAATACAGTACCACCATCTGATGCGACAATTTGTGGAATGGGGTCGACATGACTGAAATTCTTTTTTCCAAGCCCTTATTACTGAGGAAGCGGTGAGACTGCTTAATTCATCTACCTCAAAATAGTCTGAAAAATATCAACGGTTCCTAGAAAATACTACTTTTTTGAGTAATTACAAAATTGAAAAATAACTAATCCAACTCTTTGGAATGGCATATCAGGCAATACAGGACACTGAAGTGGCGGTTTTTGTTGATTAGGTCTACCTATTCACCAGGCAAATTTCACATTTCATGCATAGTTCTCTTATGTGGTTATCAATATTTGGCCAAAAAAACAGAATTTCTGGCTTTTCTTAAACATGTCCCCATTCCTTGATGACTATAGTGTATTTTGTCTAGTCAAATTTTTTTTAACTTACTTGGAATGATGGCTTAAAAGTGATCGCAACCTTTAAGCACTATGCCATTTTGGATAGTTATATTCTCTTTGAAGTTCCATGATCAAGTGATATCATCGTCTATGGAATACTTCTCATTAAATCGAGATTAAAATTGGTATCAACGCAGAATTGCACCTTCTATAGCATATCAAAAGTCCCCCAAATTCCCCGCATTGACTTTTTGTGTAAATGCATTTGAAGAGGTGGAGGGGAAAAATTCGCTTAATTTTATTCAAAACTCGAGATGCATAAGAAATCGGATGTCCTTCTTGGACAAGCTCGGCACACAGGCCATCTTTGCTTGCATCGCATTGTATTTGGACATCCTTATTTACGTTAAAATACTGCAGTACCGGAACCTCTGTAAGCATATATGCTTAATTTCATCAAATGATTGCTTTTCTTCTGATGCCCATTTCTATATCATTTTCTCGACCGTTTTTTTTTTTTTTAATGGAGCTGTAATTTTCGAGAAGGGTAGAAATCTAGATAGATACGTATACATACCGAACAAATCTTATCTTCTTCAAACCTATCTGATTCTTTTTTTGGATTAAGTTTCCAATTATTCTATCTTACCCTTTCTAAAACATTTAGCAGGTTCTGGTTGTGATCTTTTTGTGCTTCTTCTTCTGTCACTCCTTTTTCATATACTAAAATATTGTCAGCAGTCACCTCGACTCTTTCTAATACATATAATATTTCGTGCTGTAATTTTGAAAATATTCAGGTGCTGGTGCTATGCCAAATAGCATGCAATTCCAATTACATCTTCCTGAAGGTGTCCTAACTAAGTTCAGATTCTTCGAATCCAATGTCAAATCCGTGCTGTTATATGCTTGTAGAACCTGGAAAGTCACGTCTACCATTTCGAGGAAATTGCAGGCTTTTGTGAATTGCTGTCTTCGCCACATCCTTAAGATTCGCTGGCCACAAATAATATCAAACGAGGAATTGTGACGCAGGACGTCGACATAAGAAAGCGTAAATGGCGTTGGATTGGTCACACACTGAGGAAACCAAACGAAGAAATTGCAAAGCAGTCCTTTGAATAGAATCCTCAGGGTGCACGGCGGTTGGAAGACCAAGAATAACATGGAAATCAACTGTCTTAGCGGAAGCAGAGTCCCAGAAAAAAGACGCGGCCACAGTTAAAATACCTTGCAGCAGACCGTGAAGGATGGAAACGGTTTGTTGACGCGCTATGCCCAGCGGGGATTACAGGACACAATGATGATGATGATGATGAAGGTGTCCTAAAGGTTGTAAGCTCACGACTTTCGTTATCTGAGTGGCCTGATTAGGGAATACGAGGGGAATCGTTTTAGGTGGTGAAAATGAGGTTGGGCATTACTGCTATCGTTTTCGCCTCTTTCGTTTTTCATTCGCCCTATTTTCGAAATCGAATGTGAAATGACATTTCAATATTTACCGCGTTAATTTTCGAGAGGTTTTTATTTCCGGATTAGTGTATCGGCAGACGAATGTGATTGTGTAATCCAACTTAAAAATGTAAGTTTAATTATTGTTTCCTACCTTTATTTTATAAAAAAAAAAATAAAAAATAAATAATTTGTTTTATTATAAACGTGTAGGAGCCCAAAACAGCAACCCACCAATCAGCAAAAATTTTCGAACCTAATTAAATTTATGAGGGAAAATGAAGGGATAGCAAAAGGAGCACTCAATGCGCCCAAGTACAAATCCCACACATATCAACTTTGGGAAGGTATCACTGCGATTCTTAAGGTCACGAAACAATATTATTTTTATTATTTTTATAGGTATGGAAAGACTTCAAGTACAACATCAAAAAGAAGCTTCGCCACAATACAACAATACAAAATGCAAACGTGGATGAGGTGGGGGCCCTAATTATCAGCACAAATTATCAAAACTCGAGGAGGAAATAATGGTACTTCTTGACCAACATACGTGCGAGAACGGCATTAACGTCAAAACATTGCATTGACCCAAAAAAAACCATCAGATCCATTACAAATTACAAGTACTCCGAAAGATATTGATGAATATGAAGAAACAACTCTTTCACCAGATTTTCACGGAGAGATTCAGACAGAAGAGTTTGTTGTTCCTAAAAATGAAACTATTCTAACTTCATCTGCATTTACTGGTGGGAATCCTTCTAAAGTTCGTACTCCATCAGCTACGGCGAAAAAATTTTTGGAAAAACAAGTTGAACAACAAAAAAAAAGTACCAAACTAGAACTAATAGAAAATTAAAACAAAGAACTTCAATTCATAATAAAAACAAGAAAAATTAAAGAACAAGGAATCAAACTTTTAAAGAGAAAAATAGGTATCAAGGAAAAGGAAAACAGGGATATGGTGAAAATTCGGCTTGATAAAATTCAAATCAAAAACCGAAAATTCGAATTAACAGAAAGAGAGCTAGGCATCTATTATAGCCCATAATAAGCTATCTTTGAAGTTACTGAAAACTACTAATCAAAACATGAATAAGCTTTATTTAGTTTGTATTATTATTATTTATTATTTGTTAACGTTTGTATTTATTATTTGTGTTTTTTATATATGCATGTTAATGTAGATTTCGATTTAATTAAGTCATGAACATGAATTGACATTGTGATATTATGAATTAATAAATGAAAGACTGGTTTTAGTTTAGTTAAAGAAAAGCTTATAGGATATTTTTTATTTGGTCCCTTATTTGTTTGGCGATATTTGTATAATTTGTTTCATTTCTTGGATTGCGATTTGGCATATTATCATCTGTAAGAATTTCGTGATCAGTTTCAGTTTATCCATGATCCATCCTCAAATAGAACCTTAAATTTAAGGCTCACGTTATGCAACATAGCACATACATTTAAAATACATGCAGCCTTTTCAGGTCGATAATGTAACTCTCTAGAATGCAATAAACATATAAACCTTCCTTTGATTAGACCGAAGCATTACTCAATTATGATTCGACACTTCGAGTGCACTGTACCTATTACATTTTGCCTCCCGGCTCCCGCTTGCAGCTGACCAAATGGTGTCATCGCCCATGGTTCAAGAGCGTAATCCGCATCACCTTAGCAAGGAAACAAGCACATACATAATTTATTAAAATTATTGAAATTAAGTTAAAACAATATTACATACCAAGGATTTTGCTATTATCACCATTTTTTCTTTCTCTTCTCTGAAACTTCTCTCGGTACTCATTGACCACACAACAGAATCAGAACTCCGTCCGTAGCTAGCGTTGACACAAAAATCCGCATTTTATGATCACATGCCTGGTGGAAAATTAACTATTATAAAGTAATAAGCCTTATACGGGCTACTACGACATATTCGGAGCTCAGGCCTATAAGGAGCGGTTAATCCGGCTCCCCGCCCTTGGAGTTATATTGCAAGGGTCGGGTCCTCCAGGTTGGGGGTCGTGTCATCGGGGTGACTTCCCGGCCACGTAAAGCTATTCTAGCTGTGAAGCAACAACAAGCCTCGGATACGGACGGATATACTGTTGACGAGCCTAGCAAACGATATAAGGACAACGAAATTCGGGTCTGCACGTGGAATGTTCTGTCTCTCAACAGACCACGTGCCACGTGCAGCCGAACATTTAGCGGAAGCCCTAGACTGCTACAAAGCAGACATCACCGCCATCCAAGAATTGCGATGGGATGGGCCGGGCATAAGAAAACTGAAAGACTGCGATATCTACTACGGTGACTGTTACCGACCACAAGGGCAGCGTATCTTTGGATGTGGATTCGTCGTTAGAGGCAGACTTATGCTACAATTCCACCTGACACTAATCTGAGATTTAATAAGATTTACCTCAAATCTCCTTCAAATCTCGAAATTTACCATACAAATTTATTTCGTAAATCTTGAAGATTAGAAATTAATCTTGTTAAATCTTCCTAGGACAAATAGTTTTACAAATCGAACTAACCTTTTCTTAAATGGTGCTGAACGATTCATTCGAGACTCGCATTCAGTTCTTCATTGTTTCACACATTGTTTCGCACTTCATAAGAAAAATTGGAACGCCATTTGCATTTTTGAAGGTATTGTCAAATTTAATCTTTTTTATATCTTTTTGTGCGGTGGAAACACCAAAAAGATTTATTAAATCTAATCTGAGATAAACCTTTGGTGCAAACATAGCATTAGGCAAGAAGTCTTGAGTTTCAACTATGTGAACGAGCGCCTCACGACAATTATTCGCATCAAGGATAAATTCGCCAACATAAGCCTCATATACGCGAGAAAGATGACGACACCAAGGATGAGTTTTACGAGCTCCTGGACAAGACATATGAGCAATGCCCTAGCTATGACATTAAAATTGTCGGTGATTTTAATGCCAAGCTAGGAAAAGAAGACGTCTTTGGTGGAACAATCGGAAGATATAGCCTGCACGACACCACCTCCGATAACGGACTCAGGCTAATCGACTTTGCTGCGGGGCGAAACGTTGTGGTAGCTAGTACGCAGTTCCCCCATCTCGATATACACAAGGGAATATGGCGAATTCCAGGTCAATCAACCGCTAACCAGATTGACAACATTGCGATCAACGCAAGGCACTCCTCCAGTATCAAGGATGTCTGAACCTTCCGAGGAGCCAACGTTGACTCGGACCACTACCTCGTTGTAGCCAAGGTGATGCTACGGATATCCAGACCAAAGCCGGGAAATACTATAAGGAAGTTTAACGTCTGACGGCTACAGTCGCAAGAAATCGCCAGGTCCTTTTCCGATCGAGTCTCTCGCACCCTCTTAAATAGTCCTATGCCACCAACTGCAAGTATCGAGAACCAGTGGAAGAATTGCCAGCAAGCCATCAGAGATGCCGCCTCTGACGTGCTGGGCTTTGCACGACCACCACAGCAAAACCCCTGGTTCGACGAAGACAAGTACATGCAGCCAAACAACAGGCATACAAAGCGGCGCTGCATAGAAGGACCAGAGCTGCTCGCGAGCTCTACGAGCAGAAGAGAGAGGAACACAAGCTTCTAAGAAGGAAAAAGAAAGAGCATGAGAACCGTGCGATCGAGGAAATAGAGGGATGCCATTGCAGGAATAAAGTTCGGAAGTTTTACCAAAAGGTAAAAAGAACCTCCCAGGGTTACAAGGCCCGGACCGAAGCCTGCAAGGATGATCAGGGGAACATCGTAGTAGCATTGCAGTCGGTACTGAGGATATGGAAAAATCATTTCTGCAAACGGCGATGACGAACCGAATTCCGCTACCATGCAGATTGCACCATTCAACCTGGACGATGACGACGTAGGCCAACAATTCCGTCCACCCTATCTCGACGAAGTAAAGATAGCTATATCTAAACTTAAGTCCAATAAAGGCTTTAGGCCAGGGAAGTCCACCATCGACCAAATATTCGCACTACGGCAGATCATGGAGAAAACCCAGAAGTTTCAAATCGATACCCACTACCTTTTCATCGATTTCAAGGCCGCGTATGACAGCATTTATAGAGACGAGCTATATAGAGCAATGTCTAGTTTTGGCATCCCAGCCAAACTCGTCCGTTTGTGCAGGATGACGATGGAGAATGTACGCTGCTCCATCAAGGTCGGCCAAGACCTCACCGACACTTTTGATGTCAAGAAAGGTTTTAGGCAAGGCGCACGCTGTCATGCGACTTCTTCAACATCGTTCTTGAAAGACTAGTGCAAAACTCTCCCGTCAACACTAGAGGCACAATCTTTCAAAAGTCCGTCCAATTACTCGCTTACGCTGACGACATTGACATAATCGAACGAACAAAGCGTGATGTCAGTGGTGCTTTTGTGAGTATTGGGAAGGAAGCCAAGAAGATGGGTTTAACGGATTTAATGCATAAATGTAAAAATACAAGACAAAAATATAGAAATGCCAAAAAATGGGTTACACCACTTTTGCACTCACGGCCTCATTTATAGATCTATAATAAGATCGAGAATACGTGGATTTGGTATACACCCCATAAATCGTCAAAGGGCAAATTATGGTGAATTTCACCATTTATATCAAAATCTTCGCAGATCTCCAGATCGATTTTGGCAATATTGTCGTATGTCGGTACCATCTTTTGATTTGCTGCTGGAAAAAGTTCGACCAAAATTAACAAAACAAAAGAAAGCAGTTAGTCCAGAGCAACGGCTGGTTTTTTGTTTAAGGTTATTTTTTTTTTATTTTTTTTAATCTTTATTTTTATTCTTAAGTTTAACACTGGACGGCTTTGGACAGTTGAAATTAAACTTTCTGTGTTTATTTTGTCCATTTTATTACTTTGTCGCTCAGCGATCGACTGAAAAATTAAAACAGATTTGATTGCTGAGCGACGTCGCTCTGTCGCTTAAAAATCGCTCAGTCGCTCAAAGTTTATGTGGCCACCTCCATACGATTTCATGTGTTTTAATTTTTTTGCGTCGCTCAGCGACTCGTCGCTCTGTCGCTCGTCGCTCATTACGTGGCCGGAGCCTTAGGCTGTTTTGAGAGGAAAATTCTTCGGGTGATTTTTGGTCCCATCTGCATAGATGGGGAATGGAGGAGAAAATACAACAACGAACTGTACAGCGACACCAACATAGCCACAAAAGTGAAAAGCCAACGACTAAGATGGCTGGGTCACCTAGAGCGAATGGACACCAATGATCCGGCCCGGAAAGTCTTTGAATCCAACCCCGTGGGACAACGCAGTAGAGGTGGACAGCGTAAAAGGTGGCGCACGCAAGTGGAAGAGGACCTCAACCAACTTGGCGTGCGAAACTGAAGACAGCTTGCTAGAAACTGAACCGGCTGGAAGAAGCTTGTTGGTTGAGGCCGTGGTCCACCCCGGACTGTAGCGCCACCTTAAGTAAGTAAAGTAATAAGCCTAAATGAGACTTGCTTCACGCAAATCGGTAGTTAAATTAATTTTTAGACTTTAGAGTCATGTTTCTACGAAACATATTTACCATCATTGCGTTGATGCTATTCTATCCAGCGTTACCACTTCCGAAAAAAAAAGCCGAAGTAGTTTTTGAAGAAAAATGTGAAGTAGATTGAGAAAAATCGAAGTAGATTTCAAAATGTACTTTCTTGTACAAACATTTATTAGGCCAAGAGCCGGGTACTTTTTTCTTGCAATTTATTACTGAACTGATTTTCTTGATGGAATATGTTCAGGGGTGTCCCCTGAATATAAATCCAAGTTGGCGGGACTGGGAGGTACGAGCGTCAGCCGCCATCTTGGAAAACGCGTTTTATCATATATCTCGTGAACCGTGCATCGTACGAATATAATAGAAATTTTTTTTTGAAAGCTAATATTCAATTCTTTTATTTGTTTTTCTAAGTCATGTTGTTGTTGCGAAAAGTTTTTGGGAAGTTTAATTTTTAAGTCAATGAATTTTTGAAAACAATCAACTTGAAAAAAATGTTAAATTTTTTTCAAAAATATAGACTAAATTTTTATTTCTTAAAAACTTTTCACGAAAACAACTTGATTTAAGAAAAATCAAACAAAAGAATGGAGTATTTACTCTAAAAAAATAACTGTTATATTCGAACGACGCACGGCTCCCGAGGTATTTGATAAAACGCGTTTTACAAGATGGCGGCTGACGCTTGCGCTCCCCAGTCCCGCCAACTTGGATACAACACCTGGTTCAAGTGTAAATTTTTGTACGAATCTATTGTTTGCTCCTAATAGTAAACGCCACTTATTCCAGACAATTTGTGCTCAAAACGGTGCTTACCAAGCATGATACGTCATGAAATTTTAGTCGCAAATCTACATAAAGTAGGGAAAAAATCAAAACTACGCCACAATTTGCATGGTAAAAATACAATATGGCTTAATTAACTGCGAATTTAATGAAATAAAGGAAAAGGAAGTCAATTTGGCTTTTTTTTTTGTAAAATTGAAGTAGGTTAAAACAGAGAATTTTAAAATGAAGTAGATTCCCATATTTCAGTGATGGTGCGAAGTAGGAAGTAGATTTTTTAAAAATAAGAAAAAAAGAAGTAGATCTACTTCAATTGAAGTAAAGTGGTATCACTGATTCTATCCTTTTGTGTTATAAAAATGGTGTGTAATAAAGTATATTTATCCGAGGTAGGCAAAATAAGACACACGACTGTTCGGTTCGAGTTCTGTTTTATTACTTACTATATATATGCTACAATGAGTATAGTAGTATGATTAGGGTTACAATAAGTAGTCAATAAGTAGTAGGGTAGTAATTAGTAGTAGTAATAAACAGATATGGTACGAGTAATGTGATTAGGGTTCAGTTTACACATGATAGCATCGGGAACTCACTCGTTTTATAAAAATGTTTTTTTGCTTCCTGCTTTTCCTGTGAAGTCATTTCAAAAATGATAATTTTTGGACACAACTTTCTCTCCAATATTTCTAATGATTCAGACATTGAGTTGCAGACTGTTGGTTGCGCCGTTCCAATGTTTGTGACTCAACCAACGCTTTTCTGGTATGATCCTTCTGCCATTGTTGTTCGTAAATCCATATTCGTCTTTTATTTCGTCCAACACAAACAAAAATGCTTCTTTTGAAAGCGAAAGCCGAAACAGCTTAGTGAACCTATTTTTTTTTACGAAATAAATTAATTTAACAAATAATAAACATTTTACAAAAAAAAAACTTACTCAAAGAAAGAAAGATCAAGAGGAGAAGAAGCATTACTTTACAATTTTCTTGAAATTCGCAAGTTTGGGCCTTGTTCCACTTCCTCACGTTCGGCATATAGAAACAACATTATGGAATCCATTTTAAATTATAATAATATTTTAATTTTATTCAAAAGCTTATGAACAAAAATTTTATTTGCACCTCGCACAATGATGCATTAAAAAACAAAACTTCGCTGGACATCAGCTATAAATTATCTGGAAATCTTGGAAGTTTAATTTACGACTCGCTTCGTATTCGACAATTGATCAAATCGAGGCGAGTCGAAAAGGAGATATCGAATTGAAAACGATTCGCTTCGTTCTCCATAATCAGGCCATGGTTTTCTCAAAATGTTGGTGTCTGTTAAATTGGTCAGTATTTTTTCAATCGTAGAAATCATCTGAAATTTATTTGTATTCGATATCATACCTTTCATCCATCATACTCCGATTTTGGTTATACGTACATTCACTCCCAAAATCTGCTGTCGGTTTTAGGTCTATGAGATTACAGACAAATAAACATGTGTGTATATTTCAAAGGAAAAACAAATAAAATTGAATAGACACGAGCACGATTGGACGCACAATTATTCTTGTTTTGTTTTTCAAATTTTCTTTGAATTATGTCTGTTTTTAATCGTACAATACAAAACGATGCGAAAAATTGAATTCACTTTTTTATATCTCTTATGAGTTTGTGTGTTTCGTATTCACACGATTGTATAAATTGCGGCTAAGCACACAGACCCTTTAATATAATTTGCATAGTAAAATCATAATTGAACCACATTTGTTTATTCGGTGAAATTGGCGAATTTGCTGAACAACGGATTCAAATCTTGACCAAAGGCCGTCTTTCATTTTAAAGGTAAAACCGCATTCGACGGAACTGCACTTCAGCGGAACTGCACCACAACTGAGCTTCAAAATATTTTTTGGTTCACGGAACTGAACGGAACTTCAGGCCGTGGCATAGTTGGTCAGATTATCAACTTTGCCGCATGGTAACACGCCTTGAAGTTCAGTTTGTCGCTTGGTGAGATATACAAAGCTCATACAAGTTCAGTTCAGTCGAGTGCGGTCTTACCATAACTATTTCTATTTTGTACTTACTTATAGTTTTTGTAGTTTCGTATTCTATTGTTAAAGAAAACACAAGAAATTTTATTTTATTTTTATCAAAAATATTTCTATTTTTTCTTAGGGAAGTTTTGATATTCTATGGAAAATTACAGTGATAATAACAATAATAATAAGAATAATCATAAAGTATGATAACATTTTCGATTTTATTTTATTTAGGTATCCTAGTTTCTAGACAACATATTACTTATACATATTTTGTTTAGTAAACTTAGCTACAGTCAAGATTTTGAATTTATCCAAACCACAGACAACATTGTGCAAAAACCATGTAGTTTTTAATTTTTAACCTACATACAAGTTTCTTATGAGTTTCGACTCAAATTTGTTAGTTCAAAGTAATTTACATAGGTACAGTAAATTAGGTGCTTTGTATCATTTTTTCTCTTAAATATATGTTCAATTTTCCAAAGTAATACAAACTGAAGTATTTATTTAAACTTTTGTATTAGAAGTTTATTTTTAGTTTTAATTTAATAGATTTTTCAGTATTATTTTCGTGATTCTGAAAATTATATTTATATTCTTTGGAAACTATAGGTATATATTTTGTACTTGAATACTCTTATAGCTTTAATGAATCACAAGTTGTTTTTTCAGAAAATATGTTTATGTTATATTCATAGTTTTATGTAAATTTTGTAACTCTAATAAATCAAACACTATATTCAAAATTGCATTATCTTTTGAAAAAAAAATTATTTTCCTTAAATTATTTTTAATTAAAAAAAAATTGATTTTTTTACAATTTGTTTTACATACCTACATGAAATAAAAATAAGAAAAGAAATATCTTAAGAATTGTGTGTGATTCCAAAATTGGAGTCTAGTTTGCTTATCATCTAAATCTAAACTTGTTTTTAACGGCAATTAATCCAGATTCGATTTTGGTCTTCAAAAATCAAAATCAATTGAATCTCCTGCAAACAAAATTCTATATCATCCTCATTAAATAATCAATTCGCAGATAAAACAAAATTACAAATGAGGTAACTAACCATCAACCCATTTTATTTGTTTATCATTTCTTTTTAGTACGGAAACTTTTTCATCAAAATGTAAATACAAATATACTTTACTAAGGGCCTGTTTCACATTCTCTGAGTAAAGTTCTGATTAGTTATTCGACACATAAATTCTGAGGCAGGGTCATATGCTCACAAATAAAAATTGCGTATGAATTCATAGCTTAATCAGGTAGGTCATAAGACAATAATTGAGAATTTTTCTTCTGTGGACTTATTACCCTATGCTAATATTTATGTGTCGGATATCTAATCAGAACTTTATTCAAACATTGTGAAACAAACCCTAAGTTTTGTAAATAATAAGCTGTAAGCTCGTAATGTAGTAGCTATGTTATTATATTTTCCTAGAAGTTTATACTATAGCTGTCGTTGGTAAGTTAACTAACTTTGTTTGTTTGGAGATATACCAACATTCGAAAAGGCTTTATATTTAAAATAGTTTTAGTTTTAGTTTTATTTTTTTGTCAATATCAGACAACAATTTAAGGCTTAGAAAATGGATTTACATCATTTAAAAAAAAGATAAATAATAGATTAATAATTAATAATTGAATATACATTATTTTAATATAAATTTAAGTAAATTTAAGTACTATTAAAATAAAATAAGGGAAATAAAAATATAGATAGCAAAATTTACAAAGAAGATTCACACATCATAAGAGACAATATAGTTTGTTTGAAAGTTTCTCTACTCATGTTAATATTGTAGAAGTCAGTGTATTTATTAAATGTTTTACTACAACGGTTGAACGGTTCATGATTTGCATAGCTTGTCTTATGTATTGCTTCTTTCAAATATTTGGTATGCCTTAGACAACGAGAATTTTGTATACATATTTTAAAACATAAAGTGGTTGAAGCAATATTACCATTCAAAATATCATAAACGTAGAGGGCTTTAGAAAGCATCCTACGTTTTGCAAGGCTTAACAAATTTATTAGTTTTAAACGGCTTTCGTATGGAGGCAGCACAAAATTCTCACGATTCCAATTGAAGTTTCTCAGTGCAAATAAAAGGAATTGTTTTTGGACGGATTCTAGTTTTTTAACGTCGACATCAAATAAAGGTGACCAAACGATGCTGCAGTACTCAAGAAGAGGGCGAACTAAGGAACAATATATTGCTTTGGTAATATAAGGGTCATTAAATTCTTTTGACCTACGCTTCACAAATCCTAACATACTGTTGCTCTTAGAACAAACTTTGTCAATTTGATGCTTAAAAGTGAGGCGAGAATCGACAAGTATGCCCAAGTCTTTTAAAACGTCACTTCTTTCAATGTTTTTTCCGTCAATAATATAGTTTATAAGACATACATTTTTTCTTCTAGCAAAAGAGATTGCATAACATTTTGTGACATTTAACGACATACCATTTATATTGCACCATTTGACTAGAGTATTAATATCTTTTTGCATTTTGAGCCCATCACTCACATTGTTAACTACATTGAATAACTTGAGATCATCTGCAAATAACAGAAACCGACAATATTCAAACAATTCAGTCAAATCATTAATAAATAATAAAAAGAACAGGGGACCAAGGTGGCTACCTTAAGGAACTCCCGAAGTAACATTTATTGCACGAGAATTTACACCACAAAATTTCACATACTGCTTTCTTTCTGATAGATACGAGGAAATCCACTTTAATAAATTACCTCGTACTCCAATTTTCTGTAACTTAAAAGTTAGCAACCCAATGCCAACTCTATCAAAAGCCTTACTGAAATCGGTGTAGATTGCATCAACTTTGTATCGTATGGAACCATACGAGTAAAAGAAACAACCTACCTATAATCTGCAACAGCAATACAAATTTAGAAAAACCATCAGATGGGACAGCTGCATCGAAAAGAGACTATCACTACTTATATTATATTTCTTATATAACAACATTGTTACTAATACTAATACAAGGGACAGCAAGTCAGCTTTGTAAAAATGAAATGTATTTTTCAGTAGTTAGTTAGCGAACGATAGTGAAGAATAAACGTTGGGTTTTTTAACCGAAAGGTTTTTCCCAAATCAAAATTTAGAGTCTTTTTTTATTTCCTTATAGGTTCGTTGGAAAAAATCTGTTTTACCTCTCGTGCTCCGAAACATTGGTCCATCGACCGGATAAATTGAGTTAGCGACCTAAGGGCATACAGTCCACACAACGCGGAAAGTGTTATTTTAATTTAAAAAAATATATATATATAAATTAAACGAAAGCGTAGTGTGTATTAAAAATCTAGTGTCTAGCTCGGTTTTGAATAAAGTGAAAGAGTGAAAATTGCATGAGATACAAGCAAAATAACCGATACGGCAGAGAGTAAGAATGACAGCGTATAATAATATATTATTTTCTTTAGCCTTTTAGCATCAAAGATATGAATACTGAAGCCACAGTTAAATTCCCGTTATATATATTTAAGACAGCATGCACATTTATATTATTATCATTAGCTTTTCAGCGTCAAAGATGGGAATACTGAAGTCACAGTTAAGCTCCCGTTATTTATACTTACGACAGTATATACACATCTATACACTATTATATCTTTAGCCTTTCAGCGTTAAAAAGGGGAATACTGAAGCTACAGTTGAAATCCCACATTGAGCATTTAAGCGATAGCAATAAATAGATAGCATGCGCAAAGCATCTATACTACGACAGCAATGAATATATACAGCCAGCACATTGAGCATTTAAGCGATAGCAAAAAATAGATAGCATGCTCAAGGCATCTATACTACGACAGCAACAAAAAATGTACAGCCAAGCATATAGAAGTATTCAAGCGACAGCAATTAATATAGATAGCATGCTCAAGGCATCTATACTACGACAGCAACAAAAATGTACAGCCAGCATATAGTAATGTTCAAGCGACAGCAGTTAAATAGATAGCATGCGCAAACCATCTATACTACGACAGCAACAAAAATGTACAGCCAAGCATATAGAAGTATTCAAGCGACAGCAATTAATATAGATAGCATGCTCAAGGCATCTATACTACGACAGCAACAAAAATGTACAGCCAGCATATAGTAATGTTCAAGCGACAGCAGTTAAATAGATAGCATGCGCAAACCATCTATACTACGACAGCAATACATACTTATACAGCCAGCACATTGAACATTCAATAGACAGCAATAAATAGATAGCGTGCGCAAACCATCTATACCACCAGACACCAGAGAAACAAAAATATACTCCCAGCACAGCATACAGAAATATTAAAGCGACAGAGAAACATATACACACAACCAAAACACTAAAATATAAATTCAAATCAACAGCAACAAAATACACCGACAGCGCACCAGAATATACATACAACGACAAAGTAGCATGAGCAGCTTGTGCAAAATATATATCTACAACCGGACACCAGCGAATACATAACAACAGCCACGAAAGCGTACAGTGTCTAAGCGACACAAAACTCAAAGTTGAATGAGTTGATTGTGAAAAGTTGAGTGTGGCAGCAGCCAAAAATATAGCAGTTGACAAAAGGAACAAAAAGGCAATAAATAAAACAAAATATACCTAAGTAACAAATAAAATAACAAGATCATAAACAGTAATAAAACAATTACCTACAACAAAAGTGACAAAGGTACCTAATCAAAGTGGGCAAATTTAAATAAAAATTATTGTTTCCTATTGAGATATGCCAGCGGATAGTGATGTTTTTTTATATTTTTTATTTTTTATTCTTAGGACAGTGTAGTAGTTTCAATTGTTTATATGGACAGTGGCAAGTGGGCAAATTTAAATAAAAATTATTGTTTTCCTTTTGAGATATGCCAGCGGATAGTGATGTTTTTTATATTTTTTTTTATTTGAATTCTTGGGACAGTGTAGTAGTTTCAGTTATTTCTATGGACAGTGGCAAGTGAGCAAATTTAAATAAAAATTATTGTTTTCCTGTGAAGATATGCCAGCGCATAGTGGTGTTTTATATATTTTTATTTAAATTCTTTGGACAGTGTAGTGGTTTAAATTATTTTATGGGCAGTTGAAAGTAAGCAAATTTAAATAAAAATTAGATCAGGAATGGTACTTGATGGGCAAGACCAAGTTGGGTGCGTTAAATGGTACTTGATGGGCAAGACCAAATTAGGTGCGTTAAATGGTACTTGATGGGCAAGACCAAATTAGGTGCGTTAAATGGTACTTGATGGGCAAGACCAAATTAGGTGCGTTAAATGGTACTTGATGGGCAAGACCAAATAAGGTGTATTAAACGGTTCTTGATGGGCAAGACCAAGTTAGGCGCGATAAACTTAAAATGAGATCTGTTAATGGTGAACAACATTTAATCAAGTTGTATTTTGTTCTTCCTATTTGCAGTAGAATGACTACTTCCAAAACCTATGAAGCGGCTATGGCCAGCATCAAAAGAATGGTGATCTGTAGCGAGGATGAGTCATTTCCTCAAATGGATAGCACTGATGTGAGTACTCGTCTGGCGAATAGGCGTAGCGGCCAAGACAATGGGAGAGTGGCAGCTGACTGACGAAAGCTACCTGGAAGCTTGGGATCGACTTAATCAGCTCTACAACCGGAAATACCAAACTTGCCGTGAACTCCTCAGGCAGTTTACTCAGTTGCCAGCATTGCCAGCAAAGCCGAAATCAGACGATATTCAACATATCTCCAACACCACCCATGAGACGGTACGACAGCTGAAGGCGCAAGGACTTCCTGTGGATTATTGGGATATGGTCATCGTTCCCATGATCCACGAAAAGCTGGACAGCGAGACAGCTAGGCAATGGGAATTGCAAAGAGTGTCTGAAACTCCGACGACCAAACAAATGCTTGAGTTTTTAGACAAGCAAGCAGCTGCAAGCAATTATACAGTGGCCGGACAGCAAAAACAGCACTTAGGTAACCCGAGATTCAATCGTTTCGAAAGCGAAAGGACCAGTCAACAAGCAAGGACAGCAAGGACAGCAACTACAGTGGGAACAGCGACAACATCAAGAGCAGCCAGGCAAATGCAGCCAGCCAAGCCCAGTACAAGCAGGGGAGTTCGCATACATTTCTGTGAAATATGCAAGGAAGGGCATCAGCTGTATGACTGTCCTAGATTCAAGGAGCTCAACTTACGTGCACGAAGAGATGTCGTTCGTGAACACGGTTTATGCGCGAACTGCATGAAGAAGGGACACCATGTGGATACATGTTTCCAGGAACCATGTCCTCGCTGCCCATATAAGCAGTTACATAATAGTGTGCTATGCCCGCTATTAAACGACCAGAAATCAACTATCATGATGCCAGCCGAGATTCTGAAGCAAAAGAAGAGGAAGAGCGATTGACTAGACCCGGACAGCTTAGCAGTTAAGAAAAGAAAACTAGCCGATGACAGCCAACCAGAAAAGCGTGGACAGCCAAAACCAGTTAAAACTCCTTTTTATAACTCTAAGCCCAACAGGGGAAATAAAATCAACAAGCATATAGTTCAAAACTATTCCAATGTTTTAAATTCTTCTTCCACAGCCGACAGCTCGATAGCAATCATGCCAACTATTCTGATAAGAATATGTTATGAGGGTAAGTCTTTTGGGCCAGTACGAGCGTTATTGGACTCGGGGGCTCATCCAAACCTGATCATGCATAATGTCATCCATGCATTCAATATTTCGACAAGCATGACGAATAAAAGGGTGATAGGGATAGAAGGAAAGCCTATACAATTACGAAAGCAAGTGACCATAGGATTAGCGCCATGGTTTAAATCAGGTATATTTATTACCGAAGATTTCTTGGTTCTGCCAAAAGAATTCAGGTGGACAGCAGTAACCCCACAAGAAAATATACAGCCATTGCAAATGAATAATGCAATTCCTTTAGCGGATCCAAATTATTGGAAGATGGGTGGGTTTTACGTTCTATTAGGGGTTAGAGTCTTTGCGAAGGTAATGGTAAACACCATAACAAGGCCGATAGGGCACTTTGTTGCTATGCAGACACTCTTTGGGACAGTAATATTTGGAGGGGATTCCAGATATGCGGACAGTGAAAGAATTAACAGCATATCGACAGCTAGGTACATAGAACTAGAAAATATGGACAGTGTTATAAGACAGCTATGGGAAATGGACCAAATAGGATCCTTTTCCTCAAGGACAGCAGAAGAGCAAGAAGTGGAGGATAACTTCGTAAGGACAGTAACTAGGGACGATACAGGTCGTTTCATAGTAACAATTCCCATAAAACCTAACATATACGAGATAGGTAGTTCACGCGAAATAGTATTAAAGCGCTTTATGTACCTTGAAAAAAGATTTAGTCGTGAACCACTCCTAAGGCAGGAGTATGTGCAGTTCATGCGGGAATATGAACAACTAGGGCACATGACCAGAGTGACGGAACCACCGATAGCAGGACAGCTGCTTTACTACATTCCGCACCACTGTGTAACTAAGAAATTTAGAGTGGTGTTTGATTGTAGTTGCAAAACAAACAAGGGAGTTTCACTAAATGAGGTACAGCAGCTAGGAGAGAAACTTCAGCGAGACCTTTGCGAGATAGTAATGCGTTTTAGAAGGCACAGGATAGCGTTTAGCGCTGACATCAAGATGATGTTCAGACAAGTTAAAATAGCTCGACAGCAGTGGGATTTACAGCGAATATTTTGGCGCGAAGCACCAACTGAAGAATTATTAGAGTACTGGTTGACTGTGGTTACCTATGGTATGACATCATCCGCCTATAATTCTGTACGAGTACTCTTACAGTGTGCCAAAGAATTGAAGTGTACCTTTCCTGAGGTTGAGCGGATAGTGACAAACGATTTTTACATGGACGATTGTGTATCCGGATGTGATGGAGAGGAGGAAGCTTTAGGACTAATCAAGCAGTTAGACATAGTATTAAGGACAGCAGGATTTGAGCTACGAAAGTGGAAATCGAACAGCGAGTGGTTGGCAAATAAATTCAATACTGATAGACAGAGGTCAATGTTATTTGAGAGCGAAGAGCAGACCACAGTGTTAGGGCTGCAGTGGTTAATAGATACAGATCAATTCACATTTGTAGTCCGAGATGAGCAAATATGTGGGAAGGTAACAAAACGAAGAGTGTTGAGTGCGATAGCGAAGTTATATGATCCAAACGGATATATAGCACCAGTGATTATCTTGGGAAAGATCTTGATACAGGATATTTGGAGAGTGAGTAGAGAGTGGGATCAAGAGCTACCTGATGATCTCCAAGCACGATGGTTGCATCTCTGGCAAGAAATCAAGCACCTAGAAAGATTTAAAATAGATCGATGGTTACAGACAAGTAGGACAGCAGAAGTCCAACTACATGGCTTTTCAGATGCCTCGGCAACAGCGTATGGAGCTGTTATATACGCTCGAGTGACGACAGCAGAAGGGGAGATATCTAGCAGATTGGTCATAGCTAAGACCAAAGTTGCTCCCCTCAAGACAGTGACCATACCAAGATTAGAGTTGGCGGCAGCTGAGCTGCTAAGCCGATTGCTAGTAGAGCTAAGGAGAGCAATGGAATGGGAAGACGCAAAATATTCGTTATGGACCGATTCCATGGTGACATTACACTGGTTACCAAAACTTCCGCGTGATTTGAAGACATACGTTGCAAATAGGGTATCAGCAATACAAACAAATACTGATATAGGGAAATGGAGGCATGTAGGTACAAGGGATAATCCAGCGGACTTGTTAAGTAGAGGTATTATGCCAGCTGAGTTAATTGATAATAAACTATGGCTACATGGTCCATCGTGGCTATGTCAGCCAGAAAGCAAATGGCCAGTAGTGCCGTTAGAATTAAAAGTGCCAGCGACAGCCGAAAGCGAAATGTGCGTGTGCGCCATAGGAATAGCCAAGGAAATAATGAGCATATGGATGCCAGATAAAAAAATAGGAGTACCGGTAGTAGAATATGCTAGTGATTTGAATAAGGCGTTGAATATCGTAGGGTATGTTCTACGGTATATACAAAAATTAAGAATGAGAGCAAAAAGACGACGGCTAAAGGAAAAAATAGGGAGACCGGTAAGAGGTCTATTGATATCGACAGCATTGACACCGGAGGAAAGAGCTACAGCTATGAGATACCTCATCAGAAGAGCATAAGAGGAAAGTTACGGTAAGGACATTAGGAGCCTGCAAAAGAATGGACAGCTTACAGAGGACAGCAAGATTGAGTCACTTAAACCAATCTTTGACAGTGATGTTATATTACGTGTAGGTGGGCGACTACACAGATCTAGCGAAGCATACGAAATGCGGCATCCTGTCATTATACCCAATGGTACCAGGTTGCTTTGGTTGGTCATCAACGACACCCATAGAAAAACCAAACACGGGTCAATACAATTAATGACACAGGTGATACGACAGCGCTTTTGGATTCCAAAGATCCGAGATGAGTTACGAAACTATATACATAAATGTGTTATCTGTGCTCGCTACAACTATCGACTAGAGCAACAGTTGATGTCTGAATTGCCAGCGGACAGGCTACAACCAGGGAAGCCCTTCCTTCATACAGGTGTGGACTATGCGGGACCCTTTATGACAAAAATACTGGACAGAACAGGGAGACAAATCAGTTTAAAGAAAACCTGGGTGGCCATCTTTGTGTGCCTTAAGACGAGAGCAATTCATATTGATCTGGTGGGTGATCTAACGTCAGTATCCTTCCTTGCCTGCTATGAGAGGTTCATTAGCAGGCGAGGAAGATGTGAGCGCATGTACAGCGATAATGGCACGTCCTTTGTGGGAGCGGCTAAAGAAATAAAGCGAGCATGGGAAGAATGGCAGGAAAGCGAATTGTTTAGTCGTCTAAGCAATAACGGGACAGAATGGATATTTATGATACCTGCAGTTCCACATCAAGGGGGCATATACGAAGCAGCGGTCAAGTCCATGAAGTACCACCTTAAGCGGATAGTAGGACAGCGAATACTGGAAGGTGAACAATTTTTAACGCTGTTGATTGAAATCGAAGCCGTATTAAATTCACGGCCGATTTATCCTCTACATGACGATCCAACCGATGTTCAAGCTTTGACCCCAGGTCATTTCTTGATAGGAGAGCCGATAATTTTACCACCTCAAATTGCGATAATGAGCGATACAAATATGAAAGGAGTAAGGCTATGGAAAGAAAGACAGACCATGGTACAGCATTTTTGGAAAAGGTGGAAAGAGGAATATCTTGACTTTACAAGAAAGGAAAAAATGGAGGAGGGAAAAGGAAAGTCTTAGGATTGCACAGCTAGTTATTATCAAGAATGAGAATCTCCCACCAGGACAGTGGTCCATGGGTAGAGTTGATAAATTAATCCATAGTAGAGACGGAATAGTGAGATCAGTGGTAGTACGAACAGAAACTGGACAGCTAGTTAGACCAGTACAGAAGATATGCATCTTACCAGTAGAGACGCAAGGCCCAGAATAATGATAGAGTCAGTCGTGAAATAGCATTCGACAGCATTAGCAAATCTAGTACACCTTTGGAATTGGACAGTTACATATAGATACGAATAGCTTATAGAATCAAATTATAACCAGTTAGTACCGAACAGCAGTCTATGCTTATCGCCATATAGTCAGTAACGATAATATAGTTTGATTTATCAGATAGCTTCATTTGAACATTCTACAAAGACAGCATAAGGAAAGCGTAGTCAGAACCAAATGGTGGAGGTTTTTATGAGAAGTTCAGGTAGTGCTAGGATAATCTGAATTTTTTTTTATATATTATAGGAAAGCAAACCGAATGATGGATGAAGGTGCAACCCTGCCTGAAGAAATCTATGGATTAAGCAGCCCTCGGAGGACAACTTTAGACCTAGTTGGAAAACGTTCGTTTTCGCCGGGAGTGTATCGTATGGAACCATACGAGTAAAAGAAACAACCTACCTATAATCTGCAACAGCAATACAAATTTAGAAAAACCATCAGATGGGACAGCTGCATCGAAAGGAGACTATCACTACTTATATTATATTTCTTATATAACAACATTGTTACTAATACTAATACAAGGGACAGCAAGTCAGCTTTGTAAAAATGAAATGTATTTTTCAGTAGTTAGTTAGCGAACGATAGTGAAGAATAAACGTTGGGGTTTTTAACCGAAAGGTTTTTCCCAAATCAAAATTTAGAGTCTTTTTTTATTTCCTTATAGGTTCGTTGGAAAAAATCTGTTTTACCTCTCGTGCTCCGAAACAAACTTGGTTTCTATTTTCCATTTCAGTTAAAATAAAAGAAGTGTAGTCAGAAAAATTGGTTGCAGTGGACCTCCCTTTGAAAAAACCATGTTGATGTTCACTTATAACTGGCTTCAACCCTACACACAATTTGTCAGACATTAGCTTTTCAAAAACTTTCGGAATGGCCGATAATATTGCAATTCCTCTGTAATTTTTTAAGTCTGACCTGTCGCCACTTTTAAAAATAGGAGTTAAATATGATTCACGCCATATTTCTGGAAAAACACCACATTCTAAAGATTTATTGAAAAGCTCCAAAAGGGGTATTGACAACGTGTTTGCAGTCCTTTTCAAGAAAAGGGGGGTAATATCATCAGGGCCAGCACCTTTGTTGACATCTAAATTTTTTAATGCAAGCACCAATTCTTCAAGATTAATTGAAATTTGAGAAAGGTTTACAACGTTGCCTGTCATGTGACTAAAATCGTCATTTTTGAAGTTTATTGGTTCAGTATAAACTGATTCAAAAAATGATGCAAACATATCACATATTCCATTTGAGTCAGAATAGCTTTTATCAATATAAGCCAAAGAAATGGGGCAAACTAGCACCTGTTACATTAAGGGCGGTATTCACTGAGCACTCATAAACGGCTCTTAAGTTTATGAGGCTCCTGACTCAAATAATATTTGTGCTATTCACCAACCACTCATAGCTCTTTTTCGAAGTTCGAAAATGAGAACAACTCTCTCTTCCCCAGGTACCCCCAAACTGTGAAATCAAACTGTTTTCAAAAATGACCGCACTTGGTCGGTACTTTTTGGATCCTTGAAAAAATGAGTGTTGCATGCACATAAATAAATTCTTTGTGGCTACAGTGATTTTAATTTCTTTCCACTTATTTTCTTAGTTTTGTTTAGGGGTGAAGATCATTGCAAGTTTTAGTTTGTTTTATATAGGGAAATGTTCTTAATTTAATTTAATTAATTACTTTTTAGTTTCGCTAATTATTTCGTTCGTACATTGTCTACTACGTTTGCGGATCCAAAATGGAATCGTTCACTTGAAGGGGAGATAGACGTCAAATGTTGGTTTATATTAGCTGTGTTCAATGAAGAAAAACTACGTCAGGGGCCCAATTCCACAAGAGTGAGTTTTTTCTGTGTACACAGAATTTCATGTACCATCGATTTTTGCGATTCGGCAAGTGTGAGTCTTAAGTTTTTGACAGATAACGCATGCACAATCAATCAAAGTTATTTACATTTGTTTTGGGTGTGAATAAATAGAATGTGTACACAGAAAATCAGTCACCCTTGCGTAATTGGGCCCCAGAACAGTATAAATGTGTGAGAACTGTCAAAACTGTCAGATTTAAGCAAAAGGTTTTTCTGAGATAAATTTTAGCTTATTATTATCCCAGACAAATAAGTCAACTCGTACTGGTACTTTGACATTTCTCACTCATTTTCTCCACCATTAAAGTAGGTGCAGGAAATATTGTTCTTAGTTCTCTGAAAAACATCATATGGAACACATAGTGACAGAATGAATAATAGTTTGGGTAAGGTTTTTACTCATGGAACGCACAATCCTCTACTTTTCTGTAATTTTCTATTCGGAGCAGATTCATTATATACACCTTTTATTATCCTATTTTTTCAAATTTCACAGCAAACGGACAAAAGAATTATCTTCACCGCGTGAATTACAAAAAAGAACTTCCAAAATTGAAACAATAAATAAAATTCCTGAAGACAAAAGGAACTACAATATGTGTGTGTGCGAGACTCATTTTTGCAAGGATCCAAGTAGTACCGACGAAATGAGTCAGTGAATTTTCTTGAAGGGTTACTTCGAAGGTTTTCGAATTAGTTTCGGAGAGAGCGCTCATAACTTTATGAGTGGTCAGGACCACTCATAAGTCTTATGAGCGCTCATAAATATTCACTATTAATGCTTGGTGAATAGGTTTATGGGCCTCATAAGTTATGAGCCTTCGGTGAATACCGCCCTAAATCAATATCTAAAACAACAGCTATCAACTATCTAGATACTTCCAACCAGCGTTTTCAGATTTTTGGCATGTCGATTCATTTTTATTTCATCCAAAATTCTTTGCTTCCCTTTATTGATTTCAAATTTTCCCGTTTTCCTCCATTTGTGTTCACAGAAAGAAAAACAACCTTTTTTTAAAAATAACAACAAAATCTGTATTTAACAAAGTTAGGGCCAGTTGTATAAACGTAGTTCAAATTTGATTCGCGGTTTAACAATTTTAACTCTCTGATTTCGAGGTATTAATTGAGAGTCAAGCTCATTTAAACTCGATGCAGGTATACAAGGAACCGAAGCGAGCTTCAATTCTACACGTAAAATAAGTTATACTACGTGAGTTAGTATTGAATGGAATGTCAGATTACTCGCAGGATAATTAGTCGTAAATTGGTGTATGTGTTGGACGATTTACACTTTTGGATAAGTATGCGTCCTTTCTCAAGAAAATTTTTCACAATTCACCCCTATTCATGGATAAAGGCCTAACTACATACATTCAATTCACTTAAGTATATAAGTGAAAAAATGTTGTCTTTTTTCAATAAACTACTCAATCCTATCTTTTAACCCAGGATTTACAAAAGTTAAGATTAGAAAAAAAAGTTAAAAAACTGATTCATAGATGTCACTCACGTCGATATTATGTGGGGATTTATCTGTCATTTACACTCACTCTTAGAAATCGGGATAGAAGAAATTCGAATTAACAAGATTTGAACACGGACCATAAAAGCGAACAGACGCATTAAAAACATAAGCTGGGGCCTTATTACCTAAAACGAAAACGATCAAACGATATCGTTTTGACAATGTCTGTCTTTATTTTCCTCTACAGATACGATAGGGATAGCAATAGTCAAAACGATATCGTTCGATCGTTTTCGTTTTACGTAATTGGGCCCTGATGTCGTGGATATAAAACCAATTATTCTTGTAAGTTCCTTGTTGTTAGTTACCTTGTGTAGCCAAAAAAATCAAAAGTATAAATAGAAATAGAAAAAATGATACAAATATTTTAACCGAAAACAAAAGAACGAAAACGAAAAGAAATAAAGCAAAAAGAGTAACATTAAAAAGAATGGCTACTGGTGGAAGAGGGGGAAAATCAAGAAATGTAATTCGCCGTACGGCAGTTAGTTTAGTTAAAAGAGAGCATTCGCGAAGTTAAGACGTGGCATTGAAATAAATAAAGAAATTATAATGAAAAAGATTGTTGTTTAATTTCGAAAACGAATTAAAAAGATTTAGGTATTGATAAACGTTTTATCGCTTAAAATTTCAGAAGTGGTATAAAACTCACCCCTCGCGAAAAAAAAAGAAAAATTTTGCAAAAACAAAGTGATTGAGCGCTTATGGCCATTTAGTTTTCTCAAAAAAAAAAAACAGCGAATAATCAATCAAAAAAACAAATATATAAGTGCGTGTGTGCAAATAAAATCTGGTTGCGAAAAAAATCTGATCGAAAAGCTATCTCAAATCGGTTAAAAAAAAATTTTAAAACCAAGCGACACACGCAACTCAAAAGAAAAAAAAAATTACAAAACAGTTATCCAAAATAAAATCATTTTGCAAACGAGCAGCTGCAGCGCACACACATACAATATGGGAAGTCGACAATTTGAAAGCTTATAAAGATCTTGACAAAATGAATGAAATCAATCGGGACGATTGTAATCAGGATGGCCGAATTGTAGCCAAAAAAATCAAAAGAATAAATAGAAACAGAAAAAATGATACAAATATTTTAACCGAAAACAAAAGAACGAAAACGAAAAGAAATAAAGCAAAAAGAGTAACATTAAAAAGAATGGCTACTGGTGGAAGAGGGGGAAAATCAAGAAATGTAATTCGCCGTACGGCAGTTAGTTTAGTTAAAAGAGAGCATTCGCGAAGTTAAGACGTGGCATTGAAATAAATAAAGAAATTATAATGAAAAAGATTGTTGTTTAATTTCGAAAACGAATTAAAAAGATTTAGGTATTGATAAACGTTTTATCGCTTAAACTTGTATAGTTATCAAAAGTATATTAAACTATACTGTCATAAACTTAATAAGTGTTAGATTTTCATTTCTTGTGGAAAATACTTAACGACAATACCGTTGTGAAATTTGCCCAAGGCAATTATATTGTAGTGTTAAAATACCTACAATTAGTTGCTGAACTAGCCTTTTCCGTGATTGTTTGCATTCAGCTCAACTCAAATTACATATTATGCTTTTTCGCAGGAAGGTGTCGCTAGCATATATTTATGTTGTAGTGCCTGTTAATATATATTGTGCTTACAATGCATATATATATGCGGATATTCCATCTGAATATGCATTTGTTTATATTTGAGAAATCGAATATAAAATGCCACCCATCATCAGATAATTTTCTGGGGGTGCTGTAATAATATGAGCCTGAATACAGCCAATGCATATTTGATATAAATGTATCCTGGATGCACTCATCCATTTAAGATACCAACTGAACTTCCGGCATTTATGTACGCCATTATTAATATCGATTCTTTTGGTACGCACGTGTAATAAAAACTATTGTAAGCTCCATAAACTATAAACTGTGTTTTATTAATACTTACAACAAGAATTACATGGTGTTAGAAGTGGGATACCGACTACACGAAGTTAATAGTAAAAATAAAAACATTAAAACATAAATTAGTCGGGTATCGTCAGACATTTTTTTTGTCTCGTGGAAAACATAAGCGATTTGGAAATCAATCACCAATTGGAAATCAACTTTAGAAGTCAACTGGACATAAAAAACAAGTAAATCGGACATCAACAAAATAAAAATAATAAACAATGGCAATGGGAACTGACGAGAGAATGCCGCCGCCTCTTGATGCCACTAACTTAGCAACACAGTGGCTGGGGTGGAGGCGCCATTTCATGATCTACATGGCCGGAAAGCAGCTATTGGACAGACCCGAGTCCGTGAAAATAGCTCAATTTTTGATGATTGGAGACAAACATGCTATAGATATTTATAGCACGATGTACCCGAACGATGGTACAATTGACGCTCTGTTGGGTAACCCCGCAGCACCACAAGAAGATGAAGAGGCTGAGCAGCCACGCACCTTGGTGGAGGTGCTCCAGAGATTCGATGAATATTGTATTCCACGAAAAAATGTTGCAATGGAGGCATTTAAATTTAACTCTATTACGCAAAAAGCGCCAACCATTTGCTGAGTTCGAAACTGAACTCCGAAGGCAAGTGGAAAACTGCAATTTTGTGTGCTCATGCGGTACATCTTATAAAGACCGCATGCTTCGAGACCGAATCATAATTGCGGTGCAGGATAAGAAGCTGCAATTAAAACTTTTGGATGGTAAGGACGAGCCATTGAAGGATGTAATTGAGCGGTGCAAAATCTTTGAAGCAGCAAGTGCCAACAAAGTACTCTTGCAACAGGGCACTGCCCATAACATCCTTAGTGTTTCCTCAGGTGAGACATCGTTGGACGTACATGCGGTAGCTAAAAAGTGCTACAATTGTGGAGCAGATTTCACACCGACACATTTACGTTTCTGCAAAGCCACAGGAATGGAATGTGGTAACTGTGGTCGAAAGGGCCACTTTCAAAAATTCTGTAAGCAACCGAGACGCTACATCAACAACGATAACAAAAAACCGAGCACCACAATGAACAACAATCAACAGGCAGCGGTACGAGGAAAACAACAATACCAACAACATGCTTTTAGCCTAAACTGGGACGGAAAAGGTAATTTATGTAAAACAATTAATAATACGAACTTACTAAATGTAAGAAATATATCTAGATTAAAACAAGTGAGGTGGACAAAGGAGTACTTGATCAATAAAAATGTTATTAAGTTTAAGTTGGATACAGGGTCTGATGTGAATTGTATTCCCCTGAAATTAATTAAAAGGTTAAATGTCAAAGTAAATAATAATAATGACTTTGCTGTTTTTGACTATAGTAGTAATAAAATTGAAATTCTTGGTAAAACCAAATTAAGATGTATTGATTTAAAAAATAAGTCGGAACAGGTAGCTGAGTTTTTGGTGGTAGATGATACGTTCAAACCATTGCTTGGACTTGAAACATGCATATCTTTCAAATTAATTGAACGAGTTGATGTACAAATGGTACGGAACTCAATTAGCAAGGAAGAATTCTTAAAAAAGAATGAGGATATATTCAAAGGGGTAGGGAAATTTCCAGGCAAGTTTTCAATCAAATTGAAAGACGATGCTATGCCCTCACTGCATTATAAAAAACGCATACCATTGAGCTTGATTGACAAACTCAAAGATGCTCTTGATAAGATGGTAGTAGATGGAATTATTTCACCAGTGACTTATCCAACGGAATTTGTAAATAATTTGCAAATTGTTGAAAGATCCAATGGACAATTGCGCATCTGTCTGGATCCTAAGCCACTTAATGCACAAATTAAAAGAGAGCATTTTCTTATCCCAACTATCGAAGACTTTTTAGGGAAACTAGCCAATAAATGTATATTCACAATTTTAGATCTTTCTAGTGGGTTTTGGCATATGGAGTTGGATAAGAAAAGTTCTGACCTGACAACATTTATGACACCTTTTGGTAGGTTCAAATTTCTCAGAGTTCCATTTGGCCTTAATTGTGCACCTGAAATGTTTCAACACAAAATGATTAGAATTTTTGGAGATATTCAAGGGGTATTAATTTATTTTGATGACATTTGCACTGTCGCAGAAAGTGAGAATGAACATGATGAGATTCTAGCAATTGTAGTTGAACGTGCGCGGGCCAATGGAATTAGGTTTAATGTCGATAAGCTCCAGTATAGACAAACACAGGTTGAGTTTATGGGTAACATTTTAGCATTAGGGATAATCAGGCCAAAAGATAAATATTTAAAAGCAATATTGGAAATAAAAAAACCGGAAAACAAAGGGGATGTAGAACGACTGCTAGGGTTGTTTAAGTACTTGGCCAGGTTTATTCCTAATCTCTCAAGACAATCAGCGGAGTTGCGGAAGCTAACGTTAAAAGAAGCAAAGTTTGAGTGGAACCAAGTGCATGAAAATGAACTTCAAAGTTTGTTAAAAGTGATCACGTCTAGCCCCGTATTAACAATATACAGTCCTTGTAAACCGATAACAGTACAAACGGATGCCTCAAAAGACGGATTAGGTTGCGTACTCTTGCAAGATGGCCAGCCAGTGGCGTATGCTTCTCGAACGCTAAGTAAAAATGAACAAAAATGGGCACAAATCGAAAAGGAGCTCCTAGCGGTAGTTTTCGCTTGTGAACGGTTTCACTATTACTTATATGGCAGAGATTTCACTGTTGAAAGTGATCACAAACCACTAGAAATACTTATTAAACGTGATATTGACGATGTGACTATTCGTTTGCAGCGCATGTTATTGTTCTTGTTAAAATATCCTAAGCTAAATATTGTCTATAGGCCCGGGAGGGAGTTGTTAGTAGCTGATTGTCTGTCAAGAGCGCAGCTGAGTGAGGTTCAGGAAAACAAAGAACTTGAAGCAGTTATACACACCGTGACAAAAGCCGTGTGTTTTTCGAAATATAATTATGATGTTTATTGCTCAACATTAAGGGAGGATAAAAATTATAGTCTGATATGCAATCATGTTGGCAACGGTTGGCCTCGTTATGACCGATCAGATGACCTGAGTAAAACCTTTCATAAAGTTAAACATGAGTTGCATTTCGAAAACGGACTTTTGTTTTTAAATCATAGACTGGTTATTCCAACAGATCTTCAAGATAGAATAGCTAAATGGTTGCACGCTCCGCATCTAGGAGTTGAAAAGACGCTTGCACGGGCAAGAATGTTATATTTCTGGCCAGGCATGAGTAAACAAATTGTTGAAATGGTATCATCGTGTCCCATTTGTGAGAAGTTCACTCGTAATCAACAAAAAGAGCCAATTGTTCAGGATGAACCGCCAAGATATCCATTTCACAAAGTGTCAATGGACCTATTTGAATACGCGGGACGTGACTTTGTAGCTATAATTGATGCTTATTCTAATTACTTAATAGCAGACAAGCTGCAAAATAAAACATCAGGTCATATCATTGAAACAATTAGTAAAACATTCAATAAGGTGGGCTATCCCTCAATCATAAGATGCGACAATAGTCCTTTGGGTTCTCTAGAATTTGAAAGATTTGCTAATGCTTATAATATCACAATCAAATTCTCAAGCCCTCGATACCCACAAAGTAATGGGTTAGCGGAGAAAGCTGTAGCTATTGCAAAGAATATACTTAAACGTTGCTATGAAGCAAATGAAATTGACCAATTTCAGTATCATTTGCTGGAATATAACGTTACGCCCATAGCTAGTATGAAACTAGCTCCAGCGCAGCTATTCTTTAGTAGAACATTGAAAACAAAGCTACCGGTATCGGAATCATTGTTGCTTAGAAATATTATAAAAGAAGAGTTGATTCAAAAAAAAATCCTTAACAAGAGAAAAGTTCAAAAGTATTACTATAACAGAAACGCTAAGTCATTACCTTCATTGAATATTGGAGATCAAGTCATTTTTAAGAAAAATGGGAAAGAATGGAATTATGGAAAAATTAAAGATGTTATTAATAACAGATCATATATTATCATAGATAATTTTAACAATTTCTTTCGTAGAAATCGTAGATTTATTGCTAAAACCCGCAACAATGAAATTGCTGGTGATGAGATATTAAGTGAAGGTAATATATTAACTTATAATGAAGACACTGTAAATAATGATTCAACATTGAAAGAAATTCAATTAACTCCACATCCTCAAGACAAAGCTAGTCAAGATATTGTAAATGCGGAAGACCCTGAGCCTTCAGCGGAACAGAACAGCTCTTCTGATGAGTATGACACCGCGGATAGTAAAGGTTCTGATGCATCCTCTAGTGATAGTGAAATTTCTAATGATTTTGTACCAGGAACAGTCCCAGAATATAGAACAAGATGTGGTCGCCCTGTGCGGCTTCCAGCACGATACTTAACTTAACCTTGAGTCCACCATCACACATAATTTATATTAGATAATTAAAATTATATTTTTGAATTAAAAAACAATTATTTTAAGATTGAAATTTTTATAAAAAAAAAAAAAAAAAAAAAAAAAGGCATGTAATAATATGAGCCTGAATACAGCCAATGCATATTTGATATAAATGTATCCTGGATGCACTCATCCATTTAAGATACCAACTGAACTTCCGGCATTTATGTACGCCATTATTAATATCGATTCTTTTGGTACGCACGTGTAATAAAAACTATTGTAAGCTCCGTAAACTATAAACTGTGTTTTATTAATACTTACAACAAGAATTACAGGTGCCCTTATCTTTTATTTATAATACAGCAAATATGTTGTGTGCGCAACATCTCTCTGTCCATGATATAGCTGTTGTGCCCCAAATGACATGCCGCCCTACAAAGGCATGACCCACTGAGTCACAACTGTTGTCGAAATACCTCAACTTATGAAATTGGTATTCATCATCGACAGCAGTTTCACGTTACACTTAATGTGACGCAATGATTCAGTGGGACACAGTAAAAAAGCCTACTACCAGAATGCATGTCAGTAGGTCAAAGCTGAGTAATGCATTTTGGAAGTAATTGCAAGTAAGTTCCAGGTAGGTCTTTGGGAACTCGGTGAGTCTGATTGTAACCGTGAACGTGGTTGTTTCGATCATTGTAATAAACTACACATAACATTTTGGCACAGCCGGGAAAGTTTTAAAAAACAAATAAGTGTCTCCCAATAAATAAAACCCTAAACAAAAAGAAGAGCAAACGGAAAAAGGTGCAGTAAGTCAAAATTAATTTTTTAATTTTTATTTGCATGATTTTTTTTGTGTGCCCTCATTAGCATTGGTTTTAGAATTTTTTTATTTTATTTTTTTTTTGTTTTTGCTGGGTTAAGCAGATTTATTTTCTATTTCAAGGTTACTTTTGTTATTCTTGATTTTGGTTTTTCTTCGTTAATTTTGGTTGTTGGTGTAGGTTACGGTTTTGGCTTCAAAAGTTTTTGTTGTTTTCTTTAATCTCTTCAATTTCAACCACCACCGCGGTTGAAATCCTGAAGTTTTTAGCTTGGTCAAATCTCAGCTAAGCTCGCAGTGGGGTCAATTTCAGCATATTGAAACAACAGACGCGATTCTGACGGAATATATTAAGGCCGTACAGAATTCAAGAAATAGACACACAAAAGAGAAAGAACAGCTAGTCAAGAAGCTTGAAAAAAGCTAGAAATTGCGTAAAGAGACTGAAAAGCAACTCCAGCAAGTAGCAGACGAAGCTGACGAACAACTTGACCAACTGACAGGCGAATTGAATAAAAGCTTGTCAGCCCAAAAAGAGTTGCAAAAGAAAAATTCAAAATCAGTTTCATCTGATTTTTCAAAAAATCTATTGCCCCTATTCTACGTGTCGAATTGGGACTCCCAGATGTGATATTCGTGATGTCTGGACTTTCTTCGGAAAGACCAATCGCATCTGATTATCACAGGGAACTCATATTGCCGAGCTGTGAACCTCCGTGTGGTGGCACGTGGGCAACGCAGGTGCTTGTAGGGACTACTAGGTTTGTTTATGTCAATGAGGTAATTACCCAGATCATTACGAATTTTTCGGAAGACTGAGAATACTATCCACCTGAGACATGGCTTACTTACTTGGTTCTCCACTACAACGTACATGCGGCGAAATACAGCAGGTTATGGGTTTGGTAAGCAGAACTGTAACTAATCAGCCCTTGGTAGCGTTTTTGCGCCAAACCGAGGGTTGTCGTCCCTGCTTTTTTTGCAGACACGAAAGTGCGAAGCGAAGACAAATTAACAAACTGCGGAATTTACTTGTCATGAGTAATGAACGCGCATGTCAAATTATTGGTTATGAAAATTTCCATAATTTTAGTTAAGGTCGACCTTTACACAGTAGCAAATAATAGTAGCAAATAAGAAAGGTACCACGGGCTCGCAAGTTGTTCCCGCTAATTATAGCCCGACACTTGTGAGAATGGGTTGGCACCTTCGGGGTGCGTCGTGGTGGCTGATGGTTGTGATCAAATTCGCGATCAGTTAAAGTAAATGACATTGCTTTGACTAGATAGAAAAAATCTTTACCAAAGTGAGTTTGCACTGCAAAGTAAGCTCGATTGGAAGCTGACGAAAGTCTCTCGAATTTGGTAGTGACGAAGTTTTATGGGTTCACAGCCTAGTCAGGCTGATGAACACAAAAAATAAATAACACTTTCTCAAAAAGTAGAGACTGTAGTTGGCGATGTTTGTCGGACATTATTCCACACTATCCGGGGGTAGCCCGGGGTGGAATTAAGCCTTAGTTGGTAGGTGTCCACCTTAAGCTCGCCCTCAATTACTGCCCCTATTCTTTACATCTTTTCCAAAAACACCTAGCTCTAAAAATCTTGTTAGTAAGGGTGTTCAGACTCCTGTTACAAGAATCGAAAAATGCCATATTAACTTAGGCCAAGAATTAGTGGAGAAATCTCAAAAACCCTATATTAATTTAGGATAAGAATTGGTGGAGGTACTACCAATTGGCAGTCAGATATACAACATGTCATACGAAAAGGTGACAAAGATTGTTTCCCGTGTCGTACCCCTATTTTCAGGGCAACGGGCGCCGGACCTGTGAACCAAAGTGTACGAGTTTATAAACGCTTGCCATTTAGGTTTGAAATGTCTAGAGGCAGGTGAAGCCGAAGACTTGTATGTGGCATGCATTTCTACAAGGCTAACGGGGGACGCATTTGAACTAATTAGATCAAATCCTCCAAAAACCTTAGCAGAACTAGAGTCAGTTATAAAAACAGCGTATCTGGCAATTATAACTCTTGACAGTCCGATGATTAAAATTAATCAATCACACCAAATGATCAATGAGGATTTTCAGACATTCGCTCGACGCTTACTCACGCTGAAAATAAAAGCGAAAGAGATTATTGCTTCACGTTACAGTGAAGCACAATCAATAGCGTTGGTGGCAGAACTTAATAATAATTTAGTTAAGGTTTTCAAAATGGGATTGTATGATCCCGCGTTGCCGATTTGGCACAGAAAACATCCCTTTTAATTGGAACTCAGAACAACTGGGGATTTCAATCAAACGTGTCCAGTGCTATCTCACCATGTGCGTACCCACCCACATGGTCTCATCAACTTCCACCGCAGTCAACACCCGCTGTCGATGCTAATTCATTGACACCACAAAAATTGATTGTAAGAAATAATTTTAAAGAATAGTCTTATTCCAGACCCGGAAACCGAAAGATCGTTTTTATTTTTCCTTTTTAAATAAAACCACGCATAACAAATTGGTGGCAGCGGTGGGATGCAAGAACACAATCCAATACAATAAAAAGTGAAGTTAACGTAATGTATACACTTACAACCAACAAATAACAAAATGTACAAATAATCCCTTTTGCACACGGAACCAACATCAATAAACTGAACAAACTTGCTGTTGATCACGTACGCCAAATAAAGATTATTTATAGATAGAAATAACTTCATATATAAGAAGATAAGAAGTACATAAGAATACAATACAATATTCATATGAAGAAATCATATAAATACAACTGAGTGAATCTCAAGAAGGGACTCTTAAATTAGTGTTGAAATAATAAAGGATATAGTCCACAAGTCTTTTTAAAAAATATAAAACTTAACTTATTTTATTAATTGTGATTTAAAATTTTAAAGTCACACTAAAATGTTAAATTTTTAAAATAACATTCAAATGTAAAAAAAAAACGAACAGAATTTAGCACACTTATCGAACAAAGTGGGATCTGTGTCATTTTTGTGTTGTTTTTATATCTGTTGGCCAAAACAATTAAACATCCCATCACGAAGGGAAATCTGCTCTCTTGGAGAGGACCACACACTGGTGGGCAAAGTGCAAGCCGCACAGCAACAAAAAGCAACATGGTGAACTTCTTTTTTTTAGTTTAAATTTGTATTAAAAAAAAAATGCAAGAGAATTCAAATGAATCTCAAACTGATAGTAACAAGTATAGTACATTAACAGAGGTTTCTTTGGAGAAGAACAACAAATATTTGGTTAATAAGGCCATAAAAATAAAACTAGTCCTAAAGAAGGCACAGGAAGAGATGTACAACGAATTATTCAATAAAAAAGAAAGAAAATAATAGATAGTTAGAATAATATATATATTTTTGCTTGTAAAGATTGATATTAATAACCATATTTATTTAAAAAATATTGTGAAACATAAGAACGTATTAGTTATAGCTATATTAATAACCTGTGAGAATTTCATATATTTTACGCAAAAATGGAGAGTGTACCGCCAAGTGTCCTTATTCAGTTTATACCTAAATTCCGTGGAGAAGCCTCCGAAGCCTTTTCATTCATACAAAACTGTGAGAATGCCTTTGAGCTCGCCAAAGAGTCTCAGCATAAAGCTTGATTGGCTTTTGCAAAATCATGTATAAGCGGCCTTCTATTCTCATGAATAAAACCTAAGACTCTTGGAGTCAGTTAAAAACAGAGGTTAAAAAGGTTTATAACGAAAAATTTTGCAAACTTACAACTCCATACTGTCGTACAGTATACACAAAAGTGCGAAACATTGCACACAGAATGTTGCAAAACGAAATTGTTTACACTGACTCTTCCGACTGGAAAGGGAAAAGTGAATGCATTAAACTAAATATCCTAAATGCGTTTATTAACGGTCTTAGAGAAAAAATTTGTTCATATATTAATAACAGTAAGCCCAAAGATTTGAATGATATGCTATTGAAGAAGAATCAAGGTTAGGAATCAATTAAAATAATTTATTAAAATCCTCTAGTAATAGGGACTACACTAACAAAAATACAGTTAGAATAAATACAATTACCTTATAATGGCCAGCTGGAACGGGTCAACCGTATACTTGTGCCGCTGTTAACAAAGATGACCCTGGGAGATGCTGGATTGTGGTACAAGAACGTGGATGGAGCGCAACAGATCATCAATAATTCGCCACCAAGAAGTACAAAGATAGCTCCGTTTAAGATCTTGACGGGAATCGATATGCGCCTTAAAGGTTAAAGAAAATCCTGAAATCCAAGAGATGCTCAACGAAGAGATCTACGAGGAATTAGAGACGACAAGAGAACAGGTGAGATCTGAGGCAAAATCAAATATCGCAGAGATACAGAGAGAGAATTACCGCTATAATTTGAGGAAACGCAAAGAAGCTTTAAAATATAAGATGAATGACCTAGTTGCCCTAAGAAGAACACAATTTGGCCCTGGTTTAAAGCTTAAGCCGAAATATCTTGGGCCCTATAAAATCGCTAAGGCTACAAGAACATTACCGATACCAACTACGAAAGCGGAAGGAAGCGATAAAATACAAGCTCAAAGATTTAGTCGCAGTTAGAAGAACGCAATTCGGTCCTGGATTAAAGTTGAAGCCGAAATATCTTGGTCCGTACAAGATTGTGAAAGTTAATAAGCATGACCGATACGAAGTAGAGAAGGTTGGGGACCATTCTGGGCCGGGCGTGCAACTGCCGCTGCTGATGGTATGAAACCTTGGGCAGGGTCGTTCGGGGCAAATTCCCAACAGGTTGACCGAATGCAGAGTCCAGAATCCCCACACGCACACAAACATACACACACACCACACACACACACACACACACACACATTTGTTCTCCGCAAAAACAGACAGGGAATCACCATTCATTCATGGTGCGCCAAAGATTACCCATCTTTTTTTTACCCACACGAGCTTCTGCTGGGCGACGCGACGCGAGGAGCTAATCGCATAAAAGAAGGCGAATAATATATGAATTTTCTACGGGTAAGAAATAAGCTAGAAATTTAAAAGAATATACAATATGAGATGCATATGCCTAAGATCCTAACATAGTTTTCGTATTCTGTAGATATAAGTTCTTAAAACGTATCCTAAAAATTTCTCTACAGACACACCCTCAAAAGAAAATCAACAAAAAAAAAGTACCAGCGAGAACGATAACAAGGAATTTCATCTTCAAGACTACACGGGAAATAGAAAGACAGGCAAAGCCCGTCACGCAGACAAGTTTAATCTGTGTTGGTGTATCCTGTTCACTGTTCAATCGATCTCTTCTCTGGTGCCGTTTTGTAAGTGTGAAAGACAGACAAAAAAAAACGAAAAAGGAAGCCACTTGGTGTTGGTATATGCCAGTCCAGCGGTTAGGTTAGGTTAAATGGGGTGGTGGTACGAGAAGGTCGCATCACCTCACTCGGATCTCAATGGATCCATTGTGCTTCCCTGGGTGTAGGCAAGGTAGGTATAAGGAGGGGGAAGGAAATTGATTATTGGAAGCTTAGGTATGGGGGGGCCTCCTTGAACCATCCTGAGTTCTGAGTGAATTTAAGGATGTTTCTTAGTGGCAAACACGAGACGTCGCCCAATTCGTCGAAAAAGTATTCTCCGAGGGCTGCCTTTCTAGTTCTGGCTAGGCTGGGGCATTCACAGAGGAGGTGAACTGAGCCCTCCTCCGCCTCTTCATCCTGACACCCTCTACATAAGTCAGATGAGCCGATGCCCATTCTACTTAAGTGACCCGTTGTTGTGACCCGTTAGGATTCCAACCAATAGGGAGAGTTGAGGCCTGCTTAGCTTGAGTAAATACTCAGTTTTTTTTTTTGAAATATCAAGCCATAAGTTCCTCGAAATACGACAGGTATCAATTGTTGACCATCTATCGCTGGCAAATTTGAGAAAACTCTGGCAGATTCTTCTTTTTTCTTGCTCTAGTGGCATAAGAACCGAGCAGTCGGTTTGGCTCGGACCAAGAGATGATCCGTTTTTGGCCAGTTCATCTGCCATTTCGTTCCCGTATATGTCACGATGTCCTGGGACCCATCGAAGGGTAACTGTATTTGATGCGCTCAGTAATTTCAACTCATCACGACAGCGATCAACCAGTTTTGACTTTGTAACAAATGAGGTAATGGCTTGGATTGCCGCCTGGCTATCAATAAAAATGTCAATATTTTTGTTAACTAACTTACATGTGTAAAGGCTCTTTGCAGCGTCACAAACTGCTAGCACTTCTGCTTGAAAGACACTGCAGAAGTCTGGAAGCTTTATTGATCTGTCCAGGGGTGGGTACACCGAATAAATGCCTGACCCTACCCCTTCGTTAGTTTTTGAGCCGTCCGTGAAGACCGAAACATGATTATCGTTTATGACCCGGTTTTCCGTCCAGAGTGTTCTTGTGGGAATATCTGTTAGGGCTACCGGATTAAAATCAATGTGCGGTAATGTGTAGTCTGTCTGAATGTTTATGTCGGTAAATCTCATAATAGTTCTATGACCGTAAAGGCCCTTTTTCCAATTATTGCATTGTTGAAGTCGCAGAGCGCTTTTGGCCGCCATCTCTTTCGTAAAAAGATCGAGTGGGGCTAGTGAGAGGAATGTTTCTAGGGCTGCAGTTGGTGTAGTTCTTATGGCACTGGTAGTACCTACACATGCTAGTCTTTGAATTTTAGTCATGGTTCTAAGATTGGTTGCCTTATCCAAGGCTGGCCACCAAACCAAACATGCGTAAGTTAGGATTGGCCTTATTATGGCTGTGTACATCCAATGAATGGTTTTAGGGCTTGGACCCCATCTTTTACCGAAGATTCTACTGCAAGTATAGAATGCTATTGATGCTTTCTTTTCTCTTTCCTTTATGTTTTCTTTCCAGTTGAGTTTACGATCAATAATCAGACCGCCAGTCCAGCGGGCTCAATCGTGATTTCACCCGAAAGCTTTCAGGCACTCGAGTCCGTCGCCGTAGTAGTCAGAGGAAAAGAAAAAAATTTCTTTCGTTGTGGGAAAATAATTTATGTTTCGCTGTGGCTTGCTCGCTTTCCTTTTCGTCCCTCGTCGTTTTAAAGTTTTCCGAGGGAAAAGGATTACGCCAAAACCTAACGAAATTTAAAAAAGAAAAAAAAACCAAAGTACATTTTCTAAAAGAAAAAAACCATAAACTATTGTGCTGTGCCGATTCCGACTCGTGTGTGTGTGTGTCTACTTTTACATACCCCTTTGTTTGTGCCTCAGACGTAGAGGAAAAGAGAAAAAAAAAATACTACCATATTGTATCTGTGTGCCCCGACCAAACATCCCCTGCCCCGTGCTTAGGTCATCGTAAAGCGAGGCGATAGAACAAAAAAAAAAAAATACAATATATAGGTACATAAGATATAATTATTGTTCGTGTGGTGTATCTCCGCATCTACCTACCCATACGAGCGTGCGTGTGGCATTCCACGGACTTTGCAGAAGCAAAGAAAAGAAAAAAAAAACTATATGTATGTATATCAAAGAAGAAGAAGTAAAGGAACTGGCATATCGTGGAAACAGTGAAGCATTTTTCAAAATAGTGTGAGTTACACAAACACAAATGCATTGCCCCAGGGTCGTAGTGCAGTTACACGGCTGAAGGCTGGGGCGCCCAAAGGAAGCCAGATTAAAAAAAAAAAAAAAAAACAATTCAGATGCTTCCGTCATTTTGCCGAGCTGTAGAAAAGTGTACAGAGATTTTAAATCATAAAAATAGTGAAAAAGTCTATTAAACTGAATAAAAAAGTGAAATGAAAGTTAATATAGTAGGGGTATTCATGCAACAGCGTAAACTCGTCGTAAACATCGTAAAGTTGTAAACTTCGTAAATCTGTCAAATTTTTCATACAAATTGTGACAGAATTACGAAGTTTAAAAGTTTACAACGTTTACGACGAGTTTACGCTGTTGTATGAATACCCTTAGTGATTACTTTGAAAAACTTTATTGATAAGAAATATATAAAAAAACATGTGGTGATGCATTAAATCATATAAAAACACCTATAATACGGTGCACAAATCTTTTTTTTCACAGGTAAGTTTTCTCTCATATTCTTCTTAATAAAGTGATGTTTTTTATGGTAGTGTACTTTTAAACCGAAATAAACACTTTGTGACGAGGATACAAATCCAACAAGATAAATAGGATTCTGCTGTTACCCCTTTAAAAATATTTTATTTAAAGCGTTAAAAAATAACTCTGCACTACGGGCGCTAAACGGATTTGAGCGCCTTGCCACCACCAACAAAAACAAGATCGACCCTGTGCGAGAATTTCTCATTTGACAGATGAGTCTCAACGAAAGCACTGGACTAAAGTATATTTTTGTTTTCAACAAATTTGTTATTTTTATTGCAAATTGCGATAAAATCTTAATTTTAAAGTATTCTAAGATAATTTATTTACCTAAATAACATCACTTCACGTTACTTTATATGAAAGTATCAGACAAAATTAACTTGTAAACAAAAATGTATACTCCTTAGTATAGGCGTTTTTAGAGGATTTAACGAAGCCACCACATGCTGTTTTATATTTTTTAATTAAATTATTGACAGTATTCACTATTCTAACTTTTATTTCACTTTTTTATTTAGTTTAAATAAACTTTTTCACTTGTTTAACAAATTGAAATTTCAAAACACTTCCTTTCAGCTCGGCAAAATGACAGATGAATCTCAATTTGTTTTTTTTTTTTTTCAATTCTTGCTGCTTCACTCACGTACACTGTATATGTGATATACACCACTTCCTTTACTTCTTCGTCTATGATGTATATGCGTGCGCCTCGTGTGTGCCATCATTCAACCACACATACGCTTGCGTTTCCCGCTTACCGTGCAACTCGAAGCAACAAAGTATATAGGTACATACCTACATCTCGTACCCTGTGTGACGACAACATATCCACCATCCACCCATACTCCAACCTACTTGTGAAGTGTCAAAATAAAAGAGACAATTCCTGTCTAAGGGTGACAGTATTGGAATCGCCCAAAAATTTAATCTTAGCTATTCACTTAATTTCTTTTTTTTATAAAAATCATTAAATTATACTAATAAATATAATATTAAATTATTAACTAGACGGACGTTATAATTAAAGCAATAAATTTAATTTTTTTTTAATAAGCCAATCAGTTGTGATAATTGCCTAGTGCGCGCCCCCAAAATTTAATCCCCTTTCGACATAAAGATTCCTTTTTTTTTAGGAAAATTGAACCAGAATCCACTGCGGAAGGCCTGGCGGTTTGGAGCAAGGTAAGATAGTCCTGATTTTTGTTTGGTATTGACTTTTTTTTCCTCATTCGGGTTACAAGTTGTTTCCATTTTTGTTTTTTTTTTTTTGTTTGGGAAACGCAGGGGAGACACTCGGTAATTAATAATTAATTATTGTAATATCAATTTTTTTATAATTACATAAATATAAATAAATTCACCTATTTTTTTTTTGTATCTTAAAAAGTTAGTAGAGAGATTATAATGGCTACTAAGGAATTTCTTAATAATCTAACTTAAGTTTCATACTTTACTCAAAATTATAATTAATAAAACCTAAAGTAAAAATTGCGAAAAATGAAAATTATCTTGTAAGAAATTAGAATTAATATATTAGTCGGCTCCCTCTAAGTCGAACTCCCTCTAAGTCGAATTTCCCTCTAACTCGAACTTTTTCGCCCTAATTTTTATTCCCCTCAAATTTTAAACCATATAATATTTCTCTCTAACTCGAAATTTTGCAAAACTTTCTCTAACTCGAACTGATTTTGATATCCCGTGAAAATTCGACTTAAAGGGAGTCGACGTATATAGATCCCTCAATAAATTGAACATCATGAAATATTTAATTTTTTTCGTTTACGTGTGAGAAAAAGGACATGAAGTTAACAACAATAATTGTAATGTACATTAATGCCCCCACCTAGCTACGCAACTGAAATATGAAAGAACTTACCCATGAGACCGCATGCACTCATAGCATGTATACACCGCGAGGTGCAACCAACAACTGATTACCCAAGGTCACCAAATAGATTACCAGCACCGAAACAGAAATTCTCCACATTAACCGAAGCACAACAACAACAAGAACTAGTGTGGTTAAATTGTATTAGAAAATGAAGGAAGAACTCCACTGAAAGCAGCAAACGGGCGACGATCAAGCACATTGACGGTGAGTTTTACCCGACAAGAGAATACAAGAACGGTTATCCTTTTGCCACCTCCGCATCTCTATTATCAATGATGGCCTAGGACTTAAGAATGGTGAATTAGGCAAGATGATATCAGCCAACCAACCTCCTGCCGTTTACCTATGGCAATGATAGTAATACTACACATTCATAGGACAAAGCCCGTCTACCGCACCCCACCTTTTCTTGGCCAAAGTAGACAAAAAAAACATTAACAAGAAGTGATGACGTGGTAGAACGAGGGACAACTTCAAAGAAAAATACACTTCGCAGCTTTACAACGCATGGTTCAGCCGGAAAGTGCTATAAAAGACATACTGGATAATCAGTATCAAGACCACCGTCGTGGAGTACAGAAGTGATACCCAATAAAGACTTGCCCACCAGAGGTAAGGGGTCCTTAGAGTAAAGTGCCGACAAATAAATTTTGCCAGTTTCGACTGTGATTTGCCGGATTCGTCCGTTATTTGCCAGTTTCGACTGTGATTTGCCGGATTCTACCGTGATTTGGCGGATTCGTCCGTGATTTGTCAGCTTCGACTGTGATTTACCGGATTCATCCGTGATTTGCCAGGTTTGTCGGATTCATTCGTGATTTGCGAGTTTCGACTGTGATTTACCGGATTCGTCTGTGATTTGCCAGATTCGTCTGTGATTTACCGACTTCGTCCTTGATTACCAAAATCGTATGGGATTTGCCAAACCATGTTTTCATCCATTCATTCATTTCCCTGGATACACGCCAAGGTACAGCCCCATCTATAGACAATTCTGTGAACAATCTCATCATCCGTAGATAAAGAAGATGCTAAGAGGGTTAACCAGTTCAACTATAGCAATAAATCAGCCGAGGTAGAAAGACTAAACAGTACCAAAAGCTATATGTCAACAAATACAATATACTAGAAGTTAAATATAAAGAGAAATCTGGTTTATAGCTTAATAAAGAACTGATTTAAACTAAAGTTTCGTACTTCTTTAGTAAGAACCCTGGAAAACCGGTGGTAACCTTATCCTATTACCAAATTAAGGCAAGATAGAAACAAAGAAACTTGAATTGAATAATATAAAAATCCCAATATTTTTTTAAGAAACTGATGAGGAAGAATATGCTATGGAAATCCATCAACGGAGCAGCTTAACGCCACATGGCACCATTTTCAACGAGTTCAAATCTAAGAACGCCGATCACATGAATAAATAACTCGATGATCGTAGTTCTAAAGCTCTGTCACTTAATTATCATTATGTGGGTGGAATGAGAACGAAACTTGTGGCACATATGTAAAGGGCTGCCTAATAGATACACACATTATATTTTAGCACACACTACACTTTAGCATACAACCTAGAATAAGTAGAATAAGAAAAGAGACTCGCGTCATTCGACCAGAAGTTCAGTTAAGATTGTGCAACAGAACTGATCTGTCGTGCTGTGTTTTAATGAGAGAAATAAAGACTTTATAACGTTTAAGAAATTAATTGTGTCGGCTATTGATTCGATTTAAGAAGTAAAGACTATCCTACCCCCCCCCCCCCCCCCATTACTCTCCTTTTAGTTCAGAAGTATAGGATAAAGGATTATCCACCCGAGAAAAGAAAAAAATATAAAATAAAAAAAAAGTTTCGAAAGGCCCTTGCGTAAAATAAAAAAAAAAAAAAAACAACTCACTCGTAGTAAAAGTTATAACCCATCGCGAAAAATTAAATTCCCAATAAAAAATAATCTGAAAGAAAACCTATTAGAAACAACGATAGTTTAACGAGTGATTTGTGTGTCCTTAAAATAATAATCCAGTTTGTGCGTGTTGTGAAATTATTTGCGAAACGATGCCGAAAAAAAGTCGTTAACAACGCAAATTCAAATCATGAAAAAATAAATATAGACATATACACCCAAACAGCGTCATGGAGAACGACGACACAAATATATAGAGACATTCAAAAAGTATTCTGCTGCTCAGCTACGGTCATGGTTGGACAGGCTGAAGCAGAAAATATCGGGCATCAAATCCGAACTAATTTTGCGGTTGCTATCTCTGTCTATAGATGTGAGAGGTGAATATCTACAATTAGACACCAACGAGGATGCACACTCGGATGATGACGACAGCGCAGACAATGACAGCGTGGATGCATACTCCGACAACTTAGGTGGAGTAGCACACACTCAGCAACAAGAAAACAACAACGAGCGGCAACAGGGGAAAAAAAATTAGCGACAACAAGAAAACAACAACGAGCGGCAACAGGGAAAAAAAATGAGCGACAACAAGAAAACAACAACGAGCGGCAACAAGGGAATAATAAAAAGCGACAGCAAGAAGGCAACAAAGAACGACAGCAACTGGAAAGCAATAATGAGGGGCAACTGGAAGGCGAAACTAATGAGCGGATTCTGCAAATGGTGAGAGAAATTAAATTGCTTAAGAGAGAGATCGATGTGCAGAAACGATAAAAAAATCTGATGGAAAAAGAAATGGAACACTTAAAGCTGAAAAAACAAACCAGTGGCGTCGGCGTAGCAGTGTCGGCGTTGAAAGAACTTTTACCTGAATTTAATGGAGAATGTTTCACACATTGGGAAACACAATTTAGAAATTTAATAGAAGTGTATAATTCGGACGACAACAACGCTCGTATTTTAATTTCGTACCGACTGGGTGGCAATGCGCAGAGGTGTGGCGACACATATTTCGTCCCATGTAAAACCCCAATTACACTTAACGTAACTTAAGAATTTAACGAACGAATATGTAGATAAAGAAAATGTAAAACTAGTTAGTAGCTTCTCTTAAAACACATTCTGTTTCTTTTCTCGAACGTCAACGTCGCAACTACTTGCAAGTGGCACTCGCTCATCATCACCGGGTTATCTAAAACGTTTTAGATATAAGTTAAATAAAGATAAAATTTATATTCATTAAAAGTTAGAACAGTGTTTCTTTTTATATAACAATTATTGTGCCAATAAGAGGGCACAAATTGGTGACTCCGACGAACACTCATTTACCATACACGCCGACGCACACTTATATACCGACGCTGACATACGCTCGTATATCCAACGTTAGTGAAAAGTGAACATGAAAGTGCAGTTTCTTTTTCATACGCACAAATAAAAAAAAAGTGATCGTGCAATACCTGCCTATCTAAAAGAAAAAAACTACCAAAAAAGATTGCACTGTGAAAAACAACAGGCAACAAAGAAAAAAGTGCCTACAAAAAAAAAAAAAGGTACTAATACCAACCTACCAAAAGTAAAAAGTTTCCTTATTCCACTTGTACCTACTCTAGAAAAAAAGAAAACACCCCTCACGCCACCTAAGACTCAGTGCCACCTAAAAAGAAAAAACACCCCTCACGCCATCCAAAACTAAAGCCACCTAAGTCCAAAATTTCAAAACGGTTAAAAAATCTCATCACGCCACCGAAAAATCAAATATATAATTACGGAAAAGAAACGATTCTACAAGGCAACAAAAAAGAATCACTCCACTTATTGCCACAGTACATAACGCCAAAAAAGTACATAACATAACACCATATCCTAAAACAAAAAAACAGTTTTCAATCGCACCACATACACACAAACTACATAACTACAAATAAAAGTCATACAACATCAACGGCCAAGACCAACATTCAACATCCAGCAACATCCAGCAGCAGCAGCAGCCAGAGCAACGAACAGTTTCTCTTTCCTCAGACGCAGCAGCATCATTCACACACACATACTTCAGCAAAAGACAAATTGAAGAAAATAGAAAACGACAACATCAAATCAAAAGAAAATTACAGTGAGTGCCACAAAATTAAAGCCTTTTTTAAATATTAAAAAAAAAAATATTTTTTGTTAAATTTAAATTAATATTCTTTAATACTGATTACAATATTTATATTAATAAACACAGTGTGTGCTACAATAATAGAGCCACTGAATTATTGAATAAAATAATAAATAATAGATTTTAAGACTATACTCAGTATATCATTCCAATATTATTTTGAATATATTATTCTTGTATTATATATCTTAAATTATATTATTCTTATATTAAGTTAAGGATTACATGATTATGAGTAAGAACAGTTGATCGTAAAAATATGGAAACAATGCAAATGAACAATATACTCAAATTTCAATTATGAAGAAGTAATAAAATGTTAAATATGAAAAAATGACTAATTGAAAAGAGCCCTTTGTTCTTGTTAAGTATAAATAGCACCCCAATAAGTAAGATCATGTTATGTTAGATTTGGAATCGAAAGCGATCAGTTGCTTTAAGAGTAAATTAAATAAACTTTTTTAAAACCTACTCGATGTGAGTAAGAATTTAATTGGCGACCGTGACAGGACCTAAAAGTTAAAGTAAAGGCTGAAAAAATAAAGTATGCTCTTTAATTGAAAGGATTGTATTTATTAAAAGACAAAGATCAAAGTTATGATAAAGATCTAAAAAATCTGATTAACAAAAGAATCCAACGGGATATAAAGAAAAAGTGAATTCCCGAACAAGAGACACGAAAAGTTGAGAAACTGGAAAGTTGAAACAGTGGAATAGTGAAACAGTGCAAAAGTAAATCTTTACAAAAAATATATATAATTTTTTCCTTCTTTATGGAAAATAAAAATAGTAATTATAAAAGTGCAAGGCAAAACCCCAAAGAAACCAAAGAAAATAAGGATAAACAGTTTATAAATAAAGTGGTAAAAAGAAGAGAAGTATTCAGGAAAGCAGAAGAGGACATCAAAAATAACAACTTATTAGCAGATAACAGGAAAAGCCGGAAAAAAATCCAACATGTCACCAACTGGATTATATATGTAAGAATTAATTAGTAAATATTAAACATTAATCGTTAGAATATTACATATTTTATACATAAAGAAAAGCAATTTATACTTAATAAATAAAAAAAAATTAAATTAAAAAAAAATTATTAACATCCTGGACGAATTTATTAAAAATTTTGAATCATTATCCTTAAAAATGCCCGCCATTACCGAAGAATTAGTGACTAGATTGATAGCAACCAATACTGCATCACTGCAGGCAGAGATAGCATCTCTGAAAGCAACATTAGAGACAGTGACAAATACTAATTTAGTGACAGACTACTCTACTCAGACTATATCTGACGAAAGAACGTGCACCGAATCCCTAGACGTAATTAAATCTTTGCCAGAGTTTTCAGGTATAAATCCTAATGCTTATGTAAGTTGGCACGAGGCAGCCAATAATTCTATATCCCTTTATAAAAAAGGTAGCCGCAAATATTTTGCTGCTCTCACAATCCTTAGAAATAAAATTACCAACAATGCCAATGATATTCTAACAAATCATGGTACAGTTCTAAATAACGATGCAATAATTTCTAGACTCGATTTTGCTTACGCCGATAAGCGTCCCTCTCACATCATAGAGCAGGAAATGAGTATTCTCAGAAAAGGTAATTGTTAGAAGTTTAATAAAATTAAAGTAAGTTAAGCCATACCCTTATGGTATACACATGTAACCTCAGAACAAGAGCCCAAAAGCTCTATTATAAATTATACAGTCCACATAATGTGGAATACAATCCACAAAAGCTATCGAAGGACTTTATGTATCTATAGGTACCATATCTTTGAGAGAATAAAAATAAAGTCACTTGCATTGCGACAGTCGAAAGGAAAAGATCTTTTATTTAAGCGCGTTGTACATTTTGGTCCCATCGAGCCGGATGTGTTTGGACTAGTGGTTTTTTTTCATTGAGTGGTGTTTTTTTTTAATAAAAAAAAGAAGAAATTGGAGCGGTTTAGTGGCGTATGTGCGAGGTGCGAATTATAGTATTCATTCGAGCGATATATAGAGGACATCAATTGGTATTGATTTGGAAAAAAATCGAGATGAATGCAAATGTGCGGCGAACCTATGTAAATGCAATTCACAGGTCGGATAGGTTCACATTGTCGGAAGAGTTTAGAAAGGCCTCCACGGATGAATTGCTCCACAGAAGAAAATATCTGGAAAGTTCTTATGGGCGATTCGTGGAAGAACACCAGAAATTGGTCTCAGAACATGAGGACAAGGAGCGGTTTATGGCTGAGGATAGTTTCTTCAGCCAGATTGAAGAAATCTTCAACAGTGCGACGGCGCGTTATAATGCACAGTTGAGAGAGGTAGAGCGTATGGATGTGTTGTGTGGTATGGGGAGTGCGAGCAGAAGAGCGGCATCACCAGATGTGGTGAAGAGTGGAAGAGAGAGAGTGAAGTCGAGATCGGCTTCTCCTTCAGAGTCTTCCCGCTCGAAATCCAGTTCCCCAGAGACGCGGCAGAAATTTCGTGCGAATAGAGGTAGGAGAGAGAAAGAGCCACAACCTTTGCGGGAAATTAAAGTGGAGAGTGTGGTGGAGAGAGCGCAAGTTGGTGTGCGTGAGCGTCTGGGTGAAAAGAAGAGGAGATTATATTGTAACTTTTGCGATGGTGCGCATAAAATATATGAGTGCGGGAAACTGAGAAGATATCCATTGTCGGAGAGGTGGAGGATAGTGGTGGATCGGAATTTGTGCGCAAACTGCCTTATGAAGAAGAGAGGTAGAAACCATCACTGTGGTTATGGTGTGTGTCGTCGGTGTGGTGTGGGGCAATACCACAATAGTTTACTTTGCCCACAGCTGAAGTAAAGAAGAAGACAGATATAGTGCAAAGTGGCAGTTGAAAGCGTCTTTTTGAATTTTTATGCGAATAACTGCTGAGCGTTGATGGAGAGTGGAAAAAATATATATAAAAGAGCGTGGACTATGATATTTTGTTTATTGATGGGCTAGCTGTTGAGCTGACAACACATACTTTGGAGCGTTAACTGAATTAAAAGTTTTTTTGTTTGTTTCTTGGATTTTCTTTGGAAGTTTTTTTTGTATTTGATACTGTAATAAAAAATATTTTGGTTTTTTGGAAAACATTTTGGCTTTGTATTTTTGTTGAGCGATTTTCATTTTTTTTGCTAAATATGGAAATTAATCGTTTTACGATTATAGAAACTAGTATTAACAGAGCGTTAGAATTTGCGAGAAGTGAAGAGTTGCAGAATGTAGGTATAATACAAATTCGAGAGCGATTGAGGTTGTTGGAAGGCTACTTTGAGAAATTCAATGCAGAACATTTGGATCTGCTTGATAGGGAGCCAGAGCGATTGGATGTTGATGTGTATGCCCAACTAGGAGCAAGAGTTGAATTGGCATATTTAGAAGCCTTAGAGATATTGGCTTCGCGGTTGACTGTTCTAGAACAGCAATCACAAGAAAGATGGGAACAAGAGCGTAGATCAGTCCTTGGACAAAATGGTCAACCACGGCAAGTAGATTTAGAGCGACCTAATTCAAGCAATGGGCCGCCAGTTCATGTTGTTCAGGCACCAACACAAGCGGTGTCAGCTGATATACGATTAGAAAGAATCGTACCTAGCGTATTTAACGGTGAATTTGGAAAATGGAGCGAATGGAGAGCGATGTACGAAAGCTTAGTACATAATAATGGGTCACTGTCAGATACACAAAAGATCCATTATTTGAAAAAATCTTTGTCGGGTGCAGCAGAGCGAGTTCTTGGTGGTTGGCAGACAATTGGTACGAATTATCAAGTTGCATACGAGCAGCTAGTCGAAGTATTCGAAAACAAATATCGAATAATTATGGCACATTTAGACGAGCTAATGAACATAGAAAAGAGCGCGAAAGAAACGCATGAATCATTGCGTAAATTGGTGGACACGACCAATAGAATTATGCGACAATTAACGGTCGCAGATTGTCCCGTTGAGAATTGGAACCATGTACTGGTGCACGTTCTAATCTCACGTATGGCTCCTCGTACGGTACAGATGTGGGAAACTAGCCAGGATTTACATGATATGCCAATGGTGGGCGACGTTTTGAAATTTTTAGAGCGGCGTGCACGAGGCATCTCGAATGTTCCTCAAACACAACCAGAGAAATCGTCACATAATAATAAAGTGCAAGACAATTGTCGAGCAAATGATCATCAGTCGAGCAGCAATGTGATGATGAAAAAAGTGGATTTCAAATCTAGTGCGAGAGAATTAAATCATTACAATGAACTAGTCTGTTTTTATTGTAAGGGTAAACACACATTGTATAAATGTGAACAGTTTAAGAAAATGAGCGTGAGTGAACGACGAGAGAAAGTAAGAAAATTACAATTGTGCTTTAATTGCCTGATGCCAAATCATCGTGCTACTTCCTTAAGTTGCAAGGGAGGACCTTGTAAGAGGTGTCCAAATGAGCGACACAATAGCATGCTATGCTACAAAGCAGCGATGGTTAGTGCGATTGGGATTCAACAAGTAGGAACGAGTCCAGGTGTAGAGGGTTTAAGCGCTGAAGCAACAGCTTTTCAACCAGGAAAAGCGGCCTCGACGACGGTGGCGTTGAAGCAGCAGGATTTTCATTAAAGCAGCGTAACCACACCAGGTCGGTGCTCGCGACCGGTTACATTCGGCTGCAGAACGAAAGGGGTGACGAGCGTTTTTTAAGAGCGTTATTTGACACAGGTTCAGAAGTAAATTTGATCACTGAAAAGGCAGTGAGAACGCTGAATCTGAAGAAAGAGAAGTTTTCCGTAGAAATAAATGGAATATCGGGAAGAAATTGGTGCGATGGAGGTTTAGTACAAGCCAATATTAAACCATGGTTTTCAATGGAAGAAGAGCGTATTAATGATATGATATTATATTTCATAGTCATAAAGAGTATACCACAACCAAAGTATTTTGTTAATGAGCGCAGGGTAGAAGATTTTGAGCATTTGGTTCTTGCTGATCCGAACTATAATAAGGCTACACCAGTAGACCTATTGTTAGGGGTATCCATTTGGGCGAGAATAATAGAAGACCGTATTGTTCGCAGTAACAATGGATTGATTGCGCAATCATCAGCATTCGGATTTATAATCTATGGATCTGTATCATGGCAGGAGTCGAACCAGAAAAGTTTCACTAACTTTATGACAATGAGCGAAGATAAGTTGGAAACCATCGATCAGTTGATTCGTCGTTTTTGGGAATTAAGAGATTATTCAGCAAAGAAACTATCTTTACTAGAAGAAAAAGCAGAATTGCAATTTGCAGGTTCAGTTGAGCGTAATAACGATGGACGTTTTATCGTGCGTATTCCTTGGAGCGACGAGAACAGAGAATTAGGAGATTCTAGATTAACGGCTTTAAACAGACTTAAGCAACTTGAACGGAGATTAGCGATTGATCCGGAATTAAGACAAAGATATAATGACTTCATGCGTGAATACATTAATCTAGGTCACATGCGCGAAGCGAAAGAAGATGAAATAGCAGGTGGTTATTACATACCACATCACGCTGTTATAAAGAAATTTCGTGTAGTATTTGATGCTAGTTGCATAACCTCGAATGGAAAATCATTGAATGACATTCAGTTGGCAGGAGCAAATCTCCAAGAGCATTTAGATGTGATTATTATGCGTTTTAGATTTCACCGTTTTGTGTTAGCAACAGATGTGCGAAAGATGTTCAGACAATTTCTCATCCACCAAGAAGATGTGAAATACCAGAAGATTGTTTGGCGTTTTGACGACCAAGAAACTCCAAAGGTCTATGTTTTGTTGACCGTAACATATGGCCAGAAATCAAGTCCGTTTTTAGCTATTCGTACAATGAGAGAGTTAGCTACAAGATACCAAGTCGAATATCCATTAGCTTCAAAAGCAACCCTATTTGAGCGTTATATGGATGATTATTTTACTGGAACAGATAATATCGAACAAGCGAAGATTTTATACAAGGAATTGAGCGATATGTTAGGCCAAGCAGGTCTTGAATTAAGTAAATGGCGATCGAATTGCGAAGAACTACTTCAGTTTATAAGGGAAGATGTGACGGAAGTCAACGCATTGGTGGATTTGAATGATGAGTACACGGCGGTACTAGGTCTTAAGTGGGATTCAGGCACAGATTCATTTTTGTTTGACATTAAAACAGAATGGAGTGACGACATTAAAATCACCAAGCACGTTGTGGCGAGTGAAGTAGCTAAGTTATACGATCCAAATGGTTACTTAGCACCGGTTGTTGTTACCGCTAAGTGCTTTATACAAAGGCTTTGGCAGCGAAAATTGGAATGGGATGAGGAATTACCCCCTGAGTTGGAAGAAGAATGGAGGGGCTTCTTCACGCAATTAGAAGCTTTAAATAGTGTGCAAATACCGAGATGGTTGCAGACTTCGGGTGGCAGAGCGTTTGAATTGGTGGGTTTTGCTGATGCATCTCAGAAAGCCTACGGAGGAGTGATTTATGTGCGAGTAATTGATGGAGTGAACATTCACTCACATCTTTTGACTTCTCGTTCCAGAGTGGCACCAGTTAAGACGGTATCAATTCCACGATTGGAATTATGCGCAGCAGAAACGTTGGCAACATTAATGGAACAAGTGCGTAAAGATTGTCATATTGAATATGCTAATTACTATTGTTTTACGGATTCAATGATAACCTTGAATTGGATCAAAACAGAATCAGTAATGTTTAAAACCTTTGTTTCCAACCGGGTCGCATCGATCCAACGAAGTACCGATGTGCGGCATTGGAGACATGTTCCAACAAAAAATAACCCAGCAGAACTGCTTTCTAGAGGGTTAAGAGCGAAGGAATTGCCCTTAAATGAATTATGGTGGCAAGGTCCTGAGTTTCTGAAACAAACCCATCAGGATTGGCCTCTGTATGAATGCGATTTAGAAGATAATCAGAGAGTGCAAATTCAGAGTGAATTTAAACCTAGTGTATGTGCGCGTACCACAGTCAAAAGTATCTGCGGGCTACAAATCAATGGACAGTATTTGATAGAAAGATATTCATCCTTGAATAAATTAGTGCGAGTGACGGCGTGCGTTTTCTCATGTTTTCGTCACCGATGAAAGGAAACAGAATTGAGATCTATTGGTTATTCAAACGATTTACTGAATGAAGCACTGGAATATTGGATTAAATTTACTCAATTGAGCGTTTTCTCGTCAGAAATAAATGCATTGAAAGAAGGAAAGGCACTTTGTAAAAGTAGTAGTTTAATTAGATTAAATCCTTTCCTGGATGAGCGTTCTTTGCTAAGACTTCGAGGAAGAATAGAAAACGCGAGCGTGAGCTACGATGAGCAGCATCCAATTATCATACCGGCTCACACTGGTTTTGTGCGATTGATAATGCAAGAAGCACATGAAAAGACACAGCACGGTCACACTCAGTTAATGTTGCACTATGTTCGTGCAAAATACTGGATTATTCAATCGAGACGAGCGGCTTTAAAGGCAATTAAGTCGTGTGTTGTATGTCTTCGACATGCACACCAAGAGCGAACACAATTGATGGCAGATCTACCAAAAGAACGATTGTCAATTGCGCCGGCATTCACTTATTGCGGTGTAGATTACTTTGGACCCATATCACTACATAAATGGGAAGGACGATGCAATACTACCATAGTAGGCTATGTAGCTATTTTTGTATGCATGACAACAAAACTTGTGCATATGGAATGCTGTACAGATTTGACAGCAGAGCGTTTTCTATGGGCGTTATCTAGGATGTCAGCATTATACCGAACACCAGTCAAAATGTTCAGTGATAATGGGCGAACATTTATAGGAGCGAATAACGAATTGAAACGGATTTCGCAGTCTTGGAACTCGAATGAAGTAAAAAATTATTTATTGATAAATCATATCCAATGGGTATTTATCACACCTCGGGCGCCTTTCCAAGGAGGATTATGGGAAGCGGCAGTTAAATCAGCCAAATACCATTTAAAACGAATTGTTGGAGCGCAACGATTCACTTTTGAGCGTTATCAGACTATTCTAATGCGAGTAGCCAGCACTTTGAATAGTAGACCCTTAACGAGGGTAACTGATGACCCAATGGATTTGAATTACTTAACTCCAGCAGGTATTCATAACGGCGCTAGAGCAGTGCAACCATTAACAAGGGATATGAGCGACAAAACATTGAAACAGTTACAATATAGTAAGAAGATGGAACTTATTCATCAAGATTTCTGGAATGGATTCAGAAAAGATTATCTGAGTTCACTCCAAACCAGATATAAATGGAACACTGTTGAGGAAAACCTAAAAAGGGGCGACTTAGTCATAATAAAAGAAGATGGCACCCTGCCTAATGCCTGGTGCGTAGGACGAATTATAGAAGTCTATCCTGGCCCAGATGGCCTTGTGCGCTCGGTAAAATTGAGGACAGCAACTACCGAGTTGGTGCGACCAGTGCGAAAACTAGTGCGACTACCAGTTCAAGACGAAGACCTAGACAAGGGAAACGAAGATATTGCAGCCCAGGAGCCTACTCCAGATGAGGGAGGACCAGCTACTGCTAACCAGGAAGATTGATCATCAATCTAGTTTTAAGATCTTTGTATTATTTCTTTTTCATTAGTAATTCACTCCGTTAGGTGGGGGGTGGATGTTAGAAGTTTAATAAAATTAAAGTAAGTTAAGCCATACCCTTATGGTATACACATGTAACCTCAGAACAAGAGCCCAAAAGCTCTATTATAAATTATACAGTCCACATAATGTGGAATACAATCCACAAAAGCTATCGAAGGACTTTATGTATCTATAGGTACCATATCTTTGAGAGAATAAAAATAAAGTCACTTGCATTGCGACAGTCGAAAGGAAAAGATCTTTTATTTAAGCGCGTTGTACAGTAATCTATCTATAATAGACTTCTACAATGAAGTTAACAAGAAATTAACACTTCTTATTAATAAAACCATCATGACACACGGTACAGATACCACCTTGACAAAGGAACTGAATAAGATGAATCGTAAAAACGCTTTACGAATTTTCATGACTGGCTTTAACGGTCAATTATCTAATATAATGTTTTCGATATCACCCGAGGACTTACCCTCAGCTCTTGCCAAAGCACAGGAACAATGTAAGGGCAAATTTTGCTCTTCAGTTCAATCGCGCATTACATGTGATTAATCCAAACCAACAGCCAAGGAATTTAAATGTCAATAATAACTTACGATTTCCACCACGGAACCAAAATCAGAACCATAACCCAAACCACAACAGAAACAACGTACTGGAACCAATGAACTTGGGAAGTTCAGCTCATCGACCTATAACATGGCAAGAACAAAGAAACTTCCAGCAACAAAAACGAAATTTTAATCCATTCGCCCAAAACAATAATAATCAATTCCGCCAACATGCAAAACCCGTCTACAGGAATAATTATCAAAATGCATTCCAAGGTGACAAAAGACCTCACGAGAGTGCACAACGGAGCGTACAACCTCCAATCAAAATGGAGCGCTTTAACAACATAAATGAGGAAGCTTTTTTAGACAAACACCAGGACTACCCTTCATATTCAGGAACGGTCCATATGGGAGAAAATTAAAAATATTAATCGATACAGGCGCTACGAGTTGTTATTGTAGGCCCAATACTCTAAAATACAGGGAAAAATTTGTTATAAATAAAAGAGTAAAAACCATAAACGGTTTTACAATTATAACACATTATTATAATGTGCTAATATTCGACAAATATTTTAGATTTTATGAAATTAATAATCTAGACTCAGATTTACTAATAGGTTGTAATTTACTAAAAAGTTGTGAGATACGAATAGACTTCAAGAATAAAACTTTAAGTTTTGGTAACAAAATAGAGAAACTTTTTATTCCAGAGGTTAAGGAGAGTTATGTTAACTCCATTCAAACAGAAAACATTGAGGAATTAAAAGTTAATATAAGAAATTTTATTGAGAGAGCCCATTCGGGAATAAACACACAATTACCATTTAGGACTGATGTAAGAGCCGAAATACGAACAAGTATTGAAACCCCTATATGGAGTAAACAGTATCCATACCCATTATCAGCAAACAATTTCGTAAACAAAGAGATAAGAAAGTTATTGAAAGAAGAAATAATAAGACCTTCCAAGAGTCCATACAATTCACCTGTGTGGGTTGTTTCCAAAAAAGGAACAAATGAGGATGGCACACAAAAAATGAGATTAGTTATAGATTATAAAAAATTAAATGAGAAAACTGTTTCAGATAAATACCCTATTCCTGATACAAATGTTATACTAGCAAATTTAGGGAAAGCAAGGTATTTCTCTACATTGGATTTAGAGTCCGGATTCCATCAAATAAAAATGAAATCCGAAGATATAGAAAAGACAAGCTTTTCTGTTAACAATGGGAAATACGAGTTTATAAGAATGCCTTTCGGATTGAAAAATGCACCGAGCATATTTCAAAGGGCAATGGACAACATATTACGAGAACATGTTGGAAAAATATGTCATGTTTACATAGATGACATAATTGTGTATTCTGAAAATTTAGAGCAACACTCCAGAGACTTGAGGAAAATAATAAATATTTTACGTGAAGCAAATATGAAAGTCTCATTAGAAAAATCAAAATTCTACGAAAAAGAAGTTGAATTTTTAGGGTATAGAGTAGGATTTAACATAATCTGACTGACCCGAATAAAATTGAAACGATTAAAAATTATCCAATTCCAAAAACACTTAGGCAACTAAGAAGTTTCTTAGGACTTTACAGGATACTATAGGAAATTCATAAAAAACTATGCAGGTATAGCAAAACCTTTGACAAAGTATTTAGCGGGAGAAAATGGAAAAGTATCCCAATACATTTCAAAGAAAACAGACATATACCCAGACGAGGAAGCTACCCAAGCTTTCGAAAATTTAAAGAAACACTTAATAAACGAAGTCAAATTAGCTCAGCCAAATTTTGATAAGAAATTTGTCTTAACAACTGATGCTTCAAACGACGCAATAGGAGGAGTATTGTCACAGGACGACAAACCCATAACATTTATTTCAAAAACATTAAATAATACGGAAAGAAATTACGCAACCAACGAAAAAGAACTATACGCAATAGTATGGGCACTGAAAAACCTTCGGAACTACCTTTATGGAGTTTCCAATTTAGAAATCCATACCGACCACCAACCTCTGACCTTCGCAGTTTCTCCACGAAACCCGAACACTAAAATGAAAAGATGGCATGCAATAATAGAAGAATACGCCCCTCAAATCGTATATAAACCGGGTCAAAACTAATGTAGTAGCAGACGCATTATCAAGACAAAATTTAAACCATATGACTGATAGTTCCTCCACGGACAATACAGTACATTCTGCAGAAAGTAGCGATAACAATCAAATACAAAATACAAACAAGCCATTAAATGATTTTCGGCAACAAATATTGTTAGCCTCAGGAAAATTTACAGCACATGAAAGAATCCAAAATTTCCCTAACAAAACTCGTCATATCATAGAATATGATACACCAGATAATTTAATGATTATCCTTAAGGAATATTTACAACCAGGAATCGTACAAATTTATTGCACCCCCCAAGACTTGTACAAAGTTAAACCCAAACTTTTAGAAACTTTCAGTAACAAATTTCTTGTTACCAAGTCATTCCCTAATGACATTAATCGCAAAGACGATCAGGCAGACATTGTTAACCAAACACATTGCAGAGCACATAGAAACTACAGGGAGAACATAAAGCAAATCCATGACATGTACTATTGGCCAAATATGCGTAAACAATTTAAAGAATACGCCAGAAATTGTGAAATCTGCAACAAAACAAAGTATGATAGACATCCACAATTAATACCAATTCGAGAGGCTCCAATCCCAAAAGCGGAGGGGGAATTCCTCCACATCGACATTTTTTCCGCGGAACAACAAAAATACCTTACATGTATTGACGCATACTCAAAATTTTTATTAATTAAACCCCTTGAAGATAGACTTAACTTAGAAAACAAAGTTTTGGAATTTCTCCAAACCTTTCCCAACTGCAAGAAAATAACCTTAGATAACGAAAGAGGTTTCAGGTCAGCAGTATATAAAAATCTAATGGATAGATTAGGTATCCAACTTTATTTCTGTACACCAGGTCATACACTCACAAATGGTCAAGTAGAAAGAGTGCATTCAACCCTCATAGAGCTAACCAAATGTTTAAAAGAGGAATACAAAATAATTGACACAACGGAAGCATTAATCAGAGCGGCTCAGCAATACAACCAATCAATACACTCCATAACAAATGCAAAACCCTTCGATATCCTTTTTAATAAAATACCACACAGCGAAACCACGTTAAACTTGAAAGAAGCCCAACAAAAATGTTAGACAAATTTAATAATAAAAGAAAAGTAAAAAATTACAAACCCAAGCAAATTATCTATGAAAAAATATTACAGTTTAGGAATAAGAATAAAATGATAAATAGATATAGGAAACAAAAGGTAGAATTAGATTTAGGGAAAAAGATTAAAACAAAAAAACGTACAATACACAAAGACAATATTAAAAGTTAGAATTCTATATTTCAGGAAATTGGCCTTGATAACATTTTTTACCTTCATACAAGCAAAAACTGACATAGTGGATTACACAAGAGAAAATTATTTGCTATTAGAAAACGGAAACACTGCTCTCTATACAGAATTTGGAAATATTTATCATGTTACCCATCTCTCATATTTTGAAAAGGTCTTATTGGAAGCCACCGCTGAAATCGAAAGAAACCTTTATTTCAATTCAGCCCCAAAAGAACATGATGATAGCAATCTTGGCATTACAAAAGATACTGACGTTTTAATTATCAAAACATTACTAGCAAAATTACGTACAACCAATAGATATAAACGAGGAATTAACGAACTTGGTACAATTTGGAAATGGATATCAGGATCTCCTGACCATGACGATTTAGTTCTCATAGACAATAAAATATCTGAAATGATCATCAACAACAATAGACAGTTTGTGACGAATTCCGAAATTTTTGACGCAATAAGAAAGTTATCCGAATCTCTACACGAGATAGAAAATGATGCACAACTAAGACTAATTAGGGAACGCAACAAATTAATCGTAACTGAATTACAAAACATAATTCAAACCATTGCATTAGCTAAAACAGGAACCCTTAATCCCGCAATTCTAAACTTAGAAGACATTAAAGAAATCACTAGACACGAACACGGAAGTATGACGATAACAAATTTAATGGATGTTTCTGAATTCAAAATTTTGCAAAACAATGAAGTAATAGTAGTTCTAATAAAATACCCCATAGTAATACAAAATTGTAAGTTATTTGAAACTAGGGCCATAAGCCAACAAGATGGTAAATTGCTAATAGAAAAAGAAATCGCAAAATGCGAGAATGACTTTGTAAACATAAAGAAATGTAAATTAGAATTAAGATATAAATTTTGTAAATTAAGTAATGAAACCACATGTTTGTCAAACCTGCTAAATAATAAAAAAGCCAATTGTAATAAAATAAAAGAGAAAAACCAAAATTTAGAAATTATAAAAGATGGATCAATTTTATTATCTGGAATACATAATGTAGATGATGTAACCATAAATGGGACATATCTAATTAATTTTAGAAATAAAACAAAAATAGATGGAAAATTATATGAAAATCCTACAGCCATGATCCAAAATTATCTAAGAACTTATACAATTGATAAATTAGAAATTAAAAATTATTTTGAATCATATAATAAGGAATTGAAATTTGAGAATATTAACTTAATAGAGTCAATACAAGAAGAGGCAATGAAAAGCCCAATTTTTACATCATTCGTATTAATAATTGCAATAATAAGTGCTACAATATGTATCATGTATTTAATTAAAGCAAGATCAATCCGTTTACAACAACAACAAGAAAGCCGTTTTAGTAATCTTATAAATAAAATGACACAACTCACGGAAGAAGCGGGACGTTCTTCTTTAAACGAAGGGGGGAGTTAAGGATTACGTGATTATGAGTAAGAACAGTTGATCGTAAAAATATGGAAACAATGCAAATGAACAATATACTCAAATTTCAATTATGAAGAAGTAATAAAATGTTAAATATGAATAAATGACTAATTGAAAAGAGCCCTTTGTTCTTGTTAAGTATAAATAGCACACCAATAAGTAAGATCATGTTATGTTAGATTTGGAATCGAAAGCGATCAGTTGCTTTAAGAGTAAATTAAATAAACTTTTTTAAAACCTACTCGATGTGAGTAAGAATTTAATTTATTATATACTTCTTATATTACATTAGTTATAGTACTTTTATGAACTTTATTACAACCTAAAGATAGAAAATAAAACTTAAAAATTGTGAGGATAAACTGGTCGTGTCATTTTAGTGCAAATTGAAAATTAATAAGAAAATACTTTGAAGGTAGTCCCTTGCACTGTAAAACTAATTATTGCTAACACTCAGGAAAATATAAAGATAAAAATGAGCCTAGAAAGCGATGATCCTCCTCCTAGTGTCTCCACCCAGGCAACCGAAACAGCTTTTACGTCATTGATATCAATGAAAATCCCACCTTTCTGGTGCAATAGGCCAGACCTTTGGTTCCTTCAGATCGAAACGCAATTCCAACTCAAAGGAATAACTGCTTCAAATATAGTTACTTGGTAGCTTCACTCGGAAACCAAGCAATGGAATCCGTTGCGGACGTTTTACTCAATCCGCCAGGTCAGGAAAAATACGAAACTCTTAAAAAGGCATTATAAGAACGAAATAGAGACAGTGAGGAAAGAAGGTTGGATGCACTCCTCAACAAAATGGAGCTGGGTGATCAAAAGACCATTGCCATTTTAAAAGTTCGACCTTCTTCAAGTCGGCAAAGAATTCAAAATTACATCTATGTGCCGAAAGGTTTAGAAGAATGTAATTTCGTTTTCATTCGCAATGAAATTAAAAACAGTAGTCTAAATCCTTTATATCAAGGACCTTTTATAGTAATATCAAAATCCGAAAAACACTTTACAGTCCAAAGAGGAGATAAATCCGAAACAATAAGCATCGATAGATTAAAACCAGCTTTTGAAAAAAAAACCGCAAATCATGACAAGATCAAAAATCAAACCTCAAGTTTCCTTTAGAATGTAAAATGATTCAAAAATGTGAATTATTAAATCTTATTTTAAGTCGAAACAAAAATAAAAATTTGAATCCTTATAGTATTATTAAAATCAAAAAATAAATTACATTTGATTCGCTTTGAACTTTAAATAAAAAAAAAAAAAACAGATTTTTAACCATTGTAAATAACGTATCCAAAACACAATAAGGGTATTCATGCAACAGCGTAAACTCATCGTAAACATCGTAAAGTTGTAAACTTCGTAAATCTGCCAAATTTTCCATACAAATTGTGACAGAATTACGAAGTTTAAAAGTTTACAACGTTTACGACGACTTTACGCTGTTGTATGAATACCCTTAATGTTATAAGCTTCTTTCATTTTTTACTAAAACTTATGTAAATTTCATTAATGTAATAACTACTTTGAGTCTAAAAGAAATAATTTAAATTTAAATTTTCTTTTTCAATATTAAAAGTTAAATAATACCTTTTTACTTGAACTTTTATGAATAAATCTTTTGTAAGGGGGAGTGATGTGGCGACACATATTTCGTCCCTAGTAAAACCCCAATTACACTTAACGTAACTTAAGAATGTAACGAACGAATATGTAGATAAAGAAAATGTAAAACTAGTTAGTAGCTTCTCTTAAAACACATTCTGTTTCTTTTCTCGAACGTCAACGTGGCAACTACTTGCAAGTGGCACTCGCTCATCATCACCGGGTTATCTAAAACGTTTAAGATATAAGTTAAATAAAGATAAAGTTTATATTTATTAAAACAGTGTTTCTTTTTATATAACAATTATTGTGCCAATAAGAGGGCACAAGAGGTGGGTTCATTCAAAAAAGAATTTAGCACATATGACAGTAGAGCAGCTAATGACTGAGGTGGGTGCTATGTTTGTATCCAACGAAAGCCGTTTATCACTGAAGAGAACCTTCGAAGGAAAAACTTGGCAGACAGACGAAACCTTCTAAAATTTCACTCGGAAATTTCACTTTCTAAAGACCATCATGGCAAACAAATTGACGTTGGAAGAGGACGAGCTTTTGGAGAGTCTGGTCGATGGAATACCAGATACGGGTTTGCGCACACAGGCGCGCATGCAGAATTTTGTATCTAAGCTGCAGTTGGCAGAGGCGTTTAGACAAATTGAGCTGCCTTAAATTAAAACAGTGGCAGTAAAACCACCAGCTCCAGTTTTTTTTAGCACCAAGACGTCCTCCGCAGTATGAATCAAGATCAGTCGCTACCTCTACACCATCAACATCGAAAGCAGTGTCGGTTCCGGGTCCATCCACGTCCAAGGGAGTGGTGGACATAAAGCAGATACGCTGCTATAATTGCAATTCACGGGGCCATTATGCCTCTGAATGTCGAAAGGAGATAAGGCAGTACGGGGCTTGTCACATTTGCGCCCAACTTGGACATCGAGCGGCTGAGTGCCCTAATAAGAGAGCAGTTTGTTACACTCCATAGATGACTCTGATGAGGAAGAATATGTAAGAAAGTTATATTTTAAATTAAAAATAAGTTTATTAACACACTTATTATCTTTAGGAACACTACTAGACACTGGCAGCCCTATTTCTATAATTAAAAAAAAATTTGTGCCATCCACTTTTATTAATCTTAACACACAATGTATTAAAACTATTTTACGGTATAAATAAAAGCAAATTATCCTATTTATTTTGAATACGAAGAAATTGAGTTAAAGCTTTATGTTGTCGATGATAATGCCCTACAACACTCAGCTTTGCTCGGAAGAGACTTTTTAAAATTAGCAAAATTAAAATTAGTAAAAGAGAGTAAAATAACTATTGAAAGTATAGACTCAGACCCAAATAAGATTGAAATTAACAAAATGATAGAAACAAAAGATAGTAGAAATAAAAATGAAAGAATAATTGAGAGTACACTGAAAGAAAATAATTTTGATAATGAATGTTTTAAAATGATGAACATAGAATTTGAAAATAATGAAAAAGGTTTTGACCTAGAAGATAAATGTAAACAATCATATGAATATAAAAAGATATGTATTCCAAAAAATGTACCGGGATTTCCTGGAATGCATGTGTCCTGATTGTCCTGAAACCGATTTTCATATGAGGCTTAGAGTATCTGATGAAAAATTGTTTAATTGTGCGCCTAGGAGATTGTCTTATTTAGAAAAAGCACAAGTACAGGAAATTTTAGATGAACCATTAAATACAGGAGTGATTAGGCCGAGTAAGTCAGAATATGCGCCCCCAATAGTATTAGTTAGGAAAAAAACAGGCGATATAAGGTTATGCGTTGACTATCGGATCCTAAATAAAAAGACTTTGAAGGACAATTATCCGCTTTCGTTAATTGATGATTTGCTGGACAGGCTAGCGAATAAAAAAATATTTACGTTATTAGATCTAAAGAGTGCCTTTTATCATATTAAGATGGAAGAGGAGTCAATTAAGTTAACTTCTTTTGTGACTCCGCTGGGACAGTATGAGTTCCTGAAAATGCCATTCGGATTGAGAAATACACCATCGACATTTCAGCGCTTTATTAACGAGGTATTTGAAGAACTAATCCGAGCAGGCAAAATAGCTATCTATTTAGATGATATAAGGATAGCAACGGAGACAATGGAGGAACATTTAGAGATATTGAGAGAAGTTTTTAGAAAATTGATCGTAAATAAGTTAGAGATTCATCATCATCAAGTCCTGTAACCCCGGTTGGGGCATAGGGCGCCAACAAATCGTTTCCATCCTTCACGGTCTGCAGATAGATATTTTAACTGTGGCCACGTCTTTCTCTGGGAGTCTGCTTCTGCTAGAAGTTAGAGATTAGGGAAGACAAATGTAAGTTTATGGAATCAGAAATTAGATATTTAGGGTACATAATTTCAGGAGAGGGCATAAGGCCAGATGAGAAAGGATTAGAATCAGTAAAGAATTTTCCTTTACCTAAGAGCGCTAAGGAAGTGCATAGCTTTTTAGGTTTATGTTCATACTTTAGGAGATTTATTAAAGGATTTTCGCTATTAGCTGAACCCTTATATAAATTGATTAGGAAAGATACAGTATTTAAATTTGAAGAAAAAGAGGTAGAGACTTTCCGGGTTTTACAGCAAAAGCTGTTAGAATCACCTATTTTAGCAATTTATGACCCACGTGATGAAATCGAACTCCATTGTGATGCGAGTGCATTGGGTTTTGGAGCAATTTTATTGCAAAAGAAAAAAGATGGTATCTTTCATCCGATCTTTTACTTTTCGAAAAGAACGACAGAGTGCCAGTCAAAGTATCATAGTTTTGAGTTAGAAACCTTGGCTATAGTTAATGCATTGAAGCGATTTAGAATTTATTTACATGGCCTTAAATTTAAAATTATCACGGATTGTAATTCATTGACGTTAACTTTGAATAAAAAGAAATAAATCCTAGAATCGCCAGGTGGGCTCTAGAATTACAGGATTACGATTACAGTTTAGAGCATAGGAGTGGTAGTAGGATGCAACATGTAGATGCATTGAGCCGAATACCTAATATAATGGTATTAGAAGATAATACGTTTGAGCAAACGTTATCGATTTGTCAGAATAAAGATGAATTTATACAAAAATTGAGAGAAAAGTTACAAACGAGAGAAGATAGTATGTATGAGCTAAGGAATGGATTAATATATAGGAAAATGGGTAAGGAAATATTGTTTGTTGTACCACAGAGAATGGAACGAAACATAATACAGAAGTATCATGATGAGATGGGACATGTAGGAGCTGAGAAAGTCGTAGAGAATATTCAGAAGTCTTATTGGTTTGCAGAGATGAGTAGGAAAGTTAAGGAGCACATTAGCAATTGCTTAAAATGTATAGTATTTGCTTCAAATATGCGTAAACATGAAGGGCTCCTGCACAATATTCCGAAAGGCGATGTACCATTTGATACCGTACATATTGATCATTTTGGTCTAGTGATTTTGAAGACTTGTAAGAAGAAGTACGTTTTTCTGGTGATAGACGCGTTTTCAAAGTTTACAAGATTGTATGCGATGCGTTCTACGGGTACAAATGAGGTAGTTAGTTGTTTGAAAGCTTATTTTAGTGCGTACAGTAGACCAAAAGTTATAGTGTCAGATCGTGGTAGCGCGTTTACATCTGAAGCGTTTGGGAAATTCTTGGAAGAAAACAGTGTTCGACACGTTAAGATTGCCACAGCGTCGCCTCAGGCCAACGGACAGGTGGAACGTGTCAATAGGAGTTGGAACAGAATATTATAACAAAACATAATTTAACTTTTAAAGGAACATTGCTAGGTTGGTTGGAGATGCATTCTACATGTGAGATAATGAATGATGAATACCAACTTTTCAGATAAATTATGGCCAAAATAAAATAAAAAACACTAGATCCCGGCACAAAGATTCGCTCGATTGAAAAAATTGAGAAGGGACATAAAAAGAAAAAGGAAATTGCCTATGATTTTGACATTCCTAAGAACACTCTTTCATCGATATGGACTAAAAGAGAAAAATTAAAGCTACGTTATGGTTGTACTTAAATAAGTGGTTAGGTAAAGCGGAACAAAGTTTGTGAGTATGAAAGTGTTGACAAAGCTGTTTTCAAGTGGTTCGAAACTATGCGTGGCAATAATTTGCCAGTTAGTGGTCCAATCTTATGTCGTTTTCCATTGGTTTTACTCGGGGATTCACTCATTCTGAAATCCAATGGAACAGTTCTAACAACTTCTACCCAACCTATAAATTTTATCTTTGTATTGGTGTATCATCGTGTCGGTAAAACGCCGCCGTGACGTAGAGTGACAGAATTCATTATTTGTTTGTAAGCGAAGCATGGAATTAAAAGAACCAGAAATGGACAGTGAAAATGGAGACTATGCCGGTAAAATATATGGTTTTCTAAAAATAAAGCTTGTAACAACAATCAGCATATTATATTCTTATTCATTATCTTAATAATTAAATTTCATTCTTTTATTGTACAACATACTGTAATTCTCATTTTACATTAATTTATTTAAAAAAAAACTTTTCTTGTTAAACACAATGTTATTCTTACTTGCACAACATACTGTAATTCTATCTCTTAAAATTATACTCAATACTAGTATACAAACACATGTAAAAAGAAACTCAAATGAAGCTTTCAGTTCTAAACAAATACCCATGTATTCATTCCAAACAATGTAGAGCTTTTATTAAAAAAAAAAAAACTCAAGTAGAGCAGGTATAGAAGGCCGCGCCGAAATCAATGGGATTCACTTTTCACTTCTGATTGTGATAGCTTGGAAGACACTTCGACGGTACATTACTGCCTTTTGTCGCCGCAAGTGTTTACAATAAGAGAACAATTTTCTATTTTTTTTCCCATTGACGGAGCTATTTTTCCTCTCTGGTTTGAACCCTTATTTCTTGTTTGCCTTTTTGTGTTGTCGCCCATTCAGCGGGGAACTGCGTTGTTTTGCATTTCCTGCGGTGGAGGATATAGCAAATACTTAATTGCTTAAATTTAAGAAGCACATATAAAACTGTAAAACGAAATCAATACCGACCATCAAATTTGAATTAATAATTTTTTTAAAAATATAAACGCCTGTTTTACTTTCCTTCAGGGGAAAATAAAAGAAGAAGTTGGAACTCCTCACACCCTAAGAACCTATTCAGAGCAACCAACAGAGTGACGAAGAAAGTACCCTCTGTTATAAGCTTAAATAAAGACATTTTTAAATGGTCGGATGAACAGACGGAGTGCCTCTTAGTCCTGTATGAACAGAATATTAAGCTCATCGGGCCAACGAAAAAATTCCGCAACAAGAAACATATGTGGGGACACATATCGGGTACCATCTCAGAACAGTCTGGACTTAAGGTAACGGCCGACCAAATGGAGGGACGTTTCAAAACAGTCATTAAAAAAACAAAGACTGTTATAAAAAACAATCAGACCATCGGGGCAGCTCGAAAGGACCTGCGCCGTACGAAAATTGTATGGTCAAAATAATAAAAAATGATGATGCGCTGTTTCATGAAGTGTTAATTGGCCCCAATAAAACACTTCGAAAAGAAAAAATTCTCCAGCTCAACAGAAACAGAACACCACCTGCCACTTGCACATCAAGTCAGACTTCACAAAGTCTAAAAACTTCTTCAGAAGCAGAAGTGCCTCACTTAAAGGTTGGTCCTTGAATTACGGGAAGATAAGGATCGGCGCTTTGCTCTTAAGCTAGAGGAAAAAAGAAATATGTATAAGGAGAAAATGGAGAAGTTTTCAGAACTGGGAAATCTCCTTCCCAATATTTTTACACGAAAGTTGCAATAATTAGTATATTTTTATGTTTATAAACTTATTTATTTTTGTATGAAGTCATTTTTAAGACATTAAATCACTTAATGCTATAAATACGTCAATTTTTTTAAGGTATTTCAGTTTTATTTCGAACTTTGCTCAAAAATATTAAATTGAGGAATTTTGTTTAAACAAAATAAAAGTTATTTTTGGTAACTTCAAATTTCTTACAAGGTTTGACAGTTCGCTATCAAAATGCATAGCAAAAAATGGATTTTTCCCCTGCCTTCTATTATAAGTTATTATTAAAAAAAAATATATATGCTTTTTGCAAATTTTATAACCACCCACATCCCAATCGTCATAAATGCCTCCAATCTGATTAAATTGGGCCTGTGAATGATCCTGATCCAATGTGTTACAAATGCATAAGCTACGTGACAAAACATTACTTTTCGACTCTAGACTTGACCGAAAGGATTGTATCAGATCGAGATAGATCCTGAAGACCGTGAGAAGACAGCCTTCTCTACCCATTCTGGTCACTACGAATGGATTAGAAAGCCATTTGGTTTAAAAAATGGACCGGCTTCATTCCAGCGCATGATGAACCAAGTTTTTGACGACTATACGGGCAATTCTAAGGTGACCAGCGAGGAATCAGTTTCTAAACACATAGTATAAGATTTAAATTGAATTAATTTTAATTAGAGGAATAAAAAGATATTTTAGTAATAAAGGACATGTTCCAAGAAAAAAATCTTTTTATAATAAAACGTGATTAGTTTTATTCAATTTGCAAGGCATTTTTCATTCACATAGCATCAAAGCTATGGACAGCATATAGGTTGCTAAAGGCCCTACATTTACCAAGCTCACATTATTCAAATCTTTCAATTACAGTGTAATCAAAAGGCAAGCACAGAACATCTTCATGACATAGCTGATAGTCTTAACGCCCACATTAACTCGCTGTTGATTATCTCATCGAAAGAATATATAGCCGATGGGTTCTCATTCACATTCTATTTGCTAAAATAGATAATTCCTCTCAAATCTTGTGGGAGGACGGAGTCAAATAAAGCAAACAAACACAAGAAATATAACTTTACTAGGAGGAACCGAAGCCAAACTAGAAGTTCCAACCTGGAAAGAATTTGCAGACTGCTGGAAGAAAGATGTCAAACCTTGGACCAACTAGATGTTTCTAGAAAACATATGACAAGCACTCATACTAAATCTTTTGTGAAGCCTTCGTCAGAACGAAAATCGCCGTTCTCTGCATCAAATAATATTGTTGCTTGTTCAATCTGTACTGGACAAAACACCGTTTTCAAATGCACCATGGCACCTCAACAGAGATTTAATGAAGCAAAGCGGCTGAATTTGTGCATTAATTGATTGCGGAGTGGTCACACAACTAAATCGTGCAATTCAAGATATTGTCAAACATGTTGAAAGGCTCACCACACGGTCTTGCATTTGTCTGTAATTACACAGCCTTCTATGCTCAATTCTAATCAATAAAATAAAGAACACGCCCACACTCAACAGTTTCAAAATATACAAACAGTGTCCACTGCTTCAAATGATCTAACTTAAAGTTCTTGTCGTGATCTTCATACTAATTCAGTTTGTATTCCTAGATCAACTACTGTGGTGTCTCCTCCCATACCTACCAGAGGAAATCGTCGTGCGTTGAACTCAGCACACTTCAATTGTGTTGTTCACTTTGATTATCAGTTCGGTATCATCTTACGGATATGGTTTTGGGTCAATCAAAGTGCAATCATACAATAGTTGAATTGTGCTGACTCTTTAAACGTGCCGACGATTATCCACTGCGAATGGTTGGGCTTGCGACCACCGAAATGACACGACAAGATTTGTCTTTCGAAAACAGTAAAAGAAGTCGGTTGTTTCGTGTACATTTCTATTCAAACAGTTTTAACATTGGCACAGCCGGTCCACGAATCTTAAATCTCGTAAAACGCGAACTAATTTAATTTTTTTTTTTTTTTTTGTAGTTTATAATTGTTGCTTCCCAACATAAGTCATCATAGAATAAGAACGTAATATAGATATTATGTATCATTATTTTTGCAACAATAACAATCATGTTGCTTCCTAACATAAGTCATCATAGAATAAGAACTTAATATAGATATAATGTATCATTATTTTTTGCAACAATAACAATACGATTCCGTCATCAGATCCATGTTAAAACAACGTTGATTCATCGTGGGGATTTGTGACCTAGAATAAGCTAAATAAATAACAGCAATTCATCACAAATCCACACAGTTGAAAACAAATAAACAAACCATGGCACCACCAATTAAAATAGTACTCATAATCGGAGGAATGTGCTGTGTTGCATTTGTAATACACATTGCCTGCAAACTATGGACAGCATATCGGCTGTTAAAGTCGCTGAGCATTTGGGAATGGCTCGGGTGACGTTTTTTTTGGATCTGGTGACGGAGTTGTTGGGCGAATATTGTCATGAACAATAAACAGTTCAGTTCAATTTTTTTACTCGCAAGAAGAACATAGTCTCATGTAATGTAATAAAAAAAAAACCCTTTTTAAAACTTATTAATGCATGTTGTGTGAATAAATAAAAACTTCTTTTGAATTTATAACGTGAAGGTTGTGTGGTAATTTATTTGTGGAATATAAACCTTTGATTTGGAAATATAAACTTTTGATTTGGAACAACCATCCAAGAACATAAATCTTTGACTTGGTATAAACTTTTGACTTGGAACAACTATCCAAGAACATAAATCTTTGACTTGGAAATCTGCCCAAGAACAATAATAAAAAGTAATTTAAACTGTTTTTTAGAAGAAACAAATCGAGTGCGATAAAGTGGTTCATTATAAAAAGAAAAAAGAACAGAAAAAGTAATTTGAACCGTTTCTTAGAAGAATCAAATCGAGTGATAAAGTGGTTGATTATAAAAAAAGAAGAAAACAAATTTTTTACAATCATACACAGTGAGAGATACGGTGAGTATAGTTATATGTATGTACCTATATTCTATTGTAAGTGCTTATAAAAAAAACAAAGTTGTGTATCAAATTGATTTTCTTTCTTTGATTTACGTAGGGTTTAGTTTTTCAATTTTTAGTAAATCTACACAAATAGAAAAAGAAGCAAATTGTAGCGAAATGTCACTTGAGAATATAAACAAGGTGGTTTCAAGGTTAGTTGTTACACGTGCCTCCAATAAAAACATTATTTAAAAAGGTTCGTCGCACTTTGCACCGAACCTCATTTCCTCATTTCCGACCTACTTTGCACTTTTTTCCTCAGAATCAGTTAACGTAATTTAATATCATTTCACAGAATTATTTTATTTAATTTGTGCAACTCTGCAGCACAAATTATTTTTCCCACAGAACGTAATTTTTGCAATCGTTGCACATTTCATATGGATTGCTAGGTTTAGTGCTTTATGAAAAACTATGTTATGTTAGTTTTAAGAAAGATTCAGTTTAATAAAGATTATTTTTTTTACTCAAAATAAGATTTATTCATTTTAACTGGCGCAGTCGGTAGGATCGCGATATATTGTTATTTTAAGAAAAATACAATAGTACGTATCAACGTTTCAATCGCGAACCAAAAAAAAAAAAAATACAGTTAGTGATTAAGTACACGGGCGTACCCATAATAAATCTCGTGTGTGAGTGTGCGACACCCAATGAACTAATAAGAACAATTAAATCCGAACATGAAAAGTGCGTGAGTGCAAGAAGCAATCTCTAAGTTAAACAAAAAAAAAAACGCAAATAAAAAATCAAAAATAAAACAAAAAAATAAATCAAACAAGAAAAACTAAAAACTTTTTAACAATAAAAAAAAAAAAAAAAAACACAAAAACAAAAACAAGAGCTAAGAGCTAATAAACAACGAATTTTAGCAAAAGTCACTTCAACAGGAGCAACACAACAGTTTGAGAAGGACAATCCTAAACAACTTTAACTTTTAATAAACAACAAATAACTAAGGAGCAACACAACAGTTTGAGAAGGACAATCCTAAACAACTTTAACTTTTAATCAACAACAAATAACTAAGGAGCAACACAACAGTTTGAGAAGGACAATCCTAAACAACTTTAACTTTTAATCAACAACAAATAACTAAGGTCTGACTATATATATATATTTTTTTTTAAATTATTATTTTACGTGCATTTATATTTGAATACTTAATTTGAAATAATGAATAAACCCTTGTGTAGAATGTTATAATATGTCTGAAAGTGGTTCTTCGGTAGAAGATGTTTCAAAACAATTAGAACAAGCTAAACAGAAAAGTGATCAGATTTCGGAGATATTAGGAAATTTTTTTTCAGAAAGTAACCAAGGAAACATGTTGACTGTAAACATTGACCCCCTTAAATATATATCTAAGCTCCCCGATTTCAATGGAGATTTTAGGGACCTACAAAATTTCATAGACTTAGTAGATAAAATTCATCCGATCTTAACAAAATATGACGAATTATCCCAAAGCATTTTCTCGGATTATTTAAAGTCCAAACTTAAAGGAAAAGCTAGGGAAGTCATCGAAATTAACGTACATATTACTTCATGGACCGAAATAAAAGCAGCCCTCATTAATAATTTTGGAGATAGGTTAACTCTCGAAGAATTATTCGATGAGTTGAGAGCAGTTAAATTTAAAACCAACAGTATAGACTTTTTTAACGACATAAAATCAATATTAAGACGGCTCAATGTCAAAACAAAGCAAATCTTTGAAAATTCGGAAAATACTTCAGGTCTAATTAACTCCAATATAGAAAACAACAAGTTATCAGCTTTGGTAATTTTTAAGAATAAAATACCTGAGCCCATGCGCTCACTACTATGTTGTAGGAACCCAACCGATTTAGAAGGCGCAATCAACATCTTATACGAATGTGGATACGCACATTACAATCCGTTCAACAAAGCTACACATACACACTTACAATCACATAGCAATAACGGACCGTTAAATTCCAATACATTTCGGCAATCTAAGCAATCTGACAATTCAAATGGTAGAACTTCATTCGATCAATATCGATCAAATAATACTAGTACACCATTGCAATCAAGACCACCTAACAACAACCGATATATCAAACCCCCTTTTGATCACTATAGATCAGATTATCCCAATACGTCGTCGCAATCTAGACCACCTTATAATAATCAGTATATCAAACCTCCATTCGATCACTACAGATCAACGGGTACAAATAATAACAACATTAACAATTATAATAACCATGCTTATAATCAGAACCACAAAAATAATCAAAATCCTTTTAGAAATAACAATAGTTATGAGCCTATGGAAATAGGACTAACACAAAAAGGAAGTAGAAGGAACGGCAATAATAGTTATAATAGAAATAGTAACAATTTGTCAAACAACTACACTCAAAGCTTTTTGACAGAAGCTGAAAATTTTCACTCAGTAGCCTCGGATGCAAGTTACCTTATATAACAGTGGCATCAAAGGGAAGACCTTTGAAATTTATAATTGACACGGGCGCAACCCACTCAATTATTAATCCAAATATATGTCATCCTAAGTGGCACACTACTCTACCCGAACCCATAAGCCTAAAAACACTTAGTCATAATGTCACAATAAAAGAAAAAGTACAGATCCCTTTATTTAGTGAATTAGGTGATAGTAACGAAAGAATAGAATTCTTTATTTGTCAGTTTCACAACGAGTTCGACGGTTTGATAGGAAACAACATTCTGTCTCCTTTAAAAGCACACATAGATTACGAAAATAATTTGTTGAAAACTGGAGATAAAATAATAACACTCCATTTTAACAGAAATAGTGATTCGGAAATTAAATTAATTGATGTAGATATACCTGTACAACAAAAACAAGGAATAGGATATATAAAGGAAACAATATTAGGAAACAGATTAAGAGTAGAGGAAGGAATTTACAACATAGACAATTATGTCATGTTTGCAAAGGCAGAAAAGGTTGGAAACAACACAGATTTGATCCCCTTTGAAGATAAAGTGGACATTGAAAGCGTAGATTTCAATAATTTCAACATAATAGAAGAACAAACAGAAGGCCTATCGTTATTAGAACAAATAAGAATTAATCATTTAAACAGTGAAGAAGAAAGAGAGTTAATAAAATTGATAAAACAATACCATGATATTTTTTACGAAGAAAACACAAAACTTTCATTTACAAGTGAAATAAAGCATACAATAAGAACAACAGACAATGTTCCCATACAGAGTAAGAGTTATAGATATCCTTTTATACATAAAGAAGAAGTTAAAAGACAGATTAACGAAATGTAAGATAATAATATCATTCGTCACAGCAACTCCCCTTACTCGGCTCCTATATGGATCGTCCCTAAGAAGGTTGACGCCAGTGGGAAACCGAAATGGAGGTTAGTGATTGACTACAGAAAACTCAATCAAGTGACAGTTGATGACAAATACCCAATCCCGAACATTGACGATATATTAGACAAGCTTGGCAGATGCCAATATTTTACCACACTCGATCTTGCAAAGGGATTTCATCAGATTGAAATTCACGAAGCTGACGTTCATAAAACCGCTTTTAGTATTGAGAATGGACATTACGAGTTTCTCAGAATGCCATTCGGACTAAAAACAGCACCAGCCACATTTCAGAGGCTTATGAACAATGTTCTAGGAGATTATATTAATAAAATCTGTCTCGTTTATGTCGACGACATAATCGTCTTCTCGACTTCGCTTCAAGAACACATCGTATCTCTGACAAAGATTTTTAAACGATTAAGGGAAGCCAACTTAAAAATACAACTTGACAAATCGGAATTTCTCAAGAAAGAAACCGAATTTCTTGGTCACGTTGTTACACCCGATGGTATAAAACCAGACCCAAAAAAAATACTATGTGTACAAAATTACCCCATTCCAAAAACCATAAAAGAAATTAGACAATTTTTAGGTTTAACCGGTTATTACCGAAAATTTATTAGAGACTACTCAAAAATCGCAAAACCGATGACACTATATCTTAAAAAAGATGCAAAAATAAATATTTCCGATCCTGAATATAACAAATCATTCGAGACACTTAAAACTCTCATAGTAAACGACCCAATTTTAGTTTATCCAAATTTTTCGAACACTTTTACTTTGACTACGGACGCAAGCAATTTTGCGATAGGCGCAGTTCTATCACAAGAAAACCATCCGATTTCATTTGCAAGTCGAACCCTAAACGAACATGAAATTAATTACAGCACAATTGAAAAGGAACTCCTTGCCATTGTGTGGGCAACCAAGTATTATAGGCCTTATTTATTTGGCAGAAAGTTCATTATCGAAACAGACCATAAACCTTTAACTTGGTTATTTTCAATAAAGGAACCGAATTCGAAGCTTATCCGTTGGAGATTGAAGTTATCCGAATTTGACTATGAAATTAAATATAAAAAAGGCACCACTAATAGTAATGCCGATGCCCTGTCACGTATTCCCCAAACGGAAGTAAATTTAATTGATAACAATTGCATTCCCATAAGTGAATCATGTATTAACATTTTCAAAAACCAATTCATAATCAGAAAATCTAAATCAGGAGCTACTCGAATGAAAAATTTAAAAGTATTCGATAAGAATAGATGTACAGTACATACAAAAAGCCTAGACGAACAGTCAGCCATAGTATTGCTAAAAAATCATTTTAAGCCTGATGCTTTGAATGCAATACTCATCGAGGATGATCAATTTTATAAAATCATTGAAAAAGTTTTTCAAGAACATTTTTCAAACAATATTAAATTTAGAATTATTCGGTGCTTCAAACTGTTAGAAGATGTAACAGATGAAACCAAACTAGTAGATATAATAGAGAAAGAACATTTAAGAAACAACCATAGAGGTATAACAGAAGTATACAAAGAAGTAAAACTAAATTATTTCAACCCAAAACTACTAAAACGAATAACGCAGTATATAAACAATTGCGATGTATGTAATATTGAAAAATACGTTAGGAACCCTCCCAAACCGTTATATAAAATTACAGAAACTCCATTAAAACCCCACGAAGTTATACATGTAGACGTGTTTTACAGCTTAGAAAAGTCATTATTTTTAACTATAATAGATAAATTCACAAAACATGCTTGGGCAAGTAAAATTTCAAGTAGAACTTGGATTGAATTTAAGAGAGCCCTCTCTTACTATTTTAGTCAATTTGGAAATGTAAGGACAATTATAGTAGATAACGAATTAGGTTTTAAAGCAATTCCAATGAAAGAATATCTAGAAAATTGTAACGTAGAAATCCATTACACATCTAATAGTAATCACACATCAAACTCTGACATTGAAAGACTACACAACACAATTAACGAACACATTCGACTTTTAAAACATAACGAAAGAACTAAAGACGATACAGTCGAAGAAAAACTTTTAAAGATTATAACGTATTACAATAACACGATTCATTCCACAACCAATCGAAAACCCATCGATTTTGTTAATGGTAAAATACACCAAGACGAATATAAAGACATCCATGACATTATTTCTAAGAAAAAACAGAGAGTCATAGACAAACTAAACGAAAACCGAAAGGACGACATCCTGGAAAGTGGAAAGAATTTTATTAAGGAAGTTAGAGGAGGGAAAAACCACTCAAAATATCGAAAGCTAAATACACACAAAATAGACGAAGACCATGTTATTGATTCGCAGAATCAAAACAAATATTATAGAACTCATATTAAATCAAGAAAAAAATACCAAACATAGACTTACCAACAGTTATGAACGAAATGTAACGCATAATTTATTTACAGGATATAAAGATGACACTACCGTGGAATATGTTACTCGTATTACTTACATTACTGACGATAGCTAAAACTCAGGACATTCAACTTGCTGACCTTAATAATAATAACGGATATGTAACAATAAACTTAGGACAGACAAAAATATTTAAAAATTATATTAAAGTACTTCATATAATTAACGTAACAGAATTTGAGATTACTAAACAACATATTCATAGTAACATTTTAAAATTGGAAGACAAGACAGAATTGTTAGGACCCATGTTTACGACTATCAATCAAAATCTTCTACTACTAGAAGCAAAGATTGAAAACTTAAAACCCCATTACAAAACCAAGAGAGCACTCATGAACATTTTAGGTACAGGATTAAAATACATAGCTGGCACCATGGATCAAGAAGATGAAATCCAAATTAAAGAGAAACTTGAACAATTAAGTTCGGAAAGTAAAAAACTTATAAATGAAAATAATAAACAGGTTGTCATAAATAACTTAATAACAGATCAAATTGCTAACATTACCAACCACATTAAGAAACAACAACAATCCATTGAAACATATTTGAACACATATAATCAAGAACTTATAGGAAAGGTACAAACAATTGAAACCGAACTAGAAGTCATGCAATATTTATATCAAATAAACAATGATATTTTACTTCTCAGAAATCACATCGATGACATAGACAAATCTTATTTTCCAGTAAATTAGGAATCTTAACGAGAAATATTCTGAGTCAAGAAGAATTAGCTTTAGTTCCAGATTTAGAAAACTTAGCCGAAATTAAATTAACAGTTACAACCTACAAAGACCAGATCATTATTGTATTACTATTACCACAAATGTCTGATCATAGATTTTCACAAATACGTATAGAACCACTATCAGATAAAGAAAACATGACGGTGATGTTTAAAATTAAGGACGTCCTGATGGATGAAGATAACAATATTTTTCAATTTCCTGTTAAAGAAAATATCAAAAGAAATCTCGTTGAAATATCTGATGAACATTGTATTCAGCAAATATTGCAATCTAAAGAAGCAATTTGTAATAAAATCAAATCAAACATAACAGAAATAAAAGAAATAACAACAGGCATTATTTTGTTAAGGAATATTAAAGAAAGCCACATTATACAGAATTGTAATAAGCAGGATATAAGATTAAAAGGAAACTACTTAATTAAATTTAAAAATTGTAAGTTAAGCATACAAAATAAAACATATCAAAACTTTGTAAAAACTATTCATGATAAATTTGTATTGCCAAATTTCATTACTAAAATAAGTGACAATAAAACTATACCATATTTGAATCTCGATGAATTATACCTTAAGCACATTGAAAATAGAGAAATAATAAAAAACATTTCAAAAAATAATAGAACTTTCAATGTTTCATCATTAAGTACAAACATTTTTGTAATACTATTTGCATTTATTGTAATAACAATTCTTATGAAAAAAATGCAAAGTAAATCCATTGTAGAAATTTCGCCGGAGCCTCAATCTAACGGTGGGGGTGTTACACGTGCCTCCAATAAAAACATTATTTAAAAAGGTTCGTCGCACTTTGCACCGAACCTCATTTCCTCATTTCCGACCTACTTTGCACTTTTTTCCTCAGAATCAGTTAACGTAATTTAATATCATTTCACAGAATTATTTTATTTAATTTGTGCAACTCTGCAGCACAAATTATTTTTCCCACAGAATGTAATTTTTGTAATCGTTGCACATTTCATATGCATTGCTAGGTTTAGTGCTTTATGAAAAACTATGTTATGTTAGTCTTAAGAAAGATTCGGTTTAATAAAGATTATTTTTTTTACTCAAAATAAGATTTATTCATTTTAACTACTATACTACAACACAAAGTTGACACTTTCGCCTTCATGGATGATGGATCGTCAGTAACTCTCGTTGATGAAGAAGACACCTTTATGCTTAAGGTGGACTGCAAACACTCATCGTAGGGAAGAATTATCTATGAGGATAACATTCGAGATACCAGCCCAAGATAATCATAAATATTTACTTCCAAATACACATTAGAGTACAGTGAAGTCGTTAGATCTTCCAAGACAGTTACTGGATCATCATGCAACGATTAGCTTAACTGAAAAGAATAACCAATATAGTCATAATGCGAAGCCGCAAATCCTGCTTGGCCTTCAACATTGGTAATAAGGTATGGCTTTGAAGACTCGGGAGAGTGAAGATTTAGGATGGACTCTATATTGATGCGAACATTAATGTTCACATTTGCGAATGCCAAAACGAAATGGATTCACAGATGCATGAAACAGTGGCACTAAGCCCACTAAGCTTAGACTTTAAGACAAAGACTATAAGCCGTTGCAGTTATTGGAAGAAAAAACAATCTTTTTGAATGATAATCATGCCGTATCTCTACTGTGGAAGTACAAGGGTATCAACCTGCCGGATACTACGGCTATGGCTGCAAAAAGGTTACGCTGTCTCCAAAGACGTTTTCTACTAGATGAAAGAGTCTACAAGCAAATTGAAGAGTACCTACCTAAAAAAAAAAATTACGCAAAGAAACTGAACGAGTTTGAGGTAAATAATTCTAATACGCGAAGCTGGGACTTACCAATATTCCCTGTCATTAACCCTAATAAACCTGATAAATTGCAAATAGTCTGGGATGCGACGGCGAAAGTTAAAGGAGTGTCTCTGAGCCTATGTGTAATGACAGGGTCAGATAATTTACCAACCCTTCCATCAGTATTATTTCGAGATATACACGAGATGTTCCACCAAGTGAGGATCCTCAAGGAGTTCACTTGGTTCAAAGGTACTTATGACAAAATTGGACAATTCGAGGTTTATGAAATGCAGGTTATGACTTTAGGATCTACGTGTTCACCTTTTTGCGCTCAATATAGAAACAAATCAAAATGTAAAGAGATTTGAAATGCCAAACCAATATGTGGACAATTTGTTAAGACAGCGTAGACATGGAGGAAGTTATAGCCTTGGCGAAGGAAGTAATACACATCCACAAACAAGCGGGGATTGAAATCAGAAATTCATCTCGAACGCTCTAAACGTTTTTAACGCCCTTGAGTCCAAAGCTTCAAACTCTAACAAACCCTTTATTGATAATGCTCAGAACGATTTTGAACTCCTGGGTATGTGAAGGTTTCCTTGCACAGACACGTTCGTCCAGACGTTCGAGCTCAGCAAAATGCACAGTGATGTTATGAACGGAAGACAAGTCCCAACGAATTGCAGTATTAAGAGCAGTCATGAGACCCTTTGGGTGTTATTGCAAACTTCACAGCTCATCTTAAAATCTCTCTACAGGAAATTTGGCGCTCAGCAGCAGGTTGGGACAGAAGATTAAAGACCGACAGTTTAAAAAAGGAAGATATGATTGATTCCTGAAATTAGAAATGTATCCATACATAGAGACTACCTAACAAATTTGCAATTCGTAGTTGGAAGCCGTGATGAATTGCATGTATTCGTGGACGCAGGCGAAGAAGCTATTGCTGCCGTTGCCTGTATAAGAGTTTCTACATAAATGACGATATTGAATGTTCGCTTATCAGCGCAAAGACGAAACTAGCTCCTATTAAGACACTGTCAGTTCCCCGGATAGAGCTTGAATCAGCCGTACTAGTAGTTAGACTCGCTAAATTCATTCAAGGTGGGCACACAATTATTCGCCTCGAAAGCTTGATATTTTGGACATACTCATAAGTGTTCCTCAGTTGGATAAGAAACAGCAACAAATACAAGAGCTTCGTAGCCGTCCTTATTTGAGAGATACTAGAGAGTTCAAATGATGTCTGCCATTCAGATCTTGAAGTATCAAAAGCTCCCGAGTTCCTGCGATCCTGCGATGTTTTAGAATCCAACAGCACGTGGATATATACATTTGGTCTACCATTCAGAGATCCAAGTATCCAAAGTTCCTGAGATCTGGTTTTCCAGAGTCCACCAGCACAGGTTATGTCATGTTCAGCAGCCTATTAGGAAACTAAAACGGAAGTTCCCACAATTAGTAATAATAATTAATTACAAATAAAATGATGACAATGAACGACCAAGTTCGTTTGCCCATGGTCTGGTCATCTCATTAGAGATTTCGAGAAAATATATTATGCTGATATTGGCAAATGCACTCGATTGCCGCTGAGCTTGTATAACTTCATCCACTTTGATTTATCTATATAGTCAGACCAAAGGTTGAATAAATTGTTTGTACCTTTTTTAAAGTGTTTTATTTAACAAAAGAACTTTAGTGGCGCAGTCGGTAGAATCCTAATCCAAAGATTGGAATCAAAAATATAAATAGTTTAAAAGTCAATAGTGACTTACCAAATAAAATAGCTGAAGATAAGCTTTGGGTCGCCGGAATTAAATCTTTAAATCCGATTTCACGTGATTAAATCATTAATCATAAATAAAACAAACTTTAATATAAAAAAAAGAAGTGTAAGCAAAAAATTACCAACATGAGTAACAAAGAAGCAGTAGGTAATGCTGATCCGAATCCAATTCAAAATCAAATTCTTGGGCAAGCGATGGCAATTACATTCGCAGAGCTTTTAAAGGAATCATCTTAAATTAGAGAATTTTTTGGAACGTAAAATACTGTCAAACATAATTTATAAGAAAAGTCTGAATTTTCCTGCCTCATTTTATTGGAACTTCCCTGGAACAATATGTGCTGCAAAGGAACATCATAAACAAAATTCAAGGACCAGCTTTACAAACTATTAGAATCCTTGGACGAACCCCAACATGGGAAATCATCAAAAACAGAGTTAATAAGAAACTTTGGATTAAGAGAAACATACTACAGTCTACATCATCAGGCGTTAAGCTTAAGACATGAAATCGTTACTACAATAGAGAGACCAATTTATGCAAAAATATATAGATACCCTCAGATACATGAACAAAAATCAATAAGCAAATCAAAGAAATGTTAATGCAAGGAATTATAAAGGAAAGCACATCTCCATATAATAGCCCTTTGTGGGTCATTCCAAGAAAAGTTGATAACTCCGGTCAAAAGAAATGGAGAATAGTTTTGGACTTTAAGTTGAATGAAGCTACAATTGATAACAAGTTTCCTATTCCTAATATAAACACTATATTAGATATATTAGGATGGTCTCAATATTTCACAACATCGGATCTAGAGAAAGGTTTCCACCAAGTCCTAGGTGAAGAAGAGGATAGAAAAAAAAACAGCCTTTTTGACTCTTCTTGTGTATTATAAGTTCACAAGAATACTTTCGAACTAAAAAATACTCCAGCGACATTTCAAAGATTGATTAACACAGAACTTTGAGAACACATTAGTCAAATATGCGTTGTTGGCAGATATCACGTGTAAATGTCACGTGAAACCTTTCTTGTACCAAAACATTTGATGATGTAGTCGGCTCTAGGCGATGAATTGAAACAATTCACTGGCGCGCAGTTAAAGTCATGGCTTCGGGCTCTGGGTAAAAAGACTACAAGGAACAAAGCAAAACTGGTTCTTCGATTAACCGAAGTACCATCGAACGTTCGAGGTGAATTTGTCCCGAGACAACGCGAATATGACGAGATGGCAGATGAGGTTGATGATCCGGAGACAGCAAGACAGATTAATTTTGTAAGAAGGTGCTGTTTGGGGTTAAGACGAGAAACTAAGAAAGATGAGTGGACGTTGGAGCTCATGAAGAGAGAACTCCAGCTGGTGTAGCGCGAGTTGGAAATGCAGAAGAGAGAAGCGAAGTTGTTGGCAAGGGAGAATGATGCTATGAAGAGAGCTGAGGAGAGTAAGATGAGTGGGCTGAAAGCTGTTGGTGTTCAATATAAGCGAACATAAAGAAAGTGAACAAAAATAAAAAACAGAAAACATATTCATGATTTATGAGCAAGAACATAGGACCACGACAGGTCCATGAGACCAGCGCAGACCCATCCAAAAATATGAAAACTGTGCACAAGAGCACAGAAGCAAAATCAACGAACCCCCAGTGCAGCGCATACGAGCCATCATCTACACCTTCTCGCTCCGAAAATGCAACAACAAAATACATTTGGGTACCGAGAACAAGTCAACGCGCCATCATCTATACAACAACAAAATACATTATCGGACCGAGAAGAAGTCAAAAAGAGCCAGAGCAATGACGATGTACTACATCATCATCGCCACCTGAGTAACGGTGGTTGCGACCGAGAAATTTGAATTTCTCGTATAAGTTAAGGCTATCGACGCTGATAAACAAACAAAACTTCCCGTGGGAAAGGAAGTAGGTCAGAAATACATTCTGCTGACAAATCTTCTTCGATCGCGAACATAAACCCAGCAATACACACGTACTTCTCTGCTGACGAAGCATTCTGCGATTATGAAATTCAATCCAGCAATGCACATGAACACCTTTACTGACGAAGCGTTTGTACCAGCAAACATTAACCTGTGGCAATAGCTTTAGGTAAACTTTCCTTAGTTTAAACAATATTATTGTAATTCAGTTCAATTTTGATATTTAATTAATAAAGAACAATGTTTTTTTAAGCTAAGCTTGTTCAAATTAGTTTAATTGGCGCCCAACTGCTGTGGCTCGAGTTCAATAATTTAATAAAGCTTAAGTCGACGTCCAGTAACTCGCCGCGAGTTAATACCACATCACGTTTGTAGTGTATGCAGTTTTACTCATAGATTAAGAGTAAGTCACAATCCTCTCACTCCATGTTGTCTTTCGCATTTAGTTGTGATTTGTCGGAAAAATGGAGCAAGTGGTTTGTGAAGTTTGAAGTTTAATTTGCTTAAAATCTACTAAATTGAAAATAAATATAAGAAAGAAAACAAGAATTTAAAGAAAGGTGAGCTTATGTCGCTGAATAATCATTTTTATTAAATGTATGTAGAAGAATATAAATTATATTTGAAGTAAATAAAATAATAATTTCTTTGGTACAATACATAATTCACTTCTTACTGAACATTGGTATAATACCCAACAAACAACGTTTGAGTACAGATCTCAATCGTGTGTGTGTGTGTCTCCAGGTTCATGTTATATGAGCATTGGCATAACATTCACCAGTTCCCCTGAGAGAGATACTCAATGGTGTGTGAGGTGGTCGCCTGGCTTTCGATTCTCAAATATCGCATTGACGCATTGGTTTAATATCCACCGGTTCCCCCGCGAGCGAGAGGCTCAACGGTGTGTGTGGTGGTCGCCTGGCGAAGGTAGAGAAAGAGAGTTTTTTTTTTTATAAATGGTGTAAGTCCGTTGTGTGACGGCCGCCTGAGTACTGGTAGAATGAGATTTGGATTTATGTACGATGCAATTTTAGAGAGCTAGAATTAAGTAGTTGCCTGTGTTGATGATTATATTCATGGGCTCTTATTTATTTCGTTTCAGGAGAGTTACTGTCAAGAGGAAAGTTGCCACTTCATCATGTTTACGGTTTTATAAATAATATCTACTACTTTTTTTTGTAAGAAGAATTTTGGAATACTATTTATTTATTAAAAAAAAAAAAACAAACAAAAAGAGTTATCACATTCTTAATTTTTTTTGGAAACAAAGTATTTTATGGGTTTTTTGTTTTATTTATCTTTTACTCTTATAGGATTATAGAGACACACCTGTCACTATCTCGAGCGCATGTACCTATATACACAGAGAGTCAGTCAGTCGACGAGATTCTTCTAGTGCGGACGTGTGCGTTGGCGAGCCAGTGAAATATTACAACGTTCAACTTATAAAAATAAATTCCAAGATCGCTAAGATCATCAAACTGAACCACCGCCCTAGAACATGATTCATATTTCACAATACAGTATACAAGATAAGCATATAAGTAAGAACAACAAAGTATTCATATTTAGCAACATGCACAAAGTCACATCCTCCAATGGAAAAATACCAGAGTCCAGACAAGCCAAACGATTAAGATAAAAATATCAACCAGTAAGAAGTCAACACATCAGCTTGGATAAGAGAAGTCTTTATTTCTCAAACAGTATAAATAGGAATATCGTTTTCAGGCAAACTCACTTCAATTAAATCAGTGAATAACTTCACATAAACATCAATATTTTAATTAAGTCAAATTAGAACCTCAAGACTATTGTAACCATTTGTATAACACTAGAATAAGTTTTGAATAAATAAAAAAGTTTTTTTTTTTATCAAAACTGTGTGTTAAAAAAAAATTAACAAAGCTTAAGATGACGTAAAGTATCTCGCCGCGTGTGTTAGTGAAAAAAAAAACTCTGCAACCAACAAGAATCCATAACCAGGATCGTATCAACAGGAGTCGATAGACAAACTAAAGCCTACGAAGGATGGTGTGAACAATACCATTAGTAGCAGTGCAGTGCAAACAGGACAAATGTTGTTTGTAATTGCGTTTTTGACAGCTCACCAAAAGTCACTCTTGACATTTTTTGGTTCAGATATTATCTAATTGCCATCTTTATATTGCGATAATCTCTGGTAAAAGTCTTTGGAAGTCAAACAAAACAAAAATTCGTGTTCTTTTTATTTCCCAAAATAGAATTTTCCGAAAAAACTAAGAAGCGCCGCCGCCGGAGGGAAAACCCAGTCAAAAAGTGTACTGAAAGAGAGATTGGAATGATTCTCCATTTCATTCATGAAACAGGAAACTTTTAAGTGTTATGTACCAACCAACCATACATTATACATACTTAACTTATTTTTGTCAACTCAACAGATCCTGATATGAACCAATCACCCACACATTATATTTAACTTATCTTTGTCAGCTCAACAGATTCTTTTAAATGAACTGTTCTTTATTATATCGAATATCTTGCATACTGTGTATAAAAAGCACAGTGGTATCAATTTACAAGACACCAACTTCTTTGGCGTCCCTACTCATAGTTTTAGTTTTGAATATTCAGTTTGAATAAAACCTTACACTCGAATGGTCATTATAATAACTGTTTGGTCTTTTGTATTAATTGTTTTAATTTAATAAAGTAACGAATAATAATTATAATAGAAGTACGAGATTTGATTCATATTTATACTTTTTTAGTAACACAAATTTATTAATATTTCAGAAGCCTACAGCTCAGATATACTACAGAAAATGTCTTGAGCTGAAGCCGTTAGATGCCACCTGGGACCTTATAAGGTGGAAAGTGAGAAGCCTGAAAACATCATTTTCAAAAGCAAACGAGTGGCAAAAATCAACTGGAGCTGGTCTGCTGGGAACTGAAGAGGGAGTTTGTAGTGTCAAAGGTAAAGCATAAAAAGATACAGATCAGAAATGATGTACATACATAGCTACCTACACATTTTATTTTTTTTTTATAGCTAAAATTCAGAAAATCTGTCCATACTAAGACAGATTAAAAGAAATTTTTGGAGACAAAAGCGAAGGAGGAAGCTCTTTGGTATAAATAATGATACATTTTTTAGAGCAGCTGAAATGTGTTCAAGAAGTTGAAGTGATAGTAACAGTGAAAATTCAAGTGTTTGTTTTTATAATTATTCTGAAGAAGATGAAAACAGTAAAGAAAGTTTCAATTCGGGATCCAGTGATTGTAGACGAGTATTCTCAAATTCAATCCGAAAAAGAATTAAACGAGTACGACGAAGGTATACCAAATACGCAAGCAGTGGAGGAAGTGATAATGATGGAGAAAAACAAAAAGAAAAAGAAATTAACAAAGGAAACGAAGGAAATAACGAACAAAATGAAGATAGATGTGGACGCAGAAGTGAGGAAGGCAACAACATGCAGTCAAGAGATGATGACCCATATGCCTCTGTTGTCACTTTTGCAGATAATTTGGACGAAGGAATTTCTAATTCATTCAATTTCGATAATAGAGATTTTGACCTCTTTCTCCTTGAAGGCCAAAATGTTCGAAGCGAAGAAAATTTTATATAATGTTGACGGAATCCCTTCTTTACGCTCGGAAAAAAGTAACTGCCCAAAAGAAAGAATTTAGTGACCATCCTCTAAAACAGCGAGTGGTCCACTATGGAGACCTCAAATTGGATAACGGAAAAATTTGTAGAAAATTTGGAGGAGCCATCCTCATCATCGCACACCATGGAAGCCATACTCCAACAATTCCTGCAGATGTTCTTTCTACCAATGTTTCGAAAACGAAAATCACTAGAAGATTCGCTAGACGAGTTGTTCCAAGTTGGAAATACACGTTACAACAATGGGTCAATTTTTCAATCTATTTGCAGAAAGACTCAAGGGAAATCTTATACTATAACATCGCCAGGAGAACATGGATTCCAAGTCGTGAAATTAGATGTATACGATTTTTCCAAAATCTCCAAGAAGCCGAAAACGGAATGGTGGAAGGAAGCCAATTCTCGCTTGACATTCATAACACATTCTTCTTTGGATCCCAATTATCAATCGGTGATGAAATTACAAGTGTCTGTGACGAACAACATAAACAAAATTCCGGGAGTAAAAAAAGAGGAAAGGGAGTCAAAGTAATAGATTTTTTAAAACAACATCCAACAGCTCCTACATATGTTGAAGCTTCTCTGGACCTCGAATCAGAGCCGCGTACTGATATATGGCAGCCAGCTGTCGTCGAGGACTCACCAGGCGTTCTCCCCGGTGATTCCTCTCAGGGAGGGGTCCGAAAGGCTTCAGTGGCTCCACCGGAGCCCGGACGACTGGGGCAGGAGTGGTAAGCTGGCGTCGGGCCCGGTACTCTTCCAATGTGATGGGTCGATAGGCGCGGCGGTTGGACAGCTTGTCAATTTTTCGTTGAGGGTGTAGGGAATCCCCCATAAGATAAATCATAGAAAAATATAACCCTAGTGTGAACGATCGCCAATGTTCGCGACGAAATCACTTTTGTATGTACACCTTAAGAAATAGGTGATTTCTTCCATAAACTTCAATTTCGAAACTCTTCCCATTTCAATCGGCAAATCATTTACGATCCTCCATTTTTTTTACTGACTCCACTTATTAAACACCGAGACCGGCCAGCGTGGAGTTTTAGTGAAAAAAAAGAAGGTAAAAGAATGAAAGCATTATCAATTATCGTGTACATGTATAAATTCGGTACTAATAGGTGATAGTTCCTTTTCGATTAGCAGGCGGGGATCCGGGGTAAAACTTTTAGTGCGGAAAAGTAAAGGAAAGAAAAAAACGCTCAAGCACGAGAGAGCGCACCTTTGTCTAGAAATTCAGGCACAAACATTTCTTGTAAAAGGCAAATCTGTAGAAAACAAAGAAAGAAAAACGAAAGCGCCATCGAACAAAAGAATTACATCCTTCTCTTTGGTACGGATAAATTCATTCCCAGGAATATCCACGAGGACAGCCAGAGGGTGGAAAACGAAAAATACACCAAACAAAAAAAGCAAACCACAAAGGTAACGGTGGTGGTATGCTCTTTAAGTTACTCCATGTAGAATTGGGAACCACTCAATTCGGTTCCCCGCCGCATGAGACATTTCCACTCAAAACTATCCAAAACTTGCACACCAATAAGAAAATAAAAAGGAGATCCTAAAAAGCAAGACAAAACACTACCAAAGAAGAAACGAAAAAACAAAACTACTTAATGATATACATTCGGTCTTTCTCAAAACTTTTAGTGACCTACTTCCAGAACGTTTTCGGTTATTAAATCGGTCATATAGAAACAGATCGCGATACCTATATTTTAAAGAAAAAAAAATTGTTTTTATGAAGTCAGATGTGTCCTGTCTCCTGTGATAAGGGCAGTGATTTTTTTTATTGGTTAAGAGAAGTTCCGAGAGTTAGGAAACCTGAAAATATAAGAAAAAAATAGAAAAAAAAGAAAACAAAAAAATAAAGAAAAAAAAGGAAAGTTTATACGAATAAGAAGAAAAGAAAAAGAGTTAAAGCGTTATTTAGTGAAATACTTACTTTGCACATAGTATGCATTTGTAAGTAATCGGTTTTGGTTTCGAATTGATGGAACCAATCAATATTTATATTTCTTAAAGTAAACGGTATTCAGTGTGACGGTATGCATTATATCAAATAAATAATATAGTTTTAATTCAACAGCTGGATACCACCAACGAATATTTATATAAATCACTCAGGTTATACGAACACCTATATAACCCATTGGGAAACTATTTATTTGGCCAAACTAAACCAATCAAGATTTGGGCTCCGTACTTTATTTTACGGTATAAAACTTTTATAAATCCAACAAACACCTAGGACTAGGCCAGGAAAAGGTAACCTCGTCTGTTATCTGATGTTAAGATCCCCCCCACAGACGAGCTTAGGATGTGCGTGTGGCGACACATATTTCGTCCCATGTAAAACCCCAATTACACTTAACGTAACTTAAGAATTTAAAGAACGAATATGTAGATAAAGAAAATGTAAAACTAGTTAGTAGCTTCTCTTAAAACACATTCCATTCTTTTCTCGAACGTCAACGTGGCAACTACTTGTAAGTGGCACTCGCTCATCATCACCGGGTTATGTAAAACGTTTTAGGTATATGTTAAATAAAGATAAAATTTATATTTATCAAAAGTTAAAACCAGTGTTTCTTTTTATACAACAATTATTGTGCCAATAAGAGGGCACAGTGCGACCACTAGCAGGCCTTCAGACATCATTGCGGAACAGGCAACCTTACGTGCTTCTGCCTGTTTTGGCGAATGGATGTCTGTAACCATTCGTCATAAAGGTGGACCTAGGCTCGGAAGGAAGTGTGGCAAGGGGTATAGGTGGGCGAGGGAAGGTTATTTCGGAGAGGAAGAACAATGCCCTGGATCAGACATCTGGAGTCGGATGACTTCAAGTAAAACAAATCTCTCTAAATGTCCCTGTTTTTTTTTGTTGGGTCATCCGGTGGGGAAGATTGGAAGAGACGTTATCCTACAGCTCGGCTAGATTACTAGCTGATTATGACCAGCGTTTCTTGATATTTTTTTGTAGTTGGTTATTTATCTCTCATGGACACATATCTAAACATGAACTTGTCGACATTACCAACGAGTACCTTATAAATTTCAATACAAGGAATTGCTCTTTCTGAAAAGATTGGCTGTGCATGCTATTCGCATGATTAGAATTATACTTTGTAAGTGTGGAAACAAATGCTTCTGATGGATCCCATCGTAGTTGTGGAAGGTTGAAATCACCTACAATAATAAAACCATCCAGGGAATCTGCAGTTTCGAACAGGGAGTCGATTTTATCAACAGCGAGTTGGTATGCTTGGGTGGGTTGTGAAGGGCGAATATAATAGCAGACAATGTAAGTGTTACGTTTTGTTAAGGATATTTTGGTGCACACAAATTTAAATGATGATGCACAAGACCTTGATTTAAAGCTACTTTGTAGCTTGTTTGGTGTAGTAAGTCACCTAACCTAACTTAACATTAATTCCACAATGGTAGTATTGAAATTAAAAACAAATTTTGTCCACCTATAATTATATATAGAACAAATATAAAAAATTAATTGAAGACTTAAAGTCATTGTTACCTCAACTTCAGGTAAAAGTTATCAATGTAAATCGCTCTATGAGCAAGCTTTTTGTTCATGAAGTTGGGGCGCACTCCAAATAAATGGATATCCTTATATCCTATCACTCTTAAAGAATCAAAAAGAGTAAACCTGATCCTAAGAGGCTTAAACTTTTAATATAGTGAAGAAGAGATTAAAACTGAAATCGACAAATTGGTCTCAAATGTAGTGGAAACAGTTTCGAAATTTGGAACTCTACGTTCAAAACAAGTACAGTTTGACTAAAATCTATTCCTGCTAAATAAATATCAAATATATTTGCTACACTAAAATTACATGGAAGCAACCGAGGGGTAACAAGGGGGTAACGCAATGCAAGAGGTGCCAGGCTTTTGGGCACCTTGCTAAAAATTGTGCCCGCAGGTACAATTGCGTTAAATGCGAAGGTGATCATAAGCCTGTGGAGTGTAAACTTGAAAAAAAACCGAGGAGTCCATGCATCTGCACAGCATCAATTGCAAAAACTATGACCACCCTGCAAATTATAAAGGGTGCCCTTGTTCTAAGGCTATATGAACAACCGAAGAGCAATTGTGAGAAACGCGTTTGAAAAAAAAAATTTTAAAAAAAGAATAGTTTCGTGGCCTAAACAGTCAGAAATTCAATTCTATAATGTCACTCCAAAAACTTCATTCGCGGATCATTTCAAAAATGATTCTCCGGTTATTCATCCCCAAATATGAACCTTTTCAGCCTAGGGAATCAAAAAAGTATAAATAAGTTTTTTGAACTATAAAAGAGTAAGAGAACATAAAAGAGTCTGGTTCAATCTAAGAAAAGAGATACGCCTACTAGCTTTTATACAGATTCAACAACCGTGTAAGCCTCGTTAAAATCACCTTGTTACACCTGTGAAACTTTTGAAGCAAACAGAGTTGCAAAAATTCAATCACATTCAGAGTTTCATCAATGGCAATGTATTAAGGTCCATTTAAATCCAGCGGACTTGGTGTCGAGGGGATCAAACTTAGGACTATTGAAATCACCAATATGATTCAAACGTCCAGAGTTTCTAAAAATGGGGAAACTATTCCACATTTGGAACGTGATAGATTCTTGTTTACACGCAATGTATCATTCCCAGAGGAATATCGTGCTTTAGAAGGAAGGAAGCTTGTAAGTAGAAATTCATCTATAGCATCTCTTACTCAACTCATCCGAGTTGGTGGAAGGCTGACAAAGATCTCTTTAAATGCTGAACATCAAATTTGTATTCCCTAATTATTATAGTAACCAAATTAATTTTAACATATCTTCTTTTAAAACACATCAACGCTTCACATAGAGCGTCAATAGCCATCTCCCGACAGCAGTACTGGATTTAGGTGCTGGACAAGTAATTAGCCGATGCATCATATGTTTTTAAGCAAAGCCAAAATTTATCAATCGGTGAAGGGAAATATGCCTGCAGAAATGGTCAATTCAGCAAGACTTTTTTATCAGAGAGAGATGTTTAAGACCAAGAAAAACACAAAAATTGACATTGCTTTCGGTCTTAATTTTGATACTTATCATAATACCCAACACAGAAGCAAGTAAATACTGAGGAACTTGGTGATGGTGTTGGCATATATTTTAAAGATGCTGGCAGAATTCGCACGGTAAGCACGTACTGGAAAATTTTTGTATTTTACATTTTGACAACATAATGGCAAGAATTCAATGAGCTTACTTAAGGCATAATATGTCATATTTTGTCAACAGAATGCAAGATATATGCACAAAAGAAAGAAAAAAATGTAACAATGTATGTATGTAATGAAAGCTTTCTTAAATAAAGAGATTTTGCTATCAGTCGTGTTGCTGATGATGGCTGGTATAGACTGGCCGAAATGCATCCAGAGCCATAGTTTTTTAAATAAATAAATTTATTTTTTAAAAACTTTTAACTTTGTAATCTCAAATTAATGGTGTCTTTTTTTTATATGTTTGAGAGATTACGTGATTCCGAAATAATAATTAAACAATCTGCACCTTTTGAATCACATATTAGGGTGTCTCGTAAGATCCCCGCGGTCGATAAACTCGATTATGTTATCATCAGCTGCCACTGCTGTAAACGCCGGGATAATTAACTTAGCCAATAAGACAGCAATGGAGATGGCTCGCACTTACGGATCAGAATAAGACATTGCAAAGTATGAAAGGAAGAAAGTGAATCGACCTAAGTATGCCGCAAGCATACAAGCAAGCAACAGTTACGTCTCAGACGTCACCTCCTAACATTAGCCCGTTATTCCCAAACAAATTCCACAACGGTATCCCACGCCATTTTTGCTTAACTTGCAAAACGTGTCCATAATGGATACACCCCCTTTTCCCCTGCACATAACAAATGTATAAAATAATATTCATATTTCATTTAAAGAATTAATAAAGTGATATTCATATTTCATTTGACTCAAATGAAATATGAATATTTTGTCAACAAGTGCATTCCTTTCCCAATGCAGAACTTAGCTTAAGAGATAAATAAATGTTGCATCTCGAAACAAAAATCAACAAAATGCACGTTTTTACTTTGCAAATGCATTTCGACTACATTCGAAAAGTATTTAAGTATTCAAATAGCCGCTTGCCGAAAATACTTGCTGATGAAACAATCTTGGAATCTACGTATTGGGTAAAAGACTGGCTCAGCTTATTCAGATTGACTGGTGTCGAATTGGATTTCCATGTGCCAAATATAGATAGGTGTTCTAAACATAATGAGGTTGTTGAAGGACTCGTCAAAGTACATTGGGATGATCATGTAGGCTTGGCACATAGATCACAGTTTCATGATGAATACGCCAATTTAACATATGATTCACAATACTTTGATGACAGGCTGAAAGCTAAATGTATTTCACTCATTTTTAAAGCCAGAGGAGGTCTCCTTAACATAAACGCACGAGCATTCAAAAGCAACACTGATGGAATTTGTTCTATCTGCAACACTGATGAACCAGAAAATACATTCCACCTTACAGCGAGATGTCCTATTTACAAAACCATTCGGAAAAATCACCTAGGAAAAGAAGTGTTAACAAAGGACGAATTTTACACCTTGTTGAATGGCCAGAACTATGAGCCTCTCTACCTTTTTTTATCAAATGCCTTAAATTATAGATATTTAATTATAAACGAATTTAGTTAAATCATTCTTGCAGAATAATATAAAACTTTTAACTTGCCAATCTGACATACAACAAACAGTTACTGTCATAATATTTTTGAGAAATTTTAAAAAGTAATGTTAAATCTTCATTAAATTGCAGTAGTTACCAAATGTTATTACTATTATAAATGATCTTTAATCAATTACTTTTGTAATTTTGTTCCTTTAGTACAAATAAAATACTATTATTATTATTATTATTATTAAATAATAATTGCAAAGTTAGTCTTAATCCAACAAGCTAATCGAAAGGTGCAGCGACGCTGAAGACGGCGGCCTTTCCCTTAGTACTTAATTAATAAATCAATGTTAGAATAAGTGCTCAAAATAAATAAATAAATACAAAAAAAAATAATAAAGAAAATAAAAGAAGAAGAAAAGAAACATGTTGAACGAGTTTTCGTAAGAGTTTACAAAATTTATTATTGTGCCCACTCTTATTTGCAGTTGAAATGAAAAGAAAATATACATAGTTCGAATGAGAGAAAACCGTCTCATTTACGACATACGAGATCCCTTGGAGAGATGAAACGATCTCTAAGACAGCAGCTCGGTACTGTGGTTGTCGTTTGAATTCAGTTTCGTTCGAGCAATTCTTACAGAGCGGCCGCGATGCCGAGTTAGCTGACATATTCTTTAAAAGTTATTTAAACTATTTTCAGTTAGAATTTTCATTTTAACATTTTCAGAAGCGGGATCTATGGCCCATTAGTACTGTGTTGTAATTGTTCGTGGTCTGTTAAAATAAATTTGTTTAAATAAAAAGAGAAGACAAATTATTACCTACATATGTGATCGGTCATTTGAGATAACGGTGTGGTTTAACTTTGAAAAACAAAAACGTAAATAGAATTATCGAAAGTGTTCACTGAATACCATAAGTGCTGTGTAGTGATTTTTGCGTTGTCTGTTGAGATAAATTTGGTATAAAAAAAAAGAAGATAAACGAAAGAAAACAATAATTTCTCAGGCGTCATAACGGCGGTTTAACTGAAAAAACATTTTCAAATATTATTCTCTGCTCTCTCTTGCTCTTGTCTCGTCCATTGGCTCTCGCGTAAAACTTGTTCGACCACTAGTTTTTGAGTGATTCCTTCTTTGTATCCCTTTTGCTTATTTATGTGTGCATCGATAATTTTTGCTCTTGTCTTGTCTATTACAAAAAAAAACAACACCACTGGTTAAACTTATTCCACTGGTTTTTGAGTGACTACCATTTTCCCCTGCCTTCGCGAGTGAACAGTGAATCGTGTTTTAAGAGATACACATAAGAAACAAAATAATTGAAATATGTCGAGAAAAAGGAGAAATGCCAATGGTTCCACAACTGAGTGCCATACAAATGAAATAGAGATTGGAAGTATGGATGTGGACATTTCGGCGTCATTGTTACGGACCGATGCCCTAGTGTTTCGTTTCGGCGCATCCGAATGCGAAAAAATATTGCCCCTTTTCAATCCATCGATCCAAAAGGGAATGAGTGCGAGTGCTTGGGTAGGTGCAATAAATTCATTTAAGCAAATGTTTAGTTGGGATGATGTCAGCACAATTTTTTATGGTTCGCTTCGATTGGAAGAGGCCGCAAAAATTTGGTTTCAAACACAAAAGGCACACATATTGACTTGGGACCAGTTTAAAACGGCGTTAGTAAGGGCTTTTCCTACAATTGAAGATGATTCGGCTCTTCTATTAAAAATAATGACCAGAGTGAAAATAGAGGACGAAAGCGTTGAAAATTACTTTTACGATGTCGTGGGCCTCTGCCAACGAGCGCGCATCCTGGACACGATGACCATGAATTATGTAATTTCTGGTTTCAGAGAGAAGAAAGTTATTGAAGTTAAGACAAGGAAATCAATTTCTACCCATAACAGTATTCACACAAAATAACAAAATGATGAAATTAATCTCCACTTATTACAAAGTAAATAAGTCAGATGCAGACACTCTAGCATTATGGTATAAACCATATTGTCAACAACACACCCACACAACACTTTTCCAGACACCCCAAAAGTGATGATCAGCATTAATATCGTCACCAAGAAGACCACAGCCGAGCTGTCAGGAAGCTAATCAATAAATACAACTTCATGGACGTTTGGTCATCAGTTGTTCATCAAAGTACTCCTTGCAAGTACTTATTTTATTCAAATTATTGTTATTGTGTTTGTATTTTAAGAACAAATAAATTATTTTTTTTTAATTAAATAAGAAAGAATAATTTTAATTTTGATATTACCCCCAGCAGTTCATTAATTCATTACTGATGACTGTGGAGTTGTAAAATTAAGAACGTTTACATCATTAGCGACAGTACATGAGTGTCAGCCAGCCTCTCTTTAGTGCATCGTTCCTTTTTTTTATTTTAAAAAAGTGGCAACTTGTCATATTTCTTGTGTTATACTTTCGTCTCTTTTTATTGGAAGAGTAACTAACATTTAAGTATTTCAATTTTTGCTATGTCATTTTTAATGTAAAACCTAACCTATATAGTTAGATCTAGCGCCTTTTTTGGTTAATATTTTAAAGAATTTCAGAGGTACTTTTTAAATTCTTATTTTAACTTAAATTAAAATATTATTTATTATTTTTTTTAGATTAAATTGTTATAAATTGGATTAGGTATTTTTGAAGATTTGTTGCTATTCCGTTGTATATAATAAAACCAATTGTAAGTTCATTGTTGTTTGAATTCCTTAGTACCTATACTAATTTGTGAATTATTATTATTAGGAAATAAAATCAAATCAAATTGTTTTTCAAGTTTGGATATTAATTGTTTGGAGATTTAATTGTGGTGCAGCAACATGAGAAAAAAAACATCTACTACTGAACATCCCAACATCGATTAGGAATTAAATAATAGTGTGAAGATGGGAGTACATTTATTTATTTCTATTTTATTTCTGGGCACCTGGTATCAATCAAACATAAATATACCCCAATCGAAATCTCGGATGCCATTAGTTTCTTATCAGACTACATTATTTCGAGACCTAAACGTTATGTGATAACGAATGGCTCCTCCCTTAGATTCCTTCAACACACGACAACTTTTAAGAACAAGGCGCAGCTCTGTGTGGATCTACCCTAAGTAACCAAGAAGAAAAAATGAGTTCTGGATTCTCTCTGGAATTTCCACAGCCATTAACACTAACATTGAAGAGACCCAATATTTATTACTATAACTAAAACAAGATAATTGCCAAGTGAGACTTAACTTTAGATTGTTAGCACATATGAGCCAGGTTAGTGCGTACCTAGCCGCGTGTTTAACCTTGGAAGATTATCAGATCCATGTTGTAGGATGTAGAGGAAATAAAATATGGATAATTCCAGGAGTTTCTATTAGTAAGATAGACCTCCCCAATGATCCGATGTCAGCAACATGGCGCAACAGCTCTGTTCTTGTAAACTACTATTTGCCTGATGAAGAGAGCTATCGGACAGTGTTGTTAAGACATAGCTTAGGATTGATTGATACAACCTCTGTTAATAATTGCAGATCCACTGATGTCCCTGAGGACTATCTGAGGAACATGGTTCCTGGGACTATCTGAAACAAAGACTGTCACATAATTCATCAACCCCAAAAAACAGGCAATTTACCTTAGGATTCCTCCAGGCTACTCCAGATTCAGGTGAATCAAGATTAGAGCAAATGGAGCTAGAGAGTTCCTATTATCCGGAATCTCACCAATAGGCATCCGCTCTAAGTCATGTGTGGCAAACAATACGGACACCCTCTCAACCATCCCTTTTAGGGACCTCTCTTCTAGTCTCGCAATTACTGACCCCAGGTCTGATGATATGTCTTCTACTTATAACCATGTTATTTGTTATTAGGATTACATGTGTCAAGATGTCGATAGATAGTAATGTTAATACTGCATTCTTTTAACGAGTTATGTTATCTTATATCCCACTTAGAATATCCCTTAATAACATGTAGATATAGAAAAAATATATAAATAGATTGAGATGGTCAGAAAACAGTTTAATGTATGAAATTTACAATCAACAAATGAGTATCTCTTGGGTCCACTCCTCAAACTTATTCCCAATAGGAATTGAGTTGGAGAGCCAATCATTGGATTTGGAGTGCGCCCTACCTTCAACCAACAAACTATCAGGGGTATTCATATACGCTAAAAGAAGAGCCTACCCATTGATTTTGATCCTGAAGAGATCAAGGAAGAATTGGAAGCAATTATCCCAGGTATAGTAGACAAAGTTTCGATCTTAATGACCGACAAATCAAGAAGTAAACAGATTTATATTAATCTTTTCTTAGTTAGGGCCTTCTGCCAACTGACATTCTAAAAATTTGCCTTATTTTCAGTATAAAAATCACATCAGAAAAACCAAAGGTTAACACACGAACCCTTCAATGTAGACGCTGCCAAAATTTTGGGCACTTGTCAAAAAGCTGCCATAAAAATGTGTAAAGAGCAGAGAGAGTCACGGTCCATGTGAAAGCCCAATTAAAATGGTTCATGGCTTTGGAAAAAGCCATATCTAATCCAGTTGTTCCACAGATTTAATTTTCGAATCTTTTTCAGAAAAAAAACCCAAAACAAACATAATCCCATCCAGCGGACCAAAACAAAACTTTCTTGGGCAATTCCTTGATCTATGAAATGACCTTTTTGGCATAAGTGTTGGCCGAGCTGTCAGTCAAGCTGGGGACATTTGTAAAGAATATTCACAACTCCTACTCTATTCAGCACAAAAGAATGAAATATCTGAATCTTCTTAACGAAGTTTTATTAAAAGCACCTTAATGATGCCAAACCTTCCAACATTTCGTCCTGAATTGAGCACAGTAGGAGAATAGAACTTTCAAAAATAATCAATGTTGACAACATCTGGTTTGGACCTCCAGGCAGCAGCACTAACAAAGTTGTTAACCCTAGTGTAGACAACAATGAAAAACTGCTCACAGGTAAGTTTTTCCACCCTAGTTATGAAATATGTAAATGTACGTAAGCTAATAGCACATATAAAAGCTAGAAACTTAGTTTTCATTATAAATTAGTAAATCGTGGTGATAGAACCAGACTCAATGTAGATGATAACGACGTGCACCGGGAGTTTTTGGAACTCCTGAGAAGCACAGAAAAGGTTCAACCTTATTTTTATAGCAGGAAAGACGACAGGACCACGAACCTCATTCTTAGAAACCTACCCAGCGATTTTGATCCTGAAGAGATCAAGGAAGAATTGGAAGCAATTATCCCAGGTATAGTAGACAAAGTTTCGATCTTAACGACCGACAAATCAAGAAATAAACAGATTTATATTAATCTTTTCTTAGTTAGGGCTTTCTGCCAACTGACATTCTAAAAATTATTCTTATTTTCAGTATTAAAATCACATCAGAAAAACCAAAGGTTAACACACGAACCCTTCAATGAAGACGCTGATAAAGTTTTGGGCACTTGGCCAAAAACTGCGGTAAAAATTACAGATGTGTAAAGAGTAGGAAGAGTCACGCTCCAGGTGAAAGCACAATTGAAATGGTTCCGACCTACAAAGGCGACCACAAGACCTACCACTTGACTGTCACCCAGCTTTATCATCCCATCATCTAACTGAGACTCCTGCCACCAGAGTAATCGAAGAGAGTGCTCCAGTCGCAAACGAAGTCACGTGCCACGAGATGGACACGAGCCAAGTAAAGCAGACATGAATGAACCGACAACACTCTCGGACAAGGAGTGTCAAATTCCCAACAAGAGGCACTGTGCCTCCAATAAATACATCCAGGAATCAGCGTTCTCCTCAAGAAGTGACGAAAACAAATTCCGTATACTGCAAGACATCAACGTTAAGAAACCTAAGAAGATAGCTATGCTATCGGGAGTTGTTGCAACTCCTGAGAAGCAACGAAGAGTTTTATGCTTATGTAAATGTAAAGTTATCCAAAAAGTTGTATGCCGTGTCATACCCCAATTTTCAGGGCAGAGGACCCCAGATTTAATTAATAAGGTGAACGAGTTTTTAAACGCATGTTAGCTCGGTTTAAAATGTTTAGAAATTGGTGACACACAAGAAATGTATGTGCCATTCAATGCCGTCCTAAGAAAAAAGGGCGTAAACGCCAAGATTCCAAGTTAGTACCATAATTGGAACCGTTAAATATGTAGTTTATTATACTTGTGCAAAACTAAAAATTTATATAACTGCAATAGACGCCATCAGTGTTACGTCAACACCACGGCCAGATTCGTTGAGAATGTCATTAAATGAAGTTAAATCTTTAATTTGGGAATACGAACCGGGGGTGACGACCTTAACTGCAACACAGTGGGTTAACAGCATTGAGAGAACTGCTACCATTTACGGGTGTAGTTCACTTGAAAGCCTGTTCTTTGCAACGGCTCTGTTAAAAGTGACAGCGAAGCATTGGCATGAAAGCAAGGGTGTAGAGGTGCATTCATGGGACCTATTCAGAAAATGTTTCATAAAAGGGTTTCCTGAAACCGCGAGCAGCAACAAATTCTTAATATAAATTTTTAAAAGGGAAAGAACCGTTGACGAATCCATGGGGGATAACTTTTATAGTATGTCATCTATGGCACATCGAGCGGGGTCAGGAGAAAAGGAGACAATGTAGCACATAATCGCAGGCTTGAGAGACGCCTCGTTGATTGCAATGATTGATGCTAGGAAAACCGGAAATTTGAGTGACCTTCTCCAAGAAATTAAGCTTCAGGAAGCCGCCATAGAATATAGGGTGACCAGGAAAGATTTTCACAGGCAAGCGGGAAATCCTCCTAAGCAAGGGGATGATACGAATCTAGAGCGACGACTGGCTCGATATTCACCATATTCGAGGGAACGACCTATGCATAGGGACAACTATAACGAGCCCCTCTCCACCTCACGACCCGTTACAGAACGTTTGTGCTACACATGTCGGAAACCGGGCCACATTTCATATTAATGTCTAATCACCAGATTCAAGAATACAGAGAACGTTGCTCAAAAGAATATTATGAGGCAAATTATATACGACTAATGCCAACGAGTTTTATCAGCAAGTATGTGTAGAGGAACGTCAACTGGATGGTTTCATTGACCTCTTAAGCGATTTTACGACAGTGATAGCTAGCGTACCGAAAGAGCATAATTGGTCTCATACGGAGACTGATATGGCTTTGCAGGGGTTTGGCGGTGGAAACTGCAGTTGAAACGGTTGCGCTAGGAACGAATGTAATTGTGGTGGATGATGAAGCCCAGGACTACTCTAAAAATCGACGAGAACGCTCTCGTTAACTGTTGGCAACGCAAAGTTCAGTACTTAAATATAATTACTGGCAGCACTCTACCATTCCACAATATGTCAAAAGTTAACTTATATTTCCTTCTTGGGCGATCGCCATTTTAGAAATAAATCTCTTCTTGTTCCTAGCTTCATATAAACCACACGTGTTTCATTTTACTCATTCATTTTACTCCACAGGTATATTTTCATAGTTTTTCTCCGTGGATTAAAAGATCCAACATTTACTAGTGGTGAAACTAAAAAGCTTAATCAGAATCAAACGCCAAATAACATTGAATGACCTGAAAATGGTCGATACGGCTACAAAAGAAGAAATCGAATTTTTAGTTATCTTGCTCAACAGATACAGGGATGGAGTTGCACTTGAAATGTCGGAACTTGGTCTTTCAAAGACAAGCGAGATGAGTATTCAGCTGAAAACGGACGAAGTCGTTTGGTACAAGAGTTTCGTTTGGTCAGTTAAAGGAGCTTCAAGGCATTATCAACGAATTGAAAACAAATGATATAATAGAGGACTCGAATTCAGAATATGCAAGTTCAGTTCTTTCAGTTAAGAAAAGTCGCATGTGTGGACTATCGGAAACTGAGTTCCATAACGAAACGTAATAATTTTCAGACACCAAATATAGAGGAACAGATGCAAAATCTACATGGTAGTAAAGTGTTTAGTGTGTTGGACCTTTTGAGTGAATACTACCAGGTTCCGATACCTAAACAATCAAGACACCTCACCGCCTTGGTAACGCCCTTCGGACACTTCCAGTTCAAGCGAGTGCACTTTGGACTTTCAGATGCTCCTGCTGAATTCATGTCAATGATCGCCAAAACAATTATCCCGATTTAAGAAAATAAAATAAAAATCTATGTGGACCCTAAAGATTTACGACCTATTAGCCTATCATCTTTCCTTCTAAAAACTTTTGAACGACTGATTGATATCGAACTAAGGTCAAGCATTGATACGAGACTACTGTCTACAGCTCAACATGCCTATTGCAAAGGGAAGTCAGTGGAGACAGCTCTCCACACACTAGTTCGTACCATCGAATATTCCCTCCATTATAAAGAATATACAATGGTTGCCTTCCTAGATATAGAAGGTGCTTTTAATAACGTTGATACATCTGCAATCACATCTGCACTGGCTTCTCTGAATGTGGATGGGTCGCTTGGTGAACTGATTAATCAGATGCTTACAAGCAGGGTTATCAATTCAAAACTGGGCGGCTTTTCGGCAAGAAGATCTGTCAGTAGAGGTACACCGCAAGGCGGGGTGCTTTCTCCCCTTCTTTGGAATTTGGTAGTTAATGAACTGCTGAATACCTTAGAGGCAGAGAGCTACAGAGTGATTGCCTATGCGGATGACGTTGCTATAGCAGTATCAGGAAAACATCCTAACATTTTAAGAGATCTTTTACAAAACGCTCTAAACAAGCTAACACGATGGGCAGATCGATGCGGACTTGGAGTTAACCCCCATAAAACAGATCTTGTCCTCTTCTCCAGGAAATACAAAATTCCGCAAACAGACCCCCCTATTATTAATGGTGTTCCACTAAAATTCTCAGACGAAGCTAAATACTTGGGTCTCATCTTAGATAAGAAGTTAAGTTGGAAACCTAACATACAAGAAAGAGTGAAAAAAGCCACAGTGGCACTTTTCTCCTGCAAAAAAGCCGTAGGTAGTAAATGGGGCCTCCAACCTCGAATCACTCACTGGCTATACATTTCGGTAATTAGACCGATTCTAACTTACGGCGTGGCAGTATGGTGGACTGCCTTGGATAAAGCGACACATCGCGACAAACTAAGCAAAGTCCAAAGAACAGCATGTCTATGTACTACTGGAGCACTTCGGTCGACTCCTTCCGCTGCATTAGACACTCTTCTCCATCTGACACCTCTCGATATTTTCAGCAAACAAACGGCTGCGAGCACAGCCATTCGCCTCAAAGCCTCTTCACAGTGGATCAATAATGAGATTGGTCACTCCGCTATTCTGAATTCATTCGGAACACTTCCTAGTAACACTGACTACACAATCCCACTATTGAATTTCGATAAAAATTTTGAAGTGACCATACCTTCCAGATCCACCTGGGAGGATGTGGAATTCTTAGAAGATCAATCAATTCACTTCTACACTGACGGATCGAAGACCAAAGATGGGGTTGGTGGGGGAGTGTACTCTGAAAGACTAAATTTAAGTCTCTCATTCCGTCTCCCTAATCACTGTAGCGTATTCCAGGCGGAACTTCTAGCGATAAAAGAAGTACTGTCTTGGCTCAAAGAAAACGTGATATCATGCTCGGATATCCGCATCTTCTCTGATAGTCAAGCCGCCATTAAATCCCTGGACTCTGTCCGTACAAACTCTAGAACAGCCCTCAACTGTCGATCATCTCTGTTGGAGATGGCGCAACAGTTTAATATTCACCTTTGTTGGGTGCCGGGTCATAGGGACATTCCAGGTAATTGTAAAGCTGATGAACTCGCTAGAAGTGGAACATTATTACCCATTTTACCTGAAAAGGTAAACATTGGTATACCCATCGCTACGTGTAAATTTTTACTGAAGCAAGATGCGTTGAAGAGAACAAACACAAGGTGGGAAAACATCACTACTTGTTTGGCGACAAAACAAGTATGGCCAAACCTTGACCTGAAACGCTCCAAGTGTTTAATATCTCTAAATAGAATGCATATTAGCTCTATTGTAGGTGTCATAACAGGACACTGTTTAATAGGCAGGCACGCAGCGCGGCTTGGCGTACCTTCAAACGATTTCTGCAGAAGCTGCATGGACGAGGAGGAAGAGGAAACGATTCCTCACCTTCTCTGCACATGCCCTGCTCTTTCCCACAGACGTAGGCTCCATTTAGGAGTTTACTTCTTTAACGATCCTAGTGATCTGGCAAACACAGACATTTATAGTCTCACACGCTTCGTCAGGAGCTCAAAGTGGTTTTAGCGAGTAAGGAAAGAGTTTTTAAGATTCATGTGGTATCACAACGGACCAATTTTGGTCTAAGTGTGTCAGTACTTAGTATTGACAGCCACTTCTACCTAACCTAACCTATGTGGACGACACGCTTTTGGCGGCAGCTACTGTTGAAGAAGGCCTGAATATTCTTGAGAAGCTTTTGAATGCTCTTCAGAAAAGCGGGCCCACACTGAACATAAAGAAATGTGAATTTTTTCGAAGTACGACGACATTGGTCACCTAGGATTAGATAATACTGTTTCTCTTAATAACGGGCGTACTGGTTTGCGAACTTAAGAAGAAGAAATTCAGAATCAGGAGGAATTAAACGAGTACGACGAAGGTATACCAAATACGCAAGCAGTGGAGGAAGTGATAGTGATGGAGAAAAAGGAAAGGAAAGTAACAGAGGAAACGAAGGAAATAACGAAACAAATGACGATAGATGTGGACGCAGAAGTTAGGAAGGCAACAACATGCAGTCAAAAGATAATGACCCGTATGTCTCTATTCTCACTTCTTCAGATAATTTGGTCGAAGCAATTTCTAATTCATCCAATTTCGATTATAGAGATTTTGACCTCTCTCTTATTGAAGGCCAAAATGTTCGAAGCGAAGAAGATTGTATATATGTTGACGGAATCCCTTCTTTACGTTCGGAAAATAGTAATTGCCCACGATGTACTTGGAACCGAATATCACTATGGAGACCTCAAATTGGATAACGGAAAAATTTGTAGAAAATTTGGAGGAGCCATCCTCATCATCGCACACCATGGAAACCACTTACACGTTATCGACGACTGTACATACTCCAACAATTCCTGCAGATGTTCTTTCTTCCAATGTTTCGAAAACAAAATCACAAGAAGATTCGCTAGACGAGTTGTTTCAAGTTGGAAATACACGTTACAAAAATGGATCAATTTTTCAATCTATTTGCAGAAAGACTCAAGGGAAATCGTAAACTATGACATCGCCAGGAGAACATGGATTCCAAGTCGTGAAATTAGATGTATACGATTTTTCCAAAATCTCCAAGAAGCCGAAAACGGAATGGTGGAAGGAAGCCAATTATCGCTTGACATTCATAACACATTCTTCTTTGGATCCCAATTATCAATCGGTGATGAAATTACTAGTGTCTGTGACGAACAACATAAACCAAATTCCGGGAGTAAAAAAAGAGGAAAGGGAGACAAAGTAATAGTTAATAAACTTTAATTGAACACACGTGAAAACCGTAAACAATAAACATAAATTAATAACACCTTGATGTTTTCACACTTTTTTGCTTTTAAACGCAATTTGAACAGTTTTTCTTTGTCGCGAAAATTACACGAATAACAAAAAACGAAACGAATGAACCATTTAAAAACACGTACCTGAATGCATTTCGGACTGATTACAGTCCATCATCAGCATCACGACTGACGATGGACAGCAAATTTTATCAATAAAGTTTTAGACATAAGTGATCCGCAATTCGAATAAATAATATTATTAAAAAGAAAAGAAGACAAAAAACCAAACCAATAAACAACAAAACAATAAAAAATAAAAAGAACGGCAGCACCAGGTATTATGGCATTCGATATATACCACATCTAACTGACAGTAGAACTTTACACCAGACAATCAAACAAGAGAGTGCATCGTATGCACATAAATCAAATGCAACACTGAGAACAATAATTTTCACCAATACAAAAGCTCCAATCGACAAAAACCAACAACATGATGTCGTTTATGAGGTGAGCTGTATTGGAAAAGAGGACATTAAAGAATCGACAGGTCTCTCAGAACACATACTTGACAGCTGACACACAGCCAATTTTGACGACGTAAGAGTACGAGACAAGGAAAAGAGAATAAACGCGAGATTTACTCTTGAGAGTTCAAGAATTCAACAAAAATGACGCAAACGATGAACACAAAATAATAAGGAGACAATACAATCGTGAGCTACGCTTTGGCAATAAAATAAGTACCTGATTGCAACACTACTGTGATAATTTGTGTTTGTTCCTTTAGATTATTAGTCTTGTTCAATTTATGTTAATTTATTATTTTTCTGTTAAAAAGTTAATCAAAAAGTGATACTTTAAAAACAAAACAATTATAGCTACATGTAAAAATGTTTACAAATTTTAAAGTAAGTTTGCTTTCAAAAAATATTTTCGAAAACTTGTCATTGGTGTTCATACATATTTATTTAATACAAATAGATCTACCCCTGAAGAAGTTGTTAAGAGGTTCAAGCATATTCCAATACCAGGAAAGAAGACATGACCATCAATCTTATCCTCAGGGGCTTAACGCCTCAATTATGAGATTGAGATCCTTAACGAGTTAAAGTAAAAATGTCCTAATTTAGTTATGGAGCTTCTAAATTTGAAACTATCCGCTCCAAACAGAGACAGTTACAACACAATCTTTTCCTGGACTCCTCTTAGGAAGTAGTGCTAACGAGGTAATTAAAATCAAATTTCTGTTTAACACAAAAATAACCTGGAAAAACACAAAAGGATATAAAGGGTCGCTTCAGTGCCGGTGTTGCTAACGATTTGGCCATTCGGTCAAAAACTGCGGTGATAACAAAAAAATGCACTCAAAAGCACTTATCCGGGAAGTGTCCCTCCTTAAAACTTATGAAAGTTAAGTGCCCTGCGTTGACTGTGGTGAAAATTACCCAGCCATCTTTAAAGGCTGCAAAGCTTACAGTAATTTCAAAGAAAAAAGAGACAGGCTCTTCTATGACGCAAAAAAAAAAAACAAACATCAACTTATGTACTTGCCAAAGCTGTTGCAGCCAAAAGTGCCATTATTCCGGGGGTTACCTTCTCTAGCCAATTTTACTTCAGTCCTAAAACCAGCAAAGAAGTAATCCAAGCCTTGAATCGTGCAATAACAGCAAGTCAAGTTTTGTAAACCAGTTCATGGTTTTATCAAAAGATCTTTTTGAATCAAAGATGGGTGAACTTGACTCAGAAATTGAAGCTTCATGCTTAATTTTGATAGTTTTTTTTTTGTGCGCCCAAGCAGGGACCCGTTCCGTACGTGTTAAAATAAAAATAATATCGAGTCAGTGATCTTAAGTAGCACCCGTACTCATATTAATAAAATAATCGCGCAGATCGGTGTTCCGGTAAAAGGTAGAAAACCGAACAGTTACAACTCGAAACCAAAATAAAGTGAAAATAAAAAAACTATAAGCAAGGAGTCAACGAGGGATCTATTAGTAACCCATCATAGGTAAAAAGGAAGTCCTCCCATTGGCCAGCAGCATGATAGTTGGGTGACAATAAATTATCCACGATTCCAGAAGGAATTTGCCAATAGAAGATATAGACGAAATTACAACCGCGAGCGACCAAGCAACTCTTATTAACACAATGGCACAAGTTTTGTTGAGATTAGAGGCCAATTCTCAATAGCAAACTAATAGTCGAGACAAAGTGATTATGAAAGAAATTTCATATATAAAAGAATTTTCCGGCATCAGGCAAAAGTTGACCCAATTCATAAATTTTGTCGATTATGACATCTGGAATAATATTATATATACTATTTTTCAAAGGTGAAAACTTGTGAATGTTTTTGAAAGCTAAGCTTTTAAATCTATAGCCCTTTGTTTGTTTGTGAAGGCTAATCTCAGAAGTAACGTATCCAATTTCAAAAATTATTTTGGTGTTTTAAAGGTTATTTTAAGAGGAATGCTTTAGGGTAAAAAAATTCTATTTGTAGGGGGAAAACAAAAACAAAAGGTGTCAGATTTTTTTTTAGGTTTGAAAGGGTTTTAACCCATCCTGGGTTAAGGGCTAGACGTTTTTCGAGATTGAGCTACATATCTATAGGGTGAAATGGGGTAAAATTAAAAAGTATCTGATTTCGATTTCTGTTTGTGTTATGAAGGACAATGGACCGCAATTTACGAGTGAGGAGTTTCGGAGATTTTGTTCAGAAAATGGAATCTTTCATCTCACCTCACCTCGCTCACCGTTTCACCGTTTCTAATGGGGAGGCAGAAAGATGTGTACGCACTTTCAAAACTTCACTACAGAAAATCTGTAGCGAAGGGGTACAAACAGATGAAGGTCTTTAAAAATTTTTAATGAATTACAGGATGATTCCAATTCCAGCAAATAACAACAAGTCACCAGCAGAGATACTGCATGGTCGATAACCTAGAATCCGCTTAGAACTTATTAAACCACAAAGAATTCCCCAGAATTAAGTAGCAAGTCAATTTCTAAATTTCAGATTAATCAACCAGTTGAAATTAAGAACTTTTCTTATGGACCCAGATGGATTTTCGGCCGAATTTATAAGCAAATTGGTTCCAATTTATATTGCATCAAGGCCACAGAATGCGCTGGTGTTTTCATACTCAACGGTTTCGATAAAATTCAAACAACCTGACCACTCAACCCAATCACCAATCTCAAGTTAAAACAGCATTAGCTCTGCCAACGAGGGTAGTGACGTTGACATCATTCTTCCAAGCGCTCCACAACCACTTCGCCGATCATACCAAGATAGAAGACCTGTACAGCGTTACAGTCCGCCCCTAAATCTTTACTAAATAAAGAGGGAGGAATGTAGTATTTTAATGCGTTCATTAATTGTGGATCTGTTCAACACCTAATTTACACGTCAACAATACCAACTTACCAATCATTGACATATTATATATATAATATTGTAAAGCAACACAAAATAACTTATCAACATTGCTGACCTACATCGTTACAATTAAGCAACCTACAAAACATCGCCCACGACACAAACCTACATCAACGCCCAACCACCGAAAAGTGCTGACCAGATACATAGTTGCAACTCGACCCATATTCATATTTAATTTTATTTTATTATTAAATACCTTTGTAAGCATTTAGTATAAAAGAGGCATTTGGCCCAACAATAAATATCATTTAAATTACAATCGTTTTGTTCTTTACTTCGATCGACTTATTTCCACAAGATCAGGTTTCAATAGCCTGCATTTTGTATTCATTATTTCTTATTGTTTTGTACAGTAAGAAGCCAATATTTACATATTCATATATCTTATTGTTTTGCACAGTAAGATCGCGACATCTCTTGTTGTTTGTACAGTAAGATCAAACAAATATGTCAATGTTACCAATATTCCGGAAACTCAAGCAGCCATATTGATTTACCAACAATATGAACGAACCTAACCTAACCTCAAGTGTCAGCGCACGAGTTACACAAATGCAAGTCAGCAAACTTGACGACGGCACATTTGTGTGGTAATGCAACACCACTTTCCGGTAACGATGGGAAAATGTCTATATCTGAAGGCCATCGGTATGTGGATGCATTAACCTATTGTTTATTACAAACTTTATTTAATTATTAATTGATAATAATAAAACTACCGACAGTCGCAATCGACCCGGGAAACACAGATAATCGTTTTGTTATTACTTACACTACAATATAATATAACTGGCGCAGTCGCGGAACGAACTGGAGTAATACAAAACAAAAATATAAAAAGTGAAAAAGAAAACTAAAAATAATTTCAATTTTTTTTTTCATATTTGTTTCATTAAACCGTACAATTCTATTAGTGAAGTTACAAACATGCCAAAAAATCAATAATAACGGGAATCTGTTAACCCAAGCTGCATTTTGTAGCCAGACAAAAAATAACGGTGGTTCGTAAACCCAGGCCAAAACTCGTTGGCAACAATCTCAGACTGTAAACATTTCTAGCCTAGCAACAATTGGCAAATCATCTAATGGCATTGATCCAAGTGAAACAAAGACAAAAATGTGAGAAAACAAGATGTGAATACATCAGACATAAATAAAACAGAAACAACCAATTCAGTATACGATGAAATGGATGACGTTGACATTAGCGTAAACGAAGTCAGCAACAACAACCACTGGCATCAAATTAAATACACGGGTGGTAGGACCAGGTTAAAAATAAAGATCCTTCAGATCAAAACAGGTAGGAAGTGCTTGACAATGATTTTTCATTCCATAAGCGAACCAATTATAAAAATAATGTTGATTCTAGTAGTAAAAATATTGTTATTTATGAAGTAATTTAAGATAAAATTTGTAGTTTTGTAAACCAAAAATGTAAACTATCCCTTAATAAATAACGATTTTTCAACAGGTCCATTCGCGTATAATCTTTAAATTCAAAATCATAAAAATAACCCTCTTCACGGTTTAAGTGAAAACATGTTCCACATGAGCGTTAAGTGGCGCTACCTGGTTACTCAATGTGGTTGGTAAAAAAAGCCCTAAAGATGAAACGAACCGAAAAGAAAACAACGAAAACTGATGTTTCATTTATTCGCCTGTTCCATTTGTCTTTCGTTCAAAACATGGCTACCTGAATTCCGTCGTCAAAAAAAAGAAAGTTCTAGAATAATCTACGTGTTACGTTGCTAACAAAAAAACTAAAAGTCTTTCTCTTACGCAAGTGCTGGTAGTCGGACGGAGGTTCCTCATTGGAAAATAATTATTACTTCAAAAGAAATTTGGTGCATAAGACAACTTTTTCTCCTTTTGAATGGAAATTAGATATTCTTTCTCGTCGGCTACGAAACACAAATAGGCGCAGCGTGAAAGGCACTTAGCAAGAAAAAACTTGCCGGCCAGAAACACCTCGCCTAAACGGCTGAAAATCAATTTTGTTCCCGTCCGGTTACTATACACACCGATAAGCAGCGTAGGAGGAATTTTTTTTTTTAAGATTAAAATTGCCATCCTGGGGCCCGAATGGATCACGGATCTCAAGAAGTAGCAGATCTCGTTAAAAGGTGTAGTAGTTCGCATAAAAATACAAATCCTTTCGAACGTAGGATTCCTTGGCTGTAACCACATTTCTATTCATACAAAAAAAATATTCTTTTTGTATAGATACCTATTCACGAACAATTTTGAGGAGAAGACACAGAAGAAAAAACCTAAACCTAACCTAGTTTCGTTCTAAGGAAGACAAAGTATTTAAAAAAAAAAAAATAAGTAGAAATTCAATTATTGTGTAGGGAGGGTATGAATCACTCCAAGAGCACGAACACCTATGCTCTTCACACAAGACGACTCACGAAATCTCCGGTAATGTAGAATTTGGGCCCAGCAAAAATAAATTTTGCGATAATAAATACGATTTTTCCGGTTATGAACATCTCTTCGCATTTCGACTTGAAAATAATTTAATGTAACGCTGTCTGGTTTTCGAAAGTTAAAATTCCACCCCACCGACTAAGCCAAGTACGTGCGATCACTAGCAAGCCCCAGACTTTTCGAAGACAGACAACCCTCTCATTCGTTACCTAGTAGGACTTGTGGGTCTGTGAACATTAGCCCTACAGGTAGGCGTTAATTGAGGGCGTTTTTAGGAAAAGGAATGAGGAGCGTAGAGTCAATTTCTGAAGGGGAGTTTGCAATGGTAGTGAAGAGTAAGTTAATGGAATTACCTATCGCGTTGTGAAACCGGACTCTCTCTCTTCGTACCTAGAATTAGTTTGAAGGATATTTCTTGACAAATGCGAATAAATAGTTCATGAATACAGGAAAGGAATCCTCTTCCACACGTCGAATAAAATATCCTACATAAGTTACTTTCTTGTATGCAGGTCACCTAAGCATACACATGCACGCTCGCAGATATATATCACGTTACAAATTAAGTATTGCCCACCAATTATTTTATACAAGACAAATGTTGGGAAACTAATTGATGAGCTTATCTCAAAAATTCCAAACGTGCGCTTTCGGCTTGTGAATGTTAATAAAAATAAATCGAAACTTTTTGTAGATGATGCGAAAGCTCATACCGAATTAATACCAAAAATTCGAGAATCTGAGGATATTGAAGGGCATTCCTTCACCCCACATGAAAATAAAACTATAAATTTGATTTTGAGGGGCCTTACCTCTGATTTGTCGTTGGAAGAATTTAAAGAGAGACTGGAAATGATGGTGCCGGAGACCGTCGAATCGGTAGTTCGATTTGAAACAATCAAATCAAAAAAATTCGATTTTCTTTATGATCTATTCTTGATAAAGATTTTTCCAGAAAAAAAAGTGACGACATTATAAAGATTAATTATCTATTTTACACGTAATGGGAAAAACCCTAGGGCCCAGACGTGACATTGACGTTGACATCAATCTTGCAAGCGCTCTACAACCACTTCACCGATCACACCGAGATAGTAGACCTGTGCAGCGTAACAGTCGGTTCGATTTTTCTCTGTGTAATAATTTTTCATTCCATAAGCGAACCACTAATGATAAATATAATGTTGATTCTAGTAATAAATATATTGTTATTAATGAAGTATTTAAGATAAAATTAAGTATTGCCCACCAATTATTTTATACAAGAAAAATGTCAGGAAACTAATTGATGAGCTTATCTCAAAAATTCCAAACGTGCGCTTTCGGCTTGTGAATGTTAATAAAAATAAATCGAAACTTTTTGTAGATGATGCGAAAGCTCATACCGAATTAATAACTAAAATTCGAGAATCTGAGGATATTGAAGGGCATTCCTTCACCCCACATAAAAATAAAACTATAAATTTGATTTTGAGAGGCCTAACCTCTGATTTGTCGTTGGAAGAATTTAAAGAGAGACTGGAAATGATGGTGCCGGAGACCGTCGAATCGGTAGTTCGATTTGAAACAATCAAATCAAAAAAATTCGATTTTCTTTATGATCAATTCTTGATAAAGATTTGTCCAGAAAAAAGAGGTGATGGCATTATAAAGATTAATTATCAATTTTACACGCGTGTGCAAATAGAGAAACCTAAGTGTAACTTAGGGCCCAGACGTGACATTGACGTGGACATCAATCTTCCAAGCGCTCCACAACCACTTCACCAATCACACCGAGATAGAAGACCTGTGCAGCGTAAAAGTCGGCCCCATAAACTTACAAAATAGGGAGGGAGGAATGTAGTATTTCAATGCGTTCATTAATTGTGGATCTGTTCAACACCTTATTTACACATCAACAATACCGACTTACCAATATAATCCGGAAACTCAAGTAGCCATATTAATTTACCAGCAACATGGGCGAACCTAACCTCAGGTGTCAGCGCGCGCAATCGAGCTTTCTTCGGCTCAACTTCGAGACGACCACAACTATCAGCCTAACAAATATATTATCTAAACTTGTTTGTTTTTTAGTACAAAAAAGTTAGATTTCAAAACCAGAAATAGATCTAGACTTGAAGTTGTAAATTATCAAAGCATTTTGTAAGATCATCAATTTTCGATATTTCACTACATATTTGCCTACACTACTTGTTATTGTTTTCATTAAGTGACGAAGTAAGTGAATCATTAATGCGAACTAAAATTAATGGAGGAGGCCAGTGATCGAGTTTCTTTTGTTCATTTTTATTTTAAGTGAAGAAATGCGAACAAGGAAAACATCTATTAGAAAGTTTCCCTTCGATACAGAAAATTATACATTCAAATTCAAAACACGAAGTCAAATTTATGGAACAGCGCGAGGATCCAGAGCGAGAGGATCCACAGGGATCCATTCTGGGCCCTCACCTCTAAAGCTTTTTCTTGCCTAATAGTTCTTGGAAGTAAACACCTCGCTCTCTGGATAGATGGTACTAAGTAATAATTTTAACTACTTATTTTAAAGCAACCAGCACGCCACAACCGTTCTGCGAGCTAAAATGAAGCAACAGGGCGAAGAGGTTCCAGAAAAAATGGTCATAACCAAAATCTTTTGACTGCTGAGAAGCAAGAGCTTGGAAATTTAACTGCCAGACTGCTGATAGAGGAAGATAGAGTGTCGAAAGAAAGAGACGAAACGAGTGTCGCTCTACTTGCTGTCCAGAAAAAATGATTTAGATGTGGAAAACCACTAACTATTGCAAGAAGAAGCCAGGTCACCTCCAAAAAGACTGCTATAGTAGAAAACGTAGGAACACAACATTCAGAGGAAGTACTGTCCCAGAACTACGCAAAGACAAGGACTATGCTCTGATCGCCATATCAATTGATATCTGATCGCCTCACAGAACATGTCCAGCACCTTTTTATTAATTATGAAGATCTCACAACGCCTAAATTAATGAAAATAGGAGATGGTTCCACTATAAGAGCTCACGGCAGAGGTAATATTGCCATTTTGGCATACGACGGCAATACCTTTCATGAGGTCAATCTGAGAGAAGTTTTATATGTTCCAGATTTAAAGGAAAACTTGTTCTCACAAGGTAAAGCATTGGACATAGGACTTTCACTAATATCCGACTCAAACTGTGCTAAATTTTCAAAAGGTGGAGATGGAGATGTTGCAGTTTCTTCGCTATGGTTAATTATTTAAAATGCTTTTTAAATCCAGTTCAACAAATCATCATGAACGCGGCGAGGACCAACAATGTTTATTTGCAAAAAGTGATGGTGATATAATGTGGTGGCATAAAACTTTGGCACATTAGAACCTTCGCCATATTAAAGACATTCTTCAGCGCAGCAGAAGTCCAATTAAAGATTGTGACACATTTTGTACATCGTGTGTGCAGGGAAAACACCAACGAGATCCATTTCTATTGAGTAATTCAAGGTCAGACAGAGTTGGTGGCTTAATAGATACGGATCTGTGTGGCCCGATGGAGGAACCATCCCTCAAAAATTTGAGAAGCATTTTTTGAAATGCTTGATATTTTAAATACTGGATGGTCTCCAATACTGGAACTGGCCTCAGCCACAAAATCCCGCTCAGTAACAATATCAGCAACCTCAACAGATGGGTCCCCTATGGTACAGTATTATAACGAAGGTCCGTCAACATCACGCGGATTTCGGAAGCCGCTGAGACGTGGAGGAATTTCCTCTAAAGTTAAGGATAATGTAAGGAATTCCATCATTGTCGTCGACTCGTTGCCAACAACAAATTCCGAGTTGAAGAACGATCCCTTGTATTCAGAAGCTTTTTTCCTCATCCTTCTGAAGAACTTAGACCTATTGCTGAAGAACTAAACCATTGCCCGGGGTCGGATGGTCTACCTACACTGATAAATGAGTCATTAAAGTTTTCAATAAAGTGTATAAAATAATAAAAGGTGTTTTAATTCAAAAAATAAAAACCTCCCAGTGGACGGGAGTTAAGAAATATTTTTTTTTTTGCAAGCTGCAAACCTAAAAACATAACTGGCGCAGTCGGAAACTGGCTCTCGTAGTGCACGACTCAATAAAATGTATAAAATAATAAAAGGGGTTTTAATTCAAAAAAGAAAAACCCCCAGTGGACGGGAGTTAAGAAATGTTTTTTTTTCGCAAGCTGCGACCCTAAAAACATAACTTTAGACTTACTGAATCCGAGCTGAAATTCGAACAAGGAAATTATGCCCTTCCTAAAAGTATCTCATTATATCTTCAGGCTTTGGAAATTTAAATATCCCTTCTGGCCCAGAATCTAAATTTAATACTAAACCATTTACTTCTGACGTACATGGATATTTTAATAATTTTGACACACAGTTTCATTTGTGCACTGGTTACCCGAATATGTCTATATCCTTCGAACGTATAACGCATGATTTTCTTTATACTTAAGACAATGCTTTTGGACGAGAGTGGAATCCAAATGAATAGGATCGTGACTGGAATACGCGATGTATTGGTTATCAATTATCAGAAGAGTTACAATACATGCAGATTCGAGTTATTGAACGTGCTGGTATCGCAGCAAACAGTTCTCCAACAGACATTCAGGGTCTTTTAGTTAATGTAAGAATTATGAACACTGTGCAAAAGTATTTGCTCGAAGTTCCGAGTCTTGAGTCCAGTCCTATTCCTACTAATATAACTGCATATCAAGGTCAATTTATTATAGAATCACCTACACATTTAGCTTCTCAAAAAGCTTCACGTGTTGATTTAGGTTCTGTTAATTTTGTTTCTGAAGCACCGTTAGTTTGTCCAGGCGGCTCACTTGCTTATTTGGGCGGTAGTTTCTTTTACCGCATAAATAGATTATTGTCCATTGCTAGAAGTAGGTTTTTCTTTCCTATTGCTGAACCTACTCAAAAAATGCTCAATACTTAATATACTAGATGGTCTCCAATATTCGATAGAAACATTCATTACTCTAATGTTCCGTTTAAACCAAATCTTATAATTAAAAAGTTCTGTACCATAGATATTTAGTAATCTTTTTCTTGATTTTAGGGTTATTTTATTTCATTTTATTATTATTATTTTGAGTTGTAGCATTGAGTTTATATACATAGAGGAACCACTTCGATAAAATGAAAATACTACGTTAAAGCGACTTCAGATGTCGCCTTGTGCATCCAAAGACTACAACCATTTTACTCATAAAAGAAAACTAATCTGTGGATCATGTTGCTAGATGTCACCTTATTTGTCCTTATACTTGAACCCTTTCATCATAAAAACAAAAAATTGTGGATCTCATGAAATGTGGGAAGCAAACACCTACCTACACCAACACAACATGAACAATGAATAGAGCAGTGAGCATGAGCAGGTTGCAGGTAGAAATTCAATTTTCTTTCTTTTGTGGAATGGGAATGTGTACTTTTTGTTGTTTTTCTTTGTTGTAATCATCAATGTATCTACCTATACGCATAAAGGGCTAGCTTTGGTATTTGGTAGACATGACAAGGTTCAAACCTCAGCAGCAAAATTTCGGAGCAGATTTGTTGATAATGCGGAGTAGGTAGGTAGGTTTATAGAAAATTTTGAAAACGAAGGAAAAACTCAAGTTGTCAAAACTATATTTTCAAAAAAAAATAAATAGGTATTTTTAACAACAAAAATTATCATAAATCACTATATGATCGAGATCGAGAAACGACGAACAAGATAAGAAACAAAAATGATTCCGTTTAAAATTATACTTTCAGATGTAAACATTCAGATTTCAGAGTCGGAGATGGTTGGAAAATTGAATAAAACGGTGTTGTGATTTAATTTCATGTTGTTTGACAAAAGAATTTTTTAGTGTGGAAAAAAGAGGTAGATTTCAAATTAGTGGAGTTAGTTAGTTTTTGTTATTCCTTAAAATTGGAGTAAATTTGCTCCGATTGGAGTAAGGTCCGAACGCTGGACACGAGCCATGCATGAGCATTTAACAGGCAGACAATAATTTTTTTGTTTTTGGATAAGAGAAAATAAAATGTACCTTTTTTTACTGTATTTTTCTTTTCGGAAAATGAAATATAAAGCCGTTTGTTTGGGTTTTGTTTTTTAGTTTTCATTTTTCCAAAAATAATTCAATTTAAATGAAACTTTGTGAAAATATATATTGTTGTGTCCTCAATTAGTACAATTTTTTTCAAGCATAACCATTGATCAGTTTTTGAGAAATTCAATTTTGTTTGCAATAAAATATTTTTTTTTCAAATGAAAAATGTACTTCAGAAAATCATCGTACCGAGTTCATTTAAGGATCATTAGTTTTGTTTTTAGATTAACTTTTATATAAAATAATCAATTATGACAGTCTGATATATGAAACTCAAGATATAATCATTTTTTGCGGACCTTATCACCCCTTTTTTCAAATATTTCAAACAAAACAAAAATCAACAAAATAAAGTATCCAAAACAAACCGATAAGGTTTTTTTGAAAAGCTAATATCATTGATTGAATCATCAAAGTAAAAGTCTACAGGTTAAGGGAAAATGACAGAGCATCATTTCCTATTTTTTTAAAAGTGCATTGAAGAGTTATTGACCATTAAATTTAAATAGGAAACCAAGCTGGTTTTATACCGCTATCCCCACCAAAGGCTGAGAAAAAAACCTGCCAAACTTTGGTATCAAATATCAGAATACATGTACCTTTAAAACTTCATACTCAGATTCTGGTTATATGTACATCTGCTCCCAAAATTTGGTATCGGCTCCTGTACTATTATTTTTGTTTTTCATTTAAAACTGTATGTATTGAAATGAATATTTCTAGCAATATTGTTGCGGCATCGGCATAAAAGTTTGTCTGGGGTCAAATAATAAAACACTGTTTTATGTAATTTTTTTTCTGTAGAAAATTCAATGGTGTGATTAGTTATTGCATTTTCCAAAAATTTTTAACAATTTATCAACCATTATTAAAAAATACTTGATGCAAAATGACTTTTGGGTTTTTTCGTATTTTTGTACGTGGTTACTATATGTTTTCATTATTTCATATAAAAGTAAATTTAAAAACAAAACTAATGATCCTTAAATGAACTCGGTACGAAATACATTTTTCATTTGAAAAAAAGTATTTTTTCCAAACAAAATTGAATATCTCAAAAACTGATCAATAGTTACCTATGCTTGAAAAAAAATGTCCTAATTAAGGACACAGCAAGATATATTTTCACAAAGTTTCATTTAAATTCAACAATTTTTCCAAAAATGAAAAATAAAAACAAAAACCAGAAACAAATATGGTTTTTCGCCAATATCTCGGAAATTTTGGGGTTACGTTAAAAAGTAATGTAGGTACATAAAAGTTGTAGATTTTTGCCAGATCTACAACATTTCTATTGAACACTCTTCATATTGGGGTCAACTTTAGTCGGAAAACGCAATAATACAATTCCCCCCTCTTTTTTACCCCTCAAATCCCCCCTCCAACTCCGCCTCTGGGAAATAGATTTTTTGTACATACCTTAAGGTGGGTCCACACTATGCCGATCAAAATTGTTGGTTAACATTATCGATCAACATGCTAGTGTGTACGTGAAAAACTTTCGTAGCAAACATTTGTGTGGTTTGAAATTTTCTGATTGATGCGTCAGGGTCCAACCGAAGGGTTCAGGGTTCGAATCCTGATGGTACCTAACTTTTTTTTATTTTTTCTTGTGAACAATAAAGTTAAAACGATATTATTAACATTAAATACTTATTCACAATAAATATTGCATTTTTCATCTAGTAAAAATGTGATTAATAACGCACAAAACCAATAAATTATGTTCATGAATTTAAAACCCTACAAATGTGTTCAATAAAATGAAATTTGTTGAACAGCTTTGTCGATTGCTATCCATTTGAATCGGGTTACGTTCGGGTCAACAAATGTTGAATGGCTTTGTCGATCAACACGTCTACACTTACTCAACACTGTTGATCAACAATGTTGATCTACACAATTCGACATAATGTGGACGCGGCTTTATAGCCCCCTTCACCATATTCAATCGTTAAACTGCTGTTAACAATTTTTCTTTTTTTCGATTAAAAATATATTAATAAGCCTGCACTATAGGGCCCTTAGGGGCCAGTTATTGCGATCAGGAAAACGAAACAGGAACAATTTTCGAATGGCTTATTTACTATGAAGAATTTTGTTGGCTAATAAAGCTTTCGCCAAGTGAACGATAATTCAGGCGACAAGAAAAAATAACGACTTTTTGTCGAACAGTTAGATACGAGCAATTTTTACTTTAGGAAGGGGTCTATCTCACCCTATTTTTATAATGACAAGAAAAATATTTAAAAATAACGGTAATACCTACCTTAAATTAAGCATTGTACATTTTTTTAAAGCCTAAAGTCTATAATACTTTTATCTAGTTTTTAAATCAAGTGATTTCCATGAATAGTTCTTGAAAGAACTGATTTCAAACTCTTATTTATTTTTAATCAAATACTGAAAACCAGATGGTTTTAAGTCTACTAGGTAGTTTTCGAGAAAATTGAAAATTATCAAACCTATTTTGTATTAAATTTTTATTTATGGACATTTTCGCTATCGACTGTGTCAATTTCATTGAAATCGCCCAAGGAACAACGAAGTTGCTAAATGTTGTAATTTTTTTGAAATACCCTGTTTTGAAAATATTTGCTTCTATTGAAATTCTATCTCAGCTATCCCTCTGTCAATTTCATTGAAATCACTCAAGGAACAACGAAGTTGCAAATTGTTGACATATTTCTGATAGTTTTCGAGAAGAAAAAACTGAAATTTATGCCCTGTTACCCTCTAAAAAATGTTCACCCTGTCTAAATTTAAGCGACTTTAAATTTTTAAGACGTCAAAACAAAGCTCATGATTTTTTCGTAGTTTTGCCATTTTTGCCTGATTTTCCTGGGCCAGGCTACAGTTCATCAAATTGCATACAAAAAAAAGACTTTCTATCCAGGTGGGTATGTACCTATGTATCTAGATAGACACAGTACAAATTTATAATTTTCGTTTAGAAAACAGATCTTCGACCTCTGTGTACAGTAAATATTTATTTACACCATAGGAACACAGTCTTGTAGCTAACGGGTGATTTTTAAGCTGGTTTGGTTTTGGCAACACTGGTTTTGACAGCTGACGTGTGTTTAGTACCTTGTGTCACTGTCAAACAGCTTCAGTTTGGTTTGCAATTTAACCATGGATCGTCTTACAAATGAACAACGCTTGCAAATTATTGAATTTTACTATCAAAATTCGTGCTCGGTTCAAAATGTTCATCGCGCGCTGCTTCCATTTTATGGTCGGCTCATTTTTGGTTGAATGGGTACGTAAATAAGCATAATTGCCGCATTTGGAGTGAAGATCAGCCAGAAGCATTGCAACAGCTACCAATGCATCCCGAAAAAGCCACTGTTTGGTGCGGTTTATGGGCCGGCGGCATTATTGGGCCATATTTCTTCAAAGATGATGCGAATCGCAGCGTTACTGTCAATGGTGAACGCTACCGAGCGATGATAACAAACTTTTTTTTGCCCGAAATGGAAGTTCTTGACTACTTGACTTGCATGATATGTGGTTTCAACAAGACGGTGCCACATGCCACACAGCACGCGAAACAATGGCGCAATTGCGAGGCGAGTTTGGTGAACAGTTAATTTCACGTTTCGGGCCGGTCATTTGGCCGCCTAGATCGTGCGATTTGACACCATTAGATTATTTTTTGTGGGGGTATGTCAAGGCTATTGTCTATAGGGACAAGCCCGCTTCGATTGACGCACTGGAAGCCAACATCCATGCATTCATTCGTGAGATACCGGCCGATATGTGTGAAAGAGTATGCCAAAATTGGACTCAGCGGATGGGCTACCTGAGACGCAGCCGCGGTCAACATTTGCATGAAATTATCTTTAAACATTAAATTGCAAGGTTCAAACTATCGATTCAAATAAATATTTCATTCATTTTTTCGAATTTTTTGTGTTTTTTTTTTTTTAAGTTCTAAACCTCTTAAAAAATCACCCGTTACCTACCAAAAAGTTTCTGATTCCAAAGAAATAGAAAAAAAATAAAGAATATCTTCAAAGTATAAAATCAGGACCTAAACTATTAACGTATGAATGCACATATGAAAGTATGTACATTTTCCTGCCTTTTATTTTTAAATTGACGCGACCATCACCGATCGACATACAAACGCACAAATTACATATGTACATAACTCGTCCCTATACGCTTTGAAACAGATATATAATATATGTACCTTCCTATAGATGTCCCAATATGCACAAGCGCCTGTGCCTGCACACAAAAAAGCTGAAAAGGGATATTGCATAAGTCTGCATACATAAGCCACAAATTAACAAAAACAGACACCCCTCGTACACCTTCTCTCTTTGTCATGGCACTCCTTGGTGAGCTGCCATTTGCTTCCCTTGATTTTTTTTACAATCAATGCGTTCCACAAAATTTAAAATTCTCAATTTAGTGTATGTGGCGACACCTTCCGAGGCCTTAACGCAAGATTTCGTGATTCCTCTATGTATATAAACTCAATGGTTGTAGTTAATGACAGTATACGACTTTGTGTAAGATACTCAGATTCTTGCACTGTCTTTTATTAGTTTTTTTAAGTTGTTCAGAGCATACTCGCTAAAACCCCGAGAAGATAGCAGGATCTGCCAAAAATTATTCTTCAGACCAACAAAGGACCAAGGAACGATTTTAAAAAACATCAATAACATTAAGGTACATACTATTAGTTATTAATTATTAGATAAGTTAATAAAAAAAACAACAGAATTTGTAACCTTCAATGATGTAGCAAATTGTTTAAATAGTGCATTAATTTTAAAAATTAAAGATGTTACACCAGGAAGAATATAGTTTACCAATAGAGCAATTTTGTTTAAATATATAGGTCAAGATGAATACAATCTACGGTAAGAAAACCACATTCACCTCAACCCAGAAATCAATACCCTCCGAATTATCAAAATAACAAACACAAGGATACTAACCAACACCAATTTAATAGAAACATTATACGAACCAAAACCAATTTTACAGAAACAATAACACTAACCAAAACCAACCATATAGAAATAACGATTCAAGGCAAGCAAATAAGAAATAACAATGTATCATGACAAGCTATGAATAATTTTAATAATCAGCAATCTCTATATAGACCTCAAAATGATCGATACTGGATCCACAATAAGCCTTTTTAATTCAAATAGAGTTCCTTCAAATCTTTACGAGCATATGAAAGACATTTCAATTCAAATAAATACCATTAAAGATACTGTTAGCGACACTTTACAAGTCAAAACAAAATGCCCAAGGCAATTTGATCAACCTTGTAATGCCAATTTCATTATAAACTGATTTTGCCCCTGGATGTGTTCCCTTCTTCAAACTATTTACCAATTTCACAGATAAAATGGTGAAATTTAAATTTTTTTAGTCCAGGCATTTTAATAGGATTAAAAAGTATTTTCCTTCAAGTCTACGCAGTGGTGCTCCAAAATTTCAAAAGGAGCCAGCTTAACATTCGAAAATTGCAATAGTATTTTTTTTTTGTACATACTCTTGAGGATATTGTTTAAATAAACTTATATCTATTATATGGTTTGATAAAGATTTTGATTTATTAAACTTAATCTTTCCACATTAGCACCGCATTAGTTTGAAGAAGGGAACAAATCCATCGTACTTTTGTGTAATTATTTCACATCTGCATTTACTTTTTTGATAAAAACTGAAAGTCATTATGGCCACAATGAAAACAAGATTGCTGATTATAAGTTTTTAATTTAAAAAAAAAATATGCAAAAAGTTATGGTTTTTTTTTAATTTCCCAAATATAATTTTTGGACTTATTCCCTTCTTGAAACTGCCGATTGAATTAACAAACACGAATACAGTAGTTCATGAAATAAAAACCACAACGGACCAGCAAATAAAAACATATGAGCACCTCGGACTGGGTTAAAAATAATAGTTTCAGCTTAACACCAAGCACAGAAGGCACCTCACAAGCATCTGGTTCATCATCAGACTTAATTGTGTCATCCCTGCTTTTTTGTTTCCTAACTTCCAACGCTAACTATTTCACTCAGTTTATCCTATATCTGTCCTTTTCATTTTATGCAATCTTTTGTCTTTCTATTTAAAAGTAGTCTGTCGTTAACAGTCGTCGGACAGTAAAATCGTTAAGGAAAATCCAATTCAATTAAATTAAAGAAAACATAATAATCTTGTGTTCTGTGTTTTTTTATTAAATTAATGTTTTGTGGACTCGGCTATTTACTGACAATTTCAGAAGTGGGATAAAGATCAAGACACAAAATCAGATACATTTTTAGAGAATTTATAAATCGGTAGTAGAAAAAAAAATGAATTTCACGAAGCTTAGAGATTTGACCGTTGTACAAACTCATAAATGTTTGCACACGATATATATCATTGTTATTTTATTGTTATTTTGCGTAACTTGCATTATTGTTAAGTGTTCTATTTCTTAGTTCTATTCTTCTTTTTTTGTAACGAGAGCTCCTGTGTGAACGATTAATTCTAATGGTTCACCAGACGAAATACGAACTTTCGTCATTTTAATTAGTTTGCATATTCCCACGGGAATACGAAAATATATCACACAGTAGCTCATCGAATAATATGCTTTGTAGATAATTTAATGTGTAAAATAAATCATTACAATTTCACCTCTCAACCACAGCAGTTGTCTTTTTTGATTTAATTGGTATACTCCGTTTCATCTTTTCTAAGAGAAAGATTTTGTATTGAACATTTTGGCGACCGTGACAGGACTCTACTAAAAGAATTTAGTGTGCCTGAATTTTACTTACAATAATTGTGTTTTATTATCAAGAATATTGTGTGTGTTCAGTTCGCATTTGAACCAATACTAAGTGTCGGTTAGTATTGAAACCAAGTACGAGTGTCGTCTGTTAAACCGAAACTGTGATTGTAATCAAAAATATACCAACTTTATTTCAACAAATAAATTAAAATAAAAAAAAATTAGTCATGTCCCAGTCTCTAAAGGAACTAACTGACCTTCAAGAACAAATCGGAACCGAGATCTGCGTCCTTTACCGCAACTATGGGAAGGATAGTGACGATCGGAAAACGGTTACGAAACTGCAGCAAAGGAAGGAAAAGTTAGAGAATCTTTGGGATTATTTCGATACCAATGACAGCGAGATTCGGGATAAATACTGAGACCATCTTCAACATGAGTACTTCACCAAAGAGTACTATGAAGAGATTCGAAAGGTTTATGAAGCCATGAAAATGGACATTATAAGTCGTTTGACAAAATTGCAAGGACGGGACGTTAATCAGATACAGGAAGAGCCACCAGCAGCACTGCCATCAGGATTAGGATTATCGATGACACCGCCAGCAGCAATACCAACCAGGATGAATCCACCTGAGCATAAACAAATGCTTGAGCTTAAAGTTTCTAAGCCAAACACGCTTTCACCAAGAGAAAGATTCATGGTGCTCTCAAAGCATCTCCAAGCATCATTGGACAAATGCTCAATAGATTTAAAGGGCACCGAACCCCAAATGTTTCAAGTTAAAGTTGCAAACATCAAAGAAAACTATGAGCAAATCAAAGTTTTATATCAGCGACTGGATGGTGACTTAGACGAAGAAAATATCGAACAATATTTTCATCTACAGCAGCAGTTGGAGTTAAGGCTGATTGGGCTTCCAACAAAGGCAATTGATACACCTGATATACAGGATCCACCTATTTCAAGTACATCATTGAAACTGCCAAAAATTGAGTTGCCAAAATTTGACGGAAACTATATAATGTGGCGTCAATTTTATGATCTTTCACTTCCTCAAAAGCTCTATTTCTTGCGATCTAATTTGACCGGAGAAGCGCTCGGTTTAATCCAAGGATTTCCAGCAACAGACAACAACTTTGAAGCAGCCTGGCAGACGCTTATGGATAGATACGACAGTAAACGGCTCCTCTTGTCGGCTCAATTAGAAAAACTTTTGAGTCAACCAGCCGCATCAGGAACTGCCTCCAGTTTAAGGAAACTGCACGATAACACCAAGGAAGGAATCCAGGCACTCATAAATCTGGGATTCCGCGCTCATGACTGGGATCCCATAGTTGTTCATCTGATGCTTAAGGAAAGCAGGACACTTTTTGAGCAATCGTTAGCTGATCCAAGAAGCAGTCCTTCCCTGAAAGAGCTACTAAAGTTTATTGAATCCCGGTTTCAAACCCTTGAAACAATAAACAATACAGACGAGAGAAGGAAGCCAACAACCGTAGTAGCAGCCAAAGTTGATGGCTGCCCAATGTGCAGTTCAGGTAGCCATAAGATATTTAATTGCAAAGCATTTCTTTCTCTTTCAGGTGGTGATCGTGAGAGAGCTGTTCAAAGGCTTGGAATTTGCCGTAACTGCCTTAAGTCAGGGCATGCCCCCAACACATGCCACGCCAGAGGATGCCTTAGTTGTAATGGCAAACATAATACCCTCCTACACCATAAGAAGGATTCAAGGCAATCTTTTAGAACAAAACAAATAAATAATCAAATGCATTCCATAGGTAGCCAGCAGCAGCAACCAGCTCAAAGGGGGGAAGTCCAATCAAAAAACTGTTTTACACATTCCACAGGTAGCCAGCAGCAGCAACCAACTCAAAGGGGGGAAGGTCAATCAACATCAACCAACCACTATACGCATTCCAATGCAGCTACTTGTTGTAAATTAAAACCACGGCAAGTTTATCTAGCAACAGCATTGGTAAACGTCAGGTCGGCATGTGGAACATTGCTTCCTTGTCGGGTCTTGTTAGATTCAGGATCACAAATTCATTTTGTGACTGCTGCTTTTGCCCAAGCACTGGGTCTTCAGAAGCACCGATCGGAAACCTAAATAAGTGGCATAGGAGGACATGGCACACAAACACAATTTGCTGTATCACTCACACTTGAATCAAATAATTCAAGTTTCAAGGCAAGTATTAAAGCAACCATACTAGCTAGGATTACAGATTACCAGCCACGATGTGAAGTTCAGTCACAACATTGGGAAATTCCGTCTCATATTCAGTCAGCTGATTCAGGATTTATGACTAATCAAAAAATCGATATGCTTATCGGTGCCGAATTATTTTTCGATCTTCTCCTTCCAGGGGAAATAACAGTTGAACCTCAACTTCCTACACTCC